>JBAMCM010000123.1:12400000-13600000 GCA_037075145.1 Scaptodrosophila latifasciaeformis | reverse complement strand
TTTTATAGTATACCTTGGCAACAGCCTTGACAACATTTCGCAGAGTCGATTGCATTGTATACGGAATTAACTAAATTGCGGCTAATAAACAGTAAACTCTACACTATTTTGATGTTATTTTGAAGGCTTTTGTAAAAATTCCTTCCCTTCCAGAGTTGACTTGTTCCGGAATGAACAAACCGATCCGTTGTTCCGGAACCAGTTTAGAGCAATTTAATTCACTTTGCAAAGTAACTCTGTGCTTTTATACGGGACTACCCTTACTACAAGATGGCGAGGAATTAGGAAAGATTTCGTACAAAAATTTGCAAAGAATCGCAGTAAAACGTGCAAATTAATTCTTTAAAAATAAACAACTGTGTTGAAAACCGGCAATATCATAGAAAGTGCATCAAAAAACAATTGTGCGTGTGGCGCAACGCTGTCTGGCGCATTTCGAAAGTTAATGCGCTTGCCTTATTGTTGTTGTTTTTGTTGTTGTGTAGTGTTATTTGTTTGTGTGTGCCTGTGCCAGTGCCTGTGCGCCCCCTGCCAAAATGAGCTACGGCAATATAATGATGGACTCCCCAAAATCATCACCTCACGGCGGCCGTTCACCTGTGGTGGCACGCCAGGACTCCTCAGGCACACTAAAAACCACCATATCGCTGGGGAAAACGCCAACCATCATACACACGGGTCCATTCTATTCAATGAAGGAGCCGCCAGCAAAAGCTGAACTAACCGGCGACAAGGATCTCATGACCGAATATGGCTTACACCACACACTGACCAAATTCAAGGAAAAAAAATTTAAAGAATCGCTGGCCTCCTTTTTGCCCAACATACCCGGCATCAATGACCTCATCACGCATCCCGTAGAAAATAGCACGCTGCGAAGCGTCATCGAAAAACAACCAATTTGTGGCAAAGAACTGCTGCCACTCACTGCCGTGCAGCTGGCTGGCTTCCGCTTGCATCCAGGACCGGTGAGTATGAAATTACTTCAAATTTGTTGATGAAATGAATTGACTATGATCCCAACTCAATTCCACAGCTGCCGGAACAGTATCGCACCACATATGCCACACCTGCGCGTAAACACAAAAACAAACACAAAAAGCACAAACATAAAGATGGCGTGACCACAGGACAGGAGTCAACGCTACTAGGTGAGAATCTTGAGATCTGCCAGCAAATTGACCAATTCAATATCGATAATGCCTTTCAGATTCTGCTGGCCTTGAGACTTACGAAAAGAAACATAAAAAGCAAAAACGCCACGAGGACGACAAAGAGCGTAAGAAGCGTAAAAAGGAGAAAAAACGCAAAAAGAAGAATCAGAGCCCCGAGCCCGGTTCTGGCCTGCCCGGCAGTGGGATGGGCGGCGGAAGCGGTGTCATGGGTGCCACTAGTCTAGGATCCTTAGGTGCCGGTGCGGGCTTAACCAACTTAAGTGGCGGTCCCGTCGGCCTCGGCTCGGGTGGCGTTGGCTTGCCCAGTTTTCCTTCATCGCTGCAAATGCAACAGCAGATGCCCATGCAACAGCAGATGCTGCAAGGCGCGAGTAGCGGCTCCCTCCTTGGCTCCGTGCTGGGCACGGGTGGTGGAGCTAGCGGCGTCGGTGGCGGTGGAGGTGGGGGCGGTGGCCCCGGTAGCTTACTGATGTCACAGTTCTAGTTATGAACACAAAAAAAACATTAGTTTTAGACTTGGCTCATTACCTCTTTCTCATACTAAACAAAAACAAAAAAGCTAAACAGAATATGCACTCATCCCATACAAGAAGCAGCAAATGCAACAACAACAAAAACAAAAAACACGGTGTCCTCAGTGAACACTTTAAATGCAATTTTCTCGATAATTTTTCGTGCTTAGGTCTTATAAATTAATTGTAAAATAGTTTAATTTTAATTAGCCATCATTTTTTTCGTTCGATTTAATAGCTTAATGAGATTTATTTAATGCAAAATATGGTACAAACAAAATTTTACTTCAGGTTCCACCCTCAAACCGTTCCCAAAAGAATATTTATCTTAATTCTATTGGATATGATAACAACTTTTAAAGCACAGTTTATTTTTTTTTTTTAACTTTTGGTATATACAGTATTTTTCATTATTTTGCAATGGTTTGTTCTTCCAGCGTTTTTATTCAAAGAAAAAGCTGAAATCCAAAATATATTTTTTTGAAACAAAAAAAAAAAAATGGAACTTTTATACAAATTTATAAAATGAATGAAACAATAAAAGAAAAGAATCCCTTTACTATAAGTAATTAATTAGATTGAGTAAGCGCCAATATTATTATAATAAAAGAAATCAACAAATTTATTGAATTGTTAAACTCGAAGGTCTTTGTGGTAGAGTATTCAAATAAACCGCACTTTACAGTCGATAGGCAAAACTGATCACTTCGGCTTTTGAGCACAAGAAAAAAATTGATGTGACTGTTGGACTCAAAATAAATTGATTTATTTAAGAAAAAAATTGATTTTATTTTGGTAAACATATTTAACTAAATTGTCTCCCGTTGGCTGGCTCAAAGCGTAGTAGAGTGGTTCCATATTTTTTTTTTATCCCCATCCCTGCGGTGGACTATCACTCGCTAAAAGAAAGGGTAACACTGGACTTTATGTGCGCAAGTCACATCGCTAATAAAATGTAAACAAACACCGGGTCCAATAAAAACTTGCAATCATACTAAAAAGTTACAAAGATAAAAGTGCAATCGAACAACTGAATTAATATGAATGCAAATTCTTATTTCCTTCTTGCCATAAGCTAAGTTAAGCTGCAGAAAGGGCTAGTCTTTCAATAGTTGTCGATGGCTTAGACTAAAATACCGAGGCCAAAAGTCTTGAGCAAGCTTCTGTGGCCGTGGGCAAAGAAACTTGCGATTTATGATGTAAATTATGCAGGACTTGGTAGATCAACAACTTTGTTTTAGTAAAAATAAATTATAAAACAGTGTGCCCGTATTTTAAAAAAGCCAAATACCAAAACACGAATCAAAAAATGTATTATCGACAGCAAATAATAAATTAATTCGACCCGCGAGACGCATGTTTAGTTCGTTAGTGAGATGTTATAAATTATTTACCTTTCCCATCATGAGCTCCAAATGTCCCTCCATTTCCCAATGCCCTTTCAAAACTTACAAGCAAAGCTGCACGAATTTATTGAATGAACCGAAAGAAAGAATAAGTCAATGGCTGGACACTTTCGATTCCGTTATTTCGGATTGCGATGGTAAGTTAAAATCACAATAAGTCAAAGGAGTAAAGAAATTGCATAAGTTTCAGTTATGTGAAAATCTCAATGTCATCATTCAATCGTTGTTTTTTTTTTTTTGTGTTAACTTTTATGTTTTTTGTAAGTGGCTGTATGTGTGAGTGCGAAAATTTTCAATGTCAAAAGAGCAAACGCCATGAGTAAACGGTTGTATGCGTGTGTGTGAGGTTGTGTGTGCGCGCGCGTGAGTAAGAGACGGCTACAGCGACTTGGAGAACCGCTTTAATGAAATTAATATAAAATTTTATAATATTTATCTTTATTCGTATTCTATACAGGTGTCCTCTGGGTTTATGGAAATATTATTCCCGGCTCCCCCGAGGTCATGAATCAATTTAAGGCCATGGGCAAAAGCATATACTTCTGCACCAACAACTCGACGAAGACTCGGGCCGAACTATTGACCAAAGGCAGGGAAATGGGTTACCATATCGACGAGGAAGGCATTATATCAACAGCTCATGCCACTGCCGCTTTTTTAAAGCAACGAAACTTTAATAAAAAGGTTTACATTATTGGTACCTCAGGCATAGCCAAGGAACTAGATGCTGTGGGTATACAACACACGCCTGTCGGTCCAGATGCGATGGAGTATTCATTGGGAGATTTCATGGAGAAGCATTTAGAACTCGAATCGGACATTGGCGCCGTTGTGGTCGGATTCGATGAGCATTTCAGCTTTCCCAAAATGACAAAGGCCGCCTCCTACCTCAATGATCCAAATTGTCTGTTCATTGCCACAAACACAGATGAACGCTTTCCCATGCCAAAACTAATTGTGCCCGGCAGTGGCAGCTTCGTGCGATCAATTCAAACTTGCTCTGAGCGAGATCCCATCGTGATCGGTAAACCGAATCCAGCCATTTGTCAGTCGCTGATCGAATCGAAGAAAATCGATCCGGCTCGTACATTAATGATCGGTGATCGCGCAAATACGGATATTCTATTGGGCTACAATTGCGGCTTCCAAACCCTATTGGTGGGGAGTGGCATACATAACCTTAAGGATGTTGAACAGTGGAGGAAGAGCTCAAACCCAGAGGATAAAAAGCTAATACCAGATGTTTTTCTACCAAAATTGGGTGATCTTTTACCAGAGATCGTAAATAAAATCTCCAGTCCATCCTAAATTTGAGGTTTTCATTGCTTTTGGCTTACAGATGCTATTTATCAGGAATTTTTAAACACAAACATGTTATAGTACAATTTATATTGTGGTAATAAAAATCACACCAAAACATTGTTATTTTTACTAAACCAGAACTTATCTACAGAACTACCCCGACCGATCCAGTGTAGGGTGCCTGCCTAGCACAAGTGTGAATGAAACGGCAATAATTTCAAGCCAATTTTCATTTTAAACGGTCAGTAGGTAATTTTAGTTTGCTCAGAGCAGCATTACCTTCTGGAGTCGTCGGGCAGCAGAACCGTTCAGACAACAACACCAACAACAACAAATATGTTGAAAAAGAGCGCCACCAATTTGTTACAGAATTCCGAAATAAAGAACTGGCTGCAAAGCTTTGACACTGTTCTCAGCGATTGCGATGGTGAGTGATATAAAAAGAGAGTGATATAGTGTGAGAGCGGGAGAGCAAGAGCAGTTGTATTTGTGATATTTTTTTTATTTATTTAGGAACTTTATGGCACGATGATACGGCGATTCCAGGTGCTGCTGAAGTTCTGAATACTCTGCAGGACCAGGGCAAAAATGTTTACTTAATCACCAATAACGGCACCAAGACTAATGAGGAAATTTGGCAGCGTAGTCAGCGTTTGGGCTTTAAACAGCCGATCACAAAAATTATCTCACCCACAGCCACGATTGTGGATTATTTGAAAGGCAGCGAGACATTGGACAGCTCTCTACAATGTTATGTGGTGGGAAATTCGGCCATTTCGCGAGAGTTGGAAAAGGCTGGGATTAAGAGTTTTGGTTTTGGGGCCGAGGTAATCGATGAAAACTGGTCGGAATTCGTGAAACGTGAATTTGCCAAGGATAAGGACATCAATGTTGGAGCTGTCATTGTGGGCTGGGATGAGCATTACTCCTACTGCAAATTGGCACGTGCCTGTCACTATCTAACCTCGAATGCGAATTGCCCTCTCTTGGCCACCAATTTGGATGCGGTGCATAAGTATCCGGCTTATTGCATACCAGGCACTGGAGCCTTTGTGGCTGGCATAGAGGCCTGTTCGGAACGCAAGGCCCTTGAAATGGGTAAGCCAAATCCATTGGTCGTAGCTTCTCTGATAAGGGCTGGCGATTTGGATCCAAAACGTACGCTTATGATAGGCGATTGGTAAGTTTCAAAAATTGGCCTTAAATTACGCAAACAACTTTGACTTGTTTTGTTTTCTTTTTTTTTTAGCTGCAAAATTGACACAAAGTTTGCTCATAACTGTGGCATGCAATCCCTGCTGGTGGGCACGGGCGCCACAAAACTGGACAACTTGGAAAGTGAGATTAAGCAGAATGCCAATGCTGTTATGCCAGACTTTTTCATACCAAAATTGGCCGATCTTTTGCCATTTATGAAATCGTAACTCTTACAAAATATTTTAATACTTGGGCAATAAATTTTCTTTAACTTTAACTGGGACAATTAATTTTGGGATTCAGACTCCTCAAATTTAATTTTTTTTTGCTTTCCCCGCCCTTCCTTCTATACCCTCACTTTTTCAAAGCCTTGTAATTTCTACAGCTTTAGGATTTTGGTATTACTTTTTTCAAAAAGTTATTGGGAATCCAAAAATCTTTCGATTGATATCAAACATGACTAAAATCGGATCATATTTAGAGGAGATATATAAAAAACAAATTTTCAGAGTCAAGACTTCCATCCGCCTTGCCTAACTGGCAAACAGTCGAATAAACAGTCCGATAGATGGCGTGCTTGCTTCAAGGAGAACAATGTGCTATGTCATGTGTGATTTCAAAGGAATATTAGGACTACAGATTTTATTATTGACGACAAGGGCTACCACCAGACCAGGGTTGCCACCTTTTCTTTTTAAATTCTGTCTACTAGATAAATGGTATCCCAAGTCCGAGTTTAAAGTTCGGTTTATTTTTATTTAGGCTTCCGTTCTGTGAGAATTTATTTTTAAATTTCTTGATCCAAGTCGATTTGGTAATTTTTATTTTTTTAGTCTTTTTTATTAATTTTATGGCGAAACAATTGATTTGATTAACAAGTGAACTTAACTGCTAAAAGCTCAAGCATATTTAATTATTTTTTTTGTTTATTTTAAAAGTGCGCCTGAAAATTATAAATATTTTTTATTTCTATATACAATAATATTTACAGAAATCTAAGAGAGCCGGCATTATCTTTTTTTGTTTAATTTAAATTGTTCAGATTTAATTATAATTTTTGTCAACTGTTTTTAAAATCCAATTAATTTTGTGAATGCCTTTTCGATTGACTAGTTCAAGTCCTTTGATAGTTTTTCGAGTTTATTTAGCAATTTAGCGCGAAAAGAAATCTTATAAAGCGATAAGAGTAGCTGCTTTTCATCATCATCTTCTTCTTCTTCATTAGAATATGCAAATTATTTGAAATAGAGCAAACAATATGAGTAAAATCAATAAATTGAATTAGCTGAAATCAAGTGAAACGAAAGATAGAAAATTGTACAATTGATTCAGTTTTCGTTGTTGCTCTTGCTTTGCCCACATTCTGCAACTGCTCCAAGTCTCGGCTGATTTCTTTTTGGACTTGTGTCTAAATTGCTAAAAGGTAACATCAAGTGCTCGCCGGTGCATTGGCCAGAATGCGAGAGCTGCGCGACAGATAGCCATACCAATAGAACACATTGATCAGGAAGAAGAGCAGGGGGAAGACAATTCTCGAGGCGCGATCTATTTTCGACACCGAATTGTATTGGGGAGTGCGTTTGCCCTTGCGACGAGCCTCGAGCTCTTCGCGGCGGTAGTAGGACATGCGCCGGCGTCCACCGTGGGAGGGGGATGCCAAATCGTCTTCTTGATCGCGGGCAGCGGCCGCTGCCGCTGCTGCGGCTGAGGTGCAGGGCGTCTGCTCGTCATCTTCATCAGAGCTGTTGGCATGCCTGGTGGAATGCCGGGCTTGGCGTCGCTGACGCCAACTGGACCAATCTAGGCAGCGCCAAAAGTTCAGGGCCAAATTCGAGGACCCATAGCCGTGTCGACGATTGCGAGTCCGTCCCGAGTTCAGCATGCCCAGACGACTGCCCACTGAGACATGACCACCAATCCCACTGCTGCTGGCCGAGGGCGTCGGTATGGAGATGGCGCACATGGACAAGGGTATAACCTCATAGATCTTCGACTCTGTGCTGGCATGAAAGTCTGAAGGTCCATCCGTCTCGGACTCCGTATCAGAGTCCAGTTCCTCTATAATAAAATAGCATTCGCCCGAACCATATTTTGTGAAATAGTGAACCACCGCAAACTGCAGGATTGTGGCAAAGATAAAGGCAAACGACAAGAAGACAAAAAAGTCCAGGGCCGTGGGATATGGCACTTTCGGCAGATCTGTGCGTGCCTCAAGCCCCAGAAAAGTCATGGTCAGCACAGTGGTGATGCCCAGAGACACACGATCTGCCGTGGCCTCACGATTCAGCCAAAACGATACCCAGGACAATACCACCAACAGGCAGCACGGTCCATAGACTTGTATCAGGAAATTACCCATGTGTCTTTGCAGATGAAAGTTCACCATCAACATGGAATATTCCGCTGAAAAGACAACACAAACAGAAAATCAATCAAGACTCGATGAAAGCTAATCACACTTACAAGGATGATTTGTTTCCAGATTGACACTGCCAGCCAAGCTGCCAGCCCCACTGCCAGTTGTGCCACCTGTACCAGCTAAGCCCCTGCCCGTGCCAAAGGCACCCTTGTCCAGTTTGAGACCGGTGCCACGTACATGCTGATTTTTGGCACCTGGTCCAGCAAATGTTGTCATAATTAGCTTATTGCCAGCCTTCTGAGCCTTATTGCCATTGTGGTATTGAGTGGGCGTGGGGGCTGCTGCCTTATAGACAATATCCGTTAAATTGCCAGCCGGGCAATCAACCAAATCGAATTGTGACAATTTCATATCCTCGGCTATGGCCACCGCGGGTCGCTCTTTATTCCAGCGGTAAATGACATCGGCAGTGGTATAACCGACTGGAAAAAGAAGAAGAAGAGAACAAGGCAAACTGATTTCTAAAAATTCTCAATTAACCAAAAACTCATAAGCCCCGACTTCCAAAACAAATGTCTATTTTGTCCGGAACCTTGCCACACTCTGGCGCAGACAACAAATTGCCAAACATTGTGCCATATGTGCTTACCTTCTTTCTCCACTTTGTCATTGGCTTTCGACTTTTTGGCGTTGACTTTGCCAATATATTTCTACACTCAATCGTCTCGAACATCGGTAAGGGAAATTGTCAACATTAAGTGTCAGGCAATAACAACAACAGCAATAGGGGCCCAACCATTTATGAAGGTCCTCTGGTGAGGTAATTGAATTCTCGTCTACACAGTTGGCAAAATGTTGCTCACATTATATATAACAAATCGGAAGCAATAATACCAAAACATTGAATCTTTACTTTCTCTTTATATGTGACAACATTTAAAGCAACTCAGGTGTTTGTTCGTGTTGTTGTTGTTGTTATTATCTGTCCTATATATATATTGCCTGCGATAAGCCACAGAGTCTATCGCAGTCTAATAAATGGGAGGCTATCTCATTTAACAAGAGTCAAGTAGAATTTTGCCTAAATATATAATGCCTTTTCTCTTCTTTTTAATTTTAATATTTACATCAAGACTGATTGTGAGGACCTTTGTCCACTCTTGGGTGGAGACTTGGACTTTCTTGGTACCACTGAATCGAAAAGTGAAATCAAATATCTTCTTGGTCTACAAGGAACCTCATATTCCAATTAAAAACAGAAATAATTATGTATTCCGTTAAGGAGAAATCTTAAAAGCACCATCTAGTGATCTATTCATTCCTGATAATTCCTGATCTTATGACCCGAGTTTATTCATTAATGGTATCATTTGGCACATCTTAATAGTGACAATCAGAAGCTCTCAGAGTGGTTTGGTGGGGTCCAACGAATAAAGTTAATACTAACTCCCTTTTATATCGAAATATATTCTAGATATTGAATAATATTCGGGTCAAGTCTAGCTGCTCTACTACTTTCAGATATTTTCAGATATTCAGAGCAAGACGAGTACGATCAAACTAAAAATATAATATAATATAATAGCCTTTCTCATATTGTGTAGATTCTCTCTGCCTAATTTTAAAGCTCTAATTTTTATTTTAGTTCTCAAAGCCTCGTCTTTAATATGGGAAGGATGGATACGACAAGAGTGTAATAAGATTTGAATTTATATCGCCAAATCATTTTAATTATTTTGATGGCTTCAACTCTTTTTTGTAGCTCAAATAAATTTGTAATTTAAATTCAATCTGTTTGCTGGTTTATTTTCCCAAAGCCCGCAAAGGCTCGTTCAAACCAATCGCACCACCTCTTTAACTCATATTTTAGAATCCTTTTTGGTGTGAGACACAAAACCCTTTTAGTAAAATTCCTACCAATGTCATGGCATTCAGAAATTCCAAGCAGACACTTAAAAGCTTGTGGATACCAAGAGACGATGTCTGTGCTGCTGTGTGATGCGACGTGATGCCATGCGATGCGATGTCCTTCCAACAAGTGGCCAAAGCAGCTGCTAAAAATGGCGGACATCTTTCATACACAACTGTACTCTACATATATGCGATTCTGTTTTAAGCAGACAAATCACATCAAAGCGCAATGAGCACCAATTATGCATAATTATGCCAACTCACAGTTTGCCACTGTCCAAGTAGCCCCCGCCAAAAACCCCCGTCCCTAAAGCTCAATTCCATACAATTTCACAAAAACGTTTTGAGAAAAAATTAGCCTTGCTTATACATAATGAGATAATATCAAACACACTCACATGAACCAAATTTTAAAGGGCATTTTTGTATATCCATTGGAAAGTCGGCCAGATTCATGGGACAGCCGGCTTTAATTGTCAATCGGCTGGAGTACAAGACTCTGCCATTCTGATAGATACGCACAAACTTATTTGGCGTGGTAATCGTGTGCAAATAACTCTGTTTGCCATTGTAAAAATACGTATCCGGTTTCCAAATACGTGCCAACATCGACACACTCAGCGCCAAAGTATCCTGTGCTCCTTCGAAGGCAAGACGCTTATCCACCCAAGATTGACGAAAATAACAGTCCATCGAGTAGGTCTGCAAATAAAACCAAAAATACTACATATATATCTCTGAGATATTCACATGTGTGTGTGTGTGTAAAAAACAGAGGCATTTTTTATTTGTTTTTGTATAATTGAAATGGAAACACTGAGGAGCTCGACTGGGCCCACGTTTAAGCGTGAATGACAAAAGGAAAGATGGTCTTGATTTTTACTCGTTCATAGTCAATTTCTTTCTGAGGAGATTTTCTTACTTCTGAATACTTTAAATTGATCTAATATATATCTTTAAAATATTTAATAATATATTTATACAATTATGATTAAAATAAATAAATATTTCGTAATTAAAACAATTCAAAATTTAAATAGACCAGAAGAGAAAATTGAAGAATATGTTTAAGATTTTTAATTATTTAATAATTTAATATTTATATGGAAATTACATAAAATTTAGAACTAATTTTTAAGAAAAAATTTATATTTAAGTATTTTAAAATACTGTAAAATTTGTTGAATAAAAATAAAGGTTATTTAGTGGGTTATAAAAATTAGAAGACTAATAAATTATGATTTTCAAATGTTTAGAAAATGAATTTTTAAATTTCTGTTTCCATTGAGTTAACGAATAAATGGATTTGTTTTTTATTCAATTCTTTAATATGCTATTTCTTTTAATTAAAACAAATACCATTTACTTCCACTTGGTTAATGACTTAATTATTCATAAAATTAATAATCGATATTTGCAAATTTAAAGGAATATAAAAATGACTAATCAGAATTCTTTTGCATTAAGAAATAATACAAGGTCAAATCAATTAAATCCATTCTTGAGTATGGAAATAAATTGTAAATAGTTTAGGCCAGCTTGGTTTTCAATTAAGGAAGAAAGAAATAAAATAAAATTTAAAAAGTAAAAAAAAAAAATATAATAATTTAAATTTAATTTCATAAAAGAAAACTAATTAATTAATATAAATAATAAAATTAATTTTAAGTTTAATATAATTTAAATAAAATAATAAAATTAATTTAAATATAATTATTATTTTTTTATTAATTTAATATAATCAATTTGTTTATAGTATAAAATTTCATTTGACCGACTTTTACAATAAGAACTCACCATATCCACCTCGGATATAGGGCCCATGCTACGAACCATAATATCGACTTCAATGGTGGCGGGCGGACCTAAAATCAAAGACACAGAATTAATCAATGAATACATAGAAATATCTCTATCAATTTTAAGCCGTTCAGCAGACAGAGCGACCCGATAATCGTATCGTTTTATCGAACAAAGCCATCAGTCGCCGCCATATTGCCTCCTCCTCCTTCTAGCTGCCTTGCATCAACCTTTTGGGGTCTATCTTATCTGCACTAATATGCAATTTTTGTTACACACACACACACACTCACACACACACATAAGCAACGCCTTTTATTTTGCCTATGCACACAGTTTTTAATGACTTTGCTGAGCTTGGCAAACATGCGTCGGCGTCGGTGGCGGCGGCGATAGCAGCTCGGCATTTGGGCCTGCATCATTATAGGCCAAGTGCTTGGCACACACCCACACACACACACACAAACACATATACACCGAGCCCTTAGTCATTCTTAATGAAGTGTTAAAAAACAATGTGTAATTTGGATTTTTGAGTCGCGCAACTAGAAAATCCGCTTAAAGCTCATCGAGTGCAAAGCTTTTTAAATTTACCAAATATTTAAATTTTTATGGCCTACTTATAGAGACAATTGCTGGCAATTGTATTTTTATTTTCCTATCTTTAGGCCAATTTTGAAAATTGAAAATGTGCAAAGCCTTATGAAAAATCTCACCAAAATTAAGTTGCCCAGACAAAGGCAATTTGAAATAGACTGCGTGTTAGGGGGAGAGGAGGGGCAAGGAGACAAAGAAAGATATAAAATGACAATAGACGCAATGTGACGACAATTTTGTTTGCGAGGAATACATTTTTTGAGAGAGTTGGTAGACAATTGAAACTGAGCTGGTCAAATTAATTTTGAAGCTGTTTCCCAAGGCTTTGGCTGAGCATTTTTAAAATATATGGGAAAGAAATTGTCTACCAGTTAAATCAAACAAAAAAAGACTTTTGTTTTAATAAATAAAAAATTAAATATATTTTTTATAGGTTTATTATTTCTCATCCCGAGCTTGCTTCTACACATTCACTCTTTCGTAACCCTTTACTTCTTATAGCTATTCGTAAATATTTCCTTTTAGTAAGTGGTTCAAAATCTAAAAATCTTTAGATTGATACCCAATATGACTATAATCGAACCATTATTACAGGAGATATACGAGAAACAAAATCACAGAGTAAAGATTTCGATCCGCTAGCCGAGTAAGCATGCCGGATAGAGGGCGTGCTGGCCTTACTTTAAACAATTTAATTTTTCTTGATCTTAAATTAATATGGAGATTATATAATTTATATATTTTGGAAATCCGATGAGCCTGAGGTCGTCTTTATCTTCTCTGGATCTTTCTTGATATTAAAAAAAAAAAAAAAAACAAAATCAACCTTGAAAGACAAAATCTGTTTTAACTTTTTCCTAAACTCTCTTTTAATTCTGAAACACTTCTCTATATTTTCTCTCTTTTTTTTTGGCAAATATTCAAATTTGAAACTTGCTAAGCTTTCTTTACTTTTTGGCAGGAAAATCGTAATAAAATTGTAAATATTTAACACAAACTATTTGCCAATGGAGAAGGGCAAAGAGTAGCTCCTTTTGAGCACCTTGTACTTAACTGTTTTGCCCTTGCCTGGATTGGTTGCTGCTTTGAGCAGAACAAAATGGCGACATTTCTTGCTGTCAATGTTTCTTCTTGTCGGTTGCGACATTTCCGCTTCATTAAACGTTTCCGTTGAGCGGAAAATAAGCACACAAAAAACATGTGTTTCTTTCCTTCATTCGTAAAATGTTGATTACATATGAGGAGCAAATATTATTACACCAAAAAAATAAGCAATCCAAACAAATGAAAATTGAATGAGGAAGGGTTTGTTTCTTCTTCTTCTTCGTCTTCGTCTTTTTTTGTCACTTACCACCAAAATCCGGTCGTATGCTATTATCATAGCCACGGAGTAAATTATCCAACAATTCAGAAATATTAGCATGGTTGTTGCTTTGGGTGAGCCAAGAGCGGGGCTGGGAATGTGGTATCAGGCCGGTGGCACCGGCTGAACGATGTGTGTCGCCGCGTCCTTTGATGCTGCTGGCCATGGCCAAAATGGACATTTGCCAGGCATTTAAGTAAATGCACAACATTAAAATTGTCAAGCTAATCAAAAGTTTAAATATGCGCAAATTTAAAACGAGTAGTCCATTGGTATTTGCTCCTTGTGCAAATCCTTTGCTTATCCCTTGTTGCTCGGCTTGAGGACTGTTCATGTCAGTCAGAGCTTTGCCGGATGCTCCTTTGCTGCACATATTGTATAGAGCTTTGCCTTTGTTATTCCTGTATATTCTTATTGTCCAGTTGTTGTTGCTGTTGTTTTTGGTCTAATCTACACATCCGTTTGGCTAACATTTGTCGCCTTAACTACTGACCAGTTAACCGGACTTCTTCTTCTTCTTCTGCTCCTGACACTTTTGTCCTGCAGAAAAAAAAAGAAGAGGAGAAACTCAACTCGGATTTGTTTTGTTGATGCCTGGAAGGTTTTTCTCTTGTTTGTTTGCATTTATTTTCATTTATGCATCGGAAGTTGCCAACGAACTGCAGTTTTCATCAAGTAAAAATCTGGCAGACAAGTTGACCCGTCCAGCATTTTTAGTTGCTTAATTTCCTAAGGACTTGGACTTGGGCTGGCCAGTGACTATGATTTGTCTTGTCGCATTAGTTCCGTTTGTCTGGCTTTGATTTGGCCTTTGGCTTTATGATTTTAATTGAGCTATTTGCACTCGTTGTGTTTTTTTTTTTCTCCTTTTATTTTGGCCTTGGCAGTTGACAGGCGCAAAGTTTATGTCAGACCGTTAACAATCTAATTGAAAAATGAAGAAACGAAACCAACTGGATTGGATTACTTTAAAGTCTCAAAACTATAAAAATAAAGTTCAACTTACTCGGCATCATAAATTTCGCGCCACATGGCGTATGCGTAATAAGTGAATGTTTTGGTTTTAAGCCTACGGGAAACAAAGCGAAGATTAATGACTTCACACACCGCCAAAAGGTATATGAAAAATGCCAAGTTATAAATTGATGAAGCTGCTTGTAAATCAAAGGCAATGAAAAATTACACAAACAAGGCCAACAATTGATTGTAACAAAAAAAAAATAATAGTAAGAAACACTAAAACTATTCGACCATCCAATTAAGCTGGAAAACAATGCCAGACCAGATCGACCCAAAGTAGCACAAGACAGTAGACATAATTTCATTAGTCTCTGCTCTTCCTCACCCACTAACCTAATTGGCTGCGGACGGACAGACGGACGGAGCAGAGCAGAGAGAAGGGCTCATTTCATAACTACTTCCAATACCCATTGAATTGACACAGACGGCTGAATTGCACCTTCCGCTAGGTGGCGCTCTGAGGACACTTGCAATTTGCCTTGCCTCAAGACTTGCTGTCTTGGCTGCCAATGCTATGACACTTCATTAGAATCACCCACACTCTCCCACACTGTTTGCTAATTATGCGTCTCTCTATTGATTGTGGCTGCCACTGCAGCATTTTCATTCAGTTTACTCAACACTTTTCCTCCTCCAGTAAAAAAAAAAAAAATTTGTATATGGAAAAATATTGAAAAAAAGAAGAAAATCGTGTATGAAAAAGAGAGAATAAAAAGCGTTTGAAAAATTGCTGTCATTTGCATGACATGCACTCTGGGGAATAATATCATATTCACTTTATTTTCTTCTGCTTCTTCTTCTTCTTCTCTGGTTTTTGTTGTCTTTTGTGTTTTTTTGCAAGAAAAAAGGCAAATTTAATTAATATTCACACCATCAGCAACAACATCAGCATAAGCTTTTCCTATCAGTTTAAAGGATTAGTTTGTGGCAATTGGAATTCAGTTTGCTTAACCTGGCCACAACGGAAAAAAATATATATAATATTATTGTGATTTTTATTATTAAAAAAAAAAATAAAATAAAAATAAAAATAAAAATAAAAATAAAATAAAAATAAAATAAAAATAAAATAAAAATAAAATAAAAATAAAATAAAAATAAAATAAAAATAAAATAAAAATAAATATAAAATAAAAAAAATTTTTTTTTTAAATACTTTTAATTTTTAATGAGAATAAACACAAGTTTTGTTAGCCTATTCCTTTTATATTTTAAATTAATTTATAAATCAAAACAAAAAATTAAAAGTATTTTATGTAATTTCGAAAAACTTGGCAGATTCATTCATTATTTTATTATAAGTATTTAAACAATTGGAATATTTAAATCAAAGAAAATTTAGAGAAAATCTAAATTACTTTTAGTATTTTTAAAACTTAAACTTTTATGCAACTTTATTTTTTATGTACAAAAAAAATGAACTAATTTGTTAAAAGTTGGCAGCTTAAGTAATTCTTATTATTGTAAATTTAAAATTCAATCATAAATATTTAAGAAAAATAAAAAAAATACTTTAAACACTAATTAAAACAAAGAAAATTTCGAGAAAATCTAAATTGTTCTTTTTCACATAAAAAATATTTGGATTTTTTCTAATGAGAATATATAAATTTAATTTCATATGAATTGTCAGCTTGTTTAATTTTTTTTTACAATTTTAACGAAAATTTTGAAAAATTCTAAATTATTATCTGTCTCTTTAAGACTTAAATTTGTATACTTAAAATCAGCTTAAAAATTATTTTTTATAAAAAAAAATATTTGAATTGTGGAGAAGACAATTATGTGAATTTAATTTCTTAAAAAAACATTTAATTTCCTTCTTTTTTATTTCCATTCAAATTATTTTTAAAATTTCTCATAAAAATATATTGTAATTTAAAATAAAGTCGAACTTTGATTACTGTTTTCATTGTTTCTTTTTTTTTATTACTTTAACAAGTATGTAAAAATAAAGCTAATATTTTATTTCCTATTTTTATTTGCATTGAATTTCAAATCTAGCAAAAAGTTCTCAAATTATAAGTCCTTTTCATCATAAATTAACTTCAAGAGCTGAATAAACAGCACTTTGCCGAAAAACCCCAAAAAAGTAATCCGAGAAGCACAAACAAAAAAATACTCTGCTACTTTTGTTAATAAGCAAAAAAGAAAAGTACAAGAAGAAGAAGAAGAAAAAACCAAAAATATACTAGCCAAGCCAAGGCAAGGCAAGGCAAACAAGTTGTACTTCTAATTTCTAAGTTATAATTTTTTTTTCTTCTCCTTTCTTGCCGCTTTTGGCAAACATATTTGGTACAGTTGCCGCTTTTGTTAACTGGTGAATGGCGAAAGGGTTCAAATACAACTTGAGCACGTTCAACGCATTTTCTCATCAACGTCTAAATTGCACTCAATTTTTGAAGGCTGTCACACACACACACATATACACACACTCTTATACACACATATGGAAAAACCAGAAGCCGAACCGTTTCCGTTGCCAATGCAGTTGGCTTTGTTATTCGTGTGTAAGTCGGGGGATTTCAATACTCTTTCTTGGAATGCATTTAATATTTTGATAGATAATATCTGCGATAAACCAAAGTTTATACGGATATGAAAAGATCTTAAATAATTCTTTAAATATTTTATATATTACTTTTTATAAATTAAAAATTGGAATTTTTCAAAAACCAAGATTGGTTGAGGGATTTCTTTTTGAGGATCTCAGGAGATTTTTCTCTTTCAAGAAATTTGGAAAACTACAGTTCGATTATTCTGAAGATTTAGAATTCTACAAAAACTCAATAAGAATAAGAAGTTCGAATAAGTTATTTCCCTCTGAGTATCCCAGGAACACTATTCTCTTTCAAAAAACAATGATAATTCAATTTAGAAAAATACAGTTCGATTGTTACAAGGTTTCATAGATTCAAATTCTTCAAAAGCTCAATGGAAGTAAGAAGCTCAGCTATGGTATTTCCCTCTGAAAATCTCAGAAGTATCTTTCTCTTTCAAAAAAATAATAATAATGAAATTTGGAAAACTATAGTTCGATTATTCTGAAAATTTATAAATGAAAGCTGGACATAGTTATTTTCCTCTGAGTATCCCAGGAAGACTATTATCAAAAAACTGTGATAGAGAAATTTGGAAAGGTAAGACTCGATTTGATTATTTATAAAGATTTATAGGATTAAATTCTACCAAAACTCAATGGGAATGAGCTTCCGCTCAGCTAAGATATTTCCCTTTGAGAATCTTAGAAGAATCTCTCCCTTTCAAAAAATAATGATAATGAAATGGTAAAGGTTTGGTTTTTTATTTTTCAATCTGTTTTAGAATCTCAGGAAACTAATTCTCTTACAAAAACCAGTGAGATTCGATCTGTAAAATTGTTTAGTGTTTCAAGTCCCTAAGGAAGCTCGGCTTACTTATTTTCCTCTGAGAATCCCAGAAAGGGGAAGAAGAAACAGTGATAATGAATACTGGAAAAGTAAAGCTGGATTTGATTATTTATAAAGATTTATAGAGTTTGAATTCTATAAAAATCAAATCTGAGGATCTCACGAAAATAATTGTGAAGCTTGAACCTTTCATTTCTCAACCTCTCTAAAAATTCTGAGATTTGATCTGTAAAAATGTTTACTAATTTTTCTTATTGTTCCAAGTCCTCTCAGACTTTCCAAAGGGCACTTCACATTCGTGTAACTCAAAATTACGACACTTTTTTTTGACAAAAAAGGATTGAATTCTTAGATTCGTATACATGTGCTGAGATTGCGGTGCCAGTTGGTTTGGCCATCATCGGTACTAACTGGTTGAACTTACTGTTTGACTATCTTGTGGGTTGACTGAGTGAAAGGAGCACAATCTAAAAGGCACCCACGATTTGCTAGAAGCCCTAACTGGGTTTGTCCTCTTTAGCCACAGAGTGCAGCAGGTGGTTTATATAGAAAGAGTCCGTCTGTCCCATTTTCGGTATTATTTGCCTGGCACTTTTTGTGCCACGTTTGTGGCAGTGGCAGTGGCAACGTGAATGTTTACAAATGAGTTGTGCATTTCAATTCAGCCACAAGGATTCTTCTTTTCCTATTCTTTTTTTTTTTTTTTGGCTGGCATTTTGAAGCTCTTATCTTTTTTTTTGGAAACCCCCCCGCACTTCCTTCTATGTCTGTGCAGGCGTGTGAAATTGGATGCCTCGCTTTTCCGGCCGCTTTCCCCATTGTCTTGACTCTGGCTTGGCAAGTTTTTCAGTTAACCTAAGTAGCATTAAATTCTTTTTTTTTTAGCTCAACTCAACTCAATTCAATTAGAATTAAATTTTAGTTAGAGTTTTTAAATGAAAATGAATTTCCAAAGTGAAAGCAAAAATAATTTCTGGTTTTATTCATTTTCACTTAGTCAATTGTTATAATTATTTTATGGGCCTGAACTTTTGGGTGGCACGTGCCACACAGCTTCCAGGCTTTGTTGTGCCAAGTTCACGTTCTCCTTTGGCATTGGGCACGTTTTCCGGAAATGTTGTACGCCGCCTGCCAGCTCAACGATTCACGGATATTCCAAGAATAGATGCGAGAATGGATACATTGGACCTAACAAGCGTAAAATAACGTGGCTTCTGTTAAAATACAAATCTTATTGGCTGGCCTGGTTAGTAATAAAAACAAAAAAGTAAAAGCTCAGCTGTTTTAGTCTAAGTAAATTCTTGTGTTCACCAGAGACGACTTTCATTTACTCAAGATTTATTTAGTCTGCACTTAAAGGTAGTCAAATATGCCGAAGAAAAAATATATCCCTCTTTGGCCCTGACAAAAAATCATTTCAAGTTTTGTCAGCTGCAACTTTAATGAACTTTAAGCCCAAAACTGTATTGACCATTCTCAATCAAGCCACCTATCCACCGATCCACCTATCCACCTTTTCCATCCAACTATTCTGTATCTCTCTTTTCTGTTGTATATCAAATGCTGTCATTTCCTATAATGTCACAGACCCACAGGCCAAATGCATTGAATATAAACGCATTCACAGCTGCAGATACATTCGACGACGCTTAAGTAAACTTGTTGGCTTGACTTGTGGGTCAACTAACAAATCCCCAAATCAATTCAATAAAAGCAATACCAGATTCAGTCTCCACTATTGTTGCACTCTTCTGAGTGTGCATCTATTTTTTTTTCGCTCTTCTCTTTTCTCTTTTTCCCAAGCAAGCTTTAGATGACTTAGTTCCATGGAAATAAAAATAAATAAATGAATTCTACAAAATCTAATTCATTTAAATGCTCTTCAAAATTAAATAGACCAAAGTATTTAAATAATTTCACAAAATTTAATGATGATAATTCAAATAGAAAGTTGGAATTTTTCTATTTAACAATATGTTTTATTATATCTTATGGATTCTTCACTAAGTCTTAGAATGTAATAATATAAGTGTTCCTTTAATAAATAAAAATCACAGAAAAAAATACAACTGAGAACTTTATAATTAAGTAAAAACCATAGACTAAATTAAAGCAAACATTATATAAAATTTAAGTTACCTTAAAATTATAAAGGCACACAAAAAAAATGAATTTTGCTGAATGAAACTATTAAATAAAAATCAAATTAATTCAAGCAAAAAATATTTATATTTATTACTTTTTAAATTCCTGAAATGTTTAAGTATTACTAGACGTAAATATATATTTCAAGACAAATAAATCAAGAATATTTTAATACTCTTTAAATTTATTTGAATCAAGATATTTTAATACTCTTTAAATTTATTTGAAAGTCTATTTTTGCGGATTTTTTGAGGAAAAAAAGTTAAAACCGACCCGAGTAAATCTGTGGAATTTTCACACTATCTTTCACCCCTTAAAAGGAAGGGTCGCGGGTCGAATTTCGAAAAATCCCTTCTTAGTGAGTTCTTACTACTCAAAATAAAGATCCAGTTAAAATTTTGACTTTTTAGCTCGAACGGTTTGGGCTGTAGCGGAATTGGCAATCAGTCAGTCGGTCAGTCAGGACAAATAGATTTATATATATATATATCAGATGACTCAATAACTTTCTGGACTCTCATAGAAAAACACATTTACTCATCAACATATTCACCATCTAAAGTCAAATGTTTCTCTAACTTTTCGATTCCATTTTCAAAAAAATTCTTTAGTTTTTTACTCAAAATGGGCTTCTGTGGCAGTAATACTATGGATATTATAATCTTTATATTTATTTTAAATACAAATATTTCCAATTTCTTTTAACTTTCTATTGAATTTTTATTATAACATATTTTATTTTATTTTAAATTTTTATATTTTTTCACTTCATAATGGAATACAAGGAAACCTTAACTTTCAAATCGAGTTGAAATATAATTTATATATAATTTATTTTATATTTATTTTTAATTCTTTATATTTAAAATTATTTGATTTCACTTTCCAATTTAAAATTCTTTGGATTTTATTTTAATTCTTTTTAGTATTAATAATTTGGTTATATGAAAGGAGTTTTAAGAATTTATATTTTTTGAAAATTCTTTAAGTCTTTTTGAAAGGCATTGCGAATCTTTTCAAAATAGTATTTTTTTTTTTAGAGAATCTTCCAGCCATTCCCACATCCATTATGCTTTTTTTGACATACGTTTACATCTCATTTTTGCGGTCTTTTATTTTCTGACGGGTGGCAGGAGTGAAGAAAAAAAGTTAAGCACCAAAAAAAATCAAGCCTCCTCACTTTACAATGTAAATCTCAAGAGTGCGATACTTTGCAGTCTGTTTTTCTATTCATTTTGTGTATGTGTGTGTGTGTGTCTTGTGGTTCATATTATTCTTATTTTTTGAGTGTAATCTAAGACAAGAAACAAGAAAAGAATGAAATCTGTCCAACTGATGTCAGATTGTCAGATTATCAGAGCAGTTGAAAATTCAACTATCGATGTGCCTTTTGGCCTTCCGTCCTTTCTTCCATCGTTCCTTCCTCTTCAACTTTATGAAACCAATAAATTTGAAATTTGCATATCATTAGAAGCTCAACTTAAATGCACCAAATACCGCAGCCTTACAATGCAGCAAATGCAACAACAACAACAACACTGGTAATGCTGTGCAATTCCCCAAATCCCCAGCATAGTTAATAGTTTTGTTAATGATTTCGATGGTTTGCATGTGGCTTCCCCTTTAGTCTTTTCAGTTTTAGTTTTTTCTTTTTTTTATAATTTTTGAAAATCGCTGGTGGCTTATTTAACCAGTAAATCGTTTTGTAGTTGTTTATTTGGGGTTCTCCCTCTGCGTTGGTATCTCTTGAGCTGTGTGGCATTTAAATGGGACTTGACAAAATTTATAATTCTCTAATGTGCTGTTAAATCTACGATAATGTCACTTTATTTTCAATATTTTTTTTTTTTTTAGAATTGTTGTTGTTGCTGTTGTTCTTGGTTTTGAATTGCTCTAAATTGTTGCGTAAATATTTCATTCGGCATTGACCAGACCACATTTCAATTGATTTTTAATATGTATTTTATATTTATCTAACAGATTTGACAATTTATTTTTCACCCTCCCCCTCTCTTTCCAGCTGACACAAAACGTATTAGTTTTTAATATTTTAAAAGGCTGATTAGTCCAAATGACTTTGGTACGAAATTAAAAAAAAAAAAATAATAATACAAAAAAAATTATTTTTAAATTTATTTATTTATTTATTTAAAAGACTTATTTGATTGTTATCATAAATTTAATAAAATTCTAATTTTTATATAAATAAATAAAATAAATATAAATAAAAAAATAATAAATAAATTATTTCACACGTCGTATGAGTAATTTTTACAGTTCTCCTCAAATAATTTCGCAACACTTTTGAATCCGCTTTAACTTGAGCTTTTTATATAATTTCTGACAATTAATTTTTTTTTTTTTTTTTCATGCCAATTTGTGTTGCAATGAAAGTTGATAGTTTAATTAGATTAGGCAACAGCTACTTTTAATTGATTGAGGCTTTAACAAGTTGTTTGATTTAAAATACAAGAAAAATTAAAATCAACTAAAACATATTTAATAATTAATAACTTGAAATAAAAAAACATAAAGAGTGCACCAATTTAAGTATTATTTAATTGAATTAAAATAAATGATTTTTATGTGTAAATAAAATTGTCGATTTTTTTTTTTTTTTGTTCTCACAATTCACAGTGGCACTTAATTTTTGAAATTTATCATGGCAGCTGTCATAATTGCTTTTTTTTTTATTTACCCATTAATTTTACAGTTGCACCAGGCAATTCGAGTTTACTTTTATATAGATCGAACCGATTGGCAACTTTTTCAATTATAACACAAACACACAAATCTCATTAATTATTTGCCAATAATTTTGGCACCGAAAATCAATCATTTCCGCAAAACAAGGCTCTTTAATTAATTAATATTTCCCATGTTTGTTGGTATTTCTGACACTTTCTTTTTTTTTTAGAAAGAGAAGAGCTGCACTGTTGGCAGTTGCAATTCTCTTGGCTTGATGGAAACTAATCACTTCAGTTGATGGCTTGCTCAATGCCAGCGGTTGTCAAAAAATACTCGATTGACAATAAGACAAACAATAAACACAAATTTTTAATACTCTCGGCTCGAATTTTTGTTAGTTTTATTGGCGTGGCGGGTTCATGGAAATGCAAACACAATAATAACAATAAGAAGAGGGTCAACAGTGAACAGTGAGACCAGAAAATTGTTAACACAAAACACGTCGGAACGCGCCAAGCGCGCAACGCAGACTGATTTTCCGTTTCAGACTGTGCGGCAGAGATTGAGTTCTGTGGAAAACATCAGCATCACACACTCATAGGGGGCACACCAATACATTGATAGGGTTATGGCAAAAGCCAGGCGAAAAGGCGCAAAATCACCGAGGTATCTCAGCACCAAACAGGACAAGTGGCAGGCGGCAGACAGACAAGCTAAATCATGAAACAAAATCCATTAACGCCACAGCGTCAATCGGCAGCGACAGCGGCGGCGGCGGCGGCAGCAGCGCAGCTTCGGTTTCATTCATAAATCCTGGCTGGTGCCTTTGATTTGTTTATATAATTGCGCATGCGCTGGGCAGACCTGGAACCTAGAGTTGGAGGTGGTGGTCGGTTTGTTGTGACGGTATGAAAAGTCTAACCTGTTGCATTTGCAGGACAAATTATTGACTAGCTGACAAAGTAGCTGAAGGACTCACAAAATGCTAGTCTGAACAAGACAAATTTCCTCTAATTTGGCTGTCATTTAGTGAAAACAACAATTACCGCAACATTTTAATGTACTGTCCGAGCCATCTGATGTCCCAAAAATTTAGCTGACAAGATAATTAGTCCAAAAATTTTGGTATAAAAAGCAGTGTAAGGCAGGGCAAACTTTATCAGTATTTTTTTAAGATGGCTAATTTTGCATTGTTCAGTCTAGTTTTACACAATTTGCTGCGGTTTAAAGTCCAAGATGTGGCCATTTTTTATTGCTGGCCACAAAAAGGTAATTAACACTCGCAGTGCTTCTTAAATTATTAAATTTAATTTCTTATTTAAACGTATTTACTACGAAAAACTTATTACATAAAATACAAACTCCGTACTAATTCCGCTGCTTCTTCTTTGCTTTTTGCCAATCACAGCGCATTGCAACCGCGATCAATTCACAATAGATCTTTTAGTGGATTTCTGTGATGTAGGAAAAATTGCAAAATTATTTCATTTCTAATCTGTAAATATTTCTTTATCTTGTAGACTTATTTCCACTGGCAAAAAGTCTGTCTGACAACATGATTTTTGCCCAGTACATCAATTTGAATCGATTGAATGTGGCAAATAACTTTTATGGAAATTATTTGGACACGAAGCTAACCAAGTTGGGTGTTTATTTGGATATCGCTTGTCCACAAGCCTCAGATATAATAGAGGAGGTGAGTGTGTTATGTAACCTTTGTTCTGACAGGAAAAAAGTACAAAGTTTTCCCCTTGATTCTTCAGTCCAGTCAGCTACGCCTCTTTACCCACAATTTCCATTGGCTACTTTTCGATGCAACGGGTAATCTGACACAGATTGAAAATCTCTTCGATACAGCCTACTTAGGCATTAACGCTGATATCACCTATTTTAAGCCGGATCTTGTAGACTCCACCAATTCCAGTTTCATACTCTACGATGTCTATAACAAAGGCAGTCACTTAGGTGGCAAATTAAACATCACTATCGATCAGAGAATTCACTGTAACCACAGTGGAGTAGTCTCCAAATGTATAGAAGGAAAGTATTTAAGTGATTTGCATAAGAGGCCGCGACTTAAACAGCGCCAGGATTTAAGTGAACTTACCTTTCGAGTGGTGGGCTTGGTAAGTTATTTCATTTAAAAAATTGGCAATCATATTTGATTTCTGCTCCGCTTAGGTTTCAGTGCTGCCCTTGAATACCAGCGAGGATAAACTAGTCGCCTTTCTCAAGAGCGAAAAGTCGCCACACATTGATTGGCTGCCACGGTTAGGGCATCAGATTATCTTGCTCATACAAGATGTTTTGCTGTTCAAGTAATTTCTATTAATGTCAGAAGGAAACTTTTTTATTAAGACATAATCTACTTTGCAGCATCACCTATATTTGGACTGATAAATACAGTGTCAATGACTACCTTGGAGGATCTGTTGGTTACATAATCAATGAAACTGCCGAGCTAACAACCACTCCCTTGGTCTTCACCCCGAGGCGTTTTCCCTATATTCAAGCCATGACATTTGTGAGCGAATTTCGTGCCATTTGCATTTTCCGTACACCCCAAAATTCAGGCATGAAGCCTGGGGTATTCCTGGCCCCATTCAAATGGAGTGTTTGGTGCGTGTTTGCTGGTCTCTTAATTTTTGTGGGTGTGCTGCTCTGGTGTATATTTCGACTGGAACATCACTGGCTACAGCGGTGTTGGCAATTTATACCCTCTCTACTCACCAGTTGTCTGATCAGCTTTGGAGTTGCCTGCATTCAAGGCTCCTACTTGATACCACGAACTTGCGGTGGACGTTTGGTTTTCAGTGCTTTAATGTTGACCTCGTTTTTGATGTATAATTATTATACTTCGATTGTCGTGTCGTCTCTGCTAGGCTCACCTGTTCGTTCGAATATTCGGACTATGCAACAACTGGCAGATAGCCCCTTGGAAGTGGCTCTGGATCCCTTGGACTTTACCAAAGCTTATTTAATTGTAAGCATAAACAAATTAAAGCGGATTCAAATTTTAATAACTTGTTTTTTTTTTTAGAATTCTCAGCGTCCTGATATAACTGATTTCAACAAGAAAAAAGTCCTTTCACATCATAATCCCAACAGCGTTTGGATCAAGGCCGAAACCGGTGTACTCAAAGTTCGCGATAAGCCTGGCTTCGTTTACATTTCCGAAACTTCGTTCCTCTATTATTATGTACAAAAACACTATCGACCCCATGAGATATGTGAGCTGAATCAAATTATTTTTCGTCCAGAGAACACAGTCTTTGCCATGACCTATAGAAATTTAACCTATCTGGAGTTGTTGAGACAAGTAAATCTACGTATGCAGGAATCTGGCATAGCCTACAAGCAACGTCAGTTCTATTCAAAGTCCAAGTTTCCCTGCTTTGCCAATAGTTATGTAATAAGTGTGGGCATGGAGTATGCAGCTCCTTTATTCATTCTCCTAGTGATTGGCTATACCATGGCCCTATTGGCCTTGCTTTTGGAAATATGCTGGAAACGTTTTGTCAACAGAAAGACAAGGCTTTTGGCTGCAAATTAAAAAAAAAATTACAAATTTATTGTGAGTATATAAATAATTTTTCATTACAATTGTTAAGAAATCATCAGAGAATCGATATATTGATATTTATGTCATTTGAGTTATTTAAGCCTTCATCAACTGTCCATCACTTTATTAAGTTGTCAATGACTGTCAAATCGGTTGATTGAGACAGCCCGCCATTCGGTTAGAATATTCCACAAATCACCTGTAATTTATAATTTATAAAATTTTGTTTTCTAACTTTATTTAATATTCATATTGAGTTTTGCAAGTTATATTAACCTTTTTTTCTATATAAAAGGCTCAAAAATGATTTTATTTTCATTAGATTCAAAATGGAGCTCTTAACTCTATTCAAATTAATCATCTACAATTTTATGCCAGTGTCAAATTTAAAGAGTGCCTTAATTTTGCATTGTTGGCCAATTGATTGTAATAATTAAATTTTATTTTATTGTAATTTTTTTACCATCTTATTTATCTTTTCAGCTGTAAAAAACCTGGCACGCTTGACCCACTCCGCTCCTCTATATACACAATTTATCAATCTCAATGAAGATGGTTCCATTTTCGAAGCTTTCTTTCTAAATCGCCAAATAACCAAGTTGGGTGTCTTCTTCGATTTAAATTGCCAACGAAGTGAGCTTGTCTTGGAAATGGTTCGTATTTTTCAAATCTAAAAAATTAAAGTTTTTTAATCTGTTGATTTCTTTAGGCTAATCTTCAGGACTTTTATATATATCAATATCACTGGCTTCTCTATGATAAATCGGGCAATTTAACCAAGCTTACCAAACAATTTAAAAATGCTAATCTCCATGTTAATTCAGATGTTACTTATGTCAGACCCCATAAAATACAGCCAAGCTCGAGTCACTTTATACTCTACGATTTGTACAATAAGGGCAGACATTTAGGTGGAACATTCAATATGACCATAGACCAGGAAATATTCTGCAATCTCAAAAAGTGTCATATCAAGCAATATCTGAGTGATCTACATAAAAGAAGTCGTCTGCATCAGCGCAACAAGCTCACGGAAATCACGCTACGTGCTAATAATCTGGTGAGTATTTTTTATAAAAAGCAAGGGTCTATTGGGATCAAAAGATAAGTCCATCAATATGTCTACTATATCTCTGACTTTGTGCGGTCTACCCAGATAAGAATTCCTTATTCTATCTCTTCATAGGACAATCAAAGCATTATGTATTTTGTTTCCTTATAGATCACAAATTTACCAGTTGAAGCCCCTGAACCAGAAATGATTAAATTTTTAGCCACTAGAGAAAATTATCATATCGATGCATTCTCTCGTTGTTGTTTCCAAACTCGTTCTCTATTAAAAGATTATCTCGGCTGCAAGTAAGACAACTTTATCTTTATATTTAGAGCTTCTTTTCCTTATGATTTCTTTTTTTAATTACAGATATAATTATACCTTTCGGAATAGTTTTAGCACCAACGAAACCTATGGCGGACTCTTTGGCGATATTGCGAAAAAAAATGTGGATATTTCTTGTGCCTTCCTGATGACCGAAATACGTTATAAATATGTGATGCCCGTTACCCAATTTGCTAATTTCCGTTCCGTCTGTTTTTTCCAAAATCCAGTTAGCACAAGTCTGAGTGCCACAGAATATACCGAACCGTTTAGTCCCACTGTCTGGTGGCTATTCGTGGGAACACTTCTGCTGGCAAGCCTGCTGCTCTGGTTGGCTTTTCGTGTGGAGAAAGACTGGAAGGAAACAGAGTTTATGCCATCGCTTTTCACCAGCTGCCTGATAAGTTTCGGGGCTGCCTGTGTCCAGGGCACTTGGATAACACCGAATTCTATGGGCGGCAGGATGGTATTTTTCTTTGTCATGCTGACATCCTTTATGATGTACAATTACTACACTTCCGTGGTAGTAGCCATTTTATTGAGTGACCCGCCACCTTCGAATATTAGGACTATACAACAATTGGCAGATAGTCCGCTGGAAGTGGGCTTCGAAGCAACAACTCTTACTAAGAATTTTATGGAGGTGATTAGTCGCAGAACTATGAATTAGGCAATTTATATGCCAAGGATTTCTATTTATAGCATTCAGAGCGACCGGACGTACGTAATCTGTATAAGGCGAAAATAGCGAACATTAAAAATCCAGGGGCTAAAATCTGGCTATCGGCCAAAGAGGGCGTAATGAAGGTACGCAATCAGCAAGGCTTTGCCTATGTTACCGAATCCGGAGCTGCTTTTGAATTTATACGCAAAAGTTTCACACCAAAGCAAATTTGCCGACTAAATGAAATAGCTTTACGTCCGGAAACAGCGGCCCACTCTTTAATGCACAAGAATAACACATTTTTTGAACTGGTCAAATTGGGGTAAGGAATTCCCATCAAAACAATTGACTAGTTAAATTTTTAATGTTTGCTTTTTTTTTAACCAGAGAATTGCGTACGTGGGAGACGGGATTGCATAGACGTGAGATCCTATATTGGGTGCGTACAAAGTTGCATTGCTTTAAGACAAATGATGCCGAAGTGGTGACTATTCAGTATGTGGCTCCGCTCTTTTTAATGCTTCTCCTGGCCTATATATTTTGCCTCTTTATTTTGGGTTTGGAAATTTTCACTTACAAGAGGAAAATGAAAAATCCCCTGAGACTTTAAGAAGCCCAATAAAAAAACCCAGCTTAGGTAAGTAGAAACTATTCGGTTTACTCTTTCAATAAGTTGCAATAATTTTCTTTTATTTTTTATAGCTTAAAATATTGCACCAAAGTCTAAAAGGCCTTACTGCACCCATGTACTCCACCTTAAAATGGCTGGACAATTTTTTAGCATTGGTCATAAAATGTAGTGAACCCAAACCGCCCACTCCCAATTTTGATGCCAACTGACAAGCATTGAGTTTTATATTTACATTTTAAACGGCAAATTGAACAAAAAATTGGATAGGGGCAATTTTATCAAATTGCCTCGACAATTGTCTCGACTTTTTTTTTGGCTATAAAAGTCACGTCCGCCATTGTTAACGTTCAGAGTGAAAAAGTGTTAAAGTCAATATGCTGTTGGCTCAATTGGTAAACTTGTTGGTGTTCAATTTGCAGCAAAATCGCATAAATGTTCTCACCTTATTCCATTGCTGGCAACACCATGAGAGTGAGTATTGAAGGAAATTCTACTTACCGAATTTAATTTATTTATTCGATCTTTCAGCCGTTCAATTTAGTCAGCAAATGAGTCGTCAGTCTCAGTTTTTCTTTATACAATTTGTTGCACTGGATAACAAAACCGATTGGTCCGACTTTGAGTATCGCTTTCTGGGACACACACAACCTACTCTGGCAAATTACTTGGATTTGAAATGTGCCCAAGCCGAGACGGTAATGAAACAGGTAATTAAAGTCTTTAGAAATGGGCAAGCTATAAACAATTCCCCTTGTTGTTTTTTCAGATTAGCTTGGAACGTCTTTATAATCAGAATTATCACTGGCTGCTGCATGACTCTGTATCTGTGGGATATTTCTATGAAATCTTCAAGTCTTATAATATTTCCGTAGATGCTAATGTTAACTACGTACAAGAAGAAAAGCTCCCGAAGAATCTCATTCGATACAGACTCTTTGATGTCTACAATAATGGCAATCATATAGGCGGAAAGCTCAATATAACCGGTCTCAGTCAATTTATTTGTAATCCTAAAAGTTGCCTTTTTGATGACTACCTCAGCTCTCTTCATTTGCGTAGCAAATACGGTAATCGTGTGATCCTACCCGATGTTCAATTACGTGTTAGCTCGGTGGTAACCGAAGTTAGTAGTTTGCTGCCCGAGCCCGTTTTGCTCGATTATCTTGCCGCTGATAATGACACCAACAAAGATGCCATAACACGCTTTCATTTCCATGTCTTTCTGCCCTTTATAGATCAACTTAAATGTGGGTGAGTATAACTATTTTTATCGGAGAAATCCCTTTTCATTTTGTTTCCTTTTTTCAGTATAAAATATAAATTCGTTGATCGTTGGAGCACAGAAGATTATATTGGCGGCAGTGTGGGTGATGTGGTGACCGAAGCAGCCGACATTAGCTCATCTTCTGCCTTGGCCACAGATGGTCGACTGATCTATCTGTCAGCCTTAGTGGAGACTGGTCTTTTCCGTTCGGTTTGCCTATTCCGCACGCCCCACAATGCTGGCATACGTGGCGATGTTTTCCTTCAGCCCTTTAGCTCTTCGGTTTGGTGGATCTTCGGCGGGGTTTTATTGTTCACTGGCCTGCTGCTTTGGTTTATTTTCTACACCGAATGCAGGCGACTCAAAACGAAACTTAGCTATATGCCATCACTGTTTGGAACCATTTTGATAGCCTTTGGAGCAGCCTGCATACAGAGTTCGTCTGTGATGGCCCGATCCAATGGAGGAAGATTGGTTTATTTTGCTTTATTTCTGACCAGTTTTATTATGTACAATTACTATACATCGGTGGTAGTGTCTTCGCTGTTGAATTCACCTGTGAAATCGAATATAAAAACCATGAAAGACTTGGCAGAAAGCTCATTGCCAGTCGGTCTTGAGCCTCTGACATTCACCAAGTCCTATTTGAAGGTGAGTAAAACTGAAATATATAATTGTTAACCTTTTTAAAAGCCTTTTCTTATCTTTTTCAGTACTCAACCCGAGAGGATATACATCTGTTTCAGAAGCGTAAAGTCGATGCTCAGGCAAATAATCCCAATCTCTGGCTACCGGCTAAGAAAGGCATACTCATGGTTCGCGATAATCCGGGCTATGTTTTTGTCTTTGAAGCCTCATCGGGTTATCTTTTAGTAGAGCAACACTATACACCTCAACAAATTTGCGACCTAAACGAAATACTCTTTAGACCCGAGCAACTGCTCTACACCCTCATACATCGCAACTCAACCTATAGGGAACTTTTTCGACTCAAGTAACTCAATTAATCAAAGTTAAATTGCATTTGATAAGCTTATAACTCTTTCAGATTTCTACGGGTCCTTGAGACGGGAGTCTATCGAAAACATCGCAGCTATTGGATGCACACCAAATTGCATTGTTTTGCCCAGAACTTTGTCATCAATGTGGGCATGGAATATGTGGCTCCCCTATTTATCATGCTTCTCTCTGGTTATGCAATGGCAATTCTGATTTTGTTCTCCGAAATGGCTTGGCAACACTATCATCCGAGGCCAGTACCCAACACATTAGCTTAAACAATTTTATACCACCAAAGAAACAAACACTTTCGCACCCACGGAAACCTTAAATGTAATGCAAGTTTTAAAAGCGCTTTAAGCCGTTTGCGGCAACCGAATTATGCAAAATAAAAACACTTTGGCGTTAACTTTTCTCGCCTGTCGACGGTGAAATTATGCAAAAAATGGAGAGGTAAAGATGAAAAAAGCATTGCAACGATTTTCATATTTGCATTAAAAGTTTTTCAGTTTCATATTTTTATTTTACGGTCATTTGGCTTACCTTTCCCAACTGTTTGAACTCTTTGTGCAATTTTTTGATTTTGTAAACTTAACCCTGAAAATTGTTTGAGTTTACCCAACCAATTTTTTTTGTTGAACTCTTAAATAAATTGATAAAGAGTATCCCCGTTTATTTCCTCGTCGATGATTATTTACTAATAATCACATAAATCATTTTATGGCAACAATTTCTCTGGAGCACAAATCGCTTGCCAAGTTTGACAAATTACTTTGACACTCACTTCTGACAATTTGTCAATACATCAAGCAGCTTCGCAGAAAAGAATTGTCTCGCTATAACAAAATCAAATCACTGCCAACAGCAAATTATTTACTACATTTATTTGTCTTTATCAAAGGGAAAACAGCAAAACAATGTTCACCCCTTTGGCGGTTTAACATTTTCGAACAGTGAAATTTGTCAAATTTAACAATACTTTTTTATACTCTGCAGACAGAGGACATATTAGGAAGTCCTGCTAATATGTCACAACTAAAAGGAGACGTCGCAGGGGCGCTAAAGTTAACCGAGGTATTATTGGGGCGACTAGATAATTCGGCCTGGCCTAGGCCGTCTGGCTTTGCCTATGTAGGATGGCGGGGATTTTGGAAAATACCATTAAAAAGTTTATCAAATTTGGTTTATGGTTTCTACAAGACATGAGAGAGAATAAGCTTATAAATTCTATATATATATATATGTATATATATATTTGAGGAAAAGGAATCGTACCTTTGCTAACTTTACTTAACAGACTTTAGAGTAGTGTACTCTCTTTTGTCTTAAAAAATTACAGTAAAAGTTCTTAAGATTGAATATGATAAATAAATAAATACAGGAATTATTTCTAGCCAGGGGTCTCACAATTTCAAGAATAGACCACTAGATGGCGCTAGCTCTTATGTGAACATAGTAAACCATTTTTTTCCACTTGGTCCATTTAAATGTCGAATCTTTTTGAAACTGATGGTAAAGGGTATCTAAGAGTTGAGAATGCTCGAGCTTAGTCCACGTTCTAGTTTATTGCATACTTTGCGGGTTCGGGGTTAAAGTGGTTTTATTGGTTTGTGTACGTGCTAAATGAGCTCTGAAAATGTTGTCTAAAAATAAAAGTTTTTTTATTTTATATCAGTTTTATTGCACTTGCTTTTAAATTCGAGATAGATTTTGTTTTTAAATTTAATAGATTTTTAATCAAAAACTTTGTGGTGATTAATAAATTCTTGCCCACTTTGCCATTTGTTTCCTAGCACTGTTTTGACTGATATCTTAAGATTTATATTACCCTTTTTACACTCTTATCTGATTGTCAAGCCATTTGTTTTTATATGGCATGTTAATCTACACCGGGTAGAATTACCTAGATAATGTCAATTGCTAAGGCTCAAGTGAATTCGACAAGTTCAGTTTCAGTTAAGATTCGCTGGCTGAACGTGTTTAAGCACCGACAACTTGGAGTATATTTATATAAAAAGTAATCAAGTGGGTATTCCAGGTGACTTTGTTATTTTATATATAGAAATAATTTATTGTAAAGATTGAGAAATTTGCATTTGCCAAAATCGGTTTGTTCTGGTAAAGTCAGGTAAATGGATTCCTGCTTGTCTTTATAAATTACGTATACGCACCATAGATAGCTTAATAATGAACAACTCAAACAATGGCTTAAAAGTCAGTGACGTAAATATTATTGGCAATCAATTCATTAAGTCCAATCACTTTGGCAAAACTGGTTGACGGATTTGAAAAGATACCTTCAATTTCATTAGGAAAGAGTGAGAGTGTTCTCTTCTTTTAATTTTCTTTTCGGCACAGTTTGAGAGTCTTGGCACTTGTTGCTTTGGATATATATTTCGATTTATGCTGTTACTCGCGTGATTTGTTTTTTTTTTTTTATACTTTGACGGTCGCGGTTGCTTGAGTTTTATTTATTTTATTTTATTTTTTTTTACATTTTACGAGTTCATTCAGTCGCTCGTCAGACGCCAAGCCGCGATAATCGTTGGGTGCTTGTATCTTTAATTCTTCTTTATGAACCTTAAGTGAAAATAAGTGCAATAATTTCAACAGAATCAATTGAATCAAGCCTAATAAGGTTTAGATTAACTCAAGAAATATAAATAAAAAGTTACAAGGTGCGTTGAAAAAAAAAACAGAGTGAATTATTTTTAACTCCCTTATAAATTTATTTACTATAATTGGTATGAAAGAATGAAAAAAATTAAACTGGGTCAACAAACTGTCAAGAAGCAATATAAATATCATATATCCATGGTTTTGATTGTGTTGGCAAAATAATTCAATAAAAAAATCAAAAAGTAAAAACAACTGACAACAATTTTGCTGTGTCATAAAGTTTTGTTTTCTTGTTTTTAAGGTTTTCAATTTCTATTCCGCCTTTCGTAATAGAAGTATTGAAAATTAAAAACACAAGCTGACTAAACTTCTCAATTGGGTCATAAATGTTGTACTAAAAATTTAACTTAATTAAATTTAACTAAAAATGCCAATTGACGTTAGACAATGACTTCTAAATTCCCTTAGAATTTATTTTTATTATCTGATTTTATTTTTTTTGCAAATTGCTCTTTTCAAACATTGACAAGGTCACATAGTAGAAATTATTTAAATTATCTAGGAAATTGTTTTAAGCAAACAATCAATTTATCAAATCAGTCAGAGAATAATTGACTCTCGATAGTGATTGAGAGAAATTGAGAATAAACTTATCGGAAGATTAAGTCCACAATACATTTCCATCAGAAATTTAGGCGGTACCCAGAAATCAGGCGATTAAAATCTACTTTTATGACTAAATAAGAATTTATGGGTTTCTTTGAATCGGCTTAGGAATTTTTATTGTTATAGAATTATATAGATAAATCTGTTGACTGTTATATCCTCATATACATACCTGCCCAAGGATACCATAAACGAATGAGTAATTTTCGCGCTCTTTTGTTTTTGTTTTCTTTGCTTTCGAGTCACAAGTTCTATTGACAATAAACAAATCAAACAATTTGAACTTTGGTTGCCAACTGCTGCCAAAAAAAAAAAAACAGACAAACAATTCTAATCAGCTAAATAAAATAATATGTCCGGCGTATCACACAGGAAAGGCACACAGTTCATTTCCCTCAAAATCTTTCTCAGCATTTTACTGTCTCATTAAAAGTTTTTCTCTTTTTTTTTATACACTTTTCAATGTAACAAAAGTTATTCAGTTTGATCTTCACTTTGTAAGATTCTGAATTCGTGAAACCCAATAAGAAGAGTTTATTTTATCCACTATATATTCTGATTCAAGATAATACATATTAATTTATCCAATTTGGTTTACACTTTCTAAAACTTTGAGTTCCCTGTAACTTGCTTTGATCTTGACTGAGGGAACTGATAGCTTTCATCTTTTTATTTGATTCACTATATATTCTGATTTAAGATAAAATTTCTCTCTGATTAATATAAGTCAATATCTATTTCATTAAACAAATTTTCATTATTATTTGATCTAATCTTCGTAAGGCTTTGAGTTCCCTGAAAGTTGTTGGGATATAGCCTTTATTGATGAGGACTTTGATAGCGCCAAGACTTTGCTCGATCCACTATATATTCCGATCCAAGTTAAATTTTTCCTGAAACCGATTTTAATTTATCCATTCTGATCTGAGCTTTGTAAGGCTTTGAGTTCCTTGAAACTGGGCTATAAGGCTTAGAAAACTGTTGGATTCATCCACATTGCTTGATCTTCTGCATTTTCTGATCTTTGCAATCTATATGATTAATTAAAGAGTATAAAAACTTTGATACAGTTTGCTTTATTTTTTTTATTCAATAATTAAGGTAATTAATTTGTTGGTTAATACAATTACAAATTAAATGCTATGAATTGCAAATAAATAAAACAAAATACAAACAAAACAAAGTACAGTTAATTTGTAATTATTCTTGATATGACTCATTCAGATTATTTAATAAAAAATAAAGGTGTGCAAATAGATTTGGTTTTTATCTATTGCAAAAATGATTTTCTTTATAAGAATAGAACACAAACTGAGTAATCTTTTATGGGATAAATAGAGTTATTACTCTTTAGTAAAAAAAAGCACTTATTAGTTAAACAAAAGTTGAGCTCGATGATGTCATGCGGGTAATATTTATTTACCTTTCCATTACCAAAAAAGAAAAAAAAAAGAAAACAAATAAACAAAAAAGGTTTTAGAAATGTTGTAAGTTAAATGAAAAGCAATTAACATATTGAATATTAACTGGAGAATACTCTTTTTTACCTTTCTTAGTAAGGTAACCTAAAATGGGTCATCAAAATCGTCTTGAAATTTTTTTGAACTCCTCAGAAATTTTTAAATTTTAAATAATTAATATTTTAACATTAAAAAGTAGTTCACAAAATACAATAAAAATTTTTAAGATTCACAAGGTATTTCGAAATACTTTTGAACTTTCAATGCCCGTTAAAAAAGCTCTACCTTTATTTAGATTGTGTTTGTTTTTGTCATTGCCAGTTTTTTTTATATGACTTATTGTTCCTCTTCTGGTCTTTTGACAATTTTGAGCACGTAGTTTTTTTTTTGTTTTTTTTTTTTTGTGTTATTCACAGTTTCATTTTAAAATTTTGAATTTGTTCAAGTTCAAAATCGCACATGTTTAGCCTTACCCACTAAAAATATATAGTTTTTTTTTTTTATTTACTTTTTATCGGCCTAAAGCTTTAACTCTTAAAACAGAGCTTTTGGTTTGAGCGAAAGAGAGCATCAGTTGGGAGAGTCTAGACTATTTGATAATGAAGCACGAAGAATTGATAAAGAAAAAGCATTCCAAGAAAAACAGAATGGAAATAGGTGATCTGTGTCAAACATATGCCTAGAAAACAGTCTGAGAAATATCGAAATAAAATAGCCTATAGCCGACTAAAAGCTATTGAGGAAGATGAGGGGGTGTCAGATCAGAATGAAGACGAAGGCCAAGGTAGCTTGGAATTGAAGTTGGGAAAAATCTGATTAAAATTTGCGTAAATCTTTGCAGCACTCTTGGCCAAAATGACGGGCAGCAAAGAGCAGGAGGCCGGTGAAGATAGCGGCAGTATTTCTAGTCATAATCCCCAAGTGGTGGTGGCCACCTCGGATGGCAGCCATGGTCTGCGCAAGGATCGGGGACTGTGGCGTGATTTGACCTCCTATTGGATTCTAGGCTTGTGTAATAATTATGGTTACGTGGTCATGTTGAGTGCTGCCCACGATATAATCGATCAATTTAATGATGCGGTAATTTCTGGCTAACAGAACCAATGGAAAATCCCCGACTAAATTCAAGTTTTCCCTTTTTAGCCCGAGGATACTAGCACTGAAGGTGGACTGGGCAGGCAATGTCATTTGGTTTCCACGGGTGCCATTTTATTGGCCGATATCTTGCCCTCGCTATTCGTGAAAATCATAATGCCTTTTTTCCCATTCTGGGTGAAGTGAGTATCAAATATCAAATCGATTAGTCACGTTCCCAGACTAACAATTATTTTTTCTCTGATTTCAGCATTCGTATAGGCTTGGCGGTGGCTTTTTCGGCTGCGGGTTTTCTGCTGGTGGGCTTTGCCAATGCTGAGTGGATGGCTCTGTTGGGTGTTATCATCACCTCGGCCAGCAGTGGCATAGGAGAGACCACGTTTCTGGCCTATTCCTCGCGATTTAATAAGTGAGTATTTGGCTTGATTTTTTTTCCAAAGGAATCAAATTAATTGAATAATTAAATTGTTCAGAAATGTGATATCAACTTGGTCTTCGGGCACTGGCGGGGCCGGTGTGATTGGCTCTTTGAGTTATGCCACTCTACGTTCTTTTGACATGAGTCCACGTGACACGATGCTGGTTATGTTAATCTTTCCCTTTATTGAGGCCTTGTCCTTTTGGTTACTCTTGAGAAAACCACAAGTCCTGCCCGTCACTACTGTGGAATCCACAGAGGAGCTTATCACCGATGAGAAACCCCTGGTTGGCTTTAAGGAACGTATTTGCTATATCAAGAAACTCATTGTCTATATGGTGCCCCTGGCCTTGGTCTACTTCTTTGAGTACTTCATCAATCAGGGCTTGGTAAGCTGGGAATTACATTTTCCTTATATTTCCTCTCCTAATGTCACTACTTCTCCCCCTAGTTCGAATTGGTATACTTTGATAATATCTTCCTGGATCAGGCCGCTCAGTACCGCTGGCTGAATGTGGACTATCAAATTGGCGTGTTTATTTCCCGCTCCTCGGTCAATCTCTTCCAACTAGACAAGATCTGGCTTATGTCCGTCTTTCAGTTCATTAACGTGGCCTACTTTCTTACGGAAGTCATTTGGTTCTACACGCCCAGCATTTGGATTGTCTTCACCATTGTCCTGTGGGAGGGCCTGCTGGGCGGTGGTGCCTATGTGAACACCTTCTATCGCATGTCCAAAGAAATACCACCTGGTCGCCGTGAATTCGCCATGGCCATGGTCGTTCAATCTGATTCATATGGTATTGCCTTGGCTGGTTTCCTGGCGATACCAGTCCACAATGCCATTTGCGGCCTCTCGGCCCCCATACGCAGTGTGGTCTGGTAATGTGCTGAGCTGGGAAAACGTTAGGATTGCCTTTAAAATCTTTAGCTATTAAGTAGTTAGTCTCTTTTAAAGTGTGTGTGTGTAGATTTGTGCCAAGTATTAAGTGTGTGAGTGTCTGAGGACGCCCCTCAAATGGGGCCAACTCGACGGTTTAGTTTAATTGTAACAAAAACAGACAAAAGTATTCTCTGTTGTTTAATAAATAGGGAAAATACAATTAAATAGTTAATAAAAAAAAATAGCAGCAAATATGTCAAATTAAATTGTTTCATTGTTCTAAGAAATTTAATAAATAATTTCTAATTTAATAAAAATTAAATTGAAGTAATTTTTATGTTTTATCCAAGAAAAGTTTAGCATAGTCTCATGCCAAATGTTTCAAATAAATTTATAGAGATAATGATTTTATCCAATTTATAATAAAATAGCCCAAGAAAATGGGAACATCGGAAATGCCCATTTCTTATACTCTTTAAACTTAAGGTTAAAGGTATATCTAGCTTGAGTAAAGGTATGTAACGTAAAAGGAGATGTTTGAGATCCCCCAAAGTCAACCTAAATATGCCTATTTGACTATGAGAATTCTATTTCGATTGATATCAAATTTGACTAAGATCGAATTATAATTACAGAAAATATAGGAAAACGAAAATCTCAGAGTTAAGACTTCGATCTAGATAAGGCAAGGGTCAAGCTTAACCGATAGATGGCGTGCTTGCTTAAATGTGAATAATGTGTAATTGATTTCAATGCTTTTCTAGAATAGAAGGATAGCTTATGTGATTATAAGAAAACCTCTAGACTTTTTAGTTCCTTCTACTCATTACAGGGTATCCCCAGCTCGGTGGCAGCTTCATTATGTCCCCACAGTTTACCCCCCCCCCCCCCACCATTTCATAAATTTGTTTAGCTTTTGACAAGTCATAGATTTATGTCAGTGTGATAAATTAATATTATTGCATAATCTCGGAGAAAGTGTCATACCACATTTGATAATTTATTCTCAAAAGAGTATGAGAGATTCGTGTTTTCTGATTTCACACTCCCTCAATTGTTTTATTTATATCAACCTTTTATTTGCCGGTGTCGATGATCTCAATCAAAACACTAAAAAACAAAAACTAAAATCCGAGCACGTTTCTCAGTCGTTAGTCAGTTTTGGGCTGCTCTACTGAACGGTTCAGTTGAGCTGCTCTGTATTTGAAATTTATTAAATTTTAAATGGCTTTCAAGATGCGCAGTTTTGTCTTATCAGTGGGCCTACTCTGCCTCTCCTTGCGCGTGGTTTGGGCAACAAATACAACAACAACGAGAGCGCCACCTCCCAATATAATTATTATAATGGCCGATGATATGGTGGGTAAAATCAGAACCGGTTGTCTTTTTTTTTAAGCATAAATTAGCTAATTTTATTTTTATATAAATGAAATATTGTTTTTTGTCATACGAAAGATGTGAATTAAGATCTTATCTGTGCCAAGTTTTGTTTGAAAAATTGATTAGCACTTTGGCACTTTCCATTTGCATGCTTTTTTCAGGGCTTCGACGATGTGAGTTTTCGTGGAGCCAAGGAATTTATCACACCCAACATAGATGCTCTGGGCTATCATGGCCGAATTTTGGATAAGTATTATACACCGGCCATGTGTACGCCTTCCAGGAGTGCTTTACTCACAGGGAGATATCCCATTCATACTGGTGAGTCTTTTCAACAAAAAGCAACAACTTTTTTATATACTAAGTAATTATTTATTCAATTACTCGCTTGTGTGGGTTGTAAGTGTGTCGCAAAAATCGGCTGTTCCCTTGGTCTAGTTAGGCCTGATTTACTTGAATAAATTAAAATCTGGTCTTGCTGGTCTTACTCAGATTTGACTGAATCTTTAGCATATTGGAAAATAAAAATGATCTACTTATTTATTTAATGCAATATTTAGAATTTGTTTCTATAAGTCATATTTTAGGCTTTATTCGAGTGTAGACAAAAAGTTGATTACATTGATGAAACCTGAGAGATTTTCTCAGTTACTGCAACTTATTTTTAACCCGTAATTATCAAAGTTTATGTGGGCATTATAAGAAAACAGGTTGTCAAAAAAAAAAGAATGAATTGTTTCAGAAATTAAATCTTCCAAACGATAAAAAATCTAAATTAATTGAATTATATATGTATAAAAAATATGTAAAACATTTAAAACTTTCAAATTAAAAAGATTTCACAAGCTTCACATATTTTCAGTGCACTCAACGAACTTTTAAAATACGCGCGCTTTTTTTTAGGCTAAGGATTTTTTAGTACATTTTCGTTTGAGTTTGAAATTTGCTGAAGAAATTGTTTTAAAAATATTTTATTTGATTCAGGCATGCAACATTATGTGATTAGCAATGAAGAGCCTTGGTCATTGCCCACAAATGTCACCACCATGGCGGAGATCTTCCAGCGAGCGGGTTACTCAACAAATTTAATAGGCAAATGGCATTTGGGATTCGCACGTCCGGAATACACACCGACATATAGAGGATTCGACTATCATTATGGCTATTGGGGTGCCTATATAGATTATTACCAAAGACGTGCCAAGACGCCTCGAGCTAATTTCAGCATAGGCTATGATTTCCGAAGGAATATGGACTTGGAGTGCACTAAGCCAGGAGTCTACATGACAGATCTGCTCACAAGTGAAGCGGAGCGTGTGATCATTGAAAAGAGAGAGAAACCGCTCTTTTTGATGGTGAACCATTTGGCCACGCATACCGGTAATGAGGTGGAGCCGCTCCAGGCACCTGAAGAGGATGTGAAAAGGTTCTCTTACATAAAGAATCCCAACAGGAGGACTTATGCAGGTGAGTAGACAGCGAGTCGAATAGCTCTCATAATAAAATATACTTTATCTTTGGTTGCCCACAGCGATGGTGGCCAAACTGGATCAAAGTGTGGGACGCATTGTCACCGCCTTGGCGAGAACCAACCAACTGGAAAATAGTATTGTGATCTTCTACTCGGATAATGGAGCACCCTCGGTGGGCATGTTTGCCAATACGGGTTCGAATTACCCCTTGAAGGGTCAGAAGAACTCACCCTGGGAGGGTGGTCTACGTGTGTCCGGAGTCATTTGGAGTTCTCTTCTCAAGGCCCGAGGAACTATATTCAAACAGCCCATGTATGTTGGGGACTGGCTGCCTACTTTGGCTGAAGCCGCCAATATTAAACTGGACGAATCCCTGGAAATCGATGGCTTGAATTTGTGGCCTCTCCTGGCTGGCCCCACAGAGTCACCAATTATGCCCCGCGAAATCCTACACAGTCTGGATGATATCTGGAATTTCAGCTCCTTGATGATTTCCAACTTTAAATATGTCAACGGCACTACTCTGGCTGGCCAGTATGATCACTTGCTCACCTATCGTGAACTCCATGATTTGGATCCCCGATCCCATCGCTATGTGGTGGAAATTCGAAACTCCCCTGTGTCCCGGGCTCTATCTAAGTTCGACTTGCAGCGGCTCACCCAGGCACGCATAGAGAGATTACTCCGTTCAGCATCAGTCAAATGCTCCGATATGCAAACTAGCTGTAATGCCTTGTTGGAGGAGTGTCTCTACGACTTAAGTGAAGATCCCTGTGAAATGAACAACTTGGCCTACTCAAAATCCGAACTCCATATTAGGAAGCTCCGGGATTTACGTCAACGTTTGCAGGAATTACGTGAGTCAGCTTGGCCACCGGCGAATAAACCTACTGAGGAAAGCTCTGAGCCAGGCTACCACGAATGTGCCTGGAGTAACTTTGAGGTGGAGCCAAAGGGGAAATGTGAGTTAATTAATAAATTAAATTGAACTGGAATGAAATTTCTCTATATATTCCATAGTGCGTCTGGAATGCGATACTCATGGCCTGCCCTGCGATGAACACATCAGCTGGCAAGCAAATTTAGGCAACAAAATTGAAAAGATCTAGAATTCCAAGTTGTCCAGTTCTTACCATATGAACTATATTGTTTTTGATGTCTTAAAATGTTTTGATACAAAAGAAAATCTTACCAAAAAAGAAGAGAAATTTAAATCTTAGCATGGCGCTTTTCCTTTTTAATTAAAGAAACAAATTATTAAATAAAAAGAATGAAAATTTCAAAATTGAAACTGAAGAATTATTTAAAAAATAAAATCCTCATAAATGAATAAAATAAAATCACTCGTTTAATCTTTGATTAAATAAAAATATATATATGTTTCTGGAACGTCTTGGAAAGCTTTTCGATTCATTATAAAAATCATTTCATTGTGAGAAATTAAAAAGTTTCTTCATCAATAAAATAAATTGAATCACTCTTTCATTCATTAAAAAAAATTATTCCTAAAACTTCTTAGAAAGTTACAACAAATTAATGCAATTATTATTTTCCTCTTTCGATTTATAAGAATTTCTTATTAGAAATTCAAAAATTTCCGCATCTATAAAAAAAATAATGGCCTTTTTTATCTTAGATTTTATCATAAAAATATTTCTAACGCCTCCAAAAGGTAAATATTACTCCTCATATTAAATTAATAAAATCATTCATTCTTTGTTCGATTATATAGAATAATAAGTTCTAATTACCCTAACTAACCTTTTGTTCATCTGGGATCAATCAGAAAAATTACCTATAATATTTGAAAAAGGGATTAAACATTTTTTTATAAATCTAAAAAATAAATCAAAATTGTGCTAGTCTATTTTATTATTGAGATCTATCTGATGTCTATAAATTTTAGAAAAATTAGTAAAATATATTTCCCTTTGAGCTATATAAAATTTCTATATATTTAAAAATAGTAAGGTGAGAACCTTAAGCAAAGAAATCAGAAAACTAGATTTGCTTTAATGTTGATAGAATTTCAATCTATATAAATAAGGATTTAATATTAGCTGGGAAATTCTCTTAGAATCTTTAAAAAATTTGGGGAAATATATTTTCATAGAATCTTTATAAAATTTCAATTTATATAAAAATAATGAAGCTCTGAATTTTATGAAAGAAATTAAAAAAATGTATTTGATTTGAATCTATAAAAAATATTAATTTATCTAAAAATAGTGAAAATCTGACTTCCAGCTAAGAAATCAGAAAAATATATTTCCTTTGAATCAATATAGAATTTTAATCTATTTAGAAAAATTAAAGGCTTTAATTTTAGCAGGAATATCGGGAAATATATATTCTTGGAATCCTTAAATGATTTTAATTTATATAAAAATAATGAAGATCGGACTTCGATCAGAGAAAACTGAAAAATATATTTCAAAACTTCCTATTTGAAATTAATTAAATATATTTCTATATCTTTTACAATTTAGAAAAATTCATATTTGCTTCGTCTTCCTTCCTGGAATTTTTACTCTCTTCCTAGGTTATCCCATTCTTTTTTTTTCATAAAAAACACAATTGAATTTATTGTATTTGTATATATATAGGAATATATATATATTTATAGACTTTTATTAAACTTATATCATAGCAATTACGGTTTGAATTGGTAACACATTTTTTTGAATTTGTTATGCCTTTGATTTTTTTTCTTTTTGTTTTTGTTGTAATAATTCTGATATTATTGTTACATGCTCTCATTTTAATGTTTGGCTTAAATCTAAACTTTAAAAATATTTAATTTTTTATTGAATATTTTTTTTTTTGTAAATGCTATATTCCATTTTATTTTGTTTTATCCACAAAAGCAACACGGTTTTATATTTTTTATTTTTAAATAAATTAATAAATAAAATTGATAAATTAAAAAACAAAAAAAAAACCCTAAAAGTTGGACCCAAAAATTGGTACAAAATTTTCAAGTATCTGAGATGCAATTCTATATATATTTTTTTTAATACAAATAAAAACAATTGAAAAAAAAATTAAAATAAAAAAATGTCCTTGTTAATTGACTTGGATTTGTAAATAAAAAAAAAAAAATTGAAAAAATTTATCAGGGTAAATAAAAATTACCAAATACTTTAACACTTATGTAAATAGATCTGCTGTTTCCATAATTTTCTGAGTAAGCAGCTCGAAGACTTGAGACTTATAAATATTTTAAATGTTAAATATTTTTTGTTTCTTCTTTTTTGTTAAATACATTTGTTTTTTTTTTTTAGGTTATTTGTTAATTCGTCTATTTAGTAGATTAGGCTAAGTTTTTGTTTTTGTTCATTGTTTGTATAATTTCGTTTACTCTTTTTTTTTTGTGTTTTGCTTGGTAAATTTTGTAATTGTTTTATAATTTTCTTTTTGTAGCCAGTTTAACGGTTTCGGCTTGGATTTGTTTTACATTTAAAGAGAACTTAATTATATACTTAATTATTTTTTATTTTTTTGTAATTTGTATCATATTCATACGTATCTAATTTTCAACTTGGTTAATGTTTACCTTTTTTGTATTTAATTTCTGAATATATTCAATTTAACACATTAACCATTTTTTTTGTTTTCTATTTTAACTTGATAAATTCTACATTATTTGATTCACATATAATTTTTGTTTACCATTTTTGTTTTTTAATATTTTTTAAGAAAGGCAGATGCTGTTTTGATAGTTGCAGTTAATTTCCATGAAATTCTGTAACCAACAATTTTTTGTTTTGTTTTTGTCAATATTTTTACTTAAATTACATATTATTGGTATAGATTTTTCTGTGGTCTTATAATACAATACGAATATATATATTCTCATTAGCTGATTACCACATCAGAGTGCAGTTTGTTAAAAAAATAATAAAGGAAAACAATAATAATACTTAAATAAATATGCATTCATTTTGGTTTAGCAAATTAAAGTTATTAACAATTAATTCAGATATAATTACATAAACAATTACAATTAACGCGCTGGCTGAATTTGCTGCACAAAAATATTGAATTTGGCTTCGATTTGTTTGTTTTGCTTTTCATTCGCTGAATTGGATTTCGATTCCTTCTTTTTGTTTTTTGTTGTTTTTGAATTTTAGTAGAAATGCGGCGGCGGCAGCGTATGCAACGTTGACGACAGCGGCACAGGCTCCCATCAGACGACGGAATCTTTGCGTATCCTTTTTTGTTTTATTTCGAGTTTTAAGTTTGTTTTGTTTTTCATGCAGCATGTTTAAAGGGGTTGGAAAACGGAAGAGGAGGTAAAAAGTACATATAAATTATTAGGATTATAGTTGAATTGATCGCTTGTATCAGAGATTATTTTGTGTTGTATTATTATTATTATTATGATTATTAGGCTGTTTAAAGCTATCGCACCACATATAATTTTCAGTCTGAGGTGCCCTCATAACACCAACGCCGCCACCCAAACGTCTGTAGTTCATGCAGCCACACAAACGCCACTGATTCGTTTCTGGGTCATACACTTCGATGGTCTTCAAATAAGCAGAACCATCGAAGCCGCCCACAGCATACAACTGGCCATTAACCACAGCCAAGCCCACCTGTAAAACAAAGTCAATTAAAAAAATATTTCCTTTTCACAGACAAAAAAGAATGAGAGAGATTCCAAAACTTACGCCACTGCGTCGCGAAGTCATGGCCACAATGGGACTCCAAGTATTTGTATGAGGATTGAAACGTTCCGCTGAGGAAAGTTCCATGCAATCATCACGTCCTCCAACGGCATAAATATAATTATTGAATACGGCACAGCCCAAATGCTTGCGACGTGTGGACATGGGACTAACAGCCACCCATTTGTTTTGTCTGGTCAAAAAAGTAAGATTCATTTATAGTTTTTTTTTAGATTCCTTTGGGTAGATCAACTCACCTAGGATCATAGCGTTCAACGGTATTAAGTGGGCATTGACCATCTGAGCCACCTATGGCATAGAGATAACCACCAAGCACGGCCACGGCCACACCCAAGCGTCGTGTGGTCATGGGAGCCACCTAAAATTTATACACAAATGAAAGAATCTTCAATGATTGAAAAGCTCTCCCGACTCACCTTGGACCACTTATTTTCCTTGGGATCATAGCGTTCTACATGATTCAAGCATTGTACTCCATCTTGTCCGCCCACGGCATACAGAAATCCATCTAGCACAGCCACTCCCACACTGGTGCGACATGAGGTGGTGGGAGCCACATCACAGGACCACTGATTGGTCTGTGGATCATAACGTTCGATGCTGTTCAAATAGCTCTGTCCATCGTGCCCGCCAACGGCATAAAGCAAATCGTTAAGCACAGCCACACCGACACCGCAGCGCCGTTTGCTCATAGGGGCAACCATTTTCCAATCATTTGTCTGTGGATCAAAACGTTCGACGGAAGCGATGGCATCACCAGAGCACCAGCCGCCCACCGCAAAGAGTACCTCGCCACGGCGTGTGGGCTTGCGTGGACGTGTGCGTGGTCCCTGCATGAGTGGACGTTCTTGTGGAAGTAGCAAATAATTTTTGGCCTCATCCACCAGGTCCCGGCAGGCCTCGTCAGAACGCACGAGCAGATCAGAACCCACTGTGCCGACCAGGAACTTCGGCGAGAGCAAAGGCAATCGTACATGTTGGAGCACCTAAATCAAATAAAGTCGAAATAAGAAAATTCTTAGGGGGACTCCTATCTTTGTACGCACCTGAGCCAAATGCTGACGACGCTCGCCCACATTGTACTTTAGCCAGGACATGACGGCATTGAAGACCTGTTCCTCGGAGCGCACATTTAGCTCATCACTGCAAATGATGTCAACCAATTGGCCGACTGGGAGCAACAAGAACTCTTCGCTCTCCATTACCTCCTGGAAGTTGTGCTGGGTGAATTTGTCGGCTATGCGGAGCAACTCCCGGCAGGAGTGAGTGTCGGCAAAGGCGCGTATGCCCAGGCAATTGGTCGGATCGAGTTGACGCTTCAAAAATTCGCAGCAAATGTCCTGTATTTCCACTAATTGAAGGAGACAGGCAGCTGGTAGGAGAGTCTGGACATTGGACTCCTCCACAATGATGTGTGCCGTGTAGCAGAAATCAATTAGGAGTTCCATGGCATTTTCATCAATGTCGCGTATGGTGACCTCGGTTTGGCGCGACTCCTCCAATTCACCGGTGAACATGGCGCGAAAATATGGACTACAGGCCGAGAGTATGACACGGTGGGCAAAGATCTTGCGGCCGCCAACATTGAGCACCACATCGCAGAGTTCGCGATGGCGTCTTAGCATATTTAGCTCGGATAGTGTGACTTTTGGATGCTTCTCAGAGGTGTGCGATAAACGGGCCGGCGAGGGTGGACGGTCGATCCCACCAGACCCACCCAGACCAGTGCTAGATCCAGCGCCTCCGCCACCTGCTCCCACGCCGGTGGAGCCCGGCATATCGCCCATTCTGTTCGCCGCTAAACGCAGCGGGGCGGAAGCCCAACCCCACACGGCGTCTATCTGTTAATTAGAATGCAATTTAGTAAGAATCGAAAAGAAATAGGTATGTTAAATTTTTCAACTACGCCTCTGTACAGCTGTGACCCATACAGAGGCAGACAAGCTTATACACACACTGGCGCATATTGTTACGCACACACAAGCGCGCAGACTTTATTATGTACCTTTGCGTCTCTGGTATTCACGGGTAGATCGAGTCCAAAACACGACGTCCAGCTACAGACGGAAATTTTCGAAAATGCAATTTTGCCGATTCGTTAATGCGACATTTGAGCTAAATATTTTGTGCTTTTTCGCGTTTCTCGGTTGCAAAACAAATTTTTGTCGCGAAGACAACCAACACCTGCGTTGAAAAAAGGCAGAAACACACACACTTATGAGCGTGTGCGTGTGTACACAGGCAGCAGAGTTGCCTTCCCACTTATATCGAACTTATCGATTTGTTTCAGTGTGCCCGCACGTGTGAGAATACAAAATGCCAAATACAGAATTTGCAACCGTGGATTTTTCATGATGTCGCTTGCTTTTCCGTTTCGGAGCAACTCAACTTTAGATATACATAAAAAGGCTATTAAATAGTGCAGAAATATTGTTAAATTTAAGTAAAAAGTGTAATTAAGCTAATCAGAATTGTTTAAGCATAGTAATTTCAACGGATTGTCCACTAAAACCAACTAAAAATAAAGTGACGCAAATACCAAGCACACACACGCTCGCATACACGATACACGACACACACATATCGTTTTTTTTCAATTTTTTTTTTTGTGAAAGTACGTGTGAGAAAAGTTCCACTGTGTGCGTGAGTTGGATTCGCTCGCATTTGTGTCGAGTGGAGTGGAGAGACTGAGGCTTTTGGTGTACAGCGACACAATTATTATTTGTGGATGGCTCAAAGTGGCAAAACCAGCTTAAAAAGAAGAACAACAGTTGCAGAAAATGTTGACTACAAGAACAACAAAAGTAAAAACCACAAAGTGCAGGAATTGCATTGGAAACTAAAATCTGCCCGAAGGAAGAGACTAACAAAAGCGAAACCAACAACAGCGAGGACATATTTCGATATTTGGCAGCCATATTTACTACTACTAAAACCACAACAAAAACAACAACGACGACGGTATTGTAAAAATACGTGACAAAACGCCACAACATAACAACTACAAGCAACAAAAAAATAAAAAAATAAAGAAAAATATAAAAATTATATATACAAAAACACACACCTACAAGCACACATACATTCACCCACGCGCTAACACAAAGGCCGACAAAAATATACGGCACGAACAGAAAGCAGAGTTTGTCGGACGTTCGGTCGTTCGTTTTATAGGAAGAGAAGAAGTGGCAAGCGGTGGAGGAGGAATAAGAAGAAGAAGCAGAAGAAAGGAGAGACGAAGGAGAAAAATGTATGTGTGTAGAAAAGAGACTGAGTAAGAAATTAGCGTACGTAAGCGAAACGTGAAAAATATAAAACACACACATAAAATTGTGAAAATAAAATTAAAAAAAAAAAAAAACCAACAAAAAAATAACAAAGCGATAATAATAAAAATTTGCTTGTGATTTAACCAAACGATACAAAAATTTTGTTGCAAACAAATATACGTAATAGATAAAGAAAACAACAACAACAACAATCAAATAAACAAATTATCTCAAGTGAAGTAAAAAGTGTATATTACATAAAAAAAAGCTTAGTTTTTGTATATATAAAAAAAAAATAAATAAATAAAAACAAATACACATAAAACCGTCAGAAATATTTGTTATAATTGAAAACATATTATGGAAATTGAACTATTGCGAAATACTGTAGCCACCGCAGCTGCTGCGTCGTCGCCCTCAATTCAGTACGACAAGCAAACGGCAAATTTAACTACAATAACAACAACAACAGCACTAAACGTTGCCACCTTTGCTGCCTATAAAAGCCCTAGCAGTGGGAGTGTAAATAACTTAAATGTTAATCAAAATGATAACGGTAAGTGTGTGTGTGTGTGTTTTTTTTTTTTTTTTGTTATAAAATAAATCCAAATTTAGAAATGATTTAGCTAGCAATAACGGTTAATCACATCGAACAGACTGTTTGTCACCCAAGCCTAACAGGGTTTCTCTTCTTCCTCTTCTTCTTTGCTTATTTGGTTCTCTCGTTTTACACACTGAAATTGTAGTTGTTTTTCTTTGCTGTAAAAATAAACTCAGCGCAGTTGCAGCGTGTTTTCTTCCGTCTCTTTCTCGCCTTGTCAGAGGAGGTCGCTGAACTAAGCAGAGTCTCAGCATGTTTAGAGGCCAAAAAAAAGGCCTGCCGACTGTGCAAAGTAGAATTTGTTTTTAGTTTTTTTTTTATTTTTTTTTAATTTAAATGAAAAACAAAGCTCCAATTAGAAAATAATCTACAATTTGATATGAAATATAATAAAAAAAAATAAAAAAAACACCTGTTTCAAGTTTGTCATTAGTTTCAAGCTGAAGGGCAAGTAAAGCTTATGAATCAAGCAAGGGCATTGAATGTAGTTCAACCTTAACCCCTTATCAGGGTCTTTCATTATTTTTTCAGGGACAAATTTCACGATTTTTTTTTTTTTTTTTTTTGATAAAATTGAAATCAATTTTTGTCGCTTTGTTTCACTTTTAATCAACAAGCCTTTTCTTTTTGCAGTGAATAACCTGGCATTGCTTGCATCGGCTTCGCTGAAAAAATTGCTAAAAATAAACAACAACATCAGCAGCAACAACAACAACAATCATAATCATCAACGCCAGCAGGCAAGTGAGAGTGTTGCCAATTCTTATCAGGGTATAAAATTAGAAGAGCCAACAACCAAGACGACAAACCAATCAAAACAACAACAACAACGACTCAATTTTGATAACGAAGATGATAATGATGTCTTAAGGAATTTACTAAAATCAGGTGCATCCTTTACCACCAAAACAGCCAACAGCTCAGTTGATCTAACAACAACAATAACAAAGACACTTATCAATGGCATAAAAGCAACAACAGCAACAACAACAATAGGAACAACGTCCACAACAAATACGGCCAGTGCACCGATCGCCATTGAAAGGAAACGAAATCAAGGCAATGGCTGTCAGAAGCAACGTCTTAACTCATCAATATCATCGACCAATTCGGCCACATCGACATCGACAAATTCATCATCCTTGGCAAATAGTTATAGTTCCAATATACTCAATAATGGCTTTACAACCGATTCCAATAACAGCAGCGGTGAAGATTTCATTCAGACAATTTCAAAAAAATCATCATCACCACATTTATCAAGCCAAAATTATATCAATGGAACGGCAACAACAACAATCACAACAACAACAAAATCATCTCATTTAAAATTGCCAGAGAAAACGAAAATTCCGTCCGATATACTTGATGATTTGGCCAGTCGTTTTATCATTAATGTCCCCGATATGGAATTAAGTAATTTAATACGGATTTGTTTTCAAATCGAATTGGCACACTGGTTCTATTTGGATTTCTTTTGTGCCCCAGTCCCCTATGAGAGCGATGAAGAGACTAAAATTATTCTACCAAAAAAACCACCACCAGTGGGAATAAAACAATTTGCTATGCAATTATTTCAGGTTAGTATTTTTGTTTTTTCCCCCAATTGAATCGAAAAAATAATGTCTATATAATTTTCTTTTGTCTTTATAATAATAGCACATACCATTCCTGAATAAACATTTTGATACAGTCGATCAGATTTTGGAGGATTGGAAAAATTATAAAATGTCTGTGCCCACATATGGTGCAATTTTGGTATCTGAAGATCTTGAATTTTGTTTATTGGTACAATCATTTTTTGCTCGTAATTCTTGGGGCTTTCCCAAGGGTAAAATCAATGAGAACGAAGATCCCGTTCATTGTGCCACCAGAGAGGTAAGAATTTAATTCATTTCAAAATTAAAAAAAATATAATTCATTTTTTAATTTATTTATGAAAAAAGGTTTACGAAGAGACTGGTTTCGATATAACCGATGCCATTAATGATGATGATTACATTGAGGCTTTCATTAATTATCAATACACACGTTTATACATTGTCCGTAATATACCATTCGATACGCAATTTGCACCAAGGACGCGTAATGAGATCAAATGTTGCGATTGGTTTCGCATCGATGCCTTGCCGGTTAACAAGAACGATGCCGTCTCTAAGGCCAAATTGGGTAAAAACTCCAATTCATTCTTTATGATAATACCATTTGTGAAGCGTCTGAAGAAATGGGTTAGCGACAGACGAGCTGGTATCGAACCCAAGCGACGCAAATTCTCTGAACAGCAAAGCCCTAAATCGCATTCGCCCACTTTTATCAATAACAATAATATCAATCAGAAGCATATACAAATTGCACAGCTACAATTACCACAGCAGTCTCAGACACAAGTCCAACAACAACAGCGCTCGGCTCGACGTCGCCAGAGGCACAAGTCAATGGGCGATTTGGATAATCTAAACAAACCGGCGGCCATTAATGAGATCAAAACAAATTCATCGACAAACTCATCAGCAAATTCATCGACAAACTCATCAACAGTCTCATCTTCCATAGCAACACCCAAGTCAAGCAACAACAACAACAATTTAAATGGCAACAAGCGTAACACTAACAACAATAACAACAATAATAATAAACAAGTCAATATAATTAATAATCAATCAACTAAAGTGGGTGCAAATAATTTGCCTAATGGCTTGGTGCCGGCAACAACAACACCAACAAATGCAACAACAACAACAATCAAACGACAACTATTTCATAGCCAAAGTCAGAATGATGCCACAGCACCGGCTGCATCCAATGAAAAGGTTGGTGATGCAAATCCTTATCGAAAATTTATTTCATTTTATTTACAAATTCCATTTTAGGTTGTGAGCTCATTTGACTTGATACGCAAGGAGAAACAACAACAAAAAGCTGCCGCCAAGGCTCAGAAACAACAGCAACGCTCTCGGGCCAAGACCCAGGCGGTAACAGATAATCAACAACAGCTGCAGCTGTTGACTAACAACAATGCCAATTCTAAAATGAATGGCTCAAATGTGACACCACCACAACAACAACAACACCAACAATCGATTGATATGCCTACCACAGGCCTGGATCTAATAGCCATGCTAACAGCTGGCACAGCCCAACAGCAGCAGAAACAACAAGAAAAGACACCACTTGAGAAACCACGTCCAGCTTCGGTCTCTCTCAATTTAAATGGTGACACTCCAACAACAACAACAAAAACAAATGCCAATGAGAACGGCATTCGTATTTTACAACGAATGGCATCGGGCACAAATTTGAGAATTCTGAAAAGAGCTCAGTCTCAACAGCCAATTGAAATCAGTTCGATACAACAACAACAGCAACAACAAAAAACCAAAGTTGCTAGCAACAATCGAACCACTTCAGCTGGTCCCGAATTCAATTTTACGCCCAATTTTAATTCGTGGAGAAATTTCTCCTTTACCGAAAATTTGATAGCAAATGTTTTTTGCTAAATCAATCAATCAGGTATTTTCCCCCTTTTAGGGAAAATCTTTATCATTTTTCTCGTTTTTTTTTTTTAATTTGTAAAATTGCATTTTACATTTCATTTAAGCCCTTCCTATCCCTTTTCTTAATTTTCTTTTATTTTTCAAAACAAAAGTTAAATTTATAAGCAGTGAAAAGTTTCGGCCTTTACACACACTTGCCGATTTTATATTCCAGTTTGTATGTGTCTAGTAATAAGCTTAAAAAAGTTCCCATTATAATATTATATTGAGGTCTTCATCCAATTGGGCCATCTTATATACTACACTCTTATACACCATCTTATATGTGTAGTAGAAATTCTTAAAAAAAAAAAAAACAAAAAACTGGCAATTTAAAATGTGAATCAACTGTGATTTAGTTTTAAATGCAATGCCACATAAACTAATTAAACAAAATAGCCTATAAGATTGAATGTATTTTAAATCTTTGCCCAATCGGATGCGGATGCGAATTGCGAATGCAGATGTGAATGTGAATGCGGATGCAGATGCTTAGAGTTAGACAATTTTGAGACACTTTGCCAAATGCCAAAAAAAAAAACAAGAAACAAAAAACTACAACTTGAATGCATTTAACAATTTTAAATATTGTTATAAATAATTGACACACATACACACACACACACACACATGCATGCATACATACATACAAACACATGCCAAACGCATAAGCCTACAGATTTTTAACTAACTTTAGTCAGCTGTGCTGCTTACTTCTGGGGACTGTGAAAAAAATAAAGCTAATATTGTTAAAGTTTTATTTAAATCTTTTTCAGATCTCTTTAGATCTTTTCCAAAATTGGAAAGAAATTTTTCAAAAAAAAACTCCTTTTTTTCATACCAAAAAGTAACTAAAACGTGAGTCTTCCGTGCACACGTGACTTGGACACACACACACACAAATTAGTATAGGATGGAAGAGGAAAAAGCTTAGCTTTAAAAAGTTTTAAATATTTTTTGCTTTGTTTTTCAAAAATTTTTTCGGACTTTTTCGGTTGTGTGTAAAATGAAATGAAAAGAGAGGAATTTAAATTTTGATACTAAAAATAAAAAAAAGTAAATTGTGGCCACATCCCCCCTCCCACCTAAGGAGATGTTAACGTTAAAACAACAAATTAAATAATAAAAAAGTAAATGTAAATAATTAATTGTGATATAGGTATTTTTCTTAGCACAATTGTGATCTTAACAAAACGGCTAATTAATTAATTAAAAATAATAAAAAAAAAAAATAATTCAATTCAAATGAAGAAGAAGAAAAACAAATAAAATCACAATCAAAGAAAAATAAGAAAAGCATAAGAGACAAACGACCAACCCTCCTGCCTTTACCCCCCCTTAAGATCCTCGAAGAAAGTAGTCAAAGAAGAAGAAGAATTAGTAGGGGCAAAGTCCGCATATCTCAGCCATATGAAAAAAAATCAAATCAAAAGAAAACAGCTAAATGGTTGGTCCATTTTATTCCAGCCTTGAAAACAACAACAACAATTTGTATATTTAACGAATTTAAACAAAAACAAAAAAAAAAACAAATTAGTTTTTAAGCTCAAAATGTCTGCAATCATTCTAAAAAAAAAAAACAAACGAAACACTAAAACCTTTTTTATATAAATACAAATTAAATGTTTATATAAAAAAAAATTAATAATAATTAATGCATGAGAATGTGAAGTAAATTTTTTGAGTCAAAAAAAAAAAAAAACAAATAATATCTTATATAGTTTATACATAAATATATATATTTTTAATTTTTTTGTGTGGGCCCACTAAACATTTAAGTAAAAAAGAAAATAATAATAATTATAAAACTCTAAAGAAATTGTTAAAGAAGAAGAAAAACTTTTTAAAAAATTTGCTCGTGTCTAAAAAAAAAAAGAAAAATGTTTCCTATATTCATAAGATGTTAGGGTGATATGTGTGTGTCTCTGTGTGTTTGTTTGTGTGTGTGTGTCTGTGTCTGTCTCTATAGGATAGGTTTTAACTTTATTCTCAAACTGCTTATAATTTCGAACTTTTGTTTTCCCCCTTCTCAAAAAATTAAATCTTACGCACCTCATCAAGTTTTTTTTTTCTTCTATTTTTATAAAAATGACAAAGCTTTTCGAAAAGCCTTAAAACTAAGTTTTTTTTCCTCTCAATTTTATTTTCAAAAAAAGCGCTGAAAAAGGCGTAGGCAAATGTGCAAATTGTATTATATCTTTTTTTTCCCCCCGCCACATTTTTCGATTGTATAATTTTTTTATTTCTTGTGCATTTGTTAACGCTAAAAAATAATAAAAAATTTTAGGCCCAAAAAAATTACCACAGAAATTGTCAAAAATTTGAAAAGAAAAATCCAAAAACCCTAGCAATAGTTTCGGGCCTAAATCAAACATAATTTAGTAAACCAAACCGAAATAGTTTTATTTAAGTAAAAAAAAAAAACAAAACAGCTGGAATATATCCGAGTTCTCAAGCATTTCAAAGATATCAAATAAAATCTTGAGAACCCCAGACAAAAGTCTCTCAAGATCTAAGGCGGTTTTTAAGACAAAACAACTATCAAAACTTTCCCCTCTCAAATCAGTTTTTTCAAATCCCTGAAAAAAGCTCATAAAGACCGTCTGACTTGCCCTCCCCCCTCAAAAGGGGAGAAAAGGCTATAAACATTTTTCTTTTCTTGCCGCCTTAGATAGACTTTTTTTTCTCTTTTTAAATACCCAAAAAAAAAATATCACTGAACAACTCTGATTCTGTCTTTGGGTATGCATTTTTATACTTTTTTCGAAGTAAAGTAAAGTTATCACTAGAGGAAGCGTCAGTCCGTCTTATATGAACCTAAAACGGTCTTGGGAATATCTCCTATATTTATTGACCGATTTTGTTTAAATTTGATATTTAGAATTTTCGTATAAAATTTGAAATTTGTCTAAAATTTTAGCCGGATCGGACTACTATATCATAAAGCTATCGATCCTAATCAGATTTACTCCAAAAAAATAAACTTCGAAAAGAGTTGGGAATCTTCGGACCGCCGAAGATATCATTGGGATTTTTTATTTTTCATTCAATAAAAAAAATAAAAAAATAAAATAAATTAAAAAAAAAAAACTACTTTTAAATGGAAACAAAATTACAACGTCCAAAATTTTGAAATTCAATGCATATGAGTAAATTTATTGTGAAACAAAAATTGTTGTAAACGAATTAAAATTTAAAGCAAACACAAAACAAGTTAACTTCAGTCTAACAAAAATTATAAAATAATAGAAAACTTCAAAAACAAATGGAAAAAAAAGAAAACACCAAACAATATTGTAATGAAAAGGAAAAGAAATTCAATTTAATTTGTGTGCAACCGAACAAGGCAATATTTTAAAAAATAAATAATCTGGCAATAAAACTACAATACTCTTTTATTCCTGGGGCTGATCTGGGTTGAAATCTATTAAAATTAATATTAATATTTAAATATTTACTGATACAAAAAAAGAACTAAGAAATGAAGTGATGTTTTTATATGGAAAGAAAAGACCCAGGTCGGAGTACCTTCTATTCCATATAGATTTCTATATCTCACTCTTCGGTCTTGAAACTATCTTCGAGACTGGATGGATGGAACGCAAATCCTGTAAACGGATAACATATCATCACATGAAATAAAGCTAATCTTAATCAGGTCCTCAATTTTTTAGAAACTAAGTCAAACCAAATTCCTGCAGATCAGCTACGAATTTCTACTCCACAAAGCATACTGAATGTAATTGTTCAGTCTTTCGATTTTCCTTTGAAGTCGAGTGGGCCTAGTCTTCTATTAACTTTCAATAGTTTTAAGTAATTAAATTCTATAAAGAAACCTCAAACCAGTTCCTTAAGTCATTACTTTCCTTTGGAAATTGAGTGGAAATCAAACTCCTTGTAATCAGTTAACAAATTTAACTCTAAAAAAACATCAGAGCAAAATGAATATACTCTTTTTTTCTGCGAAAAGAGTATAATACAATCCAATTCAGGCTCTTAAGTTTTTAATAATCGTTAAGCTCAATTGTATAAATAAATCCAATTTGGTTCTTAGGTTTTCTATGAAACATTTGGCACCAAACTGCTTATAGTCAGTTAATAAATTGAATACTATAAGCAAATCCAATTCACCTCCTTAAGTATTTAAGTATTCGCTGAAATAGAGTGGAGCCAATATTCTAGTAATCAGTTGATAAATTTTATTCTATAAAGAAAGCTTATCGAGGTTCTTCAGTCTTTAAATTTCTTTTGAAACTATGCTTTCTATAAACTCTTAATACTTCGATAGCATAGTCTAAGAATAAATCCAAATTAATTCCTTAAATTTCTTTTAAAATAGAGTGGAACCAAACTTGTTTATATTCTGTAGAGAAATTTTAGACAAATTCTGAAAGAGAAAGTGAAGCCAAAATTCGAACAAACAGTTGATTAATATTATTCTACTCCTATAAGGATTTTCAATACAGCTTCTCAAATTTCTTCTAAAACAGAGTGGAACCAAATTTCTAGAAATAAATTAAATAAATTCTATCAGATTCCTTTCTTAAAATTTTTAGATTTCTCTTTAAACAGAGCGAAGCCAAACTCCTAACAATCCTAATCGGTAATCTCTAAAAAATCTTTAAGAGGTTCCTCAGCCTTCTGAAAGCCCGATTTAATCGAAAATTCGAAGTAATTTAATTTTCTAAACTCACCGAAGTTGCTTGAGGAAATATAAAGAAATTTGAATCCTAAGTTTCATCACGAGTCAGAAATTCTTATTTGCTTGGATTGATTTATTTATATTTAATTCTTTTGTTTGTATGTTTTTCGGGTAGTCCGTGCTGTTGCTGGCGATGTTTCTTCATGTGGGTGCTGGTGGTGAAGCGGGCCAGGCAGATGTCGCACTCGAAACGTCGCTCGCCCCCGTGTAGGGTTCGTTGGTGGAGCGTTCGATTGCAGCGATTGGCAAAGAGCTTGCCACACTCCTCACACTTGTAGGGCTTCTCGCCGGTGTGTATGCGACTGTGGGTGACCAGTTGATAGTGCCGGGCAAAGGCTTTGTCGCACTCGGTGCAGCTGAAAGGCAGGATTTTTGGCTGGTCGTGGTTCTGATGTTTCTCCAGGTGCTTCTCGTAGATGGCTTGGTATTTGAAGGTTTCATTGCATTCGGCACAGCGATAGTGTTGGTCTAGAGGACGATGGACTTCTCGCTGGTGACGGAGTATACAGAAATATCGATCGTAGACCTTGCCGCATTGGAGACAGCGAAAATCTAGGGCTTGAGGGTTTTTGTTGGGCTCGCTGGTGTGGTCCTTTTCCTGTTCGTGTAGGTGGAGTTTTTGTTGACTGGACCAGGTGAGGCCACAAGTGCGGCACATGTACATAAGATCCTCATGAATGGGAATGTGCTTGCGCAGAGAGGAGGGACGACTGAAGTCTAGTTCGCAATAATGACAGACTAGAATTTCATTGTCATTGCCAACTTTGAGTATTTTTCCCAGTAGGGCGCTGTCGTTGGCTATGACAGAGCCCAAGTTGGGGGTTTCTCCTGCTGTGTCAGCGTCAGAGACTGAAACAGATCCGACTTCATCATCAGTATTTTCATCTGTCTGCTCCATAGTTTCTATGTCCACATTGGGATCATCTAGCTGGTCCTCTGTTTCGTCGTTTTGTATAATGAGGCTTATTTCTTGCTCCAACTCTTCATCAATAATTGTGGTGGTTGTGCGTAATTGTTGAGCCTTCTGCCAGTTGCATAGTGAATCGCATATTCCCAGGACATCGGCCAAACAACATTGGCAGACGCTGTCCTCGTAGGAGCACTGAAAGCAGAAGGTGTTTAAGCATAGTTTGATGGGCCTGAAATTTGCCAGCATACCTCGATTTCGTAGGCTTCGAAAAGCCGCTCCAGTAGATTGGCGGCCGACATAAATCCTTTGGTCTTGAGTAACTCACTGCCTGCAGGATTTTCCAAACATAATTTGCACAGTTCTTTTGACATTTTAAAAAAATATTTTTACTAATGCTGCCACTTAGCTCCAAGTTGGCAGTTCGGATGCTTCAATTCCGATAACAACTATCGAACGAACATGAACTCGAGTGGGGGCCATCACTAACGGCGGCAAAGGTGTTTTTCGCAGTTTATGAGAACAGAACAGAAAGTATTTGCAACTTTTGTTGGCTGTTAAAAGTCCATATTAATTGTTATATTGTGTTATAAATCAAATTTAGCTTAAGTTCAATTAGTTGCTAAACAAAATGGTACGTAATTGTCACTGCGTTTTCAATAAAATCAGTTGACTCTGCATTTGCAGCCACGGCAAAAGTTAACATTTTTTTGGTGACGTGAAATGCGCTTGTGTATGCGTATGTGTATTTCATATAAATTGTGTGTGCGTGTAAAAATCAAGAAAAGGAATAATGCGTTTGCTGCTAAAATTTAGTGATTGCATGCTCCGGTGCCGTTTTGGATATTCTAACTATGACATAAATTATGAAATATTACACTTCGATTTTTCCAAATCTATAAACATATTTCCTATTGTCAAGTGTTTGTGTGCCTGTGTGTCTATGTGTGTGTGCCGAAATTAATTCAAATTTAATTCTTTTTCTTGACAAAACAGTCGCTTGTGGAAAAAATAACAGGCCTGCTCGCGCGTCCCAATCAACAAGAACTTCCTGGCGGTCCAGAAGTGCCATGGTATCTAAAATATGGCAGCCGAGTTTTGGGCATTGTGGGTGGATTTTGTAAGTGTGAAAATTATTATAATTTATATTCAATTTATTATGTCTTATTTATTTATTTATTTGCACCTCAAATCGAGCAATTCTTACTTAAATAAGTTTTGCATCGATTTTTATGTACCTTTTGTTTTTGCACATTCCAATTGTTGTTGTTGCTGCTGTTGCTGTAGTGCTCTATGTTACGTTCGCTTATCTATTCTTTGATTGTGTTGGTGTGTATGTGTGCTAGTGTCTCTGTCTAGGCCAAACCACCCACCAATCCTCCCACAACACGTACGCATACTCGCTCATTCTTTTCATTCAACTGACATTGAGATAAAGGCAAAAGGAACAACAACAAGAATGAAAGAGAGAGCGAGAGAGATGGAGAGAGTAAGAGCTGGATAAAAAATGTTACAAAGGATACAGAAATATGCCCAAACATATACATAACGCTTCTGGTTTGTTGTGGTTTTTCTGCGCAGCAGCACTCACACACACACACACATACGCAGGGATCTGTTCTAGATTTGCTTTGACATTTGTTCTAAAGCCCCCTTTGTTTTTTGTGTCAAGTTTATGAAGTTATCAAACAAAAATAGAAAAGAATTGCAATATTATTTAATTAACATTGATTGGTCATGCTTTATTTCCACTTCAAGAGAATTTAAATAAAACAAAAGAAAGGCAGTTCGCACTCTCTTTTGCACACATGCAAAGCGTTTTATCTCATGCTAAAAGTGCCGTTGCTTTTTTCGCTCTTTCTCTCTTTCTTTCTGTAATTTTAAATAGCCGAATTAACTTCCTACTTTGACATGACATTGAACCTTTTCTTTGTTTATTCAGATTTATGTTTGCTTCTTCTTTCTTTTTTAAGGGGAATGAACGCCCATAAAATTCAATTCTTATCAATATAAAAATTCATAATTATATACAAAAAGTTGTACCCGCCTAATATTTAAACTAGTCCAGCTTTATCATAATTTTCCAGTCTTGTAAACTTTGATGGGGGTAAAAAAAAAGAATACTGCACTTTGTTTAGCTTTGAGGGCAGAAATGCGGCTTCTCTGATTTCAAACCGGTTCGCTAGGTGATTCAATTCTTTTGCGGTTTTTGTTTTTGCTTTTTCGAAAACATTCGATACTTTATTAATCCATATTTAATTAAAAGTTCATTTGAGGGCAGCTGTGTGATGTAATTTGTTTTTCTTGTTTCCTTCTCTTTTATTTATTTAGTTTGAGCCTAAAATTTACTCTACTAATCCACCTGATAAAATACCATAAACAAATAAGAAATATGCTCTACTGATAACATTGGCATTGCTCTCTCCAACAAATTAACACATTCTAATCTCACAAAACAAAATTCATTTTATTCAGTTTTTCTAGTCTCATTATTATTCAATTTTCCTCTTGGCTCGTCTGGGCAGTCTATTCAGAGCTGAAATGCTCCAATTTAAACAAGTGTTTTTCCTTGTTTGTGGCTGTCATGCTTCTGTGAGTTTATTGTTGATAAATAAAAGACTATACTGAATAGTGTATAAATATAATTTATATATGTGTATATCACACTGATGAGTCAGCATGGCCGATTAGATTGTATTTTTTTTTTTACGACAAAAAAATAAAATAAAATTGTGGGCGTATGAGACTAGGCTTGGCAATATCAACAATGAATTAATTATTAAATTGCAGAGGAAAAAGGAAACCAAATTTAAAATATTCAAAGCGCCCTCTGTTAGCTTGTCGCGTACAGGTGACGTTCTTAGGGTCACAGCAGCCAGCTTATTGTCATTATGTACATTTGTTCTTTGCCAGTTTGAATCTTTTGATTTTAGTGATGCCATTTTTTTACTTTTTAAAAATGTATTTTTATAAAAATCTTAAATAAAATATTAAAAATGTTTTATTTACAGTTGCCATATTATTCGGACTGTGGAATGTGCTGGCGATCATAACATTCAGTGTGTCATGCCTGGTGGCCGGCATCATCCAAATGATAGCCGGTTTCGTGGTGTTGGTCTTGGAGGCGCCTTGCTGTTTCCTCTGCATTGAACAGGCGGGTAAGGCGGCGGACATAATGGACACGAAACCATTATATTTCCGAGCCGGTCTCTATTGCGCGTGAGTAGACAATGCGTTTTTTTCAATTCTTATTAAGCAATTTTAAATCTGCCTTCTTTCCCCCTTTCCCCGTTATATAGAATGGCCGTTCCCCCGATTTTCATGTGCTTTGGCTTGGCCAGTTTGTTTGGCAGCGGCTTGATATTTGGCACCGGCGTTGTCTATGGCATGATGGCGTTAGGCAAGAAGTGAGTAAAACCTAACTAAAATTCTATAAAATAATTATGAGTATGCAATGATTAGGACAAAAAAAATGTTTGCTAAGACAACCAAAAGAAATTAAAACTTGCTAATCAAACAAAAATATTTCTTTCTTATCCCTAAATGTGCTTACCACTGTGATACGCTTAAAAAAAAATAATAATAATTTATTAATCTAAACACACGCACACTTGTATAATAAAAATAAATCAAATGAAAAAAGAGCTTCGCGAGAGGATATGGCCGCTGCTGCCACATCGCCCACACAAATGCCTGGCGGCCAGGCAGGTGGCCAAATGCAAATGGGCACCGATCAACATATCACACTTATGGAAGATCCCGATGTTTGGCGTCCAACATAAATCAACAAAATGACCTGCCAAAAATAAATAATAAAAAAAAAAACAGAAAATACATCAAACTAAACAAATAAAAAAAATGCAACTAAAACATACGTTCCACATAGGTTCCACACTAACAATTCCACACACACACACACACACACGCACACAGACAGAACACATCACAACCTGAGTTCCACAATTAAACGATCCTTTCAATTTATGTTTGACAGTCGAACCCGTTCGAACTGGAATTGGAACTAGTTACATTCCACGAACATACACATCACGGCAATACATAACGGGACTTAAAAGACAAACCAATTGAACATTGCATAGTTTTCAAAAGGCAGAATTAATCGGGAAAGGATCAACCAGAACACCCCACCAATTAAACAAAAAAAAAAAAAAAAAAAAAAACAACAAACAAAATGAATTGAAAGATTTTCACAATTGTTAAAAAAATGTTTGCGCAAATGCATTTCTTTTTTTGCCATTTGTTGTCTTTGTGTATGTAATTCCATTTAAACAAAAAAAAGGGAAAATATTTTCTTTTCCTATAAGCGGTGTTGTTGAAAGTACAGTTACATATTTATATATAAGCATATGAAAAATAATAAAAAAATATATATATATTTTTAGTGAGAAAATAATTATGTTGAAAAGTGAAAAAAAAGTACAGCTTCCACACAGGCAAAAAAGTTAAATAAACAAACAAAAGTTAGAGCAATATTTAAATAAAATAAATTAAATTATGCTTTGCTTCAAATGTAAAACATATACAATTAATGTTATCAATATTTAAAGAGAATCTCAAAAAAACAAAAAAAAAAAAAAACATTAAAAAAAATCTTAAAATATTTGCTCATTAAAATATGAAAAAGAGTATTCCTAAGCCAGATAAAATATTTCAACAAATTTTTTTTTTTCCAATCATAAAGCCAACTTTTGATTTAATTCAAGCACAAAAATTTTAAAACAAATCCTGCTGACTTGTCAAACATTTCTAATTTTTAAAAAAAATTTAAATGGAACACAAAAAAAAATCATCTTCATTAACTTTTTGTGTGTGTAAATGTGAATAACAAAAACTGCCAACTCGGTTAACAGCAAAAAAGCAACAACAACAACAAAGAACGGCTGCTACAAGAAAAATAACGCTTAAAACACACTCAATTTATGCCACGCCCCCCTTCCACTCAAAGTGACCAATCAAAGGCAATAAAATTTTCTTATTTTTATATAGAAAAAAAAAAAAAATTAAAATATATTTTTATGTAGTTGCAAGTGTGAATATGTTTGTGGTAGTGTTTGCTCCTTTAGTCCTTTTCTTTGATTTAGTAATTCCCCCCCAAAAAAAAAATATTTGTTTTACTCTTTTTCCTAATTTTCCCTTGGTTTTTTTGAGCACTTGAATACTCTTTTTAGCTAGCACAAATATTTAGTCCTTTAGTCTTTGATCCTTTTTATCCAAGCAATTCAAATTAATCGACATGTCTTCTTTCTCTTTAAAATTATAGAGCCCCGCTGGAGGATATGAGGGCTGCTGCCCAACAGACTAATGGATATGGCGGAAATACCAGCGATCGAGCGGGCATTGTGAACAATGCCCAGCCCTTCTCCTTTACGGGGGCCGTCGGCACGGATAGCAATGTGTGATGCGGATATGGATACGGATGCGGCTAGCAAATCTAAAATTCTAAAATGCTGGAGTGTATGCGTGTGTGTGCGTGTGTGTTTGTGTGTGTGTGCGATGGGAGAAAACAAGACTCAGAAAGCGGCTTAAAAAAAAAACAAACAGAAAGGAATCAATCAATCAATCAACCATTCAATTCATCAGAGAATGTGTAAAAATCGTGTGCAATTCTTTTTTTTCTCTCGAGAAGATCCTCTCTCTCTCTTGGATCTCTTACTCCCCCCTCCTTCCTAAGAGCATTGTTGGTGTGTGTGTGTGCAGAGTGAAGAGCAAAGTGTGAAAGTAAAAACTTAATAAAACATAAAACAAACCTCAAGAAACCATTTCAAAATCAAAACACTTTTCTCACATTATCAAGTTAATTTTTTTTTTTTTTGGATTTTCTGTAAAACAAAAAAAAAAGTAAGAAAGAAAATGTTAAATAATTTATTGAAAATTTTTGCGTAATTTGTTATTTATTTAGCGTGCATCATTCCAATTTTCTTGAATTAAAAATGACTGGCAGCGACGGCGAAATCAGAAAACCAACACGTCAACAAAATTTCATGTAAAATTCTATATTATTTTAGTCATAGATTAAAATACGAAATTAAATTAAATTAAAAAAACAAAAAAATCAAATCAAATAATATTTAACAACAAAAAAAATATGTATATGTAAAACCATATTCAAGTGAGTTATACTTTAAATTATGTTAAATAAAATTAATTATACATAAAAAAAAAATTAAAAAACAATTAAAAACAAACAAAAACAAAATATATTAAACCAAAAAATGTGTTCTAATTACAAAAAAAAATTTATCAAATTGTTGGATATTTTGAGAAATTTATTATTATAATTTTTTTGATTTGACTTTTTCAAGAATTTATGAATCTGTTAAAAAATTTTCTTTCTTTTTTAATTTTTCAAGAATTTATGAATCTGTTGAAAAATTTATTTTTTTTTTTTAATTTTTACACTGATTCTTAAAAGCCAAGCAAATCTGAAAAATATTGAAAAAATAGGAAACATTGTATCTTTGACATTTTCTGGTTTTCTGAAATTTATTCGAATTTCTTGAAAAATTCCAGCTTTTCTAAAATTGTTTAAAATATTTGAATTTTTGTCGCATTTTTAAAAGCCAAATTGAGATTGGAAAAGGGAAATTTCTGTGATATTTTTGGGTTTCCCGAAAAATTGTTTATAATTTCAAATTGTCAATTGATTGCCTGTTAAATTAATTGAAAATTTAATTTCTTAAGAATTCTTGCTTTTCGAAAATTGCTTAAAATTTTTAAACTTTTTTTTCTGAATTTTTAAATCAAAAAAAAAAAAAAAAATCTGAAAAAGATTGAAAAATAAAAAAAAAACTAATCTGTGCTATTTTTGGGCTTCCTGAAAAATTGTTTATAATTTCAAATTGTCAATGAATTGTCGAATTAATTTATTATTGAATATGTTGAAAATTACTGGTTTTCTTAAATTGCTTAAAATTTTTTTATCGAAAGTATAAAATTTAAAAAATATTGAAGAAAAAAAAGGGAAAAATCTTATCTGTGGTTTTAAGGTTTTCTGAAAAATGTTTAGAATTTCAAATGGAATTTGATAACAATTCCTGCTTTTCCAAAATTGTTAAAATTTTTTTTTTTTACAAATCTGAAAAATATTGAAAAAAAGGAAATATTTTATCTTTTTCTGGTTTTCTGAAAGTTGTTTATATTTTCAAATCTCCAATTTATTCGAATTTCTTCAAAAATTCCAGCTTTTCTAAAAATGATTTGAGTTTTTGTCGCATTTTTAAAAGCCAAAAAATAATTAAAAAAAAAAAAACATTCTTAGCTGTGATATTTTTGGGTTTTCTGAAAAATTATTTATAATTTCAAACTGCCAATTAATTTGTTAAGTGATTCTTAAAGTTTTTAAATTTATGTCAGATTTAAAAAAAAAAAAATTGTTTAAAATTTTTAAATTTTTTTTGACTTAATTTTAAAAGCCAAGCAAATCTGAAAAATATTGAAAAAAGGGCATTTTTAGTCTGTGATATTTTTGGGTTTTGTCAATGAACTATTATAGAATTAGTTTAAAAAATTCCAGCTTTTCTAAAATTGTTTCATTTTTTTCTGTATTTTAAAATCTGAAAAAAAAGTGAAAAACGAAAAATCTTTGATATTTTCAGGGTTTTCAAAAAAAAAAAAAAATGGAAATATAAAATTTCAAATTGTGAATTTTTTGTTTTTGAATTTGTTTAAAATTTGTATATTTCTAAAATTGCTTAAAAATTTTAAATTTTTATCTGCACTCTAAAATTTTGAAAAATATAAAAAATGGGAAAATTCTGATCTGAGATATTTTTGGGGTTTAAATAATTTCAGACTGCCACTTAATTCGGATTTGTTAAAAAATTTCTGCTTTTCTAAAATTGTATAAAAATTTTAAATTTTCATCGGGCTTAAAAAATAAAAAAAAAAAATTTGAAAAATTCCAAAATAAAAAAGCAAATTTCTGATCTGTGATAATTTCGGGTTTTCTGAAAAAATGTTTTTAATTTCAAATTGTCAATGAAGAGAAATGGTTTCTGTTTAATTTTCATTTATTTAATTTACAAAAAAATCAACAATAATTTAAAATTTAATTTTAAAATTTTCCAAAACACAAAAATTTCAACAAAACAAATTGAAGTGAAAGCGAATTTGCAAGCAAAATTATTTAGCCTCTTCAGAGCTTTCTTCGGAATTAACTCCTTCATCTTCATCATCATCATCATTATCCTCAGGAGACTCATCTGGTTCCTCAATTATTTCAAAAACATCACCGTCATCATCATTTGCATCATCATCCCAATCGGTTTCATCAGAATCATCCGCCTCGGAGCCTTCCCAGCGGAAGCGACGATCGCTTATCAAGTTTGGTTCTTCGTCATCCTCCAGGGCAATAGTGTTGACTGTCACAACAGCGAAGATCACTGCTAATTGTAAGTACAACAAATTAATTTATCATTTATTTCACTCAAAATTCCAATTTCATACCAAATGCCAATAGGAAAAGTCTATTTGAATTCATTTTGGATACTTTTTGCCAAAGCTCGCTAGTCAAATTGATAGCCAATTGTTCCCAAGGGCCTCCATTTATATACCAAATTGGTATACCCCCAAAAAGTGTGTCAATTTGCAAATGTTTTTTTTATTTGCTGGCCTAGAAGCATATTCCTAATTTTTTTTTCTATAAATAAAAAATCGTGGCTTATTATTGGTTTGGTATGTGTGGATCTTTCTTTTTAGAACAGCTTTGCAAATATTTGCAGAACCCGAAATTCTGAAAAGGCAATCAAAAGTTTTTTGTAATTTCTAATTTGTCTTAAAAAAAAATATATATATATAAATATATGTATATGTAAATATATAGTATATATAGATTTCTGATAAAAGCTCTCCCTCTATTCAAAGATCTCTCTTTATCATCGGAGTCTAAGGTTTAGCATTGTTTAGCCATATAGAATATTCAATATATCCGAATTTAAAACCGTTCCTTCCATATCGTGGACTATATATATATAAATATATATATTTGTTGGATCAGAGAAAAGAGTTAATGTTAAAATCACAGAAAAAAGTTAACGTTAAATCTATAAAATTAGTAAAGGGCGATATGAAGAACTGGACCAATGAAAAACAAAAGGAGAAATATTATTAAATATTTTTTAATAAATTTTAAATTTATTATTTATTTTTTTTAGTAAATATTTTCAAATTTTCGGGGAAACTAAATCCAAACAAATTAGAAGAAGTTTATAGCTCTGTAAATATTAATAACATGTTGGAGATCGATCCAGTTTCATAAGCAAAGCAAGGTTTTGATTTTGAAGAATTTCATTTAAAAAGAATTAGAAAGCTTAAACCAAGTTTAGAGCAGGAATAATTTAAAAAATAAAATTGCCAAATCTATTTTGTTTTAAAATATTTAATATAATTTGTTTATTTTTGGATACTTTAATTGTTTTTATTTATCTTTGCTTTTTTAAATTATTGAAGCTATTGAATAGATATTTATGTTTTAATTTTATTAATCAAATTTAGAGCAGACATTTTTATTTCAACTTTCCAATTAGAATTTTTCTGTTCATGATTTTTTCATTAAGCCCGTATAAGTATGCAATAAAAAGAGTGCAGGTGGATTTTAGTCAGCGCCCTAAAATTATGCAATGGTATATAGTGTTTCTTGACTCCAGATATGTATCATGTATTATGGAAAGTTCTAGAAGTTTTGTTGTTTTTTTTTTTACGGAATTCAACGGTTGGCTTCTTCGCAGGCAATGGAAAGTTCTAGAAGTTTTGTTGTTTTTTTTTTCTTTTACGGAATTCAACGGTTGGCTTCTTCGCAGGCATCAATCCAATCATTGTAGACATCAATTGGCAACGAAAGTGGATTTATGTAGGTCCTGAAGTCTTCCTTGCATATGCGACAGGCAACTTGACCTATCTGTCTTACTTTGTCCCTATTTTGAATAAAAAAAAAAATTTTTATAGAAATTTAGACAAGACAAAGAAAAAGATACTCACATTTTTACGTCGCAAGTTAACTCATGATTGCAAAATGGACAATTAAAATTCTTAGGCAAAGGCTCCACGTTCTTTTGCTTTGGTGGCGGCTTTCTCTTTGACTTTCTGCGACCCATTTTTAGTTTTTAGAAATTTTCGTTCGATTTTCACTTTTTTTTTTAATTTGATGTTAATCCCTTTCAAGTCGGTAGACAAATGAACAGTCAAACAACTTGGGACGATGTAATTTTTGCCAGCTTTTGACAGTTGTCATTTTTTCAGTGTTGCTTTGCTTTTTGATTTCTTAAAAATTCCTGGTATTAAAAATATGTAAACATTGATAGCTTTGGTTTTTTTTTTTTTTTCTTTGAAATCTATCATGGTTCATTGGAACAATTATTGTTACCAGCTGCTTTAAGATTTTCTATTTTGATTTAAAAAATTGTTTCCTTCGCTTTTGAATGAAATTTAATGTTGCATGAAATTCTTTTCTTTAGGAAAATACTCTTCAATTTATCTATTCAGCCATAAAGTATCGATTACATAGTATTCAAAACGATTTGTTTAGATTGTCTTCTTCCTTTAGCATAAAAAATGTGGGTCAATTGATCTGAGAATTTTAATTTAAAAGGTAAACCGAGACGCTCTAGAATTTCAATAAAAAAATTAAAGTGCCTCTGAAAATTATATATATATTTTTTTCTTTTTCCTTTGAGAAAAAACCTACCATATATATATTCTTAGGATATCTAAGGAATATATTGAAAACAAAAAAAAAAGAGTATTATATACAGTCGAACTTGGACTAGCGAGTTACTGAATGATTCCGGTGAAAATATTATAAAAAAAAAAGGATTAGCGAGAGTTCCAGGGAGCACAAACTCATTCTCGCTTAGAGAGGATTCTCACTAACCCAAGGGTTTCGCTAATACAAATTCATGGGTAGCGTTTCTCTCTTATAACAAGTCAAAAATTCATACTTTCAAATTTTATTTTATTTATAAAAATCCATTGATTTCGTTTGGGTTTCTTTTTTTGTATTTTGACTGTTTTTTTCATAAATTTTGTCGAATATTTCTTGATCAACCACCGCCACGTATTCAAAGAACTGATGGACCTTCTCCAATGCATTTAACAAGCAATACAAAACCAATGGTAAGAAGTTCCACGAATGTTAAGAATAACTTATTAAATAAAAGAACCTAGAAGGTCGCTTAAAGAGGTATAAATGGGTAAAAGGTAGGACCTCCATGAGGGAATATCGACTCCCTCTTACAGAGGTTTCTATTCCTCTCTAATAGATGCTTTGGGTGTTTAAAATTACGGGTCCTGGTTGTTGCTCTCACTTTTCCAATTCTCACCCAAACTCGACTTTATTTGGTTTCAGATTGTGTTATACAGTCGAAACTGGCTAAGCGAGTGGTAAACCTCTATAAGCGAGAATCAGATTGTGGTCCCTTGAACTTCCACCTATCCAGGTTCGGTTGTATTTTTTGGCCTTGAGTATAACTATTCAGACTAGGCCAATATTTATTTTAATATAACTTAAAATAAAACATACATTTTTATCAGATTAAACTTAAGTGTTCTGGTAAAATCAGATAATCTTTAATAAATTACAGGTTGCTTATTTTGATTAAAATTAAAAATTAGTCTCAAAAAGTATTCGAACTTACTTTTTATTTTTTTTGGATATTTTGAATGCTCGATAAAATTCTTACTAAACCTATTTTTTTTTTTTTTAGATATAAAATTAAAAAATAATAAATTGTATTAATATTTAAAAATAAATTAAGCGAAAAAAATGTTTCTTTCTTTCAAAAAAATATTCATAAAATATTTAAAGCAAATTAGTAAATCTCAGATTCATGACTTTTCTCACAAGATCTTTGGGTTTATGTTTTTCGTAAATTCCCATGGTACCGAACCAACAAAAGTGCTAGTGAATTTTGCCGACAGTGTTTTAAGATGCCGATTTTTTTCGGGCTAAAACACCGCATGCCATGGCTAAAAGCCATGTTATCATCTCCATTTGACAAGTCTATTTTCGCACACTCTGTTTGCCTGGGATAAATTGAGATTTTCAAAATTGTCGCAACATGATTTCACAAATTTTTAACTATTCGACTGAGCGGCATGGGAGATTTTCGCACTTCTCAGGGCGAGGGCGAAACCCGCTGTTTAACATATTAGCACTGCCATCAGTGCTGGGCAGGGCGGGGGGTCGAAAGGGCAGCAGCTGAAAGTGTCAACAGTTTTGGAAGAGATATAGCAGAGGCGAGAGTCAAGCCGAAATGTTTGATCTCTGAAAGCAGCATGAAATTTTTTTAGGAGTCTCAAGACTTGCTTCTCTGGAGGAAGCCACACAGCTGGTTGGCCAAGATTTATTGAATTAGTTACGTGTTGGAAGACGCCCTCGTCTTTTTAGCATCAATTACATGGCTCGATTTTTTTTTTTTATTGTGTGTGTTTCCTGAGTCTGAATTTCTTTTGGCAAATGGGATTATAGTTTCGCCAGACTAAAGCGAGTAAAATTTAAGACTTTGCTTCCGTTTTCGTTTGCCTTTTAAATTTTTTCCATTTTTCAGCCATAAGCTACGCAGCCGTTAAATGGTTGCGGAGCCTTCTTTGTTGCTCCTTTTTTTTTTTTTTTTTGGTCGTGTCCAGGCCTCTCCTTTTGAGCTAATCTCCAGCATGCCGCCATCAGCTGCCTGCCAGGCTACTTCTCTTTCCTATAGAAATTGTTGTTGTTGTTGTTGTCATCGTTTGCCTTTTTGTGGTTCTTTGTTATAGAGGAAGACTGTCTGAGCCGCCGGCATCACCGCATCACATTTGACCATTTGACCAGTTTCGTTTTGGCTTTTGTTCTGATATCCATTTAGCTGCTATCGGCAGCTCCTTAAAAAAGGCGAATTGAGTTGCAGACCGTGTGGCTTTTGTCTATTCATTTGCTTAAATACGCCTTATCCCGTTAAAATGTGCACGCTGCCAGCTTCATTGTTCCCAAAAAGACGAAGAAGACGAAGAAGAGCCCTTGCAGGCATTGATCTTTTTTTTTTCTTGTTCTTTGCAAATTTGTAGTCTCCTTTTTCGAAGCAAATTAATATCAATTTCCTGGATAAAATTTTCTTAATCTTTAAAAAGAAGAGTTTCCTGGTATTTCGATAAACAGTTGTTCATATTTTCTGAAGGGTTGTCTAGATCAAAATAGGGAAATGAGATTATATGGAGATATGTACATATTTGCACCAAATTTCGATGGGATCAGGCCGCTATATCCTATATTAATTGTAGATAAAATTATCTACAGTGAAACCATTTAGGCTCAATCTGTTGTATTTTGTGTATTGAGTCTCTTTGGAGTCTTTGTAATGTATATAGTTATAGATATAGATTCTATATAGATTCAGACATTATACACCCCAGATTTGTCAATATCACAAATCGATCAAGCCATCTTTGTTTATGCTAACAAGTCTCTCTCCTTTTGTATATTGGCATCTTTTATACATAATCGGAGTCCACCGGATCGTATTATATCATATTGATTATATTATATAGATTTCAAACGAAACTATTGACTGATCTTCTTTATATTTGTAAACTTCGTATTTCCATTTTTTTTTAATCTTAATACAAAAGTAAACCGAATTGTTAGAAGAGAATCCTCTATCATACAGTTATCACATAAGCCCAAATCGGGATTAGGAAAACCTCTGAACTTTACTGATTGATCTCATTCAAATTTAGAATTATTTTATAAAAGTTTATTGTCTGATCAAAAAACCTTATAAAATAGCTATTCTAGGTTGGTTTTAAAACTTTCTGAGTTGGTTACTGACCGATTCCATTCATATGACTTTTATCAGAAGCTTCAATAGAACTCTGTAATCTTCGGAAGTCTGAAGATAAATTTGGTTGCTTTTTATTCTTGAATTAAAATTAGTGAATTGATTTGTATATTTAATAGATTTTTTTCGGACTGAGTTGGATATTATGATAGATTTGGAACTTGTATTAAAGTAGCTCATGTTAACTGAGCTTTTCCTGGCTGCTGACTTCTTATGCGGACTTGTTTTTATTTCGGAGACTGCAGAGTTAACGAGCAGGGTTTTTCTGGTCTCTCTTTTTGCTTTGGTGATATAATTAACTTAAGATTGATTTTTATTTAAACAGAATCTCTTTTTTTTTACAAGATTTACTTCATCGATTGCTTTTCTCATTGACTTAGGAAATTTTGAGTTTCAATTTAAGGAAACGTGCAGCTTTGTATTTTATTCCCTGAGGATAATCACCTTTGCCAAAGACTAAAATTTTGGTATATTTTATAGTTTTCAAATTAATAAAATCGGGAAAATAATAATTTTCAACAAGATTTTATCGTTTCTCAATCAATTTTTATAGCCCATGAAGATCTTTTGATTACAGATTAAATCTTTTCACAACAAAGAATGGTTATACAGTCCGTTTCATAATGATACGCCACCTATGCAATTTTATTTTAAACGTCTACCAAATCTAGAGTTTTGGAAATATTTTCAAAAATTTTTTTTTTAAAGATTAGTTGGAATATTAACTAAAAGAGATTGTAAGTTTGACTGTAGGTCACCCTTGCTAAATTTTAAGAAACAATACCTTAAACTCACATGCCTCGATTTAGGCTTGTTTTCAAGTGTTTCATATTGATACGCCACCCCCCAAAAATAATTTTAAGCGTAATGAAACCAATTTTTTTTTTAGTTTTTCTTTAATTTAATATTAATTTAGACCACCTAGTGAATTTTTAGCTTTAAAAATATTTTTTTTTTGGGAAAAAACTATTTTTTTTAAATATTGGGGTCCTAACGTATCCCATTCACTAATTACAGCGTATCCCAGCTCAGGAACTTTTTCGCATTTGATGCAATTCGCTTAAATCTAATTCCCCACAGTGTCCCAAACATTTTCAATTGGGTTGAGATCAGGGGTACAAGATGGCCAATCCAAAAAATTGTCTCACTTGTGTGCACCCTTGTGTTATCTTGCATAAAAATAAGCGCCTGCTCTCTGTTATCATTGAGGAAAGGTGGAAGACGTCTGTCTTAGCCATCAGTATACTCATTACTGACAATCTTCTTTACGAAAAAACTACCTTTACCATTAACAAAAAAGTTTCAAGGCTTCACCTTGCAAGAAAACAATAGATAGAATTGAATCTTCAGGGAGCTAATTTTGTTAAGTCCAAAAACAAATACCAATGTATGAAAATTTGATCACAAGTTAGTTTTTCCGATAAGAAAAGCTAAATTTAGATAGACCAGATGAATTTAAATATTATTGGACGGGCATCTGAAGTGAGCCCCTTACATATTCGAAATGACATTTTTACGAAAGTTTGTCAATAGTATGGGGAGCCGTTCTGAATGCCGATAGGCTGGACATACGAATTTTTAGCACAAAATCGAACAGCTATGAGTATACTGATGGCTAAGACAGACGTCTTCCACCTTTCCTCAATGATAACAGAGAGCAGGCGCTTATTTTTATGCAAGATAACACAAGGGTGCACACAAGTGAGACAATTTTTTGGATTGGCCATCTTGTACCCCTGATCTCAACCCAATTGAAAATGTTTGGGACACTGTGGAGAATTAGATTTAAGCGAATTTCATCAAATGCGAAAAAGTTCCTAAGCTGGGATACGCTGTAATTAGTGAATGGGATACTTTAGGACCCCAATATTTAAAAAAAATAGTTTTTTCCCAAAAAAAAAATATTTTTTAAGCTAAAAATTCACTAGGTGGTCTAAATTAATATTAAATTAAAGAAAAACTAAAAAAAAAAATTGGTTTCATTACGCTTAAAATTATTTTTGGGGGGTGGCGTATCAATATGAAACACTTGAAAACAAGCCTAAATCGAGGCATGTGAGTTTAAGGTATTGTTTCTTAAAATTTAGCAAGGGTGACCTACAGTCAAACTTACAATCTCTTTTAGTTAATATTCCAACTAATCTTTAAAAAAAAAATTTTTGAAAATATTTCCAAAACTCTAGATTTGGTAGACGTTTAAAATAAAATTGCATAGGTGGCGTATCATTATGAAACGGACTGTATATGAAAAATTAATTAACAACAAATATAATCAATAAACAGTCATAAAAATATCATTAATACACAAGACACAAATCAGCCCACACTTTATAAACGAATTTCCCAACAGGTCATAATCAAAAATCTTTCTATGCACCAAATAAAAAGCTCAGCAGAACATAAAAAAAAGAACAGAAAGTAGTTTTTTTCTCTCTATCCAATTAGATGTTCTAAATGCCATAAAATTATTATGTACGTTGTTCCCTTGGAATATTTATTTTTATATTCGGTTGATTAACATTTTATAGAGGCAGGGAGGTATTCATAAATAAATCGGAGTCTACCGCACACAAAACGAATGCGTAAGAAGGCAAAAACGCAGCACAAGTTTCGACCAAAGAAATTATTAATTAAAATTCTCAAATCAAAATCAAATTACCAGTAAAAGAACAGGCATAAATTTGTTTAAATGACAAACAAGAAGAAAAACAAGAATGCCAGGGGGATCGGCGGAGGCGCCACAGCAGCCTGTCGCCAGCGGTTTCCGCTCTTGCCGACACAAGTTCCAAGAATTTTTATTTGGAAAATGCATATTTTAATATGAAATCAAATTATGCATAATTTATATATATTTTTTTTTAAACAAAAGTAGCCTCTTTTTTTTGGGGTAGTTGGGGGCGTTGGCATCTCATAAAACTGTCATAATGAAATTATCTTCTCTTTGTAGTTTCTCAAAATTTGAAAGTGTGTCGAACACGTGTAAGGAATTATTTTTTAATTGGCTGATATAGATTGGGAAATTCTGGGATGCTGGAACAGATTTTTCTTAAAAAAAAATTTCATAATTCCTAGTCCAATTATTACCCATTATGAGTACTGTTTGGAGTGCTTCATAAACAGCTTAAATCATAAATTCAATTATTTCAATTCGAGTTTGTGTGGCAGAGAGTAATTCAACTCGACAGGGCTTTATCCATTTCCGCCCTCCTTCCTTTGGTAGGCTAACATGATTTTATGCTCAATTAGCGTGAAACATTGTCATAACTTTCCATGGACCTATCCCGAAAAATCCACAACCCCTTCAACAGGTAAAAACTGATTTCGTATGCCGAGTGGAGAACGGCAAACGCGGTCTGCATAAATCTGTGGAAATTGTGGCTTGTGGATGGGGAATCCAGGGGCTTTGATAGAGGGAGGAGTAGTTGAACCGAACCCTTTTTCTAATGCTCATTTTCATTTTCATTTTACAAGGAAAATTATGGCTGGCAACGTTGGGGCCATAAGGATTTGAATGTAGTTTTCCATATTTTCCTAGGGCACAGGGGAGTCTGAAATACGCATGGTGCGGCTTTGAATTACGATGCAAAGCAGTTTGCCTGGCGGCGCCAAGGCCAAGCCAAGGGTAGAGGAATAAAAGGGGCTACAGAAACTACAAGATAAATATGAATAAAAAGTAGAGAGAGGGCAAAAGCAGTCTGCAGGCCACGGGAAATTTTGGTGAACCCAACGACCTGTTGGATTGAGATTTCGTTGGCTTGATTTTCTTTCAGTCCCCATTTTCGTTTGCATAATTTTTAATAATAATGAATAATGCTGTAAGTAAGCCAAGTGTAGACACCCAGGATAACTGGCTGTGGCACTTCATGGAGCTCAAAAATCTTAAGCCCGATTGTGATTGGTTTTTCAGACCGATTAAAAGGGGCAGCTGCATTTCTGTTGCTCCTGTTCGTCTGTCTGGGTCGGTTCAAACTAATCTTATCAAATATTGACAATAACCCAATTAGTAACCACCTACAGGACATCAATTTTCTTGTCTTCCAGGTTTCAGAAGGACCAACAGAAATAAAAACGTAAAACAAACATTGCGCAAAATAAAAAACAACAAACAAACAGACAGAAATTTTGAGCAAGCAAAGAGGACAATTCCATAGAAATGCTACCAGGGAAGCTGGCCGGGTAAGGACAGCCAGTTAAAAAAAAAAAGTAAGACATCATCAGTTAGGAGGACAAATATCAAAAGCAGCTGCCGCTGGGCACAGGACCCAACAGGACCATACAAAAGCCGATAAGTCAAACGAAAAAGGAAGAAAAATTCCAGCACTGCGTGTGTCAACCATAAAACTAAACTAGCCTGGAGATAAAACTCATGCTGGACCGCCCCTGCTCGGCAGGAGGGACAGTCTCTAATTTGTGAAACTTGCCTACAGTTTAGAGAGTCCCCGGCACATGCGCAGGATCAGAAAGAACGTGCTCCGAATATCTTTTCTTTCGGCCCATGACATTGAAATTTTCGCAGTAGATGATGCACAATCACCACTCTGGACAATGACAAGTAAGTTGAATTTTTCTATAATTCTATAGGAGAGGAGATTTTCTTTTTTTTTTTTCCTGAAAAGCGCAATTATGCTGGCCACAATGCACGCAATAGGTCAGCCCGAAAATTTGCCATAATCATCTTTCAAATCAACTGTTCTTTTTTTTCTTTATTCTTTTCTGTTTTTGTCTTGTAGTTTTTCCCTTTTAAGATGTCTCCTTTTGGATCTTATAATCGTTGTAAATGTTCTCTGCCTTTTGAATAGTCGAATCAATACAATTGATTCAATATCAACATGTGAGCAGTTGCGATCTTTGTTTGCAGATAAGATTTCGTTTCTTTACATTTTTGATGTCTTCTTACAGAATTTTGTACATCAAATTGAGTATTACATTGGTTTTGTCTGACTTGGGGACAAACTGATACCTTTGATGTCTTTCTTAGGGTATTAAAGATCTATGCAATCTATTTTCAAGATTATATAGTATGTTATCTAAATGGATTTTTCTTTCTAGATTTTCTTATATTTGTTTGAAAGTTTGATATATCATTTGACTTTTAAGATGTCAAGTCCAGATAGAGTATTAATGCCTTTGATGTCCTCTTAGGCATTTATAGATCTAAACCATTTATCTATTCAATTTAAAGCTAGAAATATTATTTACTTTTTAGGAAATCGGAGACAGATAGAGTTTTACAATTTTTGATGCTTTTCTTAGATTTTAAATTTATATAATAACTAGTAAAGATCTGAAGGATTATTTTTTTATAGACTGTAGTCTTTTATTTAATTTTAAAACTTGGTCAAGATACATTTTTATAGCATTGGTTTCTATTGATTCATTTTAATTTGGGTGTACCGACTAGTCCTCTGGCTAGTCTTAGGCTGGGTTGTGATTGAAAGAAATGTTTCTTTCAGTGAATAATTAGAATCCTTTTCAGACTCGATTAATCTATAATTTATGCTATTTATTTTACTACCTTGGCTTCCTTGAACTCTTATAGTATTCATAAAGAATATATCTTGTTATTGAAAGATGATTTGAGTCTTTGTTTTTTTAAGCATGAAATGTCAAATGATTGAAAGTTAAAGCTATAGCGACGGATACAATTTTAGAAGTCAAATGCCGATAGTCCTGAAAAGAGTTCTTTCAATGATTTTAAATATTTCTACAATAAAAGAAACCTTTTATAATGTTTTTATAAATTTCTACAGTGAGTTTCAAAAAGATTTGTAAGTTATCCTTTTTTACTAGACCATCACGGATATCATTAAAATATTATAAAATATTGGAAGATTAGGAAATTTTTTATTTTTAAATGCTTAAAGTACATTCTGATCAGTTTTAGGAAAAATACAGATATTATAAATTGATATGGATTTTTGCCAAAAATTTAAAGAAACTTTTCATTAATAGTTCCATTAAATTATTGATAGGTATTTGGTAATTCCTTTTTTCTTTGAATGAATCCATTTAGAATGAATTGTAATTGTTTTACCAACTTCTTTATTCTTTAATTAAAACAATATAGAAATTCCCATATATGTTCTTGCCAATCTTGTCCAAGCTTTGAGATAAATCCTGTCTTGCTTTGGATTATTTTATTATACTATCAAATTAGTCAAAGATTGTTTTCTTTATTTTCCTCTGTATACTACAACATAAGCAAATTAAAGTCTACTAATTGCTGCGATATACCGAATGAAAAGGAAAAGCTAGAGAAAGATATTGATTGGGACCGAGAAAACTCAGTTGTTCTTGGCATTCGATATACATCAGCTCAAGCCAAAGTGAAACCAATTAAAATTAATTTTAATCAATCGAAGGAGACAAAAGTGAAAGAGCAAAGTAAGCAAATCCTAAGAACTACCAGAGTAACTTCATTGATAATACATATATTTTTTTATTCCCCATTCAATGTGTGTTTGTGTGTGTGTTTGAGTTTACGCTTAAGGAACGATTATTTAATTTCAGCTATTAATGTGGTGAGTCCCCAGAGAAGTGGAGCTGGTACTGAATGCAAAAAGGAAAAGTAAGAAGACCGCAGAAAAGACTGACTTCCTGAGGGCGTGGGGGAGCTCTCTTGGTAGTTAGTCAATGCTTACTTGTAAATTTCACTCTTCGCTTTGTTGTTGTTCTGAATTGAACCTCAAATTGTGGGGGCTTTGTTGTTGTTGTTGCGGTTGTTGTTATTGTCGAGCTGCCATTATTTTGGTTGGTGGAAGGAACCATTGCGTTTCCGCTTTTAGCTTTGTTTACTTTTACGCTTTGCCAGACAAAGCAGCCCCAAACCCCCTTCCGCCAACCTACCCGCTGGCATCAACATCATCGACTTTGGTCCTTCGGTCCCATCGAACTAGGTTTTGGTATTTGTTTTTGGTGTTTTTTTTTTCTTACTTTCTTATGCCTTTTCTCTTTGCTTTTCCACTACTAGAGTTTTCCTTCGTTTTACTTTTTTTTTCTGGGAATCCCTTGACAATGCAATAAATTGCGCAAAAATTGGAAAAATAGAATTTTAGCCGCAACAAAAGCAACAACAACTCTGAAGCTTTGGACACACGCACTAGATCCCTAAACAAGCCCCCAAGCGCTACCCCAAAACCGAAACCCCAACCCAAACCACATCAACCAAGTGTAGTGCCTCCAGTCTAACCCCTCGCCCTCCGGAAAAACCGTCTCGAACAGAACGGAAATCAAGTGCTAAGCTTCCCACAACGCAATCAATTGATTTCTATTGTTTTGTTAAAATGTCGTGCAGACCCTCAGATCTGCCCCGTACGCCCCGTTCCATGCCGTTCACCTAGTCGTGACAAATCCCCTCCCGTTAGCAGTTTTCCGTTTCACCTACTCTCCTGCCTCGATATTATTATTTTATTTTGTTTTCTTCGTCTCTTTTTTGTTCTATTTATTTGAGCTTTTTGCCATTGCCATCGTTTGTTTTGCTTGTTTGTTTGTAGTTTTTCTTTTTTCCAATTTTTTTTTCGCTTTCATTTTTTTTTTTGTCAATGGCATTTTTATAAATTGCTTTGTTGTGGTCTTTATTGAAATTTTTGAGGTTACTTTTGTTATTGTTTTTGTTACTTTCTTTCTAAAGAAAGAAAGAAAAAAAGTTTTTAGGTTTCAGTTTTCGCCCTCCTCTCGGCTTGTCTAGCTTGTCCAATAGACCAAAACTAGTCCAAATATCGGACTTGGCTATACCATCCGTCCATTTATTTAAAAAAAAAAGATACAAAAAATAAATAAAATACAAAGTTGCGTTTATTTTTGTTGATTTTTGGCTGGCGTCACTCGCACACATTTTTTGCATTTTATTTTTCTCTCCATTTATTTATTTTTTGTTTCCTCTTTTTTTTGTGCTGAAATATTCATGAGTTACGTTTTTAGTAAATGAAAAACGTTTTTTGGGGGATTTATGTGCTTTTTCTCACGAGTGCTTTTTTCCTAGAACAAAGAGTGAGAGAGAGACGAGGAGGGGAGGGAATTGGGAGTCCGAGTGGTCAATAATGTTTTGTGGAGTAATTTATAGTTTCGTTTTGTTATAGACTTTTTTTGATGGTGTTGTTGTTATTTTGGTTCCTTCCGCTCCAGCTTTGTTGGGTCACTTTGACCATGAATAATTGAATGAATGGCTATGGGAACTTGGGCAATCAGAGGATATTAAAAAGTAGCTGAGAATGGAAAACATTTAAATATTTTGAAAATTTAATAAGCCACGGAAATGAACAATATTTTCTGATTGTGTAAAATGAAAAACAAAAATATATATCATTTAAAAATTATGGCCCCAAGTTAGAATTATTTTAATGGAAAAATAAATAAATTTTTAGAGAAATTCTTCTGAGGTTCTGAAGTCTATACCCGACTAGAATTGGGTTCTATTACCTTAACTTACTGAGAGAAAAATTAATCTTTTTAAGAAATTATAAAGCACAGATTTAATTTAAGAAAAGAACTGACATCTTTTCTGGGGATTTAAATAAATTGGTTTCCTCAAAAAAAAAAAGAAAAGCTTTTTGCAATTTTCAAGATTTGATATATTTATAAGTCTGACTGAATCCTTACTAAATTTAAAATGAAACTTTAAAATTACATTTTTAAACAATAAAATCCTCGGCTGCCTTTCCTAGGTTCCACTCAGAGTTTCAGGAATCCATTAGGCCTCCACCTGTTGGTTATTCTCTGGGACAGATGACTCACAAATGAGTCACAGGTTGTGATCATAACAAACCCAGATTTTTATCTTAACCCCAAAAAAGGGAATAAAGAAAACCCATTACATTTTGACAGGCGTGTCACAAAGCGTTTATTAATAAAAATAATAATCATAAAAATAAAAGAAGAAAAATTAGAAATTTCTAGTGATTTGGGTTTTAGAAAACCCCGAGTCCTGATAGCCATCGTTCCACAACCAAAAAAAAGGGGTTGAATTTTTGGGAACAAGAGAAAAACCAACATCAAAATTTTATGTTTTATGTTTGTACCAGGAATGAAAAAAAAAAAAACTGGTTGAGGTTAGGGCAGCTGTCTAAGGGATATGAAACGAGTTGGTTGCACCTGTTGATAAGGTGGCTAATTTTATGCCCAAGCATAAAGTGAGTTTATTTGGGAATGAGTCTGGGTTAGTGTCTTTAGCAAATTAGTAAATGATTTAGGTCTTCGCTTAGAGAAAGGATCAAAAGGTTGTACAAGTCATATCAAGTTTAGAGAATGGTTTGTTTTTTTCTTTTTGTTGGTTTTTGCTTAGGCAGATGCTTTTGCCCATGCCCAAGGATACACATCGGTTTCCTGGCAAATCGATGAAGTGTGAATTTGTTAGGGGCTGCAAACAAGATTTTTGCCTTAAGCTAAAATGTAATCAAAATAAAAGTAATAAAAAAAAGGAGCATATAAAGAAACAAGCAAACGTAGACAGAGACATGGCCAGACAGACAGTGGCTCAGTGGGCTGATTGTGTTAAACGTTTTCATTGGATTTGATGGACAAGGATATAGGCTGTGCTGTATCCTGTGGGCCTAAGAAATAAGTCAAGGAGTCGAGTGGGAGGACAGCTGAAATCAATGCTGCAATCAAAATGATGGCAAGACAGAGAAAACTTATTTAAGCCTTTTTTTTTTTTCTTCGGGCCTTGGGGAAACTTCTGGCTCCTTTCTAACTGGGGAAAATCACACACACACATACACTTGAGTGCACTACTGTGGTTGCTTTTTTTGTTATTATTTTCGTTGCTGTTGTTTATTTTTGCCTTTGGCCAACTGGCATTTTATTATCCTTTTTCAGCTCTCTGCCATCTTCTGGTCCCTGGGAAAAAATATATTTAAGATAAACATGAGCCTTTTGATTTCATATTGCTGCTACTGCTGCTGCTGTTGTTGTTGTTATTATTATTCCAGCCACTTTTCAAGTAGCCGAGACGAGTTGATTGAAACTCTGAACCCTGGAAACAAAGTCTGTTTCCTTCTAATCTTGAGCCGTCTCTTTCTGTCCTTCTCTGGGCGGTTCAAAATTTGATTTTAGGTTAAACGCAATTAAATTTTGCCTTTGGCTTTGATTTGATTTGATTTCATCCCAAGTTTCCAACATTTTCCTCAGCTGTCATCGTTCAACTCAACAATCTCATCATTTCTGTTTTCTCATTTTATTTTCAATATTTCTTGCTGCTGAATTTCATTCAAAAGAAAATTGAAAATTTATACATTTTACCAACCAGAGAGCAGAACAGTTTCTTTCGTTTCGATTTGCCTGACTTCAGTTTTAGGCCTGGTCAAAGTGTTTTTGGCTTTTATTGGTTAAAGAAAATTTCACACTGCGGTCAGGCAGCTTGGGATTTAAATTATTTTGCTTTTCTGGGGTTTTTGTGGGCAACGTTCCTGGTGATTAATTGATTTGTTTTTAAGCGACATTTTCTCTTTTTCATATTTTCTCTCTCCCTCTCTCTCTTTCTGTCTCTCTTACTCTCTCTTTCTAACCCTGTCGTGGTCTGTGCAGGTTGGAGCATGCCAAGAGTTATGTTCTGATGTGTAGTAAAAATATTAATGGAATATTTTTGTTTTTCACTTGAATGGATTTTGGCTTTGGATTTTCTTGTTACTTTGCTAATTAGTTTTTGAGGTTTAATTTTGTTGATAGGAAATCGAAAACCAATCATTTTCTGTCACTTGATTGGTATTTTAAAAACAAGGAAAACCAGCTTTATCGAAGGCAAAGGGTTTATTCAAGTCAAGGATTACTCAATTTAAATTTGAATATTTTAAGGCTACAATTGCCCAAAGCAATTTTACTGCTTTAATTAAATGAGAGGGGAGTTTCTAAAGTTTACTTTTTAGGTAAAATGACCCCTGACTTCTTTTATAGCTTTGGGGACTTGGAAGAAATCTCTTTGGTTCCTATCCTGTTCCTGCAATTCCCAATGACTTGGGAACACATTCATTGCGGGTCTTGGTTATCCTTATGATTCCAGGCTATGAGACTTAACTTCGCTCTAATTATTTTATTTTTCAATCATGTTAGAATATATCGTACACAGGAACCCAATGGAAAGCTCTCTCCATCTGAAGAATGAAAGATAGATTTTAAATTAATTTTATAAATTTAAAAGCTCAGAATATTTTCACACATAATTCCTAGACCAATTTCAGAGAGACACAACTCTAATATTCTCTAATAAAAAAGCAAATGGATTATGGAATATATTTAATTTTCCTCTAAAAACCCCTTGGCAAATTATAAATTTTGCTCTATTAAATTCACAAATAAGCTTTACTCTAAATCTCTAAAAACTAATTTTCGCCCTGGGATAACTTGCTCCAAAATAACAAAAGTCAACAAAAAATTGTTCATAATTTAAATTCACAAAATAAACTAATGAAGAGACGAAGCCAAATATCATTCAGCCAGGCTAATTAAGCCGATAAACTTCTCTCCTAAGCGAAGAGTCGGCGATGCCGGATAATTAGCTGACAGGCAAAAGTCATGGAATATTTCACGCTTGTTTTGCCAGCAAAGCGGCCAGCCTAAAATTTATTTAACACTCAGCAAATATACAACCAGCTTAGAGTTCCTAGGGGAGGAGATGGCATAGGATGAGTAGATTGTTTGGTGTCACAGAGCAGCCAAAAACTGATGGCTAAGACTTTCTAAGCACCAAAAAGTCAGAATAAGTAAGACAAGGGGAGCTGAGGGGTTGCCAGTGCGTCTGTCGGTGTTTGTGGAAAGCGCCAACAAGCACATAAAATTCAATAAAACGCATATTTGCTGTCATTTGTTCCGAGTTTTGCGCGCCAAAGTACCACAAAATCCGCCAAAAGGAAAATGGCGGAAAGCTGACGGAAAAGTTAAAAAAGAAAAACATCAGCACTGAGCAATGAGCATTGAGCTGACGATGAAAGTACGACAAGGAAGAACCGTTAGGCATTTGCCGCTTAGTTGAAAACGTACAAAAAGACAGACAGTCAGACAGACAGAAAGACAGAAGGACAGACAGACCAAACTGTGAGAGACAAGTTGAAACATTTTTATTTGGTCCGGACAGAGCCCGCCTCTGTTATCATCATCATTTGCATCAACATCATCATGATGAACATCATTATCATGAAGAAGCTCATCATCAGTTGTTTTGCTGGGACTTTTAGCTGGCAACACATCTCCAAATGATTATAAACATTTTTGGCTGATTTAGCATATTTCTTTACTTTTCAGACAGCAAAATTTGCCACACATTTCCGTTTCGTTTTGGGTGGGCTTGGGCCTTTTTTGGCAGCTGGGTATAGTGTGGCTGGAGTGGGCCTAAAGACTTCCTTGACGAGGCCCTAACTTCATTTCTTTTTTTTTTATATTTTTTTCAAAGAAAATTGTCTTATGAAATATTGGATAATCTTGCTGGAAATTCAAGTCGTTTTGTCTTTGAAATATGCTTAGTTTATCTTGTGATAAGTTAATATATCTTACTAAGCAGAAAGGGCCCAGATATAGTTTTAAATTATATCTTTATTTCATATAGATCCTGGCATCCCTATAAAAGGGTTTTCATCTGCTTGATTTGAATTTTCCTGGCTTAATAACCCACTGATTGAATCATCAGAACCTTAGAATATACAGAATTTTCAGCTCTTTTCTTCAGGACTCTAGGAATCACAAATAGAGTATAAAAACTTCAGTTTCAGGAATATATAATCCCTCTTGGTTTTAGTAACTTTTTCTTCAAATGTTTTACCAATGAACTTTGCTCTTGTTTGCATATGTTTCGTAGGTTGGGGATGCTGTTTATGATGTTGATGGGCTTTGGAGGAGGGCTCAAGAGAATGGGGTCTGATGATGGAGGTGTGAGGTTTGGAATATTGTAGGAGGAGAATAAATGTGCAAATTTGTTTTGCTAATGTTTATGTAAATATAAAAAAAGTATGCGAATCACTTTCTACCACTCCCTCTGCCCTTGCCCTTCTATGGAGAGTCTATCTTTATTTTTCTATGTATATATTTGTGAAATGTTGCTTGTTTTGCTGTTTATGAAAATGTGTTCTCTTTCGTATAAGTAGTTGATGGCTCCACTTGGCTCAGCTCATTGTCGCGTCTTATGTAAATTTAATGCTAAAATGTTTATTTTAGTGAGATTTGCTTAGCTCTCGTTTCTCGTTTCTTATGGCTTTTGTAATTTTCTCTGTTCCTCCAGACTACTCGGTAATGTTTTTTATTGGTTGGCTGGGCTGAGACCGAAATTCTTGGGGAGTTTGGACTGTCGTTTTTGTGGTCTCTTAAAATGCTGTTGGGTAGTTTGGGGAGGTGCCATAAAGCGACCCATAATGCTAAACGACGCATAATTGAAACATTATGTCAGATTATTGTTAGCAAGTAAAGAGATTTACTTGGTTTGTTGTCCTTTTGTAGCTGTTATGACAGTCAAACAAGTGGGAAAGTAGCTAGCAGTCGAGAGCATATTTGGCCAAGTCAGCAGGAAATTTTGAGCTAACCTTACCCAACGGAAAGTCAAGTAATTAAATGGAATTAGTAATATGACTTTTCCTTTCTACAAAGAAAGAGTATTTCCCTTAAGTCCGGAACAAGAAATGCTCTATTTGTTTATTTTCTTGGAAGCCTTCAAAAGAGTCAATCCAATTGCTTTGTGACCTTTTGACTTGAACATATCTAATTGAATTGTAAGAGCAGAATTGGAAAGAGCCACACTTAAAATCTTTTGATGTCTGCTATTGATTTCTTTATTGGAAGACTTAAAAGTGGAACCTTTTGGACCTGGTCAGGACTGGCTATAAGCCTAACAAAGGAGCATTGAATGATTGCAGACCGACGGAAGTTAAATTCACTTTAAATGAAAAGGAAGCAATAAAATAATTTTGCCAGGGTAACTCAGGAAAAAAATAAAAAAAAGGAAAGGAAGGACCAAGAAGGAGTTTCAGTCACAATCATTTTTTTTCTCTATTTCCCTTTCCTTTATTGCAATTGCGTTGTGGTCTTGTCCAAAAGGAAGCTGCTGCTGCTGCTGCATCAAGTGAAATAAATGCCTGTCCACCGCCTGCAGAGATCCAAATAGAGTTTGTCTAGAGACGTCCTGGCCAAACATACAAACATATAACAAAGGCAGCACAACTCTCGCCAAGCCACCATTGAAGGAGGAAACAAATAACAAAGCAACATTAAAACAAACTATAAAATGCAATCGATCTAAGCGGTATAAAACCGGAAAAGAGAAATGTGCCATTGTATAATGGAAATAATTTTTTTTCTTCTTCTTCTTGTTATTTCCTATTTTTCCTTGTATTTTCTTTGGGTTCAGAAAGAAAATTGCACATGACTACCAAGACGCGAATTCGTTTCGCGACTGAAAAACTGTGATATTGATAAATGCGATATTAATGGCAGAAGGTTCTGGGGAATTTAAAAGTTAGTTGATTTTATGTGGCTGCGTTTTTCTTTCCAGCTCTCCTTTTTCGTTGTCTGCAAAAATCTAGAAAAATGTGTTGGTTTTCTACTTGGTTTAAAGCTTCATCAATCATGCAAGCCTGCATTAAAACAGAGAGAAAGAGATTAAGGAATGCCGGGGAGGAGAGGGCCAAGGGGCTACTGGGAACCATAGCATGTGAGTTTTGTTTAGTTGAAATATGAAACACATAAGTTATAATTTGCTTCCAAGCATGAACTCGAGTTCCTTCTCCTCGTTCATTTCTCTTTGGTTCTGCAATTTATGCACATTTCATAAATCCACTAAAAATATTTTGATTCTTGTAGAAGAGTATCCGGCGATTCTATAATGATAATCAAGAAGTATAAATTTGTAATTTTTTTGGAATCAAAGTTGGGAAATATACATTAGTTACGATGTGTACTTTGTATAAAGCTTCGATTTGGTTTCATTCTTGATATAGTTTCCTACTTCCTATATTCCATTCTTTCTTTATATAAGCTGAAATGTTAAATCTTATTAAAAATTTATCATCGATTGCAGAATATTTTCTATAATGATAATGAAAAATTATATATTTTTAAATTTCCTTAGAATCAAAGGTCGGAAATACATAATCCTAAGATTCCATTCTATACATTATAAAAGTTGAATTTGATTAAATTCTTGACATTATTTTCCAGTATTTCCGGATTCAAATCATTATTTTTTTTAAATGTTAAAAACCACCTTATCCAAAATTTGTTATACATTCCAGTATATCGTCTATACTGATAATGATATTTGCTTTGAAATCAAACTCTGGAAATATTCCTCCATATATAACCTGTGCATTGTATGAGCTCAATTTGGTTAAATTCTTAAAATTATTTTCTAGTTCTTACGGAATCAAATAATAATTTAATTTATATAAGCTCAAGTGCTAAAAACCACCTTAACCAATGCAAAATAACTTTTTTATCATAATGACAAGGTTTACATTTCTCAAATTCTTTTTTAATCAAAGGCTGGAAATATTTCTCCAGCTTTAACCTAAACATTATATGAATTCAATTGGACTTAATTCGTGACCTTGTTTTCTCAGATTTCCCAAAATCTTTTTAATTTAAGCTGATGCATTAAAATTTACCTTATTCAAAAATTGTCATTCATATTAATTTGCCAACTAATAAATCTCATCAATAGTATCATTAGTCACGAATTATTCACCTACCTTTTAAGGTATATATAAAAGGAGGCTTAAGATTGCTCATTCTGTAGGTGTCACCATAAACCCTCGATCTATTGTTGATTCAGAAAACCGTGGTTGGCTTACCATTCTCACTTTAAAAGAGCAAATTCACGAGCTAATTAATCAAATTAAACAAGGTCATGGAATTTGAACTGAGCCGAGCACCCTCGCCGAAAGGTTACACCTTTAACAGAGTTAATTGAAATTCTGCGGTCAAAGTAATTGGATAAATACAAAGGGCAGGGGCTGCATTTGGCAGCTGCAAATTAAATTTTTGCCTTGCACTTTAAAGGAAAATATTGCGGGGGAGACGGAAATGTATTGAATGAAAAATGCACGCACTTTGGCAAAAATTATGCAGACGATTAGGCACATCGAATGAAAGGCTACAAAGGGAAGCAGAACTGGGCTAAGCTGAGTAGAGTTGAGCCCTTTTGTTAGTTGAAATACGCCATCCGTTTATCAGCTGCCAAACAGTTGAGGCACCACTGTAATGGCCCAGAAGCCGTTTAGCCAGATAGGAGAAATTGAGCCAAACGAACCAAGAATGCATAGAGGAGACATTGGAAACTCTCAGCACCCACACCCTGTCTCATAGGGGAAGAAAGAAAGGAAAGGAAAAAGAAAAACATTGCGAAAATTGCTTTACAACTGATTAAACATTGAACATCGATAGATGAAGGACTCGTCGGGCTAGCCTGGTGTGGTCGGGGCTCGTTTAAATTTGGGTTAAATAGATTATATGAACTGGAAGTGTTATGAAATGATGTGAGTTTGTGGTTTACTATAGCTTTTCTTTTCCTCGTTTATTTTATTTTTCTTTCTTTTTCTTTTTTCTTGTGTTTTTTGTTTTTTCTTGTTGGCGGGTTATCTTTGGCCTGTTGTTCTTTTATTTGCAGTCAACTTGTTAGGAGCAAACTCAGCTCCTTTTTTATTTTCACGCTCGAAGAGTGCCAGTTAATGGCATCAGTTCGATTTGGTTTGCTCGGTTTGCCTGCCAAATGGTTAACCACACACAAGGTTCTTTGGCTTTTTAGTCCTTCGGTTGGCTTGTTCTTCCGTTGCTAAGAATAAATTGATTGGGCGTATGAGTAAAGTAGATAGCCATTAGATACACTGCGTACTCCGAGAGACTAAAAAACTGTAAAGATAGGGAGACAGTTTTAGAAAATGATAAAGAAGGAAGAGCTCCTCTCTTTAATAAACTAAAAAGAGCACTTGACAATATTTCCTTTTTGAAGAGCTGTAAACTTTAAGATACTTAAATGTATCTTAAAGTTTTCGCAACATGAATACCCATATCATTTTGGGCTGAAATGATTTTGACATATATATTATCAAAGTAAATAAGCCCATGTCCTTGGAGAATTTTCTGAATTCTTTTTATCAGTATTGCTCTTATCACTCTTCAAAAATCTTTAGAAAGACCGAAAAAATGATTGCCCAAAATATGCAAAAAAATAAATATGAAACCAAAACATAAAAGATAACAACTGCCCAACAAACTAAAAAGACACTACCCAAAAAAAAGAAGAAAGGATTAAATAACTCTCATTCTCGCAGTCTTTTTGAATTTGACACGCACTTTGAAAGAGGATATGATACGGCGAATCCTGTGAAGACCCAGTGAAATACAACAACAAACGCCCAACGTTGTCATGAATCATAATAGCCCCGTCAGTCTGTATGTCTGTCAGTTTCTCGCTCTCTTCCCTTTCAAGCTATCCATCCAACCGCTTCGCTTCTAAACTGGAACTGGATCGAGTTCGACTGCCTTTGCCTTTTGGCTACTTTATGTTTAGGGAGGTCTGGTCTGTGGTGAATGTCCAAAGTGCTTTTCCATCGACTTTTTGCTGTATTTATAATTTAATTTAGCAGAAATTTTGTGGGCGTTGAGCAGTAAAAAGAAACCAGAAAAGCCACAGAAAAAAGGGAGAATATTTTAGTGTGTGTGACTCGAGCGACTGAGGTTTGATGTATCCCAACTTCAGTTCATAACTAATATCCTTGTAAGGATTCACTTGCTTGACCGGAAATTTGAGCATTTTCTCTAGCCCTCCGTGCCCTCTCCTCCGTCTCTTAAAATAAAAAATGAGCAGAGTTTGCATGTTAAATGCACATATGGCTAGGCGGACCACTCCGATTCTGCTTCTGACTGACTGACTGAATGTTTATGTTATATAAACTATGTCCGTTATGCATATAGACAGAGTCGGTAGATGGGCGGGTGATTTGGTCTTCTTTGTGGTTACATTGCGGTGGCATGTCTCCATTTTTTTTTGGGGGGGGGGGGGGGGGAGGACAACGGTTTGAATTGGGTTGGTCCGGTTTTGGTCTTTGGTTGCCACATGTGTTTATGAATACATAGAAAATTTTTGACATTTTTATGGCTGCCCAGTGTATTTGTATTGTCGTCTTGCATTACTCGTATTTTAGTTTTGAATAGGCGATTCACTAAACTACAATCAACCAGGGAATTGCTTGGGAAAATGTACACAAAGTCTTTTAAAGAATTTAAATTTCTGAGAGTCTCATAAATTTTTCGTATGAACCTAAACGGAATCATAGAATTTAACAATTGATTCCTTTCGGATAGGAATCCTAATACTACCTACTGTTCCCACCATTATCTCTAGACCCCCTTTAATGAATGATTTCCAATAATCTATAATATATATAAATTATTTCGAGCTATCACTTTTACTATCATAAACAAATTCTTGACTTACTTAATCCGTGCTATGATAGCCCCAAAAATGTCTTTCCCAAATATTTTTATAAAGTATTCAAAATCAATGATGACCATATTTTACCTTGTTTCTTATATTATTTTTGAGGGAGTTTCCATAAGCATGTGTGTAATGTGCTGGTCAAGTTTTGTTAGTTTTTCTGGTGGGTGTTGACTTTTTTAATGTTTCAATATGACTAAACGACAAAGGCAGACAAAGTTGGCTCACAGACGACAAAGTACAAGGCAGTCCTGGACAAGCCCAGAAGTGCTGATATGTGGTTTCCCTTCAGCTACATTGTATATACATATATAAATTTCGTGTAGAGTTAAAGGAAGTTTGCTTCGTTCAACTTGTCCACGCCCTCTTAAAATATTTGTTAGGCTTTACTTTTTATAGTTTTTTTTCTTTGTTCTTTCGATTTTCTGTACTCGAGAGTGTTTCAGTTTGCCTTGAGGGCAGTGTGGTAGGCATATCAAATTCGTATTGTCATATTTATATAATAATCATATGTGCCCACTCATTCTGTGGAGTCATGCGTCATGGTCGATATCCTTTTGGTTTTGAGTTACGCAAGTGGGTAAAAGGCTTCCATTCCATGCTGTCCGGGAGCCTCTTAAGCACATTGACAGCTACTTGGTTTCATCTTCTCAGTTCTCTCATATACTTTTACCAGTTGGTATATGTGGCTGGTTCATTGCTAATGAGGCTATCAAATGGCCTGCTTACCAATGCGTTGCATGTCAAAGTCGTTAACTGCCTCAAGGGCCCAACTGCTGGACTCAACTGAATGCCTGCAAAATGACTCGCCTGTCAGAAGTGTCAAAATTTCTGTGTGTGGTTCTTTTGCCTCTTTCTCTGATTTCGGAATTTTGTTGGTTTGTCGTTTTTTTTTTTATGCCGCTGACAGCGGCTTGTGCGGGTCTTGTCGTTCACATGTGTCTGCCACACTTGTCACTTGTGTTTTTACAACACTTTTGACTCAGGCTCTTTGCTTTTAGCTCTTCTTCTCTTCCTCTCCACTTAAGTGGTCTCTCTTTTATTTTGGCTGTTCTTTTTGAACTAAAGTGTTAAAATCTGTGTCATTTATTAATTTTCCCAACAGACACAGAGTCTGTCTAAAGTTTTGCCTTTTACATTTGTCATTAACACACATTTGACATTTCAATTATTAGTTTCGAGTCGTTTTGGCAATTCGAACATGGTGGTTTTTAATCATTTAGCCAAATGGCTTAACCGAAAATATGAATCTCACATATATGAGGGCCTGTCTGAGAAATTATCGTGGCTGGGCTACATGATATGGCAATTAAAATGGGCAGTGAATGCTTTTAATGATTCAAGGGAAATTTGAATATATTAATTTATTTATTATTTTGTTTCATGAAAAAAAATGATGAACATTTATATTTTGTTATTATAATTTATGAAGACAAATCAAAATTTTAATCAACGTTCTATGCAAATATTATTAGTTTATTTCATTTTATTGATCCTTTTTGTCATTCTCATTAATTAGATTTTCACACAAATAATTTAATAAATATTCTTCCAGGCCGAATTAAACTATACCTTTTAATATTGGTAAAGAGCTTGATTGGCTTTGATTTTGATTTTGGAAAATTGTTTTGAAAATTGATCCAAGCTATTGAATGCTTTAAAGTATATCTTTGACTTTATTTGATTGCCTTAGAGTATGTCAAGGGAGCGACAGAGAGATGAGAGCTCAAAGAAAATGCCGATAGACCATCAGTCCACCTTGGGTTTGTCCTGTCCATCAACAGAGAAGCCACAACCAAACGCAAACCTTATCCTGTTGGCCAAACAATTCGCCATTTTCTATTTGCCTAGGCACTTACCGTGTCTCATCCATCACAACCAGATGAGGCAGAATGAGGCACCCCGGCCCAGGCATCAGGTTGTCTGGTGTAGATGACTTTGGCGTCTGGCTGTATGGTCCGATCCTTTCTATTTTACTTTCCTCTGGTATTCCCCAGTTTTCGGATTGCGGCTTGACTCGTTTTCTGTTTGCAATTCGTGCTTTTGCATTCAAATTGCGTTTATTCAAATAACCGAGAGCACACAATTTCAATTATTTTATGCTGATTTGCAGTCGCTTGCTTATCTCTTCTGCTTTGTTGTATCTGTTAGATATTTTTCCATCTATGTGTATAGGTTTTCCTTTTTTGGTTTTTTGTTTTAGTGTTATCCTTTCTATGGATGTGTTGGAGAAATTTAATTATGCAAAATCTCTGTCAGTGAAGTTTTAGACGAAAATCACTCAAGTCATACTCCCTTTTCAGGATTTTTCGCCCTGTCATTTTGGTTGCCTTGTCAGCTTCTTTTTTCTCCTCTATTCAAAGCTCATATAAATGCAAGCCATCGCGTTTTGATGACACTTGAATGTCACATATGAGCCATCAAAAAAAGTTTATTTTGTTTTATTTATTTATTTTTTTTTTGGGTAGGCGAAGCTCTTTCTTTTTGGTACTCTACTAGCTATCCAGACATGTCAAAAAGTTTGACATTTAGTGGTTGGCAAGGTTGTTCTTCCCTCTCACTCTCTCCCTGTTTCACACTCTATCTTTTTTTTGCTACTGTTTTACCTCTTTAAGGTTGCTGCGGGCACAACTGTCAGCCAACTTTTTGAGGTTGACAATTTGGTTCTTCCTTTTTGCCCTGATGATTTTCTAGCATGATTGCTCTATTCTTGAGGGCTGAACAACCTGCCAGCATTTTACCTGTTTGTATTACAAATTTTTTGGCTTTGTCAGCTGTTTTGTTTTGTGTGCCTAATTTTAAGCCCTTTTTAATCGCATTTCTCGAAATCAAAATACAAACTGTTTACGCTTTTCTGTCTAACCAGCTGGTCTAAGCCTTTTTGGTCCTCTTGTTCCTCACAATTTACAAATTTGGCACACACACACACACACATTTAAAACACACAATTGAACAGTTTTGAACTGTCGACTAACAATTGAGCAGACCGGGCAAGTGTAAAAGCAAAAATTGTTAATGCCATTTGACAGTTGACAATTATGGCAATTGTCATAGCATTTAACACGAGTATGAAAACCAGTCAGAAGAGGGGGCCCGTACACAAAAGCCAGTGGCAGGGGTAGAGTTGCGGATTGGTAGTGGTAGTTCTATGCCCTTTGTTGTCTGGACGAGATCGTTTCGCTGGCTGGGCTGCCCTGACCTGTCACTCATTTACCCTTTTTTCTTTTTGCATGTCAACGAGCATTAGTGGCTGCCGCCAGGACCAAAGTCCTTCTGTCGCACTCTGGACTCTGCTTATCTTTATAACATTTTGCACACTCATTGTCCTGACTGGCCAGGGCTCAGCTCAGTTCAGTTCAGCTCCTCTGGCTGTATCCTTTCATTTGTCTGTTGTTGTTATTTTTTGCTCGATTCCCTTTGTTCGCGCTTTTTGCCAATTTTGCATATGTGCGAATTTGCAGCATCCAGTCCGCTCCACACCAGACAAACTCTCTCGGCTCTTTATAGTTTTTGTTGCTGTCCAGTTCTCTGGATTTACTCCAGATTAGATCTTTGTTAGTTAGTTTGGCGGGCACTTTTCTGGGTTGGCTCATCTCTGGTTTCTACTGGGCTTGTTATTTTGCGGGCTGACTGGCTTGTTGTTTGCATTTTTGCTGGTTCGGCTTTTGTTTTTATGTAGCAAAATAAAAATTATTGTTGAGTGGTTTGCGTAATACCAGCAAACGGGTTGTTCGAAAGGGGTTGGCAAAGTGGCTCAGGCCGCAGGCCAAAGTCCTGGCTGCTGGCTGTAATGTTGGTAATGTTTGATGCTGCCTTTGTTTAAGCTTGACATATTTCCAGCTGGGCTTCTTTAGTTTCGAATTTTTCAATGAATGTAGATCTACATATAATATTGTATAATATTTAAAGTATGTTGAGAAACGGGTTTTCGAGTGCAGAGTTGGATAATCCGTTCAAGTAGTTTGAAGGCTGAAACATTCTCTTTGCAAATAGATCAGATTTTGGATTTAATTGTCTGCTTTTATTAATATAAAGAGTTGATGAGTTCTATCAAACTTTTTGATATTATGGGAATTTATTCGGAATTAAGTCTAGTCCCATTCAGTGTTTATTTAATCCTACAAGTTATCTTTAGGTTTCTGAATATTACAGACTTTATGAATGGGGTTGGTAAGTAAAAGCCGCTGATATTTTTAAGGATCTGCTTAGATTGGTATGGGACTTATATGGTATATTGGCCCGATCCGATTTAAATTTAGTAAGCATATCCTAAATTTCAATTTCATTTAAGCTTGAGATATTCCTAGGACCGAATTAGGTTCCCTTTATCAATAACTTCTGAATTAAGAAACAGAGTTTGTGTTTCAATTGGAATTTTTGGACTAATCAGAAGCATGAAAGTTTATTATAATAAACAATACTTAATATTCAATTTAGATAATCAATATTCTATTTATTATTAGAACCTTCGTGAAACCTTAGATTTATATTCTCTTTATTTTCTGAGCTCTTTATAAGAAATATAATTTTTTCTTGGGAAATTTTTGAGGGCTTTCAAAAAGTATTCATTCATTTAAATGAATTTGAAAAGTCTTGAAATATACTTTTTTTGGAGTAGAAAAGCCAGTGGATGATATATTTTTATAGCCCTGACATTTTCCTCACAATCATCCTAATAATCTATCTTGATCTAATTAAATGAGACATCTTTTTACTTTCTGCTTGGGAGAGTTTCAAAATAAAATAAGTTCAAGTTCAGTTCTTTGTAGTTTGCAGTGTGTCAAGTGTTGAAGTTCTCAATTCTTTTTCCATTGAAGCTTTAACAAGTGCCCTTAAATTGCGTTGATTTGCTCTTCTGTCAAGCTATTTTTCATATGCCGTTTCAACACTTTCTACTTGTGCCAAATGCATAAAATGCAAATAAAGGGAAAACAGAGACCAGGCGAAAGGGTGGGTGAATAAATTGAATGTGTGTGTTCAGCAGCATCGCTAAGAAAATTGGGTTGCTGTTAAGGGTATCACCAAACTGGTGTGTCAAAGAACATATTGACACTTGACACAATGCACCAGACACACACTGGCAGAGCAAAAGAGATAGATAACAAGGGTGAGTGCGACAGAATTGGCCAAGCACAGTCTGGCACAATGCAAAAAGCATTCAAGTAGGTCAGTCAAGGGAGTTGCTGATAACATTGTTAGTGCTTAAAGAACCGAGTCGATCTCTTTCTTCGTGAACCTTTTTATGTAAACAAAGTTTTGCAGTTTTTTTTTTATGCTTTCTATTTTCTCTATCAACACCCCGAATTCTGGCATTCTATATTCGATGTTGTGTTGCCTTTGTCTGGCTGGCAACAATACAAAACAATATCAACGTCATTGGCACAAGGCAGCCAGGATTTTAGTATTCCTGAATTGTGCTCCTACCTCTGCTGTGTCAGGCAAGTTGTCGCTGCCAGGCTACACAGCATTTCAAATGCAAAATCCCATTTTGCTTCTAATTGCTTTATCGCTCAACAAGCTGTTAGCTGGAGAGTTGCCACCAAAAAACACCACCACCCAAAATGGCTCTGGCCTCACTCTCATCAAAACTCAGTCCACACTTTTCTCATTTTGTGATTTGTAGTTAGTGTAGTCAGTCGAGGGAATTTCGTACAATGCAGGCAACCCTCGTGTTGCATCTTTTCTATCCTTTGGTCCTTCTGTATCGGAGACTCATCCTGTGTTGGCTGTTTACTTTTGTGCTCTATCAAATATGTTCGAATTTTCTAACGATTACAACTACATTGGATTTTGGATTTTTGGTTGCTGGGCTCTTTTCGATGAGCTTGTCCCTGTTGTCTTTCGACAGACCCTATTCCCTTCGAGCTGTGCTGACCTGATTTTCGATTTTTCGTCCTGAAAAACTTTACACGTACCCTAAACAAAAATTGTTTGTGTGTGTGTGTACTCTTGGGCTTTTGGTAACATGTGTTTTGCCTGTTGTATTTTTGGGGATTTTTGCGCCTTCGGGACTTGTTCGAAGTTGTTTGTTATTGTCCTTAGCCTAAATACGGATTTGTCCTCGCTATACCAGTTAACAACCTGACTGGTCAAGCCCCTGTCAACCTCACCCTCACCCTTAGACTCACCCTGACCCACACCCTCTACCTCAACATGCCATTTGGCTTATCTGTTGTGTTCCATTGTTGACTGGTTGTTGAAAATTGTTGGTTAATTGCTGCTGCAATGAAACTAGTACAATTTTCCAGTTATAAATTGCCCACATTCGATTCACAAATGAAACGATTTTTGTCTAAACACTGTTAGCTATATTTATGGCCCTATCACTCGGAGGAGTGTCCGAATTCAAACAGTTGTTCAAGGCAGTTCAACTAATATTCTAAAGTTCAAATAGGCAAGCCATATTATTTTTCAAGTTAATTGGAGGTGATTTTATGGCCAATTTAAATTTGAAATACGAAAGCAGTGAGATGTTTTTTGAATCTGGACAATTCAAGACTTGTAAGGTTTTCTGTTTTAAGAAAATCTCGCCCCGGTTTTGGGCCAACTCCTTCAGATTCCTTGTAAAACGCTAATGTGTTGATATTCAGGGAAATCGTGTAATAAATTTTATTTATTGTATTATTCCAAATACTCAGTTTGCCCCATTGTGTGATATTTTTTATGAATTTTGTTTTCTTTCTTTAAATTTTATGTATAATCAATTTTATAACATGATCCATAGGCACTTGTTCGGTAGGAGCCCCCTTCCCGTTTTTGGGCCAAACAAAAGATCGACGTGCGAGGTTTTCGATAGTTCCCAAAAAAAAGCCTTTTCTCTTTCTTCTTCTTTCTTGAATTTAATGTTTCTGTGGCCCAACACTTTTAGGCTAGACAATGTCAAACCCATTTTTATAAAGAACAAGAACAAAAGCGAATGGGGACATCACACACAAAAAGAATAAAATCGAAAAATGATTTCTGTTGTTTTGTTTTCTTTTTTCTTCTCTCTTCATTTGTGTGTGGTTTTCTTTTTAGAAAAGAACCACAAACAAATGAATATTTGCGCCACAAGACGTCTGCGCCGTTCTGTCTCTATTTCTATTGTTCTCCATTCTTCTCATTCTTCTACGAATTCGTGGGTTCGCGTGGTCCAGCTCCGTCGATTTATGGGAAACTCCTTTGTCTGGCAGGGGACGTGAGTCTAAAAAGACTATCTGAGGTGAAATAAACGCGTGAGAATATTTCTAGTTTGATTTCTATTCTCTCGTTTGTTTGTCTAATTCTGATTGCGGTTTTGACAATTGCAAAAATGGAAAAAACAAACTATCCATAAAGTGTAAGGTGCCGGGCAATGCGGTGGGCTAGTTTGGTTAGCCACATGTCTGACTCCTTGTCACAGCATGCCTCTGGCGCCAGTCTGGATAGGTAAACAATGGAAAGTGTGGGAGAGACTAAACTACTAAAACAAGGTCATGGAAACCCATGGCAAGTACTTGTAAAGACTCTTCTTAGTTGAAGAGATGAATCATAAAAAAATAAAGTTAATCAAATGGTCTGAAATTCGTGACTTTGGTGAGTTGATTTATTGACTTTCTCTTAGCACAAATAAAAATACTTTGTCTCTTACATATACGATCTTGGTAGAAGAAATTGCTCACATTAAATAAAAATAATGTGCAAGTGCAGCAAGTGAATTAAAAAATTTCAGTTTTCCACTAGAATAAATCCTCTTACATTTTTTAACACACTCATTTGGATTACCCAAAGAAACTCTCCGAGGGGAAAGATTTCCTTGACTCTTGTGTACGTTTGGCCTTGCCAAAATATAAAGTATAAATAAATAAAAGACCGAAGACTACAGACTCTTTTCGAAGTTTTTTTACCTAGCATGAATAAGAAAGGCCAGTCAGAGCTGCAGTGCCTGGGACAGATTTAGGTGAGGATATGATATGGAAGCTTGATAGATGAAGAAAATTTTTATTGAGATCGGTCATTATATGCAGGAACTATTTCCAGGACCTATTTGAAATCGTATGACAGCTATATGATATAGAGGTTCCATTCTTATAAAATTAAGCATAAGAAATGTGTATTCCGAATTTTTTAAAAACTAGTTAATAAATGTAGGAATTATTCCTATCTATTATGTATCTCTTATGTGAAAGACCATAGCTATTCCTAGAATTGAGTCAGGATCGATTATAGATTTAATGTAGGTAATTTTTGGGGGCTTATGAAGTGTAGGTCTTTGGATTACCAACCTCGACACAAATTGAATATACTCTTCTTTTTCAAAAAGAGCTCAAAAATCATAACAATGCCAACTTCGAGCGAACACAAAACTCCCGCAAATCCGCAAACACAGGCTCAACCAGCCATCATCAGGTTGTTGGCTCTTTCGCGAGCTCCACTCTGGGCTTTTTGTTACTTTTAAAATATTAATTTTAATGTGCTTACTGTGTTTTCCACCGCGAAGGTGGGCATCGTATTTTCGGTTTCTTCTTGCTCGCTACAAGGAAATTGAAATGTAAAGAGGCGCTCGTTTAATGTGCATATGAAAAATTGAAGACGGAAATTGCATTTTCTTCTACCACTTTTCCTGCTGCTGATCGCTGCTCAGGCTCTTTCTTATACACTATATGTATTTTTTATATATTTCTGACTAGGTCACAGTGCCTTTAGCTGCCTTCGCTCGAAGCTGCTACGAATGAAAAAGGTCAGAAGAGGTTAATCTTAAAATGGGTGCATTCAACTGCACTAAAGCGAAAACCATTTTCACTGCCCCGATGTGAAATGTAAGTACACAAAAAAAATATATTTTATATATATATTGAAAAGTAGTTCATCTATAAGTATAGAAATATGTTGGGCAAAATCATATTGTGAAATTTCGATAACCCAGTTTGCAATAATTCTATAGATTTTGTGAGCTTGAAAGAGGACTGCAATTGGAGGGGGGGAATAAATTCAGTTTTCAAAGATTTTTGAGAAGATTATGATTGGCGTGGCATTTATGAGGTTTAAATAGAATTATTTTGAAATGATCAGTCTCAAAACAACTCTCATCGAGCGCAGCCGTCTTATCCAAATTAACTCCGCATCGTTCGTTCTTATCGGTGTTTTTGACATTCTCCTTTGTCACTCTCGCTCACCAAGTGCGCTTATCTATACTTTGATCTAGTAATAATCATATTCGTCGGTGCAAACTAAACCACAAAATCAACTAACGGAACTAAACATGGGAGAGGGGGACCCCCCCGACCCTCAGTCTGTCAAACAGACAACACTGCTGTCTTCAAACCAAACGAGATCCCTTACAACAACTGGTCCCAAATATTTAGTCATTTCTCGATTAGACGAAAACGACAAACAATTTAAATTGTCACCCTTCGCATTAAAAAAGGTCATTGATTACCACTGCGGAGGAGAGATCGAATCATGCAAAAAACTCAAGTCTGGCGACCTATTAATAAAAACAAAAAATTCTATCCAGGCCAACAAGCTGCTAAAGATCACCAACTTTATTGATAAAATGCCAGTAACAGTCACCGAACACCGCTCACTGAATTTCTCGCACGGCGTTATCTACTGCAACGATCTCCGCGACATTAAAGAAGAAGAGATTAAACTAGAACTCGAAAACCAAGGCGTAACGCAAGTCAAAAAAATTATGAAAAAAATAAACGACAATTTGACTGAGACTGGATTACATATACTAACATTCGCCAATACTGCTCTCCCAGGGCATATCATGATCGGCTACGAAAAAACTTATGTACGCCCTTACGTCCCTGCACCCATGCGATGCAATCACTGCCTTCGCTTTGGACACACCTCCAAAGTCTGCAAAAGTACAGCAACCTGCAAAAACTGTGGCTCCGAATCTCACATTAACTTGGACGGAAATGCTACCTGCACCAACACTACTGGATGCATCAACTGCCGTATAAATAAACTACCCTATAATTCTCATAGTTCCATAGACAAAAAATGCCCGATTTTTATAAAACAACAGGAAATAATAGCTATTAAAACAAACCAACGCCTGGATTTTAAAGCAGCCCTAGAGAAGTACAACCATATCCACCAACACGGACTGCAATCTTACGCGTCTGTATCAAAAAGTACACATCAGACCGCAAATAAATCTCACTCTTTGATTATCAATGCCTCATCAAATACCGACACAAGCAGCCTACTAAGATATGAAGATATCGACGATTTCACCCCACAACACTCCAAGTCACCAGCCCCCAAACCTGAAGAATCGCCAAGCCCCCTAAAGAAATATGATATTGCAAAAGACATAAGTCAACCAATTTCATTAGCAACTAAGACCACAAAAAGCACAAATAACTTAAAAACGGTACAAGTACCGCCACGCTCAACATCGAAAAGAAATATTAGACTGCTAAAAGCAAATGCTAAAAAACTAAAACAACAACCAACTATAGAAACAGATAACAGTTCCGACATGGAACTTACCTAATTATATCTTACTCTCTTTAAGTAAGGCCTCGACTTGACTAGCGGAGGGAGTGTGAGAGGAGCTTCCAATCATCAGCACTGGAATGCTTTCCACTCTATGCGTCCGTCAGGTCGAGGCCACTATAATACCCATACACAAAATCTCATAACAAAAAGTTCACATAACGTTTTATGATTACGCTCAACGTAACACTAAACTGTAAAACACCACTACTTAATCATCCATAATGACTCTATCAATCCTCCAATGGAATATCAAAGGCTATTTAAATAACTACAGTGAACTTTTACTCCTTATCGCTAAATACTCACCTAAAATAGTTTCATTACAAGAAACACACATACGTTCAAACAAGAACATACCTGCCCCAATCAATTATAATATGATAAGTAACACCGCGACAAATAGGTTCGGTGGCGTAGCGCTCCTGGTACATAAATCAATTCAACACCGACAAGTAAACACTAGCGCTGACTTTGAAACAGTGGCAATAGAAATAGCATCTTTAAGCAAAATAACCATACTCTCATCATACATATCCCCAACAACTCCATTCACCTACAATAACTTAAATAACGTCTTTAACCTCCCCAACCCAAGAATAATTATAACAGGAGACTTTAACAGCTGGCACCCCACATGGGGTTCGGCAAGTCAAAACAAAAGAGGTAATATTTTACACAAATACTTCACCAAGAATAATCTGATCCTTCTTAATGATAAATCACCGACGCATTTCACAACACACAATACATTTACTCACATCGACCTATCGCTCTGTTCGTCACCTCTAATACCATACACAAAATGGTCTCGATCCGATGACCTCTCAGGAAGTGATCACTTCCCGATCATCATAGACCTATTTGAAAGACCCTTACACTCCACACCAACAAGAAGCCACTTCAAAATAAAAAAAGCTGACTGGGGACTATACTCAAAACTACTACCAACCACTAACAATATAATACCAACAGCGCCCGAAGTCAACAAAGAAGCAGCAAACCTAAACAAAATTATACTACAATCCGCCCATAGAGCCATCCCTAAAACATCACTCCGCCAACAACTGCGTAAGGTTCCTTGGTGGAATTGTACTCTAGAAAAATTGAAAAAAGACAAGAATAAAGCTTGGAATAAACTGAATAGAACAATAACAACGGCAAACATAATTGACTTTAGGAAAAAGAACGCGATCTACAGGCGCAACATTAGGGAAGCAAAAAGATTATCAACAGCAGAATTCACATCACAAATCAACCCAAAAACACCAAGCTCAAAAATTTGGGCTAATATTCGGTCCTTTTGTGGCATCAACCCCCCAAAATCAATACATTCTATTTACAACCCCTACTCTAAAACATCAAGTATCGATCCAGCCACCATAGCCAACACATTTGCACAGTTCTGGTCTGAATCATCAACCGACAGCAACTTTTCCAATACCTTTGTTACATCTAAAACAAATATAAATTTATTACTAAACAAATTAAATCCGAGCCAAGCAGGTCAAAGGATAGACTCCGACATAAATTCAATCGAACTTCTCAGCTCTATCAACTCCCTTAAAGGGCACACACCAGGTTTGGACAGAATATCATACCCAATGATTAGGCACGCATTGCCAACTTTAAAAAACAGATTAACAAAACACTTTAATAACATACTCAATTCCTATATACCACACCAATATAAAACGAGCATAGTCATCCCAGTATATAAATCTAATACAGACAAAACTAAGCCCGAATCATATCGGCCCATATCTCTTAACCAATGCATCTCCAAAGTTCTTGACAAAATCATGGCTAAGCGATTGTGGTGGTTCGTTGAACACAATAACCTCATTGCAAAGAACCAACTCGGTTTTAAAAGAAACAAATCTGTATCCGATTGTCTGATCTATGCAGATCATCTGATCACAAATTCTCTTAGCAAAAGAAAGCACATTTCCATCGTCTCCCTAGACTTCTCTAAGGCCTTTGATCGTATCGGAGTACACGCCGTCATAGAACAATTAATTGAATGGCAAGCTGGGCCCAAAATTATTAACTACATAAAGAACTTCATGACAAAAAGATATATTATAGTTAAAACTGGCTCTAACTACTCAGCCCCTGTCCCTATCTTTAACGGGGTACCACAAGGCTCTCCCCTGTCCGTAATCATATTTCTGATCGCCTACAACAAGCTATCTAAGATAATAGAAATGCAAAAAGACATATCCTTTTGTAGTTACGCCGACGACTTCCAACTGATAATAAACTTCAACAAAAAGAAAAACACCACAAAACAACTTGACTCCCTTTTTCAAAATATCCAAAAATGGGGAGAATATTCTGGATCGAAGCTATCGCTAGGAAAATGTAAGCATCTCCACATATGCAAAAAACATAACTGCACAAACACTATATCCTCAAATAACATAGCCATTCCTCACGTTAAATCGATGAAAATCCTAGGCATCACTATCAACAGCAAATACAATTGGTCTGACCACATCACACAGCTGACTACTTCCCTAAGCAAGCAACTCAATATAATTAAGTGTTTATCCAACCCTAAATACAAAAGTAATACTCACACCTTAATAGCAGTCATGAATGCCATTGTGATGTCAAAAATTGACTTTGGCATCTTCCTATATGGTTGCGCGCCAAAGTCTCAGCTCAACAAACTAAAAACCATAATAAACACCTCACTCAGAGCTTGCCTCGGTGCCTACCGCACATCACCTATAAATAATCTTTTATTGGAATCCAACATCGCCCCTCTCGAAGAACGTTACATCTTTGCAAGAGCCAAGCTCTTCAAATCACTCCACAACAGCTCAGATACACCACTTTCTAGATTCCTAACGAGGGCCGCACTCAAAAAGTGGCGGAGGACCACAAATTCTGTATTAGACTTTCTCATCGATAAATGCATAGAACTAGAATTACCGTTACACCCATTCAAAAAACAGAAAGAAACGCCATACTGGCTTTTCATCAACAACTCAATTGACCTGAGCCTAAAACAATACACAAAAACCAACACAAGCAATGTCATTTACCAAAAAAATTTCATGGCAATTAAAGAATCCCTTTCAAGCCACTCATTTATATACACTGACGGCTCAGCTACCAATTCCTCAATCACTTTCGCAATATGCACTGAATCACGCTACATTCGACTCGGTAGCCTTCCCTACTACTCTAGTATTTTCTCGGCTGAAATCATAGCCATTAAAGTAGCGCTGGTCACAATTACAAAATCCCCGGGCAAATTCGTAATATGCTCCGACTCCCTATCCTCGTTAGAGGCCATAGCCAACACAAATAATAACGACTGCTATCCCGCTTACATCAGAAGCCATCTGACTAAACACAAAAACAAGTTTAAACTGCTCTGGGTACCAGGACATACAAATATCAAAGGGAATGAAACTGCCGATGCAGGAGCTAAGTTAGCACACTCACTTCCACTTATCATTACACCCAATTATAACAAACGAGACATAAACCAAGTCATAAAAAACAAACATATAGAATACAAAACACAGCTTAAATCACATTCGACGAACTGGTATCGATCAATATCCTCACAAGCGGACACCACGGTACCACTTACTCTCAAACATTTGAACAGATCCGACCATATCAAAATAACCCGACTGCGATTAGGGCACTCCAAACTAACTCATGAACACTACCTCAATCAAAACATCAGCAGCAATTGTCAGTTATGCAATGCTCCCCTTTCCTCCAACATCAATCATATCCTATCTTCCTGCCCAACCCTGGCGGAACTCAGAACAAAAATATTTTTAAACAAAAATCCTATTAACCTACTACAAAACCCAAACCATCTCAACACAAAACTCATTCTTTACTTCCTTAAACAAGCCAACATTTATCACAGAATTTGAACTGGCAGAAAAAAAAAAAAAAAAATAATAATAATAATAATAATAAATAAATAAAAAAAAAATAAAATAAAAATAAATAAAATAAATAAAAAAAAAAAAAAAAGGGTTAAAACAAATAACTAAATAATTTTAACATAATGCTAATCACACACTCTCATGTAAATTCTAATCACAACTACATACAAAAAAAAAAAAACTATAATTTAATAATTTACTCTAAAATGCCTGTAAGTAGCTAAAGGCCACAGCAGCCAAAGCTTTATCCTCTAAGGGGCAGCTCTTAAGTTTACTTAGTTCTTAGCCTTATTAAAAAATAAAAATAAAAAAAATTTTGAAATGAAAAGGTATTTACATTTAAAATATTAAAAAGAATATAAGAGTTAAAAAAATGTACTCTTTTATGAGTTATACAAATCGATATAAGCTAACTTGAATTTTTTTACGTTAATATAGAATTGAAGTTTTATTCAATCTGGAAGTTATAAAATGATTAAGCTCTTCTTGAAGAAAAAGGATAGATTCCCCCATTTTGTTTTGAGTTCGCAAAACCAGATATCGTATACCTCTAACTATCTGTATCACCACTCAAATCTGTCTGTTTCTATTCAAACTAGCTCCTCGGTCTTAAGTCTACAGTTATCAATCAAAATTGGAATACTCTAGGCCAGATCTGTAGATGATATAGTTGTCATATTTGATTTAGGAAGTACTTCTCTATTTATTTACTGCAATATTTTTTTTTGGTTCAGACTATATCTTACATGAGAACTTAAATATATTTCAGCAACAGCTTAGACACTTCTCATTTAAATTTGATATTAAAAAACTCTATATTGTAGTAATATTTCATTCGGACTAGAATACTATATTATTTAGCTGTCTTACCAACCTAAGGAATCCCACAATCTTTGCAATCCAATCAAATGGTTTTATTTCCATGAATCTCTTTTTCTATTTGCATGGCTGCTTAATTTTCTTTAATTTGTTAGGATGTTGAAAGTCTTAGGACTGTCAGTGACAGATATTTAAGAGCTTAAAATATTAAACTCCATTAAAACAATTCACAAGCACATAAGCGCCAGCAGAAAATGAAGAAAACAAATGGCGAGCAATTTAAACGAAATTACAAACCGCAGGACACCACATTGAGAGAGTAGGAAGCTTTTGCTAAAACGCGATCTGACACGCCCTCTTTTACACCTTTTCATATTACATATACATATAAACATAAATATGTGCTTGGCAGTACTCTAAGAAGGCGTGTGGCGTTCTGGCGCAGCACGCAAATATGCATTTACATGAGGTGAGGCACGCCCAAAAAAAAAGGAGGAAAAAATACAAAAAGAAAAATATTAATTCGGTAAACTTAAACCACCTGAAATGGTAGACGAAAATTAACTCAATGCTTTGCTCTTTAAATGGTTTATGACATTTGATTGATGGGTCCTTTGACAGCTGCAAAAAAAAGAGTGCCAAATTGGGCGGTTCCGCTTTAAATTGTTAAAAAAAAATTGGTAGGGAACCTTAGGTCTTATAGAGGTGGCTAGGCTATTATCACTTGTTCACGTGTTTCTTATCCGGCGAATGGTTCTTATTTTAAATGTGTCCAGCCTATTTAGCTAAAATATTGCAAACAATCGAGGTAGCAGGGGCTGGGGCAGGATAATTTATCGCTAATACGCTCTGCCACACTTGCCATTTTATTGAGAGCATTTCAGAAAATGTGCATGACCAAAAAACAAAAAATGATGGAAAATTGTTGCCATGAAAATGTGCCAGTGGCAATGTTTATGACAAAATTCCATTTGCCTTACCACCCACAAGAATTTGTTTTCTTTTTTTTTTTTTGTTAGGCCTAAAACCGTGTGTTTAGGCTAATGACTTTTGGCATGTTGAATTGGCGGGAATGGACTAGAAGAGTGCGGGGGAGAGAGGGGTTGGCTTTGAATATTTCGGTAGCCTTTTCTGGCATTTTCATGTGGAATTTGTCATGTGTCAGTATGACTTAAATGCCGAGGAAAAATATTTTTTTAACGCTTCCAGCCACCCACATTTTCAACTATGCTACAAATTGTGTTAGGAATTTTTATGCAACACGAGCAAAACGACAACACTGCTGCCGTCGCTCCCAAATGGGGAGCTCTCTCTCTAATGGACTTTGATAAGGCGGTAAACAATTTCACTCCCCCTCAGAATTCTCTAACCGAATCAACAAGAGTACCAGCAAATTTATGCAAATCCGCATTTGACCTAAATTAGCACGAAAATTTGTTAGATTAGGTGCTTTTCCATTTCCCGTGTTGCCGCAAAAATGGGGACGACTTCAAAATAATCCATATAAAAAGCAACCATTTTTTAATCCACACTCCATTTGAGTTCTTTATAACTTTCTCGCAATTATTGTAGAGTAATTTACGCCTGTTCGCCTGACTTTTCCGATTGTTGAAATGACCGTCGGCCCCAAAGTACAAGCCATAAAAATTGCATGCATGTGCCATTGAAAGGGCGGAGTTGCTTTCACGGAGTGACTCCGGCAGGGCGGAGTGCTGGCTCGCTTTTAAGTGCAACTCTTTGTATACAACTTCCGTTTTGCGTGTGTGACGAGCGCTCAACGCGACTCAAATGCGGAACTCTCTTTCAATGCTCGAGTTTCGCCTGGCAAAGAAATGCAAATTTCTGCACACATACTCGACGGGCCAGTGAAGCGAATACCCGCGGAATACACGCATTCCATTCCATTAACTTTATCAATGTAAATCACCGAAATGTTCTGGACGATTGTTGGGTTATTTCAGCATTGCCAAGGCTGGCTGGCTAGCTGGCTGGCTGGCTATTGTTTTCCCCAAAAAAGAAATGATTCTGGCTACGAAAAGAATGTCCTGGCAATAAACTCAAATGTGCACACACTGGCAGTGTTCCATATTTTATATTGCTCACGAACCTCTACTTTGACAATGAGTTTCATTTCCGTTGCCGAATGATAAGGTCTAAAAAAATAAACAGGGTGTACTTTAATATTTTCTTTTTCAGAATAACTTTCTTTCGAGTTAAGCTTTAAACTCTTATGGAAATAAATATACTCGTTTTAAATATTAAAAAAATATATATTTTTTGAAATCCTCATAGACTTAAGATGAATTCAGAATTATCATGATATAATTCGATTTTATTTCAAGCCTAGGCTGAAAGTCTTGGGAAAATACTTATACTCATTTTAATTCCCCAAATAATATTTTGAAATCCGCATAGACTCAAGATGAATTTAGAATTATCACGGTATATTTCGATTAGATTTAACTCTAAAGCTTTCTAGTAGACTTTAGTTAGAGAAAAATTTTTTTTAGAAAGCGTTCTAAGAATTAAATTTATTTTCAAATTTGTTATCATTCTTTCTGAATGTGGCTTTATTTTCCATCTAAACTTAAAGGAACCTGGCCTTATCTTCACATTGAAATCACTGATAAATATGCAGAATCTATGTTGTTCTTTTTTTTTAAGGCTTTCAAGATTTTTACAATTTTTACAATTTGACTTCATTCTGCTTTTGAACTCAATGTTAATACAGAATTTATGTACCTTTTTCATTTCATTTGACTGCTAGGTTCGAAAAGATTCTAGTCTAAAAGTAATACCCATATCATTTAAAAATGTTTATTACTTTATTCACGATTCATAATAACAAATACATATTTTGAAATATTTTGAAATTGTTCATTCTAGGTCCCCATATAAAAATTTAAAATCGTTCCCTTTGATCCCCCAAGAGCTTATTTTATTCCCATTCAAGACCCCTTCTGAGCTCATATCAATCAATCAAATTTACAAATATTTACTTGTCGATTGCTTAAAACAATTTTGAAATTAAATATGCCATGTTCAACTAAAAATCAATCGTGTGAAATCCCTGAAATTTAATACACAAATACGCCCTCCAGAGGGCTTTACTTGGTCTTGACACCCAATAAACCATTAAAACGGTGGGGCCACCCTCTGTCACTCCGACTCCCTTTGAATCTCTGGCTGACACCTTTTTTTTATTATAGTAAATCCCAATTTCAATCCTTTTGTTGTCAAGCCTAAAAATAACATTTTCTTTAATTTGAGTAAGAAAAGCAGCCCAGACACGGCCATCAAACGGGGACTTTAAGCGCCTTTTGACAATTTTCACGTCAACCCAATAAATCCCTTACCGAAACATGAAGCAGCCTGGGCAGCGAGCTCAGCAATCCGTGGGCTCTCAAGAATTTTCGCCTCCCCTTTGGCCACCAGAGAGCCGGCGAGAGAAATTCCCAGCCTTGCTTCATTTGGCAGGGAAGAAATTTACATGTGCATTCTGTGAAAATCTGTCCCTAGCTGCCTTATATCATCTATAGATATATATATATATATATATATATATCATACAAAAATAAACACAATTTCCTCAACTTTTTTCATGTTCTCCTTTCCTGTTCTCGCTCTCTCTCGATGGCGTTCTCTTGAAGTCAGACTGGTATCTACTGTATCTCTGGAGGCATTTCGAAACGACAAACATGTTGGGAGGATATATAAAAATATGAAGTGGAAAATCAGTGACAGCCGTGAGTGCGGCCAAACCTCCCTCCCGCCCACGCATTTCCCAGCTGAGTTCTGAAGTGGAGTTAAATTACTTTCGTTGGTGGATTCCTTTTTTTTTTTTTGTGGGTATTCCTATCTATAGATAGTTCGATATATTTTTATTTTTTTTTTTGCGTTCCTGTACTCTTTATCTTTATTTTTATTTCCTTTTCGTAGCTGCTACTGTTTGCTTTTGTTGTTGTTTTTGGTGGCCAAAAACTTATATTCCCACAGTGACTCTCTGGGTTGACTGTTTGTCTAACTGTCAGTTAGGTTGTCTGATTTGACTGGCAGCTAAAATGAAATATGGCTTTGAAGTTTTATCAGAGAGTGCGAGAGAGAGAGAGAGAAGGGAGAAGGGGAGAAGGTAGAGAGAGCGGTGGAATTCGAATTTCCTGAAATATTTGTTAGACTGGTTAGTGTCGAAAAGGGATTGCAAATTGCATTCTGATTTTTCCGGCAACTTCTGTTGGTCATTGATTTTCCGCTTTTTGCCAAGTGCTAAAAGCCTGCTAAATAGTTTTGCGAAAAGAAAACTTTTCCACAACTTTAAACCCCAGAAGAGATTCAGTTTCAAAATTTTCATACAAAATCAGCTCTCACATTCTCTATGGCCTTTTAAGATATTTATATTGATTTATGGGAAAATCATGTTAATTTTCCTACCCATATTTAAGTCTATCAGTCTTTTGGTCCATCAATTTGCTATTATTTTATTATTATGATTATTGATGGACTGTTAAAATGATGGCTGAGATGACTTGAATATAGCCCCTTGTGACCTATTTCTCAAATCGTTTATGAAATTTTATGACTTTGTTGCTGCAATTAAATGATTTCTAATTGCCCGACCAACTTTTTTTTTTTTTTTTTACTAAATCCTATAAGAAATATTTAACTCACTTGCTGTGCATGATTTGTTGATTTATTGCCTCCGGGCTGCGACTCTTTCATAATTTGTCAAAAAAAAAAGAAAGAAAAAATCGACTTTTTTCCGGCTTTTGTGGCCTTTTGATAAAGATTTATTATGACATTTCTTTTGTATTTGTTTGGTATTTTTAGGGTTGAAGAATATTAGGAAATTAATTATGTATATTTATTATGAAGTTGTAAATATTTCTCTTTTTACTTGGTTGGTCAATTCCATGCTGGAAATTGATTATACTAATCAAATTCAAACTTAGAAAAGTCCAAAAGATTCAGCCACGAAATGAAATCATATGCTAAAGACAGTGTGTGGGGTATTTTTTTTATGTCATCATTTGGTTTGATTATGAGATATAATGATACTTTTATAGATTCCTTCTGACAAAAGATGAAATGGACTGTATAAAATAAGATAGGGAAGCAGGGGAAGTTGAATGAAATATCTAAGGGCATCTTTTCCATATGTCATCGAAAAAGAGAGACCTCAGATGAAGGGCGTTTCAGAGTCAATTGACTGACATTTTATTTTACTAAAAGAGATGTCAGAATTTCAACACTTTGAGTAGATGATATCATTATTTTCTCCAAGCACTCAAAGGACTTTGAATTTGAAGTCTTTGCAGAAACTAATTTCGGGTTCAAACTTATTTGCATGTAAATCTATTTACAATGGCAAAATGACTTCAATTTACCTTAACTGGATATTGGCCAGGAGTCAAACCAATTTACTTTGCCCCTTGAACATAACTGACCTTACCCAATACCTAATCCAATTTGTGACAAGTTGTCCATTCGGCAAGGTGTGTGTGGAATCGGTGGAACCAGTATACCAATTGCCATATTTATTATGCAGAACATAAGCATAAAAGTTAATCAATGAAATTACCAGCTGTATTCATTTTCACAATATCAGCACAAAATTGACTTGACCTGCCTATCAACCGCCCGCCTCTCACTCCCGGCGCCTTTGTGAGTTGACAGTGGTCCCCAAACAATCAGTCTAAGCACATTTTGTAGATTTTTGCCAAAACAAAATCCAAAGCAAACCCAAAGAAAATTGTCAACGTTTCATTATCGAAAAATAGTTAAATTATCGACAGACGCTCTGTCGGTCGAGCTAGTCGTTGGCAATGATTGACAGGACAGTAAAAGTTGCACAGAGAGAGAGAAAGAGAGAGTGAGAAAATAGGGGTGGTCTGGGACTGGGTCTGGGTAGATAGAAACTGACCACCAATCAAGCAAAAAAATTTTCTTTATTTGCCCTGAACGCTGGTCAGTTTTGTTGTCATTGTGAAGGTTGTCTGTCTTATCTCTGGCCTGCTGGTTGAGTGGTTCAGCAAGGCCAGAGAGGGCGGAGATGACTCCCTGGACCATCATAAACTGACCATCACTTTGATTTCCATTCATTCATTCATTCGTACGTTTATCTTTACTTTCATTTGTGTATGCGTGTATCCAGGAGAAGTGTGTTTCTTGAGGGGATTTTTATGGCTGGCCGGCTGGTTTGAGCTTGCCTGACTGACCCTTCCTTAATTTGTTTTCCATTTGGTACTAATTTCTTAATTTTACCATGACTCAATACATTCGGCATTGGTGTTTGTTGGGTTTGAGACTGGATGTCTCTTCTACTGCTCAGCTTGATTGAATGGCTTTTGTGTGAGTCCAAGTTCTCCCTAGACGATGATAAAACTTTAATTTAGATAAAATCAATTGCCTAAAATGTGGGCAAAATGAAAGGCTTGTCTTGTATTTTATCAAATGTTTAATTACTCTAATTGTCGTAGAGAAGAAAAATATTTAGTTTTTTGATTTAAGTTTTGATAGATTACAAAAGACTTTCGTTTAATTAAAGCGATTGATTTGATTTGATAGTGACAAACTTTTATAATAATTTCCTTAAAAACTTCTTTGTTCACTATAAAAAAAAAATAGATGGAGAAAATTTTTAATTAAAAAATTCCATACACACCTACGCTGAACCAGTTCATTTGCCATAGAAATCTTGATGTGCATCTTGTTTCGTTATTTCTCTTTCACAATTTCTCTCCATTCGCCAGCGATGAATCTAAGCCAATTATAAGGATTTGAAAATATGATTTGAAACCTCACTTAGAGCTCACAGCCATGTCGACACTTAACGGAATAATTTTTTCTATGCTCTGTAAAAGTAATCCAAATTATTAATCTCCTCAAATCGCATGCATGCAACGTCATCTGACGGGGCAAAAGCAGACGCAGACACACAGCGGTGAGACGTTGTCACAGTCCCCAGCCAACTTTAACTTCTTATATTAGCACGTAGAGAGGTAGACGAAGAGAGAGGGATTGCTATTTCCATTTATAACCCAAAACTAAGCCGCTTATCTTGTAGCCGAAATCCCGACAAATTGGCTGGGGGGCTGCAGCCAAAGTAAACGTCAAAGTCAAAGTTAACTGAAAAGTAACAAAGCAGTGGAAAGATGTTGATTGGCTTGTCTTCTTCGTCATCCTGCCAAAGAGTCTAGAAATGTGAAGGTTGACGACATTAAAGTACAGATTTATTTGGTTGGTTAACTCCGAACTGGTGGGTTTTGATTGACGCTTAATTGAGGATGATTTGCTGTCAGTATCAAAAGGGTATTGTGTTTCAGGGAATTCAAGGTTTCCAAATCAATGAATGATTTTTCCAAACGTCTCTATTTTCTGACCTGGGTGCTGTCATATTTTTTGTTTTCCTGTCATGAATAACAAAAAAACTCTGTTGCCACCGAAAATTCTGAATTTATGCTGGCAGCAGCTCCTACTGTTTTTTACCTAACCATAAATAATATGAAAAAAAACTCCCTCTCTATTGATCTCTTAAACTGCTTTATTTATGAGAAAATTCCCCTCACCCTCCTCAACTCAATTGATGACGCGTGTTTGGGGTGGCAAACTGCATTTCAATAAAATGAATGAATCTAAAAAAATTTATAAAAAAAAATTGTATATATAAAGTGTAAAGCAAAAGTTAATTGCCCAATAAAAACAACAAAAACAACGCGTGGAGCTGCCTGAATTGCATTCATTTATCATGATTAAAGTTTGCATAGAAAGTAAACGAAACGTGTGCAAACAATTTCACAGCAACAAAAAAATTCTACATTAAACGCAAAAGAAGAAAGAGGAAAAAAAAATAGTCTCCGTAGGTAGGAAGAACAAAACTTGATAAAAATGCTGGCAAATGAAAAGGAATTTCATTTCTGGGCGTGCCAAACGCACGTTGACTGACTGACTGACTGACTGACTTGAAGCTGACGCCTTGGGTGGCAAAAAGCAAATCAAAAAAAAAAAAAAGAAAAAAACAAACACACTTACCCTGAGAGAGTGAGAATGTTTTTCAAACTCAGCGGGTGGCTACTAATTTTTTACGTGACGTCAACAACAACAACAAGGAAAAAAGCACAAGCGTCGCACAAAGCGAATTTAACGCGAAAAAAGGAAGCCAAGAAAATCAGTGCCAAAATGCCAAAAAGTATGCAAGTGTGCAGCGTAGACAAAAATCAAAGCACAACTTTTAGTTGAGTGAGTGAATAAGTGTGAGAATTTACTACATCGAGGAGAGAGTCAGGGGGCAGAGGAAGAGTGTAAGATTGACTAAGCCTCTGCTTGGTCATGTAATTGAAAGGGCGTGAATTGAAACGTGCAAATTGCTAGAAACAAAAAAAAAAAATCCTTAACTAAACGTGGGTGGTACCCAAAGTTCTGGGTTAGCTATAAAAACGTTCAATTATATCGGAATAATGACATTAATTCGTGAATAAATAAATAGGAAATTGTAATAGTTTTCATATAAAAAACTGAAAGGTGATAGGTGAAAAATATTTTCCCATTCATTCTAGTAAGTCAGAAGTTTCTATATAATTTGGCAACGGGGATTTCCATATAAATAAAAAATAATTGCAGAATAAATCATAAGGTCACCAATGGGATATGTATATGCTTGAGAGCTCCTTAATATTTCTAGATCAGAGTTAAACCTTGGAAGCGTTACCAGCAGGAACAGTCAAACCAGAGCTACATTATTCCACCATAAAAATAAATTTAAGGTCCTTAAAATCCTATATTCTGTTTTTAGTACAGTAAACAAGGAGCTACCAAAATACTTTTTAGAATTGACTTTTTTTAATGCTTTGGAATATATAGGCAAGAATCATTTGAAGAAGTATAATATTGAAATATAGCCGACATCTTGTCGAGACTGACTAATCTGTACTAGATAGCTACTGGGCTACCTGGGCTAGCTTGACTTTCGTTAAAAGACTTGCTTAAATTGGGTTCGACCTTTATGTTATCGATTTTTAAAGATCCCTCATAAGTTATGGAAATATAGCCGAGATCTTGTCGGTACTGACTAGTCTGTACTAGAGAATTTTACTTCCTAGGCTGGCTTTACATCCTTTTGGAGGCTTGCTTAAGTTGGGTTCGACTTTTATGCCTTTAAAATATCGAATTTATTTAAAGTCCTCCATCGATTGTGAAGGATCCCTCACAAATATTTTCACTTTAATCTACACAAAAAAGTTATCAATAAAACTTTTCTTTTTTATTTCTTATCCCATAAATAGCTTGAAACTTGTCCCGAAAGCTCTCCTCTTCCACTGTCTGTCTTTTCAATAAATTCTTAAAAAAAATTAAGCTTAATTTGTTGATGAAGTCCTGTCAAGTTTCCTTGGTAAATCTTTTTTTCTTCCGTTTTTATTTTTAACTGCTTGCGCAGCCTTCGATGTAAATAGTTTTGCAGTTCTTTGGCACTTCTTTTCTTGTGTTTTCTGACCAACGGAGCTCTTTTCTATCTGATTGTCTGCTTGTCTGTCTGTCAGCCCCCATTTCCTGCCGCCAATAATTAAAGTAATTGCTACATTTCTGCCACTTCCCTTGCTGCCAGCCGGAGAGGAGCGAGTGGATAGAAAGATTGCGATAGTGCGACGTGTCTTTGCCAAAAAGGAAACTATTTTAAAAAGGCAAAACTACTTTGGCTTTAATTGCAAGTGGCCTCACTGCAAGTCCTTTCTGCCTCCTTTCTGTTTGTTTGTCTGCTTGGCTGACTACATTGTAGTTTGAAGTTTTCTATGTGAGTTCTGTGGTATGGCATCTTCCGTATCCTGAGTGTAATGTCCTTTTGAATTTCGGTCTGGAGGGGCAGTCGAAGCTTTTCGATGGGCCACATTGTGCTTCCGGTTGCATGCAACTGCGCTAAGCGGCTTAAGGTTGTTCCTTTCCTTGCTTTTTTGTTTCCCAACTAGCTCCCCACTTCTGTTGGGGGCGAGTCCTGTGCGTGTTAATGATTACTTGAGCTGCCATTTGTGGCCTCTGTTCCTTGAGGCTTTCCCAGCCTGGGTGGGGCTGTAAAAATCAATGTCACCGCTTTGTTTGCTCTCTGCATTCTGTTGGTTAAAATTCTTTGCCTCTGCTCTCTGATTTTTACCATTTTGTTGTAATGTGTGTAATGTCTGCGATGTTGAAACTGATGAGGTTGCTGTTGCCGAGAAACTTTTGCGGCAAAAAATAAATAAAACAATGCAGCCAAAATAAAAAAAGAAAAAAAGTTTTTCACTTAAACTTGTTGGCAGTGCTGCAGTGCAGGATCGTCGGGATATCCTTTCAAAATTTTTCACTGGTTGGCTATTCGCCTGGCTGGTTATTTTCTTGTTTTGTTGATTATTCCCACGTTGCTCTGGCTTGATGATGACACTGGTGGCTATCAACCACCACCGAACACGGTGGCACTTCAAAATTTGTTTAAACATAAGTGGTTAATTATCCTTAACGGCTGCTCATATCAGGCCATTCAAGCCCAGAGAAATCAACAGGGCCACCAAGAGACACTCGAAATTTGGACGGAACTTTTGAGGTGTGTGTCATTCAACCCTGCGTTCTCGTCAATCCCATATTCCCTGAGATGTTCTGGCGTTAGATCAGAGCCCCTATAATTAGGTTTTCATAATTACTTTTCTCTAGGCCAAAAAGGGGACTGTTGGCTTAACATTTACGCCACTGTCTAAAAACCCGCATGACTTTAGGAACTTTAACAAAATATTTACATTTCCAATTAATTTCTAAGTTCGTTTATCAAGAATTTTTTGTTTGGTATTCCCAATCAATCAATTTGATTTGATCGGTCAAAAAAAAAATATATATATAAATAATTTATGGTCTCTAGAAATCTTAAAGATAATTTTTTCTATGTTCTATTTCCCATTTGATATTTTCAGTTAACATTTTATTTTTCATTCCGTTGAATAAACTAGTTGTTTTTTTTTTTTTTAGTTGGCCTGAATTTCATTATTTTCAGAGCCTTTTTGTTTCCGCCTTAGAGTTTTTAGCAACTTGTCAGAATTTATGAATTATGCATGCTTTGTTGTCGGATACTTCATTTCTATGCATAAAAAGTTATCATTTCTAAGGAATTTATTTGCCGGCTGAGAAAGTTTTTCTTTAGTTTCGGAAAAGATCTGCGAAAAATTTTTTTTTTGTTTTTTTTGAGGTAAACGGAATTTTGTGTGCAAATTTTTGGGATTATTTTTAATGAATTTTAATGTGATTTTTTTTTTTTAATTTCTTGTAAATTTTCAAAAAAGTTTAAAATAAGTTTTCTGAACCAAAAATTTTAGTTTGATTAAACATTTATTTTGGCGCCTTTTCGATTAGTCATTTTGGGGCAGGAACATTTGCTGACCTCATTCAATTTACATATGGTTGCTTTATCTTATCCATATCACATTTGCCATTTATATTGAGAACCAACCTCTTGAGTTTCCCATTTAATTAGCTGAAAGCCCGAAAGCCCATTTACTTGCCAGTTCCATCGTATCATTAGTTTTGATCTGTGTCTCTTATTTTACCAGCTGCTTTGGCCTCATAAAAATTGTATTGTTTATATTTTCTTTTTGGTCTCTTATGGAGGCTTAATAACTTAATTAAGCTCAACGCCAGGCGATAAAAATCAAGCGCAAAAATTAACAACAAATCTGCACCAAAATCATAGCCAAAAGGCAGAAACTCGAAAGGGAGACTCGAAGAAATCAAAGGGAGACTAAAGGAGCCCATGATACAATATAATAAAATTGCACATGAATGTGTCAGTGTTTGAATGTGTGTGTGTGCGTATATATAAATAAAAATAAAATCTAGAGAGAAAAACATAAAAAATTAAGCAATTACGTGCACGAAAAGAGACCAAAAACACAGACAAGGAGACAAGGCAACAGGAAGAAAGCCTGGCAAAGGAGAGAAGTGGGCAGCGAGAGAGGAGAGTCACTTATTCTGAGATATGGTAAAATGCAGAACAAAATTGTATTTGCCTCATTTTGTCATCATCAGCAAAGGCAGCAGGCGAAAGGCGACAGGCATTTGCTGAAAATGAACAATCAAAGAAATTTAACCAAAGCCAAAAGGAAGGAAAATACGAAGAGAAATGGACAATTGAGGGGACCCAAAAGAATCATTCAAAATATTTGGTATGTGTTTGTGGCTAAAACAAAAGCTTAGGCAAAACGCCATAGGCAATTCAAAGAGCTAGCTTAGACTAAAGAATCTTAGTTACTCTTTTTTTGGAACTTGAAGTTTTCTTCAGTTTTCAGAAATACGAGTAAATCTGTCCTTATCTGGGATATAATGGAATTGGCTTATAAATTCGAAGGTATAAAAAAAAACATGAAGTTAATTAAGAGATCTTCATAGTTCTTTGAGTGTTGAACCTTTAGAGTTCTTTGACCTTATCCGGTCTTTAAGACAAACTTGAACTCGAAATTGGCCAAGTCTTTCAAAAAAGGTATGGAGTAGAAGGTCAAATTGCGTGTCTTAAAATTGCCATAAAAATATCATAGAGCAAACCGCATTTAGGTAGACCACAAAATCAACCCACAGACACTCCGACAGTTAGACAGTCCTACAAGCTCTTCTCTGCCCGCCCCCCAAAAACAAATGAACCACGCCCTTGGCCAACCATTAAGGTTGACAGACAGAAACAAAAAAAAAAAAAAAGGAAGACGCTTGAGGTTCGGTTCATTTTTTGGTGGTCTAAATCTTTTAAATGCCTTTATTTTGGCCTAAAAGCCCGGAGACAAACAGACGTGCCAAGCACAGAAAAGCAAGGGCCCAAAACGAAACGGTGTGCCAAAAGTATCTAAGAATTTTCCCGTCTCCTTTTGCCAACGAGTCGAATTAAGCTTAATGCAGAAAAAGCTAGCTAGCAAAGTGCTGCGAGAGTGCCACGCTTTAATGTCCCGTTCGCATGTCCTTGGCACATGTGCTGGGAAGGTGGTTGTAAGTTCTCGGGAATTGGCTAAACTTGGGTTTGAGTTGGTTGAGGTGGTCGGAGTTTTTCTGGTTGGCCTCAGCTGGTTTTGCGTGTTTGGGTGCTTTTATGTTTCGAACGCGTGTAAATATTTTGTTTTACAGCTTCAATACGAGGCGTCGTTTTTATAATAGACTCGGTAACTTCAAGGGTTCCCAGGACTCGCGGCGACTAAATGTTGCCACACCACAATGTTAGGTGTCTCAATTTTGTAAATAGTTTGCTCGCTTGCGAAACTCTTTACCCTTCCCTCTCTCCACCCACACTCTTCCCTACACCATTGGGTAAACAAATGCTTTCTAAATGAAAATCAAAAACAAGCGGAAACTTTCTAGTCTGTGTGATTTGAGAGTGGCTTTACCTCGAAATCTCTATTTAAATATTTTTGGTCTCTTTAGAGTTTTCATGCGAACCTTTTCGGGGTCTGCATAACAATGTTTTCCACTTTGCTTGGCTTTAGTGGGCCATACAAAATGGATGAGTCTTTCAGCTAGAAATTTTCCACTATTCGGCTCCATCATCTCAAGGAAGAATGCCCTAAAAATAAATCCAATTTTTTATGGTTATCCTCTGCCTTCCTAGGAATCATAAAAAAAAATCCAACAAAACATTTATTAAAAATTCTCTACGCAAATCCGTGGCTAAATTAAAACAACATCATTTTGATTGAATAGATTCCTTTGAATACGAAGAAACCACAACACAGAACATATGCTACCAGAAAGAAAAAATTACCTAATTTAAAATTATATTGCATGTGAGCTCAGACAAAAGAAAATGAAATGAAATGAAAAGAAAAGAAGAGCCACTTCAGTAGGACGGAAAATAATAAGGAAAAGCTGAAGGGCCAAGAAAAACAATGGGAATTCTGTAGGATTCCTGTTATTGGTATTGGTAAACGGGCTCTTTCTTCTTCTTCTTCTTCTCCTTTTGTATACCCACAGAATTGTCAGTGACCAAGTCAGAGTCAGTAAATTGCATTTCAGTAACTGAAAAGGGTGGGGGGAAAAAGGCAGCACCTTCTGTTTCCTTGTAGAGTGGAAAATTTATATAAATTGACTTCTTTATTGTGGTCTTTAATTTTGCAGAATTTCTCGAGTTGACTCACTCCACGTAAGCAACCGCAACAACAGAAAAAAGAAAAAAAAATCAAACCAAAAAAATCATTTAGTAAAGAAAAACCCGAAAATCGATTTACCACCTAAGAAGCCGAGACCAAAGTAAACCTCAAAACTGATTGAATTTTATGCTTCATTTAAATTGAATTTAAAAAAAAATACTGGGTCATTCGGTTCTACAAGAAAAACCAGAATCACAATTAATAGTCAGAGTCTCTGAAGAGGCCAGCTTTTCTTTTACCTTTTCAGCCTTATAAATTTCCTCTGCTTATTTCAATTACTGTAGTCGTACTTTCTTACCACTTGACAGCCGAGCCAAGGGTAGTTGAAATAATAAAAAAAAAAGACCAAGTAAGTATAAGAAAAATTGTTTATATCCTTAGTATATTTCTTATACTTTATCATAACCTGGCCATATCGTGGTACCTTTTTGGATTATGTCTGCACCAAAAATATGTGCTCCAATTTGTTTGCTACTTTATTATGATTTTTTTTTTGTTCCACTGGCTTTCTTGGCCTTGTTTCCATCTCAGCGAGTGTGTTGTTTTCGTTTTATTCTTTCCCACCGATATTTGTTTTAACTTGAAGCTCTCACGTGTCAGTTGGCTGTTTTTCCAGCTCTCCTGAAACGACTGTCGGAATATTTGGCAACGAAAATACAAAAGAACTTTTTATGGTAAATTATTTTTTTATTCTGGGTTAACAGGTTGCTTTAAATTCGAGGGACTAAAACAAATTTTTTTTTCTTTGCTTTCATTGGGGTGTGAATACATTTCATTTCTTAATTTGACTGGTACACAGGAAGACACTTGCTTGAGCTCATCAATCAATCAAACACTCAATTGACATTTGAGCTTCAAATAGACATTAATTTGACCCAGCTTTCGATTCGGTTTCAGACTTGGCACAAAAAAAAACTTCGTCTTTAAGTAGAATAATCTCAGTTATAAGGATTTCCATTTGATTGACATGAAATGTATTTAAGCCTGAATAAAAACGACTTGGAAGCTTTTGAATAAATCTTTATGTTTCCGGAGACATTTTTATTTATTTATTTGTATTTTTTTTTCTCTTATTCAATTTCACTTTTTGACTTTAACAATAGTTTAGTATGTGTCTGTGTGGTTTTGGCTTAATAAAAAAATTAAATTTAATTACCTACCACAAAACTAATTTGGAATTTTATCTTTCTGAATCAGTCAGAACACACACAGCATAGTCAGGCAGTCAGCTTGACCACAGCCTGTCCCTGTGACTATTTTCAGACATTTTTACCCATTCACATTGGCGTCATTGGCATTAACTCGAACATGAATTCCACATTGCGTGCTAAAATGCTATTAGTTGTTGTTGTAGTTGTAGCTATAGTTGTTGGCCCAGAGATGGAAAAGCTGAGATACTCCCAGACCCTCACACACACACACAGAGAGAGACCCAGTCTGACAGTTCCTCAGTCACTTAGATGGACACACGTTCCAACATTTCAACAATTTCACTATCTTTCGTCTGTATGTGTGTTTATCTTTTTTTTTTTTTTTTGGTTCGCCATTTAGGAAACCACACGCACAATTCGGTAGCTGCGGTTCCTTGGTCTTTTCACATTTTTGTGGTTAAACTAAAGTTTTCTGGGCCTGAGGAAGCTGATTGCCTATGACGTTGGTCATTTCGACACGTGTGAGGGTCTCTCTCTCTCTCTCTCTCTCTGTCTTGCTCTCTGCTATATAGTTAGGGATCCTGGGAATGCAACTAACTTGGTCTCACAGATAATATTATTTGGTCTAAATGTTGGCTGGTGGTCTCTGTTTTTGGCTTTGGGACGTGCCAAGTCCATTGGCCTCAGCTGCTATTAATTTAATTGAGCTCAGTGTGGCACCAGTTGTGGTTTCTAGGGGCTTCAAGGCATTTATATATACTTTTTGATAAAACTCATGTATACAGGGATTTTTGTTTGACCAGAAAGAGTCATGAAAACTCTTAAAATAAAATGTTAAAAGGCTAAAAGAAAAACAAGCCAAAACTGTACCTTTAATTTGTATTAAATCTTTTAAATTAGAATTCCGCTTTAGTTAAATATTCTTCATTTTTTTATAATTTGCATTTTCTATTTATTCATAAAATATTTGGATTTTTTCAATCAGCCCGAAAAAAATATACAGAATATTTCAGCAATTTCCAGCCAATTGATGGTTCAATAAATTTGTTAGGAAACCGTTTAAGAACCTAAGCCCGATAATTCCCATTTCTCTGCCCAACTCTCTCGTTGTCTAGAAAGGCTTAACTCGTTTGATTTGTTATCGTCATAAATGTCCCGTTATTGCCCAATGCCGGCCTATGTTATGTTTTTGTCCCATGTCATAAAAATCAATTTGAAAAAATTCCATTTTACGATTTATCAATTAAACACAAAAATTATTCAGCCAGTTTACGTTGGCCCTGAGAGCCGGATGGGGGCGTCAGCACGGCTTGTGTTGGAAATTTGTTTGATTTTAAAAATAAAAATAATCGATGAGGAAATAAAAATAAAGTGGCACGCGTCATGCTGCCCGTATATGTATATATATTTTTTCTGCTCAGAGTTTTAAAGCTTCGATCATAAAATTCAATTTATAATTTTACAATAAAAACACAAATTTCAATTGCTGTTTTTGGGTATTGTTTATGACTCGAATTGCCTTGATTTAAATAGTTTTAAACTTAATTGCGCCTTTATATTGATCTGGGACTACAAATTACCCACACCTTGGGTTTTGAAATTTTCGAAAATTCAAGCGGGCGGAATTGGACAGATTTTTAGTTCTAATTTTTTTTTTGTGACCTTTTCCTTTGACAAATGAATTGCCCTCGTCTACAATCAACGAACTGTAACGAATTACTTGTAGTTTGTGTGTTTTCAGCTAAAATTAAATAGCACTAAAATTTTTCTTAGAATTTTCCAGGGCGGGTGTGGGAGTCTCTTTTACGTTGTGACAAAAACATTGCGCGCTCAATTTTTCAAACTTTTGTTTGGTTGTTTGTCTTTTCGGCGCACATGTCGCCGAGACCCAGCGTCTGGTTAGTTAACTGGTTGGTTTGGGTTGGGCTAGGTTGGCTGGGTAGCCTGGCCAGCTTGGCTCGTTTGTCTGGACTGACCTGACCCACCAGAGCCAGAGTCAGAGCCGGTGTGCCCAGTGCTATTGCCAGAGAGACTGCATTCTGCCGCAGGCCACTGAAATGGCTTGTTGGCTATTGTGTCAACCAAAGTGTTATTAATGGCTTGTTTTTACTAAATTTATTGCTTGATATTTATTAATTTATTGACTTTTAATGCAATTAGATAAGAAAAAGTGCATTGCGGCTTGTAGTCGAAACTACACTACCAAAAATTTCCTTTTTCTCATTTGCTGCCCAAAAAAAAAAAAATAATAATCTACAATATTTTATGACATAATATGCATTTGAGCGATAAGAAAATTGCTCACTTTTGATAATTATAATTGGTTTTTATAGTTTTTACTCTTAAACCAAAATAATAAATACTCAGAATTTGCCTATTAGTCCGTTTAAGCTTTGAGAAAATATTTATAATGTTTTAATTCAATTTATGGCACAAATTTGTTCTTTCAAAATAATTTGTTTTCATTAAGTTTATTTAAGACTCTGAGAAAATTTATGATTATATTTAATTAAATCAACTTTTAAAACATTAATTAATCATGAGAAATATTTGAAATATGTGACAACATTTTTTAGATTCTGAAAAGTATTTTGTGGGTTGAAGGAAAATAAAAATTTCGGATTATAATTTATATTTTTTTCTTAAATAATTAATTTAGTTTTACGATATTTTTGAGAAAGATTTTTAATAAATAAATTAATTGTTTGAAATTCATTATTATTTTTATAAGCTTTTGACTCATAAACCAATTCTGTTAAATATTTGAAAGAAATTAATTTTAATTTTAGGTTTCGAATACAATTTTTTTGTTTTAGAGAATTAAAGTTCAGGATTTTTATATATTTTTTATATAAATAATTACAGTCTTGAGATACAATATTTTAATGGAACTTGGCATGGTCTTAAATATATAAGATTAATCTCCTTGAAGTATATAAATCTTTAGCTAGATTTTACCTATAATTTGAAGTACCAAACTCATTCAACTCATTTAAATGGCTCAAGAGAACAAGCCCAATTTTTTTTAGATATAATTTCCAGTTCAATGCCATTGTATATAAATCAAACACCCTAACCATATTCCAAACTATAATTATGTGAATTTTGTAAAAAATTACATAATATTTACAAGATGTTATCGCAGCTAAATACCAGGGGCGCCCGAATGTCCAGACTTTCCAGAGGCTTCGACCCAACCAAGTTAATTTGTCTATTAAGTCAGTTGGCACAGTTGGATTGGAATCTGAGGGAGTAAATTCTCTCTACCATCAGCCAAATGCAGTCGAACAAATTTTTTCATTTTTTGTAAATGAGTCTAATCAGTCAGCGAAAAGGGTAAGCCTATAATTTGGGTAATTATGAAGAAGGTAGCAGCCAGTAAAAGGCACCTAACATACATCGGAAGATATGATAAAGGAGAGGGGGCTCCAAGCAGGAAGACAACGAAAAATTGAAGGTAATAAGTCAAAAAATGGTTGCATTTTTTTTTTTTCAAAATTTCTTTTCATTTTTTTGACTACATGCATTGCCGCATAATTTTTATATTTAGTTGAAGAAGTCGAAGACCTGCAGGTATAATTAGCAGTCTCTTAATATGATGCCTGCTGGGCAGCCAACGGTGGTTGCTCCTGATGGAGGATGGACAAACCGGTAGCAGTTGCAGTTTTATATCTTTGGTAGGTAAAGGAGACATCAACCTGACCAGCTGCGGTTGATTTTTGACGTTTTGATTTGTGGGTTTATAAATTCTTCATTTTTTTCAGAGTTTCGTATTTTTTGTTTTTGGGTTGATGAACATGTCGCATCCTTTGAGATAATCTGACAGCGCTGACATGTGTCCGAGTAGCGGAAACGTTACCTGAAATCTTGCAACCTCAAAAAAGCAATTTCCAATGAAGCATATGACGAACAGGGTTACTCTGAGAATTACCAGGGCTAATACAAATAAATTATGGATTTTTAAATTCTTTTCTTTTAATTCTTTTTTATAATTTGGGATTAAATATAATTAGAATAAGGTTTTGCTGTAAACAATTTTGTTTCGATTATTTTAAGGATCATACAAATATTGCTGGTCTCCGAGCTATAAAAATGTCCTCGGACCGCCCTCGTTGAACCAAAGCAAAATTTCTAAATTGTGGTTTACAAAATATGCACACAATTTAGCTTCAAAATGTTTTATTTTGTTTTTATTTCTGAAAAGAAAAAAAAAAACGCACACAAAAATGAAATGAGAAACATTTCGACCAAAAAATGTCAGTAGCAGATTTTTTTTAACACAGTTGGCAAATAAAAATTACGTTTAAATGGTTGATGACAAAGCTGAAATGTTAATTTCATTTTTATTTTATGTTTTATTTGTTTGGTCACAAAGGTGAATTCCAGCCAACAGGTGAACCCAAAAGTTCAGCCCATAAAAATTTGGCTAACCCCGAGGCCAATGTCCTTGACCAAAAGATACAGTCATTTTGTTTTTGCTTTATCTTCTTCATACAGCTTTGACCTTTTTACTGTTGCTGTTGCTGGTCTCAGGAGGGTCTTTGACACCTCAGTACTAAATATTTTGAAAAGAGTTGAGCCTGGGAAGCTTTATTAAAAGTCTCCCGAAACTTGTCAGCTTAAATTCACTTGTGCCAGTTTTGCTACACTTTTTGTCCTTGTGGCTCAAAAGTCTCCGGCTTTTGGCCTTTCATATGTTGCTTCTATGGCAAAATTACTCTTCAACTTTTATGGTGTTTCTTTTTGCCTTGTTTGTTTGTATTCTTCTTATATTTCCTTGTTGTATTTTTCAAGCTATTTTTATATATTTTTGTAGCTTATTTTTTTTTGGAGGTAGATGGAAAGAGAACGACACAAATGTGACATTAAATTCTTCTTCATATTGTGGTGCTTTTCTTTCAAGGGGGCAACCCACAATATGGCGCCTGTCTTGGCAAATGCCAAAGTTGTTTGTCGCGTTTGGCAGGCTTGTTCTATAATTGCAGCAATACTACATTTCCAAAGGGAATCTATGTGGAGTGTTGGAGAGGGGGTGGCGGGAGGGTTGGAGATGTGAGATTCTGGGGCGATTATTGTTGTGCCACACATGCTGTCGAAATAGCTTTTAAATTGTTATTGATTGGCGAAAGAGGCAACCCAGGAGAGTGAGTTGGAGTGGCAGATTGAGTGGGAGAAAGTGTCACGATTTTGGGTTAAGTAGCCAAAACCATTAAAAATAAATAAACAAATTTTTATTTTCAGAAAAATCGGTTATAAAAATATTTTTCTAATGCCAAAAAATAATATGAAAAGAGAAAAGAAAAGTGCTTTATTTAGTTATTTACTTGTCAGAATTTGGTATAAATATCTTAATCTTTAAATTCCTGAATATCTGCAGATCTTTAAGTAAACAGAGATAAAAATTTAGCTCTTTCGAAATTTGTGTTCCCTTTGAAAATTGCTTGTAATTGAGTTGTTTTGGGCGGAAAATGGGTAATTCGATTTTTATTTTGTTTTATAGATTTTCGTGCTCAATAAAAAAACAAACACACATGCACACGATTTTTAAATCAATTTGAGAAGTGTTCAGAGTTTTAACAACAAATTTTTATGGAATATTTTGAATAGCAACTTTTTTTTTTGATTTTGTTTTAACCCAATACAAACACCCTCAAAAAAGACGAAGTAATTTATCATGGATGGTGCAGCTCTCGACTAAAGGGCCCGGGAACGATTAACGACCATGCCGAAGCGTTGTCTATAAACAAACAATTAAATGAGCAGCCAACAATATACAAAATAAAAAATATAAAAAAAATACAGACTGAAAACTAAAACTCAACACTTTCATTAAGGTAGTAAATTCAAGACTAAATTGGGCAGCAATAAAAAATAAAGCAGAAAAGTAGAAAGAGAGAATTTCCAGGTTTTATGAGAGTTGGAAAGTCTCGGCTGTCATAATTCTCAAATTAAATAGAGTGTTGAGCGGGGGAGAGCGGACAGTTTGTGATCTAAAATAAACAAAAATTTAATGTGACTTAAATGATAAAAATGTCAGAGAAGTGTCAAATGACTGCAACGAGGGCGACGAATGATGATAAAGAGTTGTGACTAAAACAGACAGCCAGCCCCCTTCGGATCTGGGTTCTAGTTCTCAGGGCGTCTGGAATATATTCAAAAAAAAAAAATTGACAATAATTAAACGCACGGGACATACCATTTCTGTAAGGGGAAAAGAAGCTCTCTGCCATTTCCGTGGCGATCAAATTGCAGTCTCAGATACTCCATCATCTTCCTGGAGACTCCACTGAATCATATAAAAAATGAAAAAACAGAAAATGCCACGCCCCCAGCTACTCTGTCCTGCTTTATAGAACCGGAGGGAGCTGCCTGCTGATCTTGCCGCTTGATTTATGTCTGATCTTTTTTTCATCTGTAACTTTGTATCTTTGTGTAAATGTGGCATTTAAGTTATCATCAACGGACAGGCGCAAGCTGAAGTTCTTTCTTCTCAGCCATCTGCCTGATGCCCTGAATGACTGCTCGCCAGATACCGCCTGGTGGGGTGCTCTGTTTTCAGCCTCTTTTAAATTTGTATTTCATTTCTTTTTTTTTTGGATTCGTTTTCTGAAATCCCTGAAATATTTTGCGGCATGATTTAGTTGCATTTCACACATCGCACCCACACTCGCTACGTGCGACGGTGGCAGCTCGGCTATGCGAGTTATTCGCTTCTCTGTTGATGTTTCTGGCTTGCTTGGGTCTTTCTTTGGATGCCGCCTCCATTTCTGATATGCTATAAGGTGCGGCCTGCTGTGCCAATTTTGTGGCATCATTTTTCTTTAATATTTACGGCTTGGATTTTGTAGATTGCCGGGCCTTGGCGTTATCTGGGTATCAGCTAAATATTTCTTTTATAGAGGGTGGCAAGATTAAATGTATACAACTCTTTGTTTCTTTATATGAAATTAATCATTCAATTTAATTGGAATTTAGCAAAAAATGTCTTAATCAGTGAAGCTTTTATTTATAGTAATTTTTTTTTCTTTCCAAGTTGGAAATAATCAATCTCTTGTTGATATTTTTTCTCCAAGATAGTCCATATGCCTCTTGATTGTATCTGTAGTGTATGAGTAAAAAGTTGCACCTTTCAAAAATTTACAAGATTTCGAAGCATTAAATTGTTGTTCGAAGCCAACAAATCAATTTTATAAAATGACAAAGCTCTTATACTCTTTTCTTTGTGAACCCATAAAATCCACTGAAAGAATGCTTGGCCTTCATTTTTAAAATAAATATTCAATTTCTTTCGATACCGAAAATACATATGACATTTATGGGATATAAAGAATATCTAAAAAATATAGAATATATGAAATATATAGAATATCGGCATTTACTTAGTATACAGTTTCATTGTTTCAGTTGTTGACAGACTCTTATTAAATTCAATCTTTAAAATGAATTTTAAGCTTTGTCAGAGATAAAGATTACTTTTAAATTTAATGGAAGGAACTTACCAAGGATCTCATTTGATATTTGCTATGATTTTTTGTTAAGAATGACACAAATATATTTCAAAAATAAGCAAAGCATTTGAAATCTCGCCAAGTCTTTTATCTATTTCTAAGTCACTTTGATATAATCAATATTTGTGATTAAATAAAATATAATTATGAAAGTTGTAAAACTTTGGAGTTCCTTGAAGACTTATAGATTATTTTATGTACCAACTTTTTAAAAAGACTATCTACGTTTTGGAAGTTAATTCATCGTCCCCTTTCTAAGTCATTTTTAAAGATTCATTAAAGGATGTGGTTTTCATGCTTTTGGGAAACCTTCCAAATTTCTAAGATGCTTAATAATTTTAGTCCTTATTCAGTTTCAAAAGAATTCAGCTCATCCAACTAATATTCCAGTTTTGATCTTAGAGTTTGCGTTTACGAAAAAAGTACAGTACTTCTTATTATTTGAAGTGCAGTCTTGAAAATATTTGTAGTGATTCTGGTGTCCACAATTCCAAAGCGTCTACAGTGCCTTTAAAGGTTAATGACTCCAAGATAATAAATATTTCCCCATAATCTATTCAGAAGATCAAATTTGAAACATTTTTCATTATAATCCCAAAATTTTGATTTGTCTAAAATCGATGTACTCTGTTACCGGAAAAGGGTATGAAGCAGCTGTCGCTCTCTTTGTTCAAGTTTATTGGCTGGTTTGCTTACATTTTTGATTTAAAGACACTTGGGGCTCTTAATTATACCAAGGCTCTTTTTTTGGGTCTTCATATAACTGGGCGTAGCATTTCTGAACGTTGCTTTTTGTTTTTGGTGCCCAAAAATCACCTGCGGCGTTTTGTGGCCAAGTTGTTTTGTTTTGTGCATCTGCATTTTTTTTTTTTTGGGGGCTTTCAGAGCTTTTGAATTTTTGACATGTGTTTCATCATAAAGCGGAAATTTAGTGACCATTAATCCGGCCCACTAATGAACCGAAGCTCGCCGCTGGAAGTATTTTCACTTTGGCTTTTTGAGTACAACTTTAATCAAGTAAATTAAAACAAAAGTTTCAGCTTTCGACTAATTAGCACAGCTTGTTGCCACAAAACAATAACAGCAACAACAAGAACAACCAGCCAGCTAACCAGCCGACCAGCCAACTTGTCCAGAGAGCCCGCTGGCCAAGAACCAGTCAGGCGGGCGGTCAGTTCCTTCCGTTATATTTCCTTCTTTTTATATTTTGGTCTCTATTTTTTTTTTGTGGGGTACTTGAAATGAGTCCACCAAGCGGACCACACATACAGATAGCCTCCTGACACGCCCCTGACAGTTGTAAACACAAAACAGACAGTCGGCCCACACAAATTTAGCCGCCTTCGCAGCTCTGCAAAAAAATACAAAATATTTCGTTTTTTGTTTTTGCTTTTTCAGACAAATTGAATAGACTGTAATAATTTTATGAGTTTTTTTTCTTTCTGTATTTTCTATGATTTCTTTTTTTGAGTTGACGCGACATTTTTGTCGTCCTCTTGAAGCGCCTTTTGTCTGACGCCTGCCTTGGATTTCATGGGAAAAGTGCAGTGGCAACCAAGGCGGGGATATCTGTATAGGCTGTGGCTCAAGTGTCGACAGGCACTTGGTTTTGCGGTGAATCATTCACTGTTTGTTTAGACTCCTGGTTGGATTTTCTTCGTTTTTTTTTGGTGCATGTAGATTTCAAGATAGTCAGAGTCGAGGTCAGCTTTGGCTGACAGGAATGATTTACAAATTTCGTAGCCGGTATACAAAGACAAGTGCGGGCGGCCCTTCTATATCAGTTGGATTTTTCCCTTTGTTTACTCAGCCACCAGCAGACGCAGAAACTCACACACTTCTGAGAGTAACTGCATCCACGTGGTTGTCTCGTCTGTGTGTGGCTAGTCCACTTCAGGGGATTTGTGAGATTAACGTGTTAAAAAATAAATATTTAGTCTAGTTAGTTTTCTCTAGCAATTTGTTATTCAGCTCAACCGCACAGACAGGAGAGTACAAACAAGCCAAGATTTCAGACTCTTGCACTCGAGAATATCAAGGGCAAATGAATGGAAATGTATGTGAGAGTAAGAATATTTAAAATAATTTCTTGTTTTTTGCCTTAGCAAGTTTCATAGAGACTCTCATCAGCCAACCAGAGGCTTCTATTTTTGTGGTTATCCATCTCCTGTCTTCTGTCTCGTCTTCCCTGTTTTTTTTCTTTTTTGCATAAATTCATTTTGGTAATGGATTTTATTTTCTGTGGTCCTTAAGCATGTATCTACTCAATTTTTCATTTTCCATTTTGTACTTGGCTTAAGAGATTTGTTCTTCACGTTGCTTTTACAAATCTTTTAGCTTAGCCAAAAGTGGCAAAGGAAACAGATGAGTTGCACCGAACCGGGTTTTAATTCGAGTCAGAACAATTTTCTCAGAATTAATTTTTCCCAGGCTAACTTGAATGCTGATTGAATAGACCGTGAAAACCTCGAAACATAAACAACCCCGAACCAGGTTTTCGAAAGCATCCAATAGTGGGCAATTAAATCATATATGAGTGAATAATTACGTCATGCTCAATTAGTTGTATTTGGGTCAGGATGGGTAGTCAGGACAGTGGCCAGGGTGTGGGTTCGTGATCGATGAGAAAATTAATAGAATGAGTTTGAATGGGAATTCAAAATTAGACGCGACATGAAAAATCCCAGGAAATTCATTTAACCCACGCGCCTTTTATTTGTCTCTGTGTCCAAAGGGTTAGAACTTTGTCAATGAAAGGGGGCCTAAATTGGGCAAGGCTAAAATATCTTTGTGGAGTGGGAAATGGAGCAGTCATGGCGGAGTTTGTCATCCTATTAAGCCACACTGACGCCTTCTTGTCAGGGCTTCGGTTTGCTTGTTATTGTTGTTGTAATTGTAGTTGTTGACATTACCCAAATGCGACATCAACAACGTCATCGTCATCGTTCTCGTTCTCGTTCTCGTCCTCGTCATTGCCAAGCGTAAATTGGTATTTACATATGCCAGGACTCGGACTCGCATCCTCGATGAGGACAAAATCGATGTCCGTGCATTAAACATTCGAAATTTGTACATTTCCCCAATGTCCCGCACCGTTCGACTTTGTTCCATTTCTCTGCAGGAATCCGAAACGACAAGGCTTGGGCATGACACGTTTTTCGAGGCTCCTCTGAGAACACAACACAACAACCAAATACAAACACACTTACACCACACACATACACACACACAAACATAGACATTCGTATATGTTTGCCTGTGTATTTAGCTGATATTTGTCCTTTTCGGTCTGGACTCTTCATCGTCAACGTCATCATCATCGTCGTCATTATCGACATCCATCGATGTTACCCATTCTGTTTTTGGTTCTCGTCGCATTGCAGCTGTTTTATGCCCATTTAACACCTTCAATTTTTGCTTTGCCTTGCTTAGCTCGGTTGTACTTTGACTGACTGACAGACTGTCTGACTGATATCTCTACAAACTCGAGAAATGTTATCACAACGGCACACGGTCCGACAGGCTAGCTTGTCTTTTTGGCATTTCATTTGTCCGTGTTTGTATTTGCACGTCCAATGCATTTGTATTGTGTACACACTCATTCAAATTCGGTTTATTTTTCAAATACGGTAGCACAGCTCGGAATTCTCAGGAGATGATAAAGACATGAAAAAAATTACGAGAGACTCTAACAACGAATACCCTAGGCGGGAGACAGAAATGAGTTTTTCTTGTTGGGAAAAAATATTCAAATTATTTAAAGAATTTGTTTTGAGTATTAATAAATCAAAAGGAAATATTTGTTTTCCTTAAATGAAAAGTATAAAAGGAAAGCAAGTGGGAAAAATTTACAAGAAAATCAAATCAATATTTTAAATTTTAGAATTTTTAATAAATTCTGAAATATTTATTTTATTAATTTTTCAGTCCTCCCTTTATCGAATTTAGATAAATAATAATTCCCATCTCGTTGATTCTATTTTTTTTCTTATAAATCAAATTAGTTCTTTAGCTTGAATGCCCGGTAGCTTCTACTCATTGCAGGGTATATGCATACAAATCCATGAGATACTTTCTTCTAAAATGTATATGCAGCATATATGGAACATCCGAAGAGACAAGAACAAGCGTAATTTGTATAAACATTTGCTTTGCTTTGCTTTTCTTTTTCAGAGATTTCCTTTTTGTATTTTATATTTTGGCTGCCTCATTTTTTATGATAAACAGTGTGAAAAATCGTTTCTATTGCTTATTTTGTCTGCCTGGCTGATTTAGCTTTATTCTACTTCATCATCATCATCATTGCCAGCACCATCATCATTATCTTCATCATCTTTTATTCTGATTTTGTCTGCATAGAAAAAGATGTAATTTGAATGTTTCAATGTTCGTTCCTTCGTTTTGCCAGTGAGTTGTTTTCTTATGTAAACATTTTCCCATCAAATTGACTAACTGCCTGAGTAGAATCGCTAGTCAGCCTGGCTGACTTGAAGAATGCATAAATTTTTAAACGAAACAAAAAATATCTCTCTCTTCTTTTTGATATTTTTCATGAATTTCAAGTTTTACAAGTTAAATTTATATTGTTTGTTGATATTTGGGTCATCGTTTTGAACAAGAAAATTTATACCAAAATACTTGTTTTCATAATATTTTCAAATTTGTATGGCCAAATGTTGAATCAGTATCTCATGGCTCGAGACGAGAGAGAAATGAGTATTATTTATTTGCAAAATAAATTCGTTTGTAAATATCCATAATGAAAATTTATAGAAAATCAATTGATTTGTTTTAGTTTACACAAAAAATCTTGTTTAGGGATATATATCATATACAGTTGAAGCTGGATAAGAGAAAGATCAAGAGACCACAATCTGATTCTCCCTTATAGAGGTTTCTGATTTAACCAGTTCTTGCTTCGACTGTATATAGTATTGTTCTTAAAATATTTTATTCGCATAATACTCTGTATATGAAGGAAATATATAGCTTGCGAAAATGTATCTAGGGTTGAGAATTGGAAGTCGGAGAATATATAGGGAATATATAGCTTGTGAAAATGTATCTAATGTTGAGAATCGGAAGTCGGTGATCAGGGTTTATTCAGAAGTCTATTTACCGATTTCCAGCTTCTAAGTAAAGTGAAATTTATATGTAAAATGAGGAATACTTCATAGTAAAAATATTCCAAACCATTGCCAGATCATTCGGTTTGTTTCTATATCCATTGTTCTCTGCTTGAATTCAACAAGTCACTGTTGTAATTATTTTCAGGATTCTTGCCTCTAAATAAATGAAGCTGAACCTTTCGTCTGAAATGATCCTCAGTAAAAGAACTCCACAGCTTCCTCAGAGAAATAACTCAATACGCTTGACTTACTTTCGAGCAATGTGGAAAATGACACAACATTTATTTAAACCCAAACGAGAAACCAGGAAAATACCATTACACAGCAAAACAGGCAAGACCAGAACATGAAAGGAGCAAACGAAAGAATTTATAAAAACTATTGCCACCCACAGTCTGTAGATCGCATTATAGAGCTCGACTATCTCATAGATACTTGTAGTCGTTCGCCTTATGCCGACTAACAATAATAATTTTTCCCATGAAACTGAGCCAAAATATATGGCCAACAGTTTTTCACTTTGTCATTTTGGCATTGCCCAGAAACTGTAACTAGCGCGAGGGTACATAGATCATTTTTAATAAGGGTAGTTCTGCGCTCTTGTCCTCTTATTGGGAGGATGCTGCTGGTCGTGCGTAGCTCGCAGCCCCTTCTTGGAGGCTAGGGTTGCTCGGGTTGCTCGGGTCTAGTTGGATAGGGTGGCAAACTGTTTAACTGCTGGCCAAGTGTTTTTTATTTATGCGCATTTAGTTAATCAGTAACGCTGTCCCTGCTCTATTTAAAGTACTGGGAAAATTCACAAAGAGACAGAGATACTCAGAGAATAAAAGAGATAGAGAACGAATGAAACAGTAAAATTAAAAATACGTCACGGTTAATGAAACTTTATGGCGCCTACATTTAAAATAGTCTTTTGTTATCCTTGTTTACAATTAAATTGCTGACAGACTCGCACTCTGGAGCACTCGGCACTGCGGCAGGTGTAATGTTCATGGGGAGAAAAAACTTTTGTTTATATTTTAAGGTTGGTTGAATAATAGTAGAAAATCCCTGTGACTGTGTGCGTGTGTGTGTGTGTAAAGAACATACATCAAAATTAACAGAAATGTCAGCTGCAGAAGTACAAGCAAGCAAGTCAACTATTTTTCATGCCGAAGAGTCCTTTAGTATTTTCCATGTTTGAGTTATTTTGTAACCGTTCTTGTTTTTTATGTTTTTATAATTCATGCTCATTCATCTTGCTTGTCCCTTCCGCTTGTTTAACCTGGGTCAACATTGATGATGGGCTATGGCAATATTTCTGTTCCATACAGATAATTACAATTGTGTCATATTTTTCTCATTAGCGATACACACAGACGATACTACGGAAGACTTTTTCCATATAAAATACGAGACAGTCTGACAAAATGTTTCGAGTACTCGAATACACATGTGTCTGCGAGTGTGTGTATTTTTGGTGGGCAGACAGCAGACCCTACCGATCCAGACCCCGAATGTGCATCGTTAGTTTGCCGGTGTGTATCTCAGTCTACGCCCTCTCGATTGGTGGTGTGCACCTTGAAGGCGTCGTCTTTGGACTTGCAGTGGAAGTCGCGTAAATTTTGCTGGCACTCTGGCTGGCTTTCTACTTCTTTCGAGTTGTGCTGCTGTTGTTAATTAGCTTTGCTTGATTACTTTCTGAAATTACAACTGTCAACATATTATTATTTATGAGTCAAATAGGTTTCGCTGCTCTTTTAATCCTCTTCTTCTTTTTCATTTCAAAATTCATTACTTGCTTGTACATTTTTATTTTTTAATTTCGGACGGAAGCCATAAGTCTTTAGTTTTGACATGCTTCTTGAGCTCGGCTCTTTGGGGGAGGTTGTCTGATCATTATGTTCACCTGATGGTGTTAATTCAGAAAATTGATGATTGTTCTCTCCTCACCGATAAGATCATAATTAAAGGCATATGTTTCTGTTTTTTATTTTGTTGAAAGTCTCCGATAGTTAAAATAAATGAATCAGAAATAGATGGATTATTTTTTTTAATTTAATTTTAATTTGCAATCTATGTTGAGATAGGATAGAAGTCGATAAAGGTTAGTTTCACAAGATCTTAAATTATTATTCCAACAAAATAATATTATATAGAAAGGCTTCTTACAATTATCTCTAGCTATTTTGAGTCAACGAATTTATGTTATTATCTGAAGGATTACTTGGTAGGTTGCTTGAGTGATTTTGAAATCTAACAGATACATTTTTATCAGTCTTCTGATTTCATCTTGTAAAAGGGTATGCTCAGTTTCTTGTGCACTTTAAGGTTTCTAGTTAAAGCTTAAGTTGCTTGCTGTACTCCGTATACAGTATATATCCTTACTGGTGTTCAGATATCTTTTCTCTAGACTGAGATCATAAATAAAAGAAATAGTTTCAAAGGTCTAGGACTGAATTAAATTGGAATTGAATTAAATAGTAAAAATTATTTTAATATTTCAACTATTTTTCTCTATCTCTCAGATCCAAATAATTTAATTAAATTTTTTGACTTAATAAATTAAGCTTCCTTTTTTTTAATAATCTCATCTCTTTGACAGGCATAAAATGTTTGGATCAAAAAATTAAAATTGACAGCCCTTCAGAAACAAATTCAAATTCATATGTGCCACTTTTAATTAAAAACCCTTTATTGATTTTCCTGAAATTCATAAAAACAACTCAATAAACTGAATAATGAAAAAAAACAAAATTATTCCCTAGAATAAATGCCAAAAGGAAATTCCTATTAACCTTAACATGGATGGTAACATGACAGCCTGTGTCAAACATAAATTTGTATCTATCTATCCGAGTATCTGAGTATCTGGAATATGTGAGGGTCCAAGGCAGGCAGACATGATCAAATTATCGCTGGCTGACATATTCCACAGAAAGTATCTTGTTCAGTGCGATCAAATGGAGGGCCGACATTTGCCACCTCCATCACCTACGGTTTGGTTGGCTTTGCTCTGCTTTGCTTGGCTGAATTGTCTTGTCTTGTTTGTTTAGAATGCCTGTGGGCAACCGCAACTTGGCACCCAGTGAAGCAGCCTCGGTTCTAGTGAGTCAACCCAATCCAAAATAAGGGGTTTGGGGAGCGTTTGGTGTGAATGAAATCACTTCCGTTTCAATGATTTCTCTAGCTCTTTGAAGTGATCGTGCGTGCTGATAAAAGAGAACGAAAATTGTATCTAACAGATACACCAACTCACCTGGGCCTTTCTGTTTGATGTGCGTTATTGTTGTTGTTGTTGTTTTTGTCACTACTCTGATCTGTTGATATTTTCTAGCAATTAATTGATTGTGACAGATTGGCTCTGAACTTTTCACTGCTGACTGCTTCGTTTCTTTTTTTTTACTATTCAACTTCACTCACTACGGCTCAGGCTTCTTTGGTGTGCTTGAGTGGTTCGAATGGCCCTTGGGGGCTTTTTCTTCACTCAATTGATTGACAGTTTTTGTGTTGTGTCATGCGTTTAAATTGTGAAATTCCCCTTGAGCTGCTACTGATGCTGCTGTTTCGCTGAATTTTGCTTTTTCTTGGTCTGCTGCCTGGGAATTGTATCTAGTAAGAACTACAATGACAACAAGAAAATTGCAATTCAATGGCACCGTTGTTGCTGATATGCAAAGCAGATGTTGCTGATGTTGTTTGGTTGCTGTCATCAAAAACCAGCATTACCAGCAGCAACATGGATATTAATTTTATTGCTAACAATAACAAATCCATCGACAACTATTGTAAAATGCATTTAATAGTGCACTAAAAAAATTTAAAAAAAACTACAAGCAATAGAAATTGCAGCAGCAAAACAACAACAAAAGTCCACGTCACTGTGACAAAAGGCAAGTTCAGCTCGAGAAAAAGGAGCAAACGGGACAAGCAATGAGTTGACAACAAGTGAAGGGGGTGCATGTGCTTTTGGAATGACTTGGGGGCGATCAGCCCCCTCTCGTCTGTCAGAGTCAGGGCTGTCGTTGTCACAGTGTCACCGCCGTCGGTATGCCACATGTGCAGCTGTGAGAACAGGGGGGAAAAAAGAGAAAAACTGAAACACACCGAAAAACAAACTATAAGATTTTATTGCTTTCTCACATGTGAAGAACTACCGACTCTAGATGGCAGACGGAACGACTGCGGGCTGTGACACTGGCTGTGGCAGGAAGCAACAAGCCGGCACAGAATATCAGCAGGAACAGCACTGGCAAGACCCATCATGGGTTCAAAAAAAGAAAAAAAAGCTTAAAAAAGAATCTGCTGGTGGGTTTCTGCCGGTTTGCTGGTGTTGTTGTTGTTGTTGTTTGTGTCAGAGCTCCTGTCCTTACGTTTTCCTCCTGCCGTTGTTGCAGTTGTTGTTTTTAGCAGTGTTGCCAAAGTTGCTGCCGTTGCGGGTAACAAACAAGGGCGTTGCACGAGCTGTCAAAATGAGCAATTACTTTGCAAAAATGTTGCAGTTACAGTGTCGCGGTGCAAAGGCATCACATGCTCATGTATATGTTGCCACCGAATGTTTGTTGCATAGTCACACAATTCGTATCGCCGCATCGCATCACATTGCATCGTTTGTCTTGTTTTGTGTTTTTACCACTTCCACATTGTGTATGGTTAAGATTGCGATGCCCTTTCTTCATTCACAATAGACTGGCAAGGATCTACATTTGATATGTGATTTATGCAGCCTGATTGATTCATTACTGACGATTCGTACAGAATTTGCTGCCAATTCAACACTTGATTGCTGTTTCTATTATTTGTTAGATAAATTTAATGTTTTTTAAATTTAATACCTGACTATTTTATAACCGGATTCTGATCTATTGCTTCCCTTGAATTTAAAAGAATATTTTTGCTTCAAAACTAGGCAAATTATGTTTTTATTCTTAATGAATTTTATAGCTTAAGAAACCAGTGGAACCTATATGATATACTAGTTCGATCCGACAGGATCAGTGGCACCTATATGATATAGTAATCCGATCCGACTGAAACTTGGCATACATGTAAACTTCCATACAGAAGACCTAAATACCAGATTGATTTGATATCGGTTCATTTAGTTGGAGATTTTTCTAAGATCAATTTAATAAAGCCGTCAGATCTTAATGAAATTTGAGATATATGTGTATCTTTATATAAGAAATATATATTCTATTTGAAAGAAATCAGTCAATAAATATGGGAGTTCTTTTGAAAACCGAAGATATCTACAATATTCTTAAATCATCAGAAATAATGCATATACTCTTTTGTTTTGAAAATAGTATATAGTGCCAAATCTATTCTATGAAGTATTTTTTATTTATCAAGAAAATGTTTAAAATTAAATATTTTCCTTTTTTTGTGAAATTTAACAAATGAATTTAAGTTTTCTTTGATTTGGTCAAATCTTTCAACAATTTCTTTATTCATTTTTTCCAATAAAATTGGAAAGGTTTATTTTCCTTTTTTTATTTTAATCTTGGTTATTTTGAAAGAGGTTACCATCACATTTCGGATGCCTTTGGTTTTGATGCAAAAGATTCTTTACCCTTGTCAAAGTTGATTTCACATTCCTCTAATGTCCTGCCAATTTTATTCCTCTTCTTTTTCTTTTTCTTGTTGTTCCTGTTGGGACAAGTTTTCTTACTTAAAATGCTGTTGCCATTTTTATAGTGTGTTCCTTTTGTATTGTCAACCATTGAAATTCCACCTCACCTCATACCGAGAGAGGACGCCCTGATCTATGCCACGATATTTTTTCCTGTTCGCGATTGCTGTCACCGTCGGCGGGGTAAACATTGCTCCGGCTCCTCTGAGTTGGGGAGGGACACACACGTGAAAGATGTTGACGTTTACGACTGCGACGCTGGTGTTGCCGATGCCGTCAAAGAGTTGCCAGTCCACATCTCTCAGTCTTGCAACTGCTGCGGCGGGTGTTAAATGTATTGCCACCGGCTGAAGTTTTTTTCCTTTCTTCTGGAATTTTTTTTTTCCATTTTTTGCTGAGCTCTTGTCGTTCATTTAATGGCTTTATTTTTGCTTTGACATTTTTCATGTAGCTCCAGTTCGCTGAGGAACTGCCAACCACTCAAACTGTTGAAGTAATGCTGTCTGGTCGACCTGTCAGTCAGTCAAGCTGTTGGCTGAATCTTTTAGTTTCTTTTGGCTTTTAGACTAATTGCATTTGTCTGGTCTACTCATGTTTGTGTGTGTGTGTGTTTCTGTGTCAAAAAAAAGTGCAATAACTATTTAAATGATGACTGCCTGCACATGTGGCGTTGAAATGTGCATCACCCCACATTCGGCCCAGTTCCAACAGCTTTCAGCCATCAACTTGATTCATGTCCATTTTGTTTTGTTAGCTGCTTACCCTCTCTCTCTCTCTCTCGCTCTTTCTGGTTCTCTTTCTCTCACTGTTTGTTGTTGTTTTTTAAGTGCCAATTAAACGTTGCTTATGTTTGATTGCGGCTGTCAATTTTGTTGCCATTCGTTGACTGTTTATGGGCCAGGAAGTTGTTTCAACAGAGACTGCCTGGAGCTTCCAACTGGCAACAGCTGTTTGTCATCACAATCATCGAGCAATCGGCAAGTGCTTTGGCACATTTCAATGGAAAATAGTTTTATGATGCATTTCCACCCAAAAGAAAGAGAAAACTTTTTCACTGAGGTTAGTGAACTGCTAAGATCTCCAAATAAACCACATCATTGCGGCAAGCAAAATTTCTGAAAAGCATGACCAAATTCGAGTCTCCAAAATTTTCCTCCTCCTTCCAACTTCTTGGTGCTTGGCTGACCAAAATCAATTAATCATAATCCAGATAGCAAAGCCAGACCGCAAATACAACTGAAAAGCCATGAATGTTTTCCAGGGGTCAAAATCGATAACATGAAAATCTAAAACATGAAAAATATAAACGCATTTTCCCCCCCTTCCGTTTGCAACAAGCAAATCCAATCCGGTGGCAGTGGCAGTGGTTCTGGCAGTGGCGTGTTTTGTGTTACAAGTGTGAAAAACCATAACATGTGCTTATCACACAAATACAAATACAGAATCTGACGACACATATGCAAGTGAAAGCCATGACAAATTTAAGCCACCAAACTCAAACAATTTCCACTCTTGGCAATACAAAACGTGCCCCGACTCATCGAGTGGGGGAGGGCAAGGAAGAAAGCATCATAAAGGATAATTACATTAAGGCTTTGACCAGGGAAGCAAAATCTTCGTTTACCTATGCACAAACACACGCACACTTACACATATTTGATATTATCCTTATTGATCCTTATGGCGTTAGCTTAACTGACATTTATGGTCGGAAAGTGTATTTGTCTACAAAACGTAAATGGCTTCCATAACTGCAGCCACTTTCAGGCCAAGATTAATGCGGTTAAATCTGAGATATCCGTAGTCTGTAGGGGTGGAAAATGAACTAGTTCCTCTGGAACTTGGTGCTTCAAAGTCCAATTTTTTTAAAAGAGATCATGGTGATATAGCTGAAAGACTAAAATTAAATTTGAAGCCTAGAAATATCAAAATTTCTTAGTAATTATTTTACTGACAAGCCATTAGTTTCCTAAAACTTTACTGATTCATTCATAAGTTAAGTCTCTAATCGATTAAATAATTTTCTAACAAATCTGAACAGATATACAAATCTAGAGAGTTCTCTGAGTTCTTCTTCAAAATTTTTTATATATTCAAAAAAAACCTTGAAAATCTCAAGTAAAGAAGACGGAAGAGTGAGACTGTACCAAAACGAAAGATGGTCTGTCAAAGAGTGAGAAGGAGGGATGTGAAGTGCCTGTAAGACAGAGACAGCCGAATTGATAAATTGTAACAAAATGCAGCGAAATTTTATATATCATATTCGCATATTTCTTGCATAAAAGAAGTAAGTCTCGTGCATGTGCATTTTTGTTGTGACTGTACCTCTCCATCTTTAGCACAATGGAAAATGATGTAGTGCTTTTTCCATGCCCGTTTTCAGTCTCACACTCTCCTCGCTCGCTGTTTGTGTCATTCCCTGATTTGTGTTTTTTTTTTTTGTTTTTTTTTTTTGTTTTTGTTAGTCTTAAGAGTGTGTGTGAAATTTATCGCATATGTCGCAAGTCTCACACACATGATATGGTAGATTTCTTTTAGCAGCTTTCTTTTCCTTTTCTGCTTCCGGACGACTATTGTAATTTTTAATGGTCTCTTGGTCTGTTTGGTCTTTTTGGTCTCTTTGGCCGGGAGTACGAAGCCAACGTTTTCTTTTGTCATATCCTGCACTTCACTGGGTCTGTTAAGGTGGAGTGGTTAGGGAACTACTTCAGTCTTTTAGATTGTAATAGAAAAATTTTGCATTGCCCTGCAATAAATGTGATAAATGATATGGACTTGTAGTTCTTGGTTGGTTCTCTTGGTTCTTTCAGTATCTTGTTTGTTATGACTCGCATTTAGCTGCGTAAAATGCATTATGCAGATGTCTTCCCACAGAATTTATGGCATCAGCTTATAGACAGACTTACTCACTCCATGTGTATCTATGTGTGTGTGTGTGTGTGTGTGCTTGTCCTGGTAATAGCTTAAGCCTTTCAGGATATAAATATTAGTCGGCTCTTAACTGTTGTAGTTGCATGCATTTGCCTCAGCAGAGAATCCAGCAAATGTGGTAAATTGTTTGTCAAGAGTGAGAAATGAGTTCTACCATGAAAAATAAATCAATGCTAAAGGTGATAATATCAAGGATGAAATGTTTAATTCTATGTTGACGATACTGGGAAACATTTAAATTAATTTGCACTGCAAACTTAAGGAGCCCATAAAACTACCTCAATTTGGAAGCAAGTAAATGAGACCTTCCAGGATCTTAAACTTCAGAAAGATCTTAGAAAACCAAGCTCATTTGATAATTTAATTTTGAGACCTTCCAGGATCTTGAGTTTCAGAAAGATCGTAGAGAGCCCACCTGACTTTTATGATGACTCATTTAGTTTTTCACTAGTTAAATTTACTTGTTTTTTAACAGTTTTATGGTTCCTATAAAAGGCAACTGTTTTATGGGCGAGACTTAATTCTTTACTTTGGAGTTGCTTAAGAAGTTTCCATCAGTTGCAAAACAATCACAAACAGACGCATAAACTTTATTCACTTTTCTGTGTTTTTATTTTTATGAAACAATTTTTATTTGTGATGTTTACCGAAAGTTGACAATTTATGGCGAATAAACATTTTTATATTGTTTATTTGAATTGCATTTCCGGCAAATTTATTGCACTGCACTTTTCTACATTTTAACGAGAATATCCATATTGGTTGGGTAGAGGGGGTGCCTGCCTACCTGCCCCTCTGTCGTTTCTGTGCCTATTTAAAACAGTTTTAATGCGCGCGTTGTTGGTGGCAGCGTCGGCGCTTATCAATGAACCAACAATTACAACAAAAACAACAACAGAGCCTCGTGTGCAAATAAAGAGTAATAAAAGCTACAACAATAACAACAACCAGAGCCAAACAGAAAGCGCACTCAATGGCCGTCATAAATGTTTTGTTTGCGGGTGAACCGAACTGCCTGACGCTGTTTGTCTTTAGCGTTGTTGTTGTTGTCATTGTGTTTGGTGTATTTTCGTATTTATATTTACATATGAAAAATAAAACAAAATCAAAAGAAAACATATGAAAAAGAGCAGAAAAATAAGAAGGAGAAGAAGAGGAGTAGGAGAAAAAAAGAGCATCATTCGGCTATTGTATATTTTATTTGCATATTAAAAGGCAAACAAAATGCCGACAACAAACACAAGCCGAGTCGAGCTGCCTCTCTGCATATCTCTTTGTGTGTGTGTGTGTGTTTGCATACATGACTATATAGAAAAATATAATGCCTGACGCGTGCACAGAAATTTAAATCGAAATATAAACACACACATGGGCGCACTTAAAAGATTAACCACGAAACGATCTCTTCTCTATCCTCACTGCCCAAGCAGTCCGGGGGATCTAGTGAAAGAACCGAAAGCTCCTCCCATATTATTTCCATTTTGCCTTTGTTTCATATTTTTATTAAATATTAAGAATTGCTTAAGCTTAACCAACACAAAAATAATAACAAAAGAGGCCGTATGGAATTTTAAGTTGTTTTTCACTTTTCTCTTTTTGGGTCGTTAAGCCATTTTTTTTTCTTTTTTTTCTTAATTTCTGCGCTGAGAGGATAAGCGGAAAATGAAATTAAGTAAAAGGCAAAAAAGTTATGTTTGGTTTTTTCTTTTTGTGAAGAAATACAAAGCTGTGCTTGATTGAGAATAGCCACAAAGTGACTTGAGAACTTGAAGAAATTGTTCAGAAACAAATCCTCTCACAGCTCATAAAGTTTGGCTCTCGAGTTTTCTAAACTCATTTTAAATATTTCGAGTGTATTACGAAAGCAAATCATTCCTATACAATTTTCTTTTCATTTAATTTTGAGTGTTTTTTATTTACATATGCGACTGCACACCGAAGCAATTTGTTTGCTTTTGTTTTCTGTCTGTTCTGTCGAATCGTACCGAAAAACACTTGTCCTCGTCATCATCAACCACGTCAACGTCAACCGGCAACGTTAACCTCATCTTCATCTTTATCACTCTGTCTGTGCCTTTGGGTAAACAGAAAAATCCCACGCACGTCTCAGTGTGCGTCTCTGTGTGTGTGTGTGTTTTATTTTTTTATTTTTTTACGTAACACAAACCAGAGTTACCGAAGCAGAGACCTGATAAAACTAAAAGAGAACAGGCCAAACTTTTGCCAGTGAAGAAGAAAATCCACTTGACTTTTTCGGTGGATACTCGAGTGCCAAGTCAAACTCCAAACTTCTGTTTTCTGTTCTGCTTCTTCTTTTTTTTTGGGATTCCAAAAAGCCGTTTAGGTTTTACAGTTTCTAATTATAAACCGCAACGTCAGCAGAGCAAGTCAAGTGCAGAGAGTAAAACTCTTTGAAGTTCCAAGTTCATGAACTTGTGCATTGAACTTCGTTTGGCAGTCAGCCTGAGAGCGGGCTACACATGCACAGGCACGCACACCAAAGTGTAAGCAAATCAGACGAAGAAGGTCAAACAACAAGGTTACGAAGCTCGACTGTGCTTTGACAGATTTCAACGCGAGCTGCGCGAAAATTCGTCACCTTGTTGAGAGCAGCTCGTTTTTTTTTCGGCACACTTGAGTCAGCCCTTCACCTCCCTGACTTTTGGCTCTGTCGATTAGTGTTGTTGTTGTTGTTTGTTTGCTTTCATTACATTGCAGTGGCCATCTGTTTTTTTGTGCTATTACTGCTATCAAGTTTGCAATTCTTGGTGAAGCGGTAGCAGAGGCCATGCCATGCCCAGTAGCCCTGAGAATGCGAATTCCAGTGGAGGAAGACTTTTAATTTGTGTGGATTTTGTGTTGTGTTCCGTTCTGGCAGAGTTCCGCTTCGTTTCATCGTCGTCTTCCTTTAAACGTCTTCCCTTTTCTCACTCGCATTTCAAACTTCACCCGTTGGTCCGTTTCTGCTCTGCTTTGCTCCGCTTGTGTGTAATGTAAAGTGGAAGTTGTAATTTAGTTTTTCGAAATGACTTTTCGGCACAACATTATCATTATGTGCATTTAATTGGTGTTTGTCTTGGCTGCCGCTGTTCCTCTTCTTTCGCTCGCTCTCTGTCTTAACAGTTTGTCTAGCTCGTACGTTTTATTTACCCCCCTCTCCCCTCCCTTACCGACACATCTTCCATCTGCTATACAACTAATTTGTGTGAATTTCCACTTTTCGGTGGTGGACTGAGATTACTTAGAAAATTTCTTGAATTGTTTTGGCATAGGAAATTGTCTATCGGAAATGAGGAGACAAGCCAGCCATCAAAGAGAGTTCGTTGGTGGTCTCCATACTGCTTTAATTGGGGGTTAATGAACTTACAAAGGTGTGTTTAAATGATGAAGAGTATTGGGAGGGTTTGTTTATACTTTGAAAATACGATCATGTTGGGTTTCCACATTTTACTGGGGAATCTTAAAAGCAAAATAGAATCTTCCACCAGCAGAGGTGAGTCGGACTTTTCATAATGAAACTCAGGGCTTCTCCAAATCCTTTACTATCTTTATACTCCAGGTTATATCGTACTACCAGAAAATCTTAAGTCTTCAAGTTCTAAAATAATTTACTTGAAATGACAACAGAAAGTCGTACTTCTTGAGTCGTACTTCTTAAATGGAAACTCAGGACTTCTCCAAATCCTATACTATCTTTATACTCCAGGTTATATCATACTACCAGAAAATCTTAAATCTTCAAGTTCTAAAATAATTTACTTGAAATGACAAGCTAAGAAGATAATAGACTTACTCAAAAATTAGCCTCATATTTTTCTATGGATCTTTTAAAATGAAAAACAAGAGTTTCAAAAATCGGACATAAATCATGGTATTGATGAACTTTAAATTTATTCGCATTTCTCATTATATCATATTGTTTTTTGGTTCGATGAATGTTCAGAGCTTTACATATTTTCTCATTAAAAATTGAATATGCTTTCCGGAATTTCCCAAGTATTTCATATGATTAAATTTTTAAATTAAACAACTCGAGTGCACTTTAAAAGCCTTGGGAATTGTCTTGCATTCGGCCAAGCCGTTCACTTGACTATAGTCGAGCTATTTGTAAACAGGAACAAAACACAAAAACCGCACTCCAACTGCCCACAGCCGCAAAACACATCAACACAGGACGAGCAGACAACAAGGACATAGACATGGACATGGCAACATGAGCTCACCAGCACCGCAACAGACGGACAGAAAAACGTTGAAATTAATGAGAAAATTCTCAACTTGATATAAAAAACCCACAAGATAACACAGAACGAACCGGATCGGACCGGGGGACTGACCAAACGGACAGGATGATTCAGGCGGACCAAAGCCGAATGCAAAACAGCGTACACCATCACGTAATAAGAAAAAAAGGAAAAAAAGCGAGAGAAAAAAGAATTAAAACTTTAGATAAAAATTGCAATGCAGTTAACGCTAACGGAGCCACAGAAAAAGAAACCGACAGACCCACGAATGGATCCGACAAGCGGCATTAAAAACTAACTGTAAACAGAGTGCTAAATAAAATTAGTGCAACGCAAAAAAAAGAGAGAAAAAAATGAGAGAAAGAGTAAGATGAGTGTAAAAATAGTCGCAAATGATATTAAAAACCCTGGCAGAGTCAAAGGGAACCACCAGAAATGACTTCTAATGAAAGAAAAACTAAGCGAAATCTCTCTTAAGGGATAATGACAAAGCTGACATTTGACGCGGCGGGCACGGTGGAGAACGGTGTGTTTGTAGGTAGGGGGAGGCTATGTCTCAGAGCAGCCAAACCGATAAAAATAATCATAGTGGCAAGTGGTCCCGCCCCCAGCTCAGCCCAACATATGCCGCCGAGTGGGGACCTTGTTCGGCTTTGAGTATGTCGACACGTGCTGCCTTTGGACTACCGTTCGTCTGCAGCACGTGCAAGGGCTTCAACCTGCGCCAGCGACTGAGAGAGAGTGAGAGATAGAGAGAGAGTGGGGAAGAGGAAGCATATAAAAGTTACTTGCAGTCGAATGCCTTGCCAACTTAATTTTCGTTGGGATATTTTGCGCTTGCCACCTGTTTCGTGTTGGAGCAGTCTATCTCTTTCTCTTTCTTTTCTCTGTTTTGTTTGTTTTATTTTTTTTTTTTGCCAGTCTTTGTCATCATCAACGTCGTCACCGTTGACTGGCGTACTCATTCATTTGGAATTGGCAAGCGAATGAAGCGCACAACCAAATGGAAAAAGAGAAGGAAAACAAGAATATCGAGAAAAAGCGATCAAGTGTCCGTATTCAATTTGCCGATTGATTGCAATTTTTATGATTAATGCAGCAGGCAGCAGAGAAACTCCATACACACACACACTTACACACAGGCATACACTCAATTTGATTACAGTCAAGTGAAGCTCACATAAGTGACCATATCGAGCATATGTTTCCAGGCCCAAACCCTTGGCAAACTGGAAATGACTGCCCCATGGCCTATAATTATGCAACTGCTTTTTTATTTATGAGCCACAATTTTTTTATGCGTTTATCGATTTTTTTTTACTTCATATTTTTTTTTGTTATATAAAAAAGGGAAAACCAAAAAAGCCAAGTTGTTGATACGCTTGATTATAAATGTTGATTGACGTTGTTGTGTGGTAGATTTTGTCACCTCGCCGCACATAAAAACTGTACTCATGTCCCGTTGTTCTCCCATCACAGGCGTCATCATAAATTACAAAGTGCAACTCTGTGGTTGCCGGCTAATGATGTGCTTCAATGGATTTTTACATTGATTTTGCTGATATGCACCCATGTTGCCGTCATCGTCATTATAGTCAAAGCTACCACTAAATTTGTTCTCACATACTCGTTTATTGGTTCCGTATATCCTGATTATATTATATTATGACTTTAAAAATCTTAAATAAATAATATAAAAATTGATTCCTTTAAACAAGGGGGTAAATTTCTTAACTAGAAAGATTTTGGCTTTCTCTCTAGGACTTGTCTGGTCTTGTATCTGTGTAAGATCAGGGTTTTATTTTTACATTTATCACCATAGTAATTATCTTAGGAATATTTTTAGCCTTAAAAAGTGTGTCCCAACTTCTTCTTGTTTACACTTGAAACAAATAATATTTCATTAACTTCTTAGGGTATATATAATTTTTTATTATTTCATATTTTTTCCCTTTTTTTTTTTGGGTTCTTTTATTTTATTAATGGTGTTAATGGAAGTTTGTGGAATTAATTTTTTAAGTGGTTTCTGTGCTCATTTATTAATTTTATTCGGTAGTTATGATAACAGAGAAATAATTTATAACCATTTTTACATTACAAAAGAAGCCAAAAAGCTTATTAAATTGCCAGACAAATTAATTTGTATGGCTTTAAATTTTTTAAATAAGAAATAAGTAATTTAATGGTTAAAAAATGAATTATTTTTTACAAGATTTTACCGATATTATTGTTTCAACACTAAAATCAGATTCTTTTGAAAAAGCGGATTTGCTAGGGTTCATTTAAATAAAATCTGAAGCTCTCATCTCATCTTTATTATTTATTTAATTACTTAAAATATTCTATATATTCCTGAAATACATGCTCATTTCTATATAATCAAAGTATTTAATGAGTTGAAATAAAGCAATAAATATTGGAGATATTCCAAAAGAAGCTTAATGATCCTGAAACACTCTGAAACTCAGTACTAATGCTTATTTCTATATAAATATCCAAGGTATTTAATTTGATTGAAATTAGGCAACAAAAATTGGTTGATTTTTGATATACTCTGGCAGTTCTATTAAAATGAAATTCAAGACTTATGTTGATCTATATTTCAACTTCTGAAATATCAAACTTGATTGGAATCGCTTAATAAATTCTGGAGATATTATCGAAATCAATTTAGGTTTATCTGGAGATAGGTCTTTCTTGAAAACAGGGTTTCTTTTATATGAATCAAGTCCTTACATCTGAAAGTCTCTATTTGCTCCGAACTTGTTTGATAGGTCAGAAATTTCACTTAGATTGAAACTTTTGAAATGTCAAATTATATGGTAAACGATTCTATTGGCTTATATTGCTCGACCTAAAAATCTAATATCTGAATCAAATCTTTATTTTCCTGGGCTTCACTCATTTTGGATTCGTTTATATTTTGCAAAAAAAAAAAAAAACAAGGAGGAAAACGTTGAATCCATACGGTATCCTTCCCATGGATTCGTAGAATGAATATCTGCTTATGTTTTAGTCGAATAAAAATATTTACCAAAAATAAAACTTTCAACATTTAATTAAATTATTTAAGAGTAAAATAGTTATTTTTTTCCGGAGTCTTTTAAAATGAATAATTAAATTGCCGGCAAACCTTTTCAGCAAATTAAATAAACAAAGGAATTAATCTAACCCAAAAAGCATTTCCCCTGGCGTTAATTTAGTCATTCACACACACACACACACTCACACACACTTGCATACCCGAGGCTGTTTTTGGTGGCGCACCCAAACTCCTAAACCCAGAAAGTCCATTAAGGCGGCATTCTAAGCACTTTCGAAACAATTAAAATAATTTGCCACATACTCGCGTTGCCAACAAGAAATCCTCGAACAGAGTCACACACACACGCTTACACCCCTACCGGCCACCCACTGGCTGGCACCTGCTACGGCATTCCCCAGACCTTTCAGGCTGTCTGCGCACTACGGTGCAACAGTGGAGAAGTTTTCAAAAAGCAAAAATTACCAACACTTAACTCGGCGCCCATGTCCAACTGTACTTTCGGCACTCAAGAGTGCCCCACCGACAGGACATGCTAGGATGCACACACACAGAGTGGAATCAAGGGTGCGGGGTATTCAAAACATCAGAACCTGCGGCGGTACACACTGAAAAGCGTGCCACATGGGATGGGGCAGGGCAAATTTTGCACTTCCATAGGTGAGTCGACCTGGGCGTTCCGAGCTTCCTGGTTGGTTAGTTGGTTGGTGCAGGGCTTAGGTGACCGGTTGCAGGTTGCTGGTGCCCAGTCGCCTGGAGGGCCTAGAGGGCTTAGGTGAATGTGTGTGTGTGTGTGTGAGTGTGAGCGGCTGTAGGTGTTTTAGGTTATGTGTGAAATATGCCACTTTAATGAGCCCCGTTGCACAGCAGAGTGCCGAACACTCCACAACAACTCAACCGAACTCGACTCGACTTTTGTCTCTTGTTGCTGCTGCTCGAAATATCCCTTGCCGCTGCTGTTGTTGTTGCATTGGGTTTTGGGGTCCTGCCGGCCATACCTCAATTGACATTTTGAATTGCTGCAGAGCCTGGTGCAGGCAGAAGAGAGGCAGTCGAAAAATGCCTTGCATATTTTTTTAGAGCCACAAAAGCTTCACTCTGCTTCTTCTTCTTATTCTCAGTACATACTAGTGTGTATGTGTGAGTGTGACCCGCACTGCTGAAAGGATAATACCAGTAGAAACACGTGTTTAACGCGTAAGTGCAAACGTGACGCTAAACTCATTTAAAGGATTACGCTTGGCCGAGGAAGGCAGGGGATCGACAGCGGCAGAGGTAATGGCAAAAGAGCGCCCAGCTGCATATTCAAGTGTCTCTGCGTGTGTGTGTGTGTGTGTGTAAATGAGATTAAATTTTGTTGAAAAGCTCACGAAAAAGCAAAGTGCGGTTTACACTTTTTTTCTCTTTGCTGTTGGTATTGCTTTTGCTGTTGTTGCTGTTGTTGTTGATGTGGTTGCTGCCGGCCAACTGGTCTGGTGGGGCTGAAGTGTATTTATGCATACAAATGTGTGCACACACACTCACATACAATCACTCACTCGAATGTAGGTTAAAAGCACTTTTGGGTGCGCCCACGACCCCATTAAAACAAAGCTACCCCAAAGCAACCAGCCTGCCAACCCTGCCAACCCTTTCAACCCCTCAAAAAACCCTAGAGTGTAACGAATATCTCCCCAACTCTTTGGCTCGCTTTGTGTTGATGTTTGTCTTCAGTTTAAACAGTTTAAGCGTTTTTCCATTGTATTCCTGTTTTTGATAATCCTTTCCCAAGGGCCCCGGAGACTTGAGTTTTGAGTCATGGTCCTGCCTCTTATGATTCTCTGGCCTTAAAATTTAATTAATTACAATTTTATGCGCCAGTGTTTGTGGAAATTCGTTTTATTCCGAGAATTATCATATGTCTTTTGGCTTCGACTTTTGACTGCCTGCCACTTTCGCCGCACCCCCGCTACCCTTGGTTCGAAGCTATTTCTGTTTGTCTGTCTGTTGTTTCATAAGATTAAATATCAAATATTTGCCGGCCTGACTATTTGAGTTGACTGAGCACTTGTAAGCCCAGAGACCCCTCACTACGGCACCGAGTGGGCGTTTATCTTGAAGCTAATGAACACAGGATGTGCAGTGGTTAGGCAAATTTGTAAAGCATTTTGCATTATCTATTGGCCATGGCCTAAGCTCAAAAGCATACCAGTCGAATGGTTTGTTTGGATTATTATAACCAGCAATTGGTATGTTAAATTAAAATTTAATTTACATTTTCCAGCCAATCTGTTTCTGGCCCACCAAGAAATTCCAAACAGGACCCGGAACATACCCAGAACTATGAATGCTCTCTTTTTAAAATCTAAAATTAAATAAAAATAAAAAAACATTTTCGCAAAATCAAACTTGTTTTAATTATTTACTGAAATTATGCCGGCTGGCGAAATAGCAGGTGACCAGGTCCAGCCAATCAAATCGCAGCACATGTAAACAAATAAAGCTTTCTCGGAAAGAGCGTAGTAATTTTGCTGCTCCAGATTTCTGAGTAATTCGAGACGATTGCACAATTTTACTAGGGTCCAATTAAGCAAAGTATCAGGCCCTTAGAAATTCTCAAAAAGAAAACAAAGAGCTCACTAGATAAGCAGTGCACAAATGAGCAAGAGAGGATGGAGCAAATTTTGCAATTATGTGTTTCTCAATTTCAGTTCTCAGATTTCTATGGATCAGAGCTCTCAAAGTAACAGAGCCCCAGAACCGAGTAGGAAGACGATTTGCCCATTTAACTCAAATAAATACACAGTACTTAATATCACCTCGAGGTATTATCGTCATCTTTATTGAGTTGTAATTATTGCGCTTTAAAAATTATTTGTGATTATATAGAAATCAAAAAAACAGGAAACGTAATGGGCATATCAAATGGGCTGCCAGGCAAACAGAAGCCAGTAGGAGGAATGCTGAAAGTAAAAACGGAGACGTTATCAGTTATAGTTTCTCTCCTTCTCTTCATTTATTCTTTCCTTGTTTCATTTCTTTGAATTTACACATTCGCTTGCCTGCTCGCTCGCACCCGCACAGCTTTTAGAAAGCTGCTTTGCCTAAGATCTCTTCATGCTAAGCAGAGCCTCCAGGAAAGCTTTTGCGTAAATTCTCTTTAGCTGAGCCAAGCAAAAGGCTTTTCATTTGTATATCTCAAAGAGTTTTACCAGAGAATTATAAATGAAATTCAATTTAAATTATTAATAGTGTCATGTCATAACTCGATTATTAAATAATTATTGATTAGTTAGCTAAGCGAAAATAAGTTCCATCAATCTAGAATTCCGACATTTCTATTTTAAGCTCAAAGCGGAATTGTTTGTGGTGACGGCGGTAGAGCTCTTTTGATGTGAAATGCCGCCGCAAAATTTTAAAGGGGACCCAAAGGGTTTCTTACCCAAATGCATTTTGAGGCAATTACCAACAAACGCCCCCGAAAATTGTTTTGCGTGCCACTTGGCAGGTCCCATTTTCGAGGTTGACGGTTGTCAGCTTTTTGGCCTTATCAAATGTTAAATTAATGATGTTCAAACATGAGCATTTGGGGATTTGGCTTCCATATGTGAGGTTTTGAGTTGGGCTAAACATTTAAAATTATATCAGTGAGAGCCAACACCCATTAAAGTGTATTTGTGTGTGTGTGGAAAGGCTTATCGAAAAGTTAATTCAATTATGTTAATTTCTCAAAGAGTTTGAAAAATACAAAAAAGAGTGCAGCGGTCACATTTCCGCTAAGCTAGACCAGGGAGAGCGAAGTCACTACTCTTCTTGTTGTTGTTGCTGTTCTCTTTATGCTTTTACCGTAACGAGGAATAAGAGGGAGTAAAAAAAAAAACTATCAAAGTTGTCGCACAGGTGGTCAACTGAGCGTGAATAATGAGCACACCAAGATAGCCGGACTAAACAGATAGACAGATAGAGGAAGAGAGTGAGAATGGGAGAGAGAGAGTTACGCTTGCAAAGGGTTTGAGCATTTGCATAGTCAACTGACAGACTAGGGACTGATTCAATTGACTAGCCGGACTGACTGCCGGACTGCAGTCGAGCCCTTCTCTTCAGTCTATCATTGTCGCCAGAGTCGTCTTCGCCATGGCTCACCATGGGTGTCTAATTATGCAGCTTTCTGTTGTTGTTCTTGTTGTCTCTGTTAATCAAACTGTTTAGAAAATCTAGATAAAACTTTTTAATTTCAAACCGACTGCTCGTAAAAAAGAAAACACCAAACGTTTCATGTGGGAAGAAACTTCCTACCAATGAACCCAAGCCAACCAGCAACCTGGTCTATCAGCAGAGCAGTTTTGTACAATTTATTTAAATTTAAACTGCAGCCTCGTCAGTCGTGAGCCCGGGGGCGCCTGCCCAACCGATCCTATCGGTGGCCTACGTCACTAACACACACACACACATACACATAAAACTTGCATTTTTATTGCCCCACACAGGTTATTCGTACAAACCATAAAAAAGGGTTAATTTGCACAAACAAACAAAGGCGTTTGCCCAAGGAAAGAGAAAACAAAATATATATAAAAAATAAAAAGCCAAAAGGTCCCGAGACCATGTGTTCCAAGTTTGTCCTCTGCCCACGGCCAAGTGACTAAGTGAGTCCTTGGGACCTTTTTTTCACTTAACACACAACTTTTTCGGCCAACTGTGTAGTCGCCAGTGAAGCAGCCAAACTGGCCATCTGATAATTAGAAATTTATTAAGCTTAATTATGTGTTGGCTGGAAGTACGCACTCGGAATATTTTCAGTTGCTTGATTAAAAGTAACCCAAAAAAAAAAAAAAAAAGGGTCAGGAAGTCACAAAAAGGAACCTACTTGTTTGGGCCATAAAAATGAAAGGCAAAAAGTTTCTCTCTCGCCTCTTTGGTGAGAGTGAAAGAAAGGCTCTTTTTATGAGATATCATGAAAATAAAATTAATTTGATGCCTTCACACAAAATTATTTACATTTTCTCTCTCTTCTTTTTTTTTGTTTTTTTTTTTTAGGTCTTGTGTAATTCTTTTTAGTGGCAGAATAATAAAAATAATATAATAAAAATTCCTTCTTTCATTCATTCTTTTTGTGGTAAGAAAATTTGCACATAATGTGGCCATAAAAAAGGAGGGAATCAAATAAATGTGAAAAAGACAACATTTTAAATGATTAAACTATTATGGCCTACAGATAAATTTGGGAAAGAAAAAATATATAATTTGCCCTCAGAAAACTAAAACATTAACGCCTCATCAAGGAGACATTAAATCGGTTTCTAGAAAGCTTTCCATTTACTAAGAAAAAATACCAGAAAACTTTCAGAAATCAAACCCAAACACACACACACCTAATTGCCCCTGATCGATGTGTATCATTAACATTTAACCCGTTGAAGAAGAAGAAATTCTCAGTTTAACATAAGAAAATATAAGAAGGGGGTCAGGTTATCTCTGGGTTCCCGAAGATTGCAGACTCTTCTTAAGGGTACTTTTTTATATAATATAATTTAAATTTATTATGAAAATATTTTTGGAAATTATTTCAAATATCAAGAGTTATTGGGAAATAAGTCCAGATATATTTCAAAGACCGATTGATGTAATCTATATCTATGTATATATATCTATATCTATATTACCTAAATTTTTTAAGAACTTATTATAGAACACAATTTAATGATAATCATAGATATATTCCAACGATTGTGGTCTGTATCCAAACTATCTGATTTGGTAGCTTAATCTAAACAAAATTCAATGGAGATGCCACCCTCTAGAGAGGTTCTTGATATATCTTATACCAACTCATTTCAAGAGAACTTTTCATATTGATTTAAAATATCAAATTTTATAAACTTTGTTTAATTAATACTCGAGATATTCCCAGAGATAGGTGTGGGTTCTGAATCCGAACAATCCGATTTGGTAGTTCGATCCAGATGAAACTCGGTACTTAAGTATATTTTTGTAAAAGTATTCCACATACCTAATTTGATTGAAATCGGTTTGAGAATGCCTGAGATATACCTAGATTAAGATTGACTGATTGAGGTTTGTGAGACTACCTCTTCGGACAGTCAGAAGAACTAAGAAGTATTTCTTAAAGTTTTTGGAAATTTCCTTCTTTGTTGAAACCAAGCCCAACATGAGTATACTCCGTCCATTCGAAAAGAGTGTGAAAAGGGGAAAGAATACAATTTGCGTGGGCTAAATTGAAAACGACCGGAAAAACGAGCAGACTGAAAACTGAAAAATTATTTAAAAACACATAAAATTTGCATTTTTAAAGACATTTTTTTTATGGTCTGAGGGAAAATTATGACTTGACGTGTTTATAAGAAGATCTGGTGGGCTGTAGAGTGTCATCTTCGTAGGTGATAAAAAACTTTTTAATTGGGTGTTTGTTGATAAGTTTTTTAGAATATTTTCCAACTGGAAATTTCACATCCACACATATGACAAATCATAAATATCACGACCCAACACACACACACACACCGACATACATATATAGAATAAATAAAAGAGTAGACTTTGGCCATTAAAAAGAGAGAGAGAGAGAGCTGCACTCAAAAGTTGTGAGACTGCAGTTGCCATATGTTGATGCCACACCACTGAAACATTACGTGACCAATGTGAAATCCGTTGACTTATGTCAATATGGCGTTCTCCACTTTTTTTTCCTACTTGTTCGCTGTTCTTATTGCTGCCTTTGGGCTAGGAAATCGACTGCAAAATCAAATGAAGATAGACAAGCCAGACAGCCGGATCGTGTGGCATGTGGCAAAGTTCAGAATAAGCAGCAGTTGCCGACAGTTGCACAAAACTTTTTTGGCAGTTGTGAGAAATCAAAATCAGGGCTCAGACAGCATTCAAACTTATCTCTCAGTCATTCAAACACTCAACCAGCCAGGGCTGGGCAATGCACTTCAAGATATCAAAGCCTGGGGGTCTTTTTTTTGAGATTCATGCCACCTATTTATTCTCCAACCCTTTCGGTCTCTCGGGAACGCCCACATTCTGAAATGACAGATATATGTACAAAATTTTTGAACTTGAAATTGCAGAAGGACAGCAACTCGTCTCAACAATTTTCTGAGGCATTCATTTATTTAATTTATTTTCACGCCATATTGTCAAATAGTCGGAAGAGTCGAGAAGTAGTTTTCACACAGGATTAAAGCGCTTAAGAAGAGAATTCAAGACACCAACCGCTGGCAGCTGTCAACAGTTGGCAAAAATGACTGCATGGCGACGTGAACGTGCGAACACAAATAAAAAGTGGCACGAGTCGAGCCGAAAAAAAAGAGTTGCCAATTTCAATAAAAAATTCTCTGAATCCGTGAGGGAGGGGAGGAAAATCAATGGAGAGCTTTCGATAGAAAGAAGTTGGCTTACTCTTTTCGGGGATTTCTCAAATTTAGATCTCATCAAGTAAAATCTACTTGATATTTTTCTAAAAAAAAAGTGGTTCCAGATGTTTTACTAAATTCTGAAAATATAAGGCATCAGCAATGCAAAGTTCTTTACAAAATAAGCACCTGCTAAAAGATTTAAATAAAAATTTAAAGAAAATTAAATGTGAAATTTTAAAAGTTTCAGGCTTGAAGAATTTCCAATACAAGGATTTCTGAATAAGAGTCAAATGAAATTGATTTTATATCTAAAGTTTTTCTAAACTCAGAAAATATAAGGAATCGACAAAAAACGATCTCTGAATGGGTTTTAGTGAACAAGATATAAGAGATTTTGAAAGTGTGGATCCCTGGATGATTCTCAAAATTTGAGATACTAAAAGATTCTGAAGATTTAGGTAACCACCCTGTATTGATGGAAAGAATAAGATCTGAAGTATTCGAAATAAGTGAAAATAGGAAGATGAACTTTGAATAAGTCTTTGAAGCAGTTGGGAGAGTCAATCTACTTTCTTTTGGGAAAAGAGTACCTATCAAAATAGTCAGCAATTTGCGGATAAAAGTAAAAAAAAAAATAAAGAAAGAAGTGGCTTACCTTTTTGCAAGTTGTACTTAAACAGGAAATATGCAGGTACACATCACACACACACACACACACACAGAGATACGCAAACACACACACCTGAATATATTTAATTTCAATCAATTTCCTTTTTCACCGATATATTGAAAATATATATGGTATTTTATTTTGGTATAATGTAATTTGATGCCAGTGCCACTGGAAATTGATAGCCACAATTGGGGGTGAAGCCAGGTGAGGTGGTGTAGTGTGTGGCTTATACGTTTTTATGCACACAGATGAGAATCCATTCTCCGGCAAGAGTGGACACAAGTGCTGGCAGCTGCTCAAACTCAGACGGGCAGGGCATGCGAGGTCCTGTCCAGCCACAAAGTGTCATGCACCTGTCAGTTGAATCGGGTAATACGATGGGTTGTCTGCCCTAACCTCACTCTTTGTGCATTGGCACATGGATGGGTCGCACCAAGAAGTTGGCTTCTCTGGATTTAAAATTGAAAAGGATTTTCAATAGATTCATTCATTCAACTGTATTTAATTTGTACTCAAACTCGAAAAATAAGTTGATGAATTTTTGGAGCAGCTCGGAACACTCGAAAAACATTTTTTAATTTAGTTTCAGACACTCGTACATTTGTGCACTTAAGCACCTTTTTAGTCAAACAATTTTCTGCAGCGTCAACAAACTTTTCAATGGGAGCTGAATGCTCATCGTCCCCATCAACATCATCATCATTCGCATCATCGTCATCGTCAGGTTGGGCACTTTGTCGCACACTTCAGAAAATATGGCAAGCTCATAATTTTAATCCAACATCACCGACTCGACGACTGCTCTCAGCTCGTCTCGGTTCGTCTCTTCTCCCAGCAGCACAATGTGGCAAATTAGCAACAATATTTAAAACTAACTGCCTGGCTGGCTGCCCTCTGCTCGGCCCACTCTCTCGATCCGTATACCCCATTCCTTTTGGCCTGGTCGTCTGCCAATTATTTAAAACGGAAACTTTTGCCATTTGGCGAGGACAAGCAAAAAAGAACAAAGGACAGCCGGAGACTGGGAGCGTGTGAAAGGGAGAGAATGAGTGAGTGTGAAAGAGGGGCAAAAACAAAGCGGCAAGCCTGTTCGACGCAGCGCAAAGCGCTAACGCATAGAATAAAAGAAGTACAAGAAAAAGAAGAAGAAGAAGAGGAGGAGGATAGAGAGAATGGAAGACCAAGGAAAGACAAAGTTTATGTTAAAAGCTTTGCATTATGGCCAAAACACTTAAAGTTACGAGCACATGCCACGCCCACCAAAAGACACCGAAAAAGTATTTTCACTGGGGCAAAAGCAAAAGAATTTTTTCATTTCGCTAAAAACCGTCGACAGTTTTTAGCACCAAAATTGTTGACTTAAAATTTTGCCTCCCAATACTCTTTTTCCACGAGTGCAAGTAATGGAGATAGTTGTAGACTTGGGAATACCAAGAAAACAAATCTGATCCTGTAGAGTCAGGATCCTCTTTTTTCCTTGCGTAAAAATGAAGAATATTTAGGAATTTTTGAATATTTACTTTTGGAAAGCTAAGCAAAGATAACTAATTTTTTTCTGTTCCAAAAATTGTTCATCAATTCTGACAAGCGGAAGTAATAATTTTTCGAAAGGCATAAAACCATATTTACTCCTCCGATTTCATGGGCGGATCAGTCGAATTAATTTTGAAGATCCTTGTAGATCTATAAGTAACTCCTTCCTCATACTAATCTGCAGATCTTTTTTCTAATAAAATATATTACTTCTTTAAGGAAACCATTTCCCTGTGTTACTCTCTAGAGCAGCTTTATTATCGAGGTCTTTCTTTGATTTGAGTCTTATGATTTTACGGTATGGTTCCGCACTAAGTCCGGTGTGATGGGACTTTATTTTAGTCCCTGTGTTTAGCGGTGTATACAGGAGGTTATACAGAAATACAATGGGTCTCGGGTCTTCTAAGTGATCTTGTCATCCTTAGGAAGTCAGGGACCTGTGTTAACTTCAATTCAAGAACTGATTAGTTCCGGAAAGCTTGTGCTTCTCCAAAAAGAGTATTTTTTTGCCGACTGCTCAAAATTTTCAAATCTATTTCCATTTCCTTTTTTGTAAGAATATTCTTTGCTAAAAAACAAAGAACTTGAATTGGGTCACCCACGCGGCGTACGTTTTTTGCTATTCATTTTCCTCATAGTCCTCTATTTTCAATGACAAATTTTTAATTAAACGCCAGAGAAAATAAACATGAATGTTTATTAAATGTATAAATACCAGAAGAAGTTAGACTCCAGCAGAATGAGTTTATGGCTTTCACATGGCTGAGATAATTCACTGAGTTCCCCAAAGGCATCCGCAGAATCCTCCCACCACCACGGAGACCAGAAATTGAAATTTACTCGAGACAATCCAAGCAACGCGGCGGCTAACCTGACCAATTGCCGGGGAGTCGGGTTTCACTAGGACCAACGCTCCCGGCAGTGATGGCCTTCTTGGTGGCTGGCTTATAATAAGTATTTCTATGTTAATAACACCATTATCACCGTCATCAAGGCAACGGCCGTTTGTGGCTGCGTCCATGAAGGATCAAGTCGTAGGAAGGGTGCTTGAGAGGGGGTAAGACTTGCCCTAGTGTCGTCACGTTGTCAAAACGGCGTTGACTTTTGGCGCTTTTCGGCATTTCATTGCCATGGTGGCTTTTACTGGTTTGGTTTTTTTCGTGATGCTTATTCCTTGCTTTTGGTTTCTTATCCTTATTACCATCACATCTTCATTTTTGCTCGTTCAGCTTTATTAGTGTGAAGATTTCGAGTATTTTGTGCTGGGTTTTTGCTGCCTTTCCACAAATCCCAGCGTAAAATTTACGCAAATTTTTGGCTTTCAAGTCCAAAACAAGAGACGACCCAGTTTTGTTTTTGTGTTGCTTTTGGGTTTTTTTTGTTATTTTTGGTTGGCTTTATCTTTGGCTGTTATGTTTTGGAGGTTTTTGTTGGAAAAGCCGGAAATTGTGGCTGCCGGATGTGGATTATGTTTTCAAGTTTGTAGCGGAAACTTTTTTCATTCCAATCGTTCCAAACCAAAGCTGTGTCATTAATAAAAGTTCAGCTTTAGTGGACAAACCAAAGGATTGACTTGGATTTTACGCTTTGTTAGGTTAGGTCAGACCGAACTGTCCAAATATATCCGAATCTGGGTTAAGTTAAGAGAGGTCGTTTTATTTTTGCACCTTTTAAATATTTCACTTTAATTGGAGTCAATGTTTAAACTCAATTGAGAGGTTACAGAGAATATATATCGGTAGTTTTTCTATTATCAAAGGATTAGCTGGGGCTTTAAGTTTTGTTAGTTTAAGTAAGACCAAGTTGAGCCAAGCTCTATAAATATATCTAGGTAAAGTTAGGTGTGGTTTTATATCCCATTTGGACCTTTGGTTTATATCACTCTAATAGGTTTGAGTTTTTCAAACCAATGGAGAGGTTTCTGCAAATATATATACCAAGTTTTTCTATTATCAAAGGATTAGCTTGTTAGGTTAAATAAGACCGAGTTGAGCCAAGCTTTATATAAATGGGTTAGGTAAGGAGTGGTTAGGTCCCTTTTGGATCTTTGGAATATATCACTCTAATAGGTTTGAGTTTCTAAGCCCAATGGAGAAGTTGTAGCAAATATATATAGCTAGTTTTACTGCTGGCTTCCCACATCTGCTTTGGCAATTAATTTCAGTCAGTTTTAAAATTTGTTTGCCTTGGCGTATTTTTCACGCCAAACTCTTGGAGTACTCGAAGGAAATTTTGCAATTTACGTGCACAACTTTTATTGCCTTGTGGCGCCGTTTGTGTCGTTGTCACCAGAACTTGAGGGGTTTTAGCCAACTCAGTTTTCAGGCCAACGGATTCTACCGCCTGGCTGGCTGCCTAGCTGGTTGCCTGTTGTCAACCATGTTTCGGTATCCTTCGTTGCCGTCGTCATCGTCTTCATTGTGCACTTAAAGTAATTAAGGGAATTACTTCAAAAGTCGCCAAGTTTTCTAATTATATCGAATAAATTTGTTTAATACTATTGTAGGGCAAATTATTCCCTCTGACTCTCCGACTTGGCCATAATTTGCAGAACTGAACAAATGGCAACCTCTGAGCTTTCGGGAATCTCTTTCATTAGATCTGTACCACCCGTCACTTGTTCCTCACCCTCCCTCTTAGTTCGTTCACCGCTCCAGTCAATTTGGTTGGCCGAATGTCCGAAATGTTGATGGCAATTTTCGTGATACTCTCCTCCTGCTTCTCCACGCAGTCCGTCAGTCATTCCCCTTTGCCAGGCCGGCAGCGATTCTCTTGTTTACTCTAGTGGAAATGTTAATTTTTTAGACTTTTCGACTGTTGCTGTGATTTTTGCCGTTGATTTTCTGATTTTGAATGGCAGGCGTTGAAATTGTTTCTTTTTTTTTTTTGCTTTCGGTTTTCATTTGCCATTTTTATTCCCTTTTTTTTTGTTTCATTTTGATTATTTGGCTCAGTTGTTTATTCAATTTCCCGACAAATTTTTTTTGTTCTTTTTTTGTTCATTCCTCTCGATTGCCCTGCTCATTTTAGAATTGCTTTGCTTTTTTTTCACTAGCCATTTTGGAGGAATGACTCTGAAATTGTGGTGTGGGTTTTAGGTTAGAGATTTTGATTTTGAATTTAGAGCTTTTGTTATGGGAGGCATCCGTGTTATCAGGCATTATTTTTATGGCACTCTGATTTGGGGTATTTAAATTTTTTTTGGCTGATTAAAGGTGGGTAGATAAGAACATTTGAATGAGCATGAAATGAGCAGTCAATCAGAATATTTTTTTTCTTGTTTACTTCAATGAACAAAAGACTTGAATACCACATAAGACCAAGTCCTGCCCAGCAAGGGAAATCAAATCTATTCTTGAATGAACATGAACATAAAAAGGTACGATTTTATTTTTAAAGATACTCAGAAAACCTTTTGCTAAGCCTTTAGAATTTCACATCAAATTTACAGTCACTATCGTATCTTTCATATCATATCTCAAAATATTCATAACAGTTAACAAGTTGTATATCAGAAAACATTTATTAAACTATTCCATCGATATCAAAAACAAATAAACACGTACACCCACACCGACAATCTACACAATCCAAAAGCCAGCCAAAGTTAAATGAAGCAACAGAAAACCATCCAGAGAGAAAGGGAGTCCGGTTGTCTGACCCAAATTCAAACTCGTGTAGCTGTAAGTTTAGTTTGGGTTTAAGTTCTTGTAAGCCAATTGTCAGACTACCTATACTGAGGGGCCAGGGGCCGAAGCTGAGGGAATTCCTGCCCGGACTCTGACAATTCTTAATGAAGCAACGCACGTAAACAATAAGCAAACTTTGAAGCGAAATTTTGCGCAAATAACGTTACTTTTTGTCTGTTGTTTCTACTTCATTCTGCGTCTCGTTTTTCTTTTTTCCTGTGGACTGCCTCTCTGTTTTTCTCCAGTAAAGCAAAGAAAATAGAGATACGTGAGGCATATCATGTGGAAGGCAAGAGCAGCCTAGAGGGGGGGTGCAACGGGTTAACCGAAGGTCGTACGTTCTCATCGTCGAGGCAGTGAAAAGTTTTGCCTGCTCTGTAACAAGTTGTTGGGAATTAGTTGGCGGAGGAAAAGTGTGGCAACGCTGTTGTAAATGTTGCCATTACCATGGCCACTGCCAGGGCTGCTGCCGCAGAGTTCCTGTTGCTGTGGCGCTACTCTCAGCGACTGCCTCATTAATTTGAAAGGCAAAAACGGAAGCGTGCAACCAGTTTCCGGTTTACAACAAAAAAAGAAACGGCCGACTCGTTATGCAATGCCAACCGAAATGAGCCAGGAATATGTCCTGGTTATCTGCGCCAGGAAAGTGTCGAAAAAAGAGTCGGCTTAAATTTTCTATAGAGTGAGTCGAAACAATTTATGTAAGCCTGTTTTTATTTTATTTCATTTGTTTATTTGTTGCCTCTTAATAAGTAAGAAGTCGGCCAACAACAACAGCAACAAAAAGGGTGTAGAAACTTTTTGAAGTGCGCAAAATATGCGCTCTAGGCACGCAGCCTTGCGGCTCCAACAAGAGTAACTCTGGCCCAGAGGCCAGGATGGGCAGCTACGGGTTAGGGAATCTAGGTTAGCAGCTGATGTCGTTGGCTCATTCATCCCGCTGACTACCCCAGCGCCAGCCCTTGAGCTGAGTTTGAACAATGAATACGAAATTAATGTAGGTCGAAATGGCAAACCAAGAAAGCCAAGCCGAGCCGAGTCAGCCAAAGAGAGTCATTCCATCAGCTCGGCATGTGCTTGAAATAGATTAATTAGTTAATTGGGTTGGAACAAAGTCTACTAAAGTATATTTGTATTTCAATTTCTGAATCTGCTTCTCTCTGTGTGAGTGTGAGTATGTGTGTCTGTGTGTGTGTGGGTGCTGGTTTGTTTATGCCCGCACGCAGTGCAGCGGGTCAGGGCTCGGGTTCGGGCTTAGGTCATGGCTCTGACATGAAATATGCCAAAAATATTTCTTATGAAAAATGATTGCAACAAAATTTTTGAAGAAAAGAAATGAAGAAATAAATAACGCAATATCTTTGTTGGGTTTAATGAAAGAAATGAAAGAAATGAAGTTGAAAAATAAAAATTATTCAGCTCTTCCAAATTAGTTTGAAATTTATCAAGCAAATTGTCAGAGTTTCATAAAAAATAATGTAAATTGTAAAAAGTTGTGAATCTATTTGGTATATTAAAAGTCTGAAGATCTTAAATTCAAATTCTTAAAGGATAAATTGGGTTAAGCTAGTCATTCATAGGAATATATTAGGAATTTATAAAACAAAAAATAAAAAATCTCCATTTTGAAAGATTTTAAACTTTCAGATTATTAAAAATAATGATATGAACCCTATAAAAATTTGCTTATATAAAATTATTATAAAAATCTTAAAGATGTTTTTGAGAATAATCAAAAAAAAAAAAAAAGAACCTTTTTTAGAATATAAAATAAGATCCATATCACTTTGCATTATTATTTTTAAGATACTTTCAAGTATTTATTAGCCTTCAGGGTTTTGCAATCTTTATAAGATTCTTAGATAATATATATGTTTTTATTTATGCTTAAATAATTTCAAATTCTCATATATCGGATCCGATCGTATCAGGTTTTACTTAGTATCGATTAGGTTATTAATTCCATGTTAAGTTGTTAGAATAATTAAATAAATAATTTAAATTGCATAATTAAAAAGTATATATTGGTTTAATAATATCTGATTCTTCTGGATCGGATTACTAAGAATTAAAATCAAAAATTATAATATTAGATTATTCAATATGCACATATGTAAATAGGTTTTGGAATAATTATAAGAATGATGAACACGTTTTGACTTTTAATTAATTTTAGATTCTACTTGGTATAGTTTTGAAGAATTTAATTCTGATTTTATATCAGAATATACGAAATATATTTGTATTTGATTTGCGGAATAATTAAAATAAGCCTAACGTAATACTGGTTAATATTTTAATAATTTCCGATTCACCTAGATCGGATTACTTACAATTAAATTAGAGATACGTTTTAAAATATTATTTGAGTCAATTACGAAATATTTATTTATAAAGAAGTTTTGATATAATTTGAAAAGTTGTAAGGCAGTAATAATTTCAGATTCTTCTAAATCAGATTAATTTGTGAAATACGTATAAGCTTAAAATTAAATTATATTTAAAAGTTCAAGAAAAGTTTTGTATTAAACAATAGAATCAAACTAAAATTGTCTTTGTTTCTAAATAAATTAAGATGATCCAATTTGAAAGCATTGAGTAGATAAAGATTAAAGAAAGAAAACAACGGTTCTTTTCACACTTCATTTGAATTGAATAAAGAAATTTTTGTTATTTAAAATTTTCCATATTTATATTGTCAATATAAATAAATATGAAAATTTTCGTCCTCTTGGTGAGTCGCTAAAAACTCTTACATAACCACAGACGGACGGACTGACGGAGCTGACTGGCTCAGACAATGGCTGAGTAAACATATTTCAGCTTGAAATCCTTTTAATCTGGTTTGCAAAACACAGAGACGGAGTCTGTTTTCTTTTGTGTCCTTAAGTAAATAAATAAACCAAAAATAAAGAAGAAGACAGAAAGGACTTTTTTTCGGGTCCACCCACCCAACCAAGTTGTGTTTGTTGTCTTTAGTTTGGTTAGGAAAAATAGACAAAAACAGAAACACTCTTAAGTGTGTGTGTATGTGATTTTATGCAACTTGGAAAAACGCAGGGGAGAGAAAAAATGTGCACTTGTTTATTTGTCAACACACACAGAGAAACACGCAGACAAAGGCGCAGTCACAGAGAAAATCCTTGGCTGGGCTGGAATGCTTGAATCGTTTGAGTCTCCAGTCTGCCTGCATATGTTGTCAACGCTAATCAAGCGAACACACATGATAAACAGAACCACAAAGGCACTCGCAGGATACGCAACAAAAACAACAAACAACTTTTTTGCCTAGGCCAACCGAAAGACAAGCAGACAGACCGAGAGCCAGGCTCTCCCGGGAACTTGTGCAATTGTATTTGTTTATCCAAGCAGCGGGTTGTCTAAGTAGCCCCAGGAGGCAACAACAACAACAACAGCAACAGCGACAACGGCTTATAAGCCATCCAGAAGGCACCCAAGCCAGGACAAGCCAGGACAAGTCAGGGCAAGCCAACCCAGGCCAAGCTATTCCAGGCCCCGTGCAGTCTAGCCGAGAGGCTAGGCCCAGCTCTCTCAAACTTGTGAGCTGCATTTGCATTCAGTTGAATTCTGCAATGTCTTTGGCCTGGACTCGACCGCCTCAAACCCTTTCGACTGCCTTCCTTTTGATCCTTTCTGTTTCTTTTTTTTTTGCAAAAATAGTTTCTGCATAATTTCACAGGCATTCCGGCTTTTGTGTGTGTTTGCTTGGTATGAATATTCTGTATGCGTTTTAAATGTTATGCCTTTTGATTGATTTATGTTAATCTTGGGCAATTATGCACAGCAGAACACACACACGCAGAAATCCAGACAAAAGAATCTTTCAGATACAAACAAAAACGCAAATGAATTCCTTTGGTTCAGCAAATCAAAAGATTTCCCAGCAATTGCATATTTGTTTTTTTTTTTACATATTTTAAAAATGCTTGTAATCAGTTTTTCACATTTAATGGGATTAAAATTATGTTGAAAATTTATTTTCTGTTATTTTTTTTTTTTTTTGAGCAATTAAATTTTTCATCTTCATAGAGAAGGGAAATACTTCAAAGGTTTTGACTATATATTTTGTGTAGTTACTTTAGAGTCATAACTCATATGGGATAAGGTTGGCACTGTAATGTTTGTGAGTAAGAAAAAGAGAGAGAGAGAGAGGGAGAGAGGTGGAGTGAAAGAGAAAGAGTTTGACTGAGTGAGTAAGTGAATCAGATGGTTTTACTAGCTTGGTCTAAACTACTAACTAAAGTAACATTTTATTATGTCACTATGTCACACACACACTCACACACACACACACTCTCACACACTTGCCTGACATGCTGACATGTTAAAGAGCGTGTAAGTAAAGTGTGATGGAAGCTGTGAGATAACCAAGTGAGACCAAGTCATCCTAGAATGCCGAGCCTGCTTTACCCAGCCCTGGGAGAGCATCTTCCACTTGGTGTATAGCATATACACCATGTTGACTGCTGGCAGACAAGAGTCTTTCCTGTCTGCCTGCCTCTACCTGTCTCCCCCCTTTCCCTAAGCCTTAATGTTTGCCCTGTCTTACCTTGTCTTTGCTTTGCCTTAGCTTGTCTGTTTTATGGTTTACTTTCAACTTGCATAGTTAAAAGAAGTAAATAAAGGAATACATATAACTTTTGTGTTGGACTTTTTCATCATCATCCACCTATTCCTAGTCCTTCTTTCTTTTTCCTTTTCTCAAGCTTACACCTTCTGCCTGAGTTCCTTCCGCTCTTGTTGGCGTATTTCGAGATGGAATTTTTAATGAATTTACTTTTAGTTTCGGTGTCATCCTCTGCATATGTGTTGCCATATTTTTCAAGAAAAATTATATAAAAAACAAAAAAGAAAAGCTTTACACCTTCCCTGGCTGAGAGGAGTCCATTGACTGCACAAAATGAAAGGTGTAAATTTGCTTATAGAAAATGGTAAGGCTTCTGGCTCAGTGACTTGATTTTGATACCATTAAGTGAGGACACAGTGAGGATACCAGAGGCAAATAAAAATATACAAAATATTCGAAATATTTATTCCCTTCAAGCTATCTATGCCAAATTGTAGAGTCGAAGAAAGAAGCTTATTGTGAATTGAATATGGCAATTCCAACGATGTGTGAATAAATCGTAAACAATAATTTTATATATTCTCAAAAAGGAAGCCAAAGAAATGGAAAAAGGATTTTTTCAAGAAGCCCTGAGACCTTCAAGTATTTTAGAGCTTAAAGAGCCCTTGCAAATATGGAAGGTTTCACTGAAGATATTTTCCACAAATGCCTCTCAAGACCCATTTAACTACTTCCTCTCACAAATGAAACTTGAAAATGCATTTTACCAACTTGAAATCTTCTTCCCCCACCCCCCTGAAACCCAAATAATCATAAATCTAAAGGTTTCGGAGTAACTGAACTTGTGCGTAAGTTTAAATTAGTCGAAAGCTAATTAACGATAAGCGGTGGGCTTGTAACTTAAAGTGAAGCTCAAAACTTTGTGTTCTTCTTACTTTTACTCTTTTCTTTTTTTTTTGGGGAAAAGTTTTAATGCAATTTATCGAATGACTTTGGGTAAGCCAAGTGCTTATTATCGGGCATCTATTTCAATTTCCTGCAGCAATTACAAGCCGACCACAGAAATGCCAAAGTCGTTGTTGATTTTTTTCCCCCTCCCCACTTTTATCTCAACCTGCCTAGTGAGTCTCTGAAAATTACGTATTTTTTGGGTCAGCAAGTCTTAGGAGAAGCAACACCCACGTAGTCTCAGGCTGACCTTTCGCCTGGCACAGTTCAGAGGCGACTGTGCGATGGTCTTGCCTGTTTGAGAATCTCAAAGGGAAATTTCTCTCACTCATTAAAACAAGGGATAAACTAATGAGAGAGAGAGAGAGAGAGAGAGAGAGAAGTGACAGGGCGCAAAATCGCTCAAGAAAAATTATTGACGACTCTCAAAAATTTCCCTTTTGAGTGAGTGGAAAATCCGCGCGAGCGAGAGCGAGAGAGAGAGCTAAATGTGTTGCTTGAAAAAGCCGGTTTTGAGTGATTTGAGAATTTTTCGAGTGACCCTTTTGAGTATCGCAATTTTTTTTGCTGTTTCGCCTACTCCTTGCGTGTTAAGAAATGCATTGTTCCACTTTTTGGTAAGGATGCTTGGGCACGTTTTATTTTGCAGCTGCTTTTGTTGTTGTTATTGCAGCGATTTGTGCATTGAGTCTCCGATTTTCCGTTGTTTTTGTTGGCCAGTTTATGGTCAGTTTTGTGCTGAGCTTGGAAATGAAGCGTATCTTGCCCTTAAGCCGGGTGACTCTCTGGCCGAAGGCAGCCAACAATGCGATACCATATTTGCCCCTAGGGACCCATAATGGTCGAGATTTTTAGTTACATCGAAAGTCTTTAGTGCGGAGCTTTAGTAGATAGCCCGGTGCGGTCTTTAAAGTTTTTAAATTTGAGCTCGCAAAAGGTTTAGCAAAGTGCTTGAATTTCTTAAATTATTTTGGGTATTTCTTTTTTTTATTTAAGTGAATATTTTTCTTTTTGAGATAAAAAATTAAAATGTTTGTTTCCCGATTCAAAAGCTGGTGAATATTTGGGATTTAATTAGTTAAATTTTGTGAGTTTTTCTTCTTCACTTTTAATTAGGTTTTTGAATTTTTCCCTTTGATTATTTCATTAATGAGGACCCACAATTTTAAAGCCCTCAAATTGACACTCCCTAAAGCTTACACAAAAATATTCTTTTTATCTCAGAATATTAAGCATCTTTAAAGTTCTTATTTTTTATCAAAATTCTCCTCTCATAAATAAAAAATCTGTAACTTCTGAGAGTTTCAGAACTTCTCCTAAGGAAACCAGGGATTACTTGAAGCCTTCTTAAAACTTCCTAAGCATTTTACAATCTTGATTGTCTTCATTTGCTCTTTTCGGATAATCCCATATCCTCTGCCCGGTTAAGCATTTCCCCAAGCCATTAGTGAAACTTCAGACTGGGCTGATTAAAAGTCTCAATTTCATAGCTGTCGGAGCAAAAACGAGAAACTTGCGGAAAACTTTAAGGCAAAAACGCTACAGCAAACGTGACTGAAGGTTTTTTTTTTGCCAACACATTTTTTTCCCTTTATGTTTTGGTCTGGTCTGTGGCCTTTTGAAAACATTGGTCAAAAGTGCAGAGAATTGGGTCAAACCAGCGACAACAACTGGGAAACACTGAACAGTGACAACGATGAAAATGTTCAAGACAAAAAAAAAAACCTACACATTCGACCAAAAATCGTATGCTTAAAATACGCCAGGATACACGTGACATACCAAAAAAATAAAAATAAAACACCCTCGCTAAAACCACTTCATTCCCTCGCTCAGACACTCACTCTCTCTCTCTCTGTCTCTCTCCCGCTGGGTAATCATCACAGCAATTGCCGCTGAAACTGAAATTTGAGTTGGCTCTCGCTGAGCGAGCGAGTGAGTGAAGTCAGGAAAGAATGAAAAATTTCCCAAAAAACGAGCGGCCACGCTTCACGGCAAATCAAGTTGGCCAGAGCATGCAACAAAGTTTCAGTCAGTCAGCAACGAACTGCCAAGGCATACGGTCGACTCGACGCTGCCAGAACAACAACAAATAAAAAAAAAATAAAAAAATAAATATAAACGTGTTTCGTCGCTTACAATTCTATAGATACTTTTGTATCTACGTGTGACAATTTGTCTTGTGAGGGCGTGCGAGAGTGTGTGTGTGCATCAGAGTGTGTGTAGTGCTTAAACAAAATATAAAAGTCAAACCAAATTCACAAAACCAAAAACATGTCAACCACAATGGATTACCCAATGGAGACAACAACAACAGCAGCCGCCACAACAACAACAATGCCGGGGGAGCTATTTGCAGATTATATTGCCGCCCCGGCAAGCAGCATGAGTCCAGCTGCCATAGCCGAGCATATGCAACAGAATCAAATCACATTCGAGATACCCACAGCTCACGACTTGCGTCATATCGATGCCCTTCACTCCTTCAATTCCTTGCTCCAGCGCATTGGCAACACAGCCGCTGTGGTGGCCTATGACACAGTCGTGCCCGCATCCGCATCGGCATCGGCATCCTCTGCTGCTCAACATGTGCCCTGGTCGCATGATTCCACAATTACCACAGAGCAGTTATCCAAATCGGTGGTCCTGGACCTGGCCGATCTCAGAGAGCACAATGCCAGCTCTGCCGGTGGCTGGGCCAGTGAAATCTTTGGCGACACCGATATCCATTCGATAATCAACTACCTATGGATCGGTGTGGTCACCTCCCTGGTTCTCCTCTCCCTCGTCTTCATAGTCTTCAGCTGCTATTTTTATCGCAAATTTCATACATGGAAAAAGTGCAGTAAGTATCTGACAGATATTTGACAGAATTTATATAAGTGGGTACATGTGTGTGTGTTTGTGTGTGTTTGCCAAGTTATCAGCAGCAATTTATCCAATTGTTTGGCTGGCCATATTCATTCTCTTTGCTACCGGCTAAACCATATAAAGTGCAGCCTGCTCTTCCTCTTCTCTACTCGATCTGGCCTGTTTTGCGGTCGTTATTGTCACATAAATTCTATTTTTTTTTTTTGGTAAAAGTGTCAGCGCTGTGGCCATAGACTTGGTCATAATTTTTTAGATACACAACTTTATTGTGCCACAAAATTAATGCCTCTGTGTGTGTGTGTGTTTGTGTGTGTAGCATATTTATAATATTAAATTGACTTGGCCTAAGGGGGAAGGTTGGGAGGGGGTGAGGGCACATCTTTATGTTTATGTGCGAGTGTGTGTGATAATGGAGCCGAAAAGAAATGCTTTAAAAAAATTGATTATGTTTTGTGTTTACTCAGATACATTTTGTGTTGGGTTAGATACTTTTGTGCTTACACAGATACATTTTGTCTTTTCCGTTTTTAAGGCAAATTTTGAGCTTAAATTTGGCAAAAATTTTACTTAATATTTCTGAGTTCGTTTTTGGGAAAATTAAAAAAAAAAGATAATTTTTTCCTGAACAAATAAATTTATTATACCAACTAAAATAAGTTTATTTATGGAATCAAATATTGAACCGAAAACCTGTTGCTCAAGCAAAAACAAACAAAAGCTAAAAATAAAACGAACAAAAAAAAAAAAACAAAAACAACGAACATGAAAAAATAAATTGAGGAAAAAAAAAGAAAAAAACAGAAAACGGAAATATAAAAACACATGAGAAATGTGTTGTGGGCTTTCAGTAAATCTGGTAAATAAATCATATGCTTAGGCAATTTACACATAATTATGGCCAAGAAAGAAAACAGCAAAAAGAGAGATGCCAAAACTAGCCAGAAAAGATACAAGATTTAACAAGAACAAAACTAAAGTCTGAGCAAAGTTCAGACCTTGAGAAGTATCGAATCGTGGCGAGTCGAAATGAAACCAAGTTGCAACTCAAGTGTCAAAAAGTTTTTACAGACCAATTTGGCCAAATGATTTATTTAGGCCAAATACAGAGTGAAAATGTTTTCATTTTTCCTAGACTTTCCAGCCCTAAGCTTGCTTAGGCTATGCCAGTCTCACATTAAAGTTGAGACGGCCAACTGGTTGGCTGACTGGCTGGTTGGCTGGTTGGCAATGCGGCCAACAACTCAACTGTCAAACTGTCAATTTTGTGCTAACGAGCCTTAAAAACTTTTACCCATCATTACACGTTTTTGTTGCTGCTATTTTTACCGGGGGCTTCCGAGGTGCCCCCAAAAACTTTGAGTGGTATATCTGTGTCTGTGTGTGTGTGTGTGTGTGTCAGGAATGTGAAGTGGAGTGAAATTCCATGTAGAAGTGAGTCTCCTTTTTTTACGTACGTAAAATATCAATTTAGCCCTAAAAAAAAAAATAAAAACAAACATTGTGTAGGTGTGCATGTGTGTGTGACTGTGTCCGTGAGTTTATTTTAGTCTGTTTGTGTAGCCTGCTTTTTTGGGCGTGTATTCCTAATTAGTTTCGTTAGTGACTCTCTCCTTTTGCTTTGTATCTTTTTTTTTTATTTCAAGCCCGACCCATATTGATAGTAAGTATCTTTCTTTTTGTTGTTGTTGTTGCTGCATTTTTTTTTATATAGGAACTACGTGTGTCATTTATAATTAAGCAACTTGGCTTAAGTTTTAGTAGCACGCTTTTATGCGTTTAATACTCGCTACGTGTCGTCTCACAGTGTTTACCTTATAAATACTTAACAAGCAGGAAGAGGAAGAGAAGGTAAAGAGAAGGGGGAATGGGAAGAGGAAGAAAACTCCACTTTGTGAAATTCCCATTTGGCTAGAGTCTTGGGTGCCTTGTTAGTGAGAGGTGACTGGTTCACCTGGCGCCAAGCTAACAGAGCAAGAGGCAGGCTGAAGCCAGCTTACCAGTTTATTTATTAAACTGTCACATACACACAGACATACATACATACACAGACGCACAGAGACATAAAGCCAACCAGGCATGCCAACACACAGACAGACCCCAAACACACTTAACACACTTACCAGTTCAGGCAAAATCTTGGCCAACAACCTGAAGGGGCCAACTCTCTCTCTCTCTCTCTGTGTTTGTGTGTGTGAGACAAAGTTTTCGGCCAACCAGCTTGTTATCAATTAGTGCAACGTACAACTGAATTTATTAACAGAAACAGCAACACAAACTTGTCTTGTCCCTTCGCCTGCCCCAGCTCATCTCGTTCACTTGGCTGCTAAAATTAAGCCAACTTAGCCTGGGCTCTCTCCCAGCTCTTTTGGCGTATAGAATTCTGTGAAACTCACTTACTGTTTATTATATTGTATAGGTTCTGCATAATTTACTTGCCCAGAAATGTAATTAAGCATAGCATATTCTCAGAAGGAGCCAGCCAAGAGCCAGCCAAATATTTCAGGTTCTTTTTTACTCGAGTTGGCTTACTCTTTTTTACTTGATTTAATTCGGATTGCTTTCTTTTTTTTCAGTTTAATTCTCTGTCATAATTTTTTTAAGAGTTGATAAACTGTCAATTATTTAAAAAATGTAGCAAAAGTCTTCAATTTATATTTTTCCTTGCCCGTTTAAAATTAAATTAAACGAGTTGGCAAAAAAAAAAAAAATCATTTTGTCTGAATCAAATAAAATAAAATACCAAAGTTGCTGACGCTGTGCAATTTGTGGAAGGGGTTTGGGTTGTTTTTTTTTTTTTTTGTTTGCTGCAAACCACTCACATTGCAATGAATTTAAATTGTTGCATACATTTTTGTGTACACCCAAAAGAAAGGAGCCTTTCAACTGTCCAACAACGGCAAGCCAAAGGGAAACAAATGGTGTGCTAATTTTTTTTTCCCACTTCCCCAAAAAATAAAAGAAGGGACAACACTTTTTTCGGGACTCTCTTATTGTGTGTGAGAGTGTGTGTGTGTGTGTGAGTGTGCATTTTATATTGCATAAAATATGAAGCCCGCAGTGAGTCAGAGAGTCTCTGTTTGTCTGCTTGTCTATCAAAAAATGAAACAAAAGTCAAATGGGCAAACAGGCGTTGCCACAGGACTCAAATACACATGCAAAAAATATAAATAAATTTTTTAATATCAGGCATGCTATATATATGTATATGTGTTTATGTGTGTGTGTGTGTGTGTGTGTGTGTGTGTGTGTGTGTGTTTGGTACATTTATGGTACAGTTATAATAATAAATCAACAACTGCTGCCAACTGCTGGACTGGCACTGCACTCACAGACTCGGAAAGATGATGTTGCCACTGCCACTGCCACAGACTCGTGCCACTGCTGCCACAGTGGCATAGCCTGCTGCTGGTTCTGGTTACTGGTTACTGGCTTCCGCCTCTGACTGTGTTTTTAATATTGTAATGCGCAAATTTTTCAACAGGCTTACTACGTCCTTCACCCTGGCCTCTCGCCCCAGGTTTATTTTAATTGAAAAGCATTTGTGCATATTTGCCCAGGCAATTGCTAAAAATTGAGCGAGTATCTGTGTGGAAAAAATCCATATCCTTTTTTTTTATGTCCACTGTCAAATCATAAAAAAAAAATTAAGCCCGAAGTCCTATGAAATTTAATAAAATCTACCAGTTTTTTTTTTTTTTTTTTTTTTTTTTTTTAGCTGAGCTAAATTAAATGAAGACTGACCAAAGCGTTTATTTATTAAATACAGTTAAAATCGCATTTAATAAAAAAAAAAAATGTTACAGTTTTTTATTATTATTATTATTATTTTTTTTTTTTTTGAGTTTGTTATTGTAACTGAGATTGGTCAATGGGTTTTGCCTGAATATATAACGATTTTATTTGAATTTTTAAGCTGCTGAAAACTTTTCAAAGGTTTCAGAACATTTTTTTTTTTTTGCCAAAATCGCAATGAACTGCAATTGAATTTTAATTGTCAGGACTTTTGGTCCTTTTTTTTTGGTCCAGCAATTATCTATGCTAAATGAAATTTTCGCCGTCACTCTGCTGCTGCTCTTGGCTCTGTTTTTTAATTTAATTTAGTTTAATTTAAAATTTTCCACTCTCGCAAAAGTTGTTAAGACACACATACATACACACACACAGAGAGAGAGAGAGACAGATATGTGCTTCAGAGTTTTGGCATATGAAAATTTTTGGATTGCCAGCAACCAGGACAATTGTCTTGCTGCCCTTTTGGTTTCCTGTTTCGGGACTACTTTAATTTCGTTGTATTCATTTCATTTTATCAGTATGCTTTAGTTTTATATATCCTCACCCACTGCCTTTGGCCTGTGTTTTGGCTGTGTTGCTGTCGCCTTTGTTGCCCTGCAACTGCCAGCAACATTGCCCCTTCCGGTTGGTTCGGCTTAGTAAAAGTTAGGTTTTTTTGTTTGATTGTGCTCGTGGGCGGATTCCGTTCATGACTTTTCAATACGGACCGTGTCAGAAGTTCAAGAGACAAACGCTGGCTGTCTTAACGCTAAATTGAATTTTATGTGAACACGCTCGGCCGACAGCCCTCGGGCCATTTCACTGACAATGACAGAAACTAACTTGGCTGACTGTCAGGGCGGCTAACAAGTGTCGTCCTTTGTCAGGCCAAAGAATAACAAGGAAAGACAGACGAAAACAGAAAGAATCTTGCATACAATTTAATGAGATACTCAAACTTTGACAATTGTTGGCCAGGCCTGGTCTGATTGAAGCCTGGCTAGCATGCACGAAAAGTTCACAAGTAACTGTTAGAAACACTTCAATCCCAACTCGACAAACTTACTAAATCTTTTTTTATTTTCTCTCTTCTTTTTAGATAAGGATATACGCGCTCAAATCCACGGCTCGGAGAGTTCCTACTCAGCCCACAGCTCGGCCAGCCATCACCTGGTGAGCTGCGATACACGCCTGTTGCCAGCATCGGCTGGATTGTTGGGAGCGGCGGGGCCGGGAAATGAGGCTGCCTTCTATCAAATTGAATCGCCACCATGTTACACAATTGCCACCGGTTTGCCGAGCTACGATGAAGCGTTGCATCATCATCCACGTCACTTTGCTTATGGCATGAAATTTATGTATCCCAGTCTGGCAGCCGTGCATCATCATCATCATCATGCGTGCCACAGTGCCGCAGCTGCGGGCATTTCCAATTGGGAAAAGGACGAACTGCAGCGCCAGAACAAACTGCAAAAGTGCAAACTGTCAACAACAGAGGCGAAAGCGGCCCTCGCCATTCCCCCAGCCAACCAAGCCAGCCCCGCCAATGCCACCACGCCAACCACTGGCCCTGTCAGTGCCATTTGCATTAACATGCCCACAGACATGGAAGAAGATGCGAATAACTCTGCAGTCTGCCACAACAACAACAGCAATTGCAATGACAGCGGGAATAGCTCTGTGGTAACACAAAGCTTGCTGCCGGCCGCTGCTGCCGACGACGATTGCGCCTCATTGGTTGTTGTTGTTAACGCGTGATTGCCTACCAACTAAATAGCCAGACTCTACCAACTCCCACGCCTACTGCTCTCCTCGCCCATAACCTAAGCCTCTGTACAAAAAGAATCCCTTTCATTGTCGAGCGGACAGCGTGAGGATTTGGTGGCAACTCTGAAGTTACTCGAGGCTTGTCCTCTTTCGCCCCCAAACTGTTTCACTTTATAGAGACTTATTAGCTTAGAAATTAATGCAATGTTCTCTTACACACACACACACAAACACGTATACACATGTAGACAGGCAAGTGGGTAGAAAAGGAGGAAAGTAAGGATTTGAGATACTTTCAGAAATTGGCTGAATTGTTTGATTGGTTTCTTGTTTTAGTTTTTTTTTTTTTTAATTTTTAATTATTTGTATTATATTTTGAATTATTATTGTTATATTATTGCAAGACTGAATATTATTTATTAAAAGAGAAATAAAATGTTTATATAAATAATTGTCTATTTTAAGCCTTTAGATTTAAGGAAAAGAATATCATGAAAAACAAAAAGGAAGAATACCTTGAAAATTAAACACAAAAAAACAAATGGAAGATTAAAAAAACAAACAAACCGTATTTGATTTTTTTTTATATTTATTTGGGACTTTTTCCAAAGTTTGCAGTTTTTTTTTTTAAGTTTGCAGTTTCCCTTTTTTAGCCTTGAGAAATGTTTTTTCTTTCCATCTTTTTTTCTCAGTTTCTTTTTTATGGGTCTGCCAACCTTTCCAGCAGTTATAAATTGCTGTGTGTGTTTTGTCCTTTGGCAACTGTGTTGACTTTTGGCTTCTATTTTATATGGCTTATTGCACACATGTTGTAATCCTGGCAAAATACTTGGCCATCGAATGTGCTTCATCCTGTTTTTTTTTTCTTTTTGAAATGTTGAAATTGCGTACGTGACTTTTATTTAGCAGGCCGAGATTAGGTCACAGACTCAGTTGCATCTGGTTCGAGTGCAGCTGAGGGATCAGGACTCCTGATGGCCGAGAAGAGTGATGATTCAAGAGAGACTCATGGCTCAGACGTGAGTTAGCAAAAGGATTTATGTCCTGCTTTTTACACAATTTATAATCATTTCAAAAACTAATGGCCAACAAATCAGGATCTCGAGTACTCTCAAACACGTCGTCCAAACGGATTATTGGAAATGTTCTCTTTTCTTTCATTCTTTCATTATTTTTTTTGTGTTTAGAATTCAAGAATATCTTATCAATAAAATTGCTTTGAATTTTTTTTGGGTATCTATGGAAAAGAAATATAGCACTCTTTGATCAAGCACTTAAATCAGTTAATTTATGCAATCAGAATAAATAGAAATATGTGATGCAAAAATATCGTTAAACTAAAAACAAATAAAGAATTTGCATAAAAAACAAAAAAAAAAAAAAATAGAAAAAAATATTCCTAAAAATTTTAATATTATTTTTTCTCACATTTTTTTTTTGTTTTTTGCAAAATACTAAAACAAAATAAATAAATGCCTGAAATGTTTATAGCCTAAAATTACAAACACAAATAGCAAAAAACTAAAAAGCTCACAAGAGAAAATATTTGCAAATTACTAAAACACACCAAATAAATAAGCTACGAGTATGTCTAAAATAAAATTGATAAAAAAAATTCTAAATATGCAAAATATATATAAAAAAAAAATTAAATTTAATTTTTCCTTATGGGTAGAGTGGGTAAGGGGTGAGGGAAGAATAAAAATCATTGACTTTGCTGTGGTTGGTAAAAATGCAAGAACATAAAATTTCGAAAATTCCCGAAAAGAGCTTAAAATTGTAATTTGATTGTGCCTGTGGTTGTTGTTGTTGTTTATTTATGCAGCCATAAATAATCACTGTCAAATTTGACACTTTTGTTTAAGCTTTTACGCCTTTAATACTGCAATTTGTATCCAAATGTACGCGAAGCGTTGATGAGTTTCCCAGAGACAGACAAATAAACGTATAAACAAATGTATTTAGGCATTGGGTGTGTGTGTGTGTGAATGCTTGGGCCATCAAACATTCCATAACGAAGCCAGTGGTGACTTTGGCATCACAGTATGGGCCATAAATTATATTATCGTGCATCGTGTATCTGGTTCAAAAGACCCAAAAGACCCGATTCAACAATTGACGGACTGCCTGGCCCGAGAATCTCTCCTACTCTCTCTAATTTCAAAACTGACAACGGACAAAAAACAGAAGCATAACAGCAACAACGTGTTTTGTGGCTTTTTTCTTTTTTGTCATGAAAATGCAGTCAACAAAAAAAAAAGACCAAAAAGAAAGAGAAAGATATTTGTTACCAGAAAATATTCGAGGCAACAATTGTGGATACTTTTTTATTTTCAGTACTCACTCACTTAGATAAGCATGAATTTATACCAGAAGTATTTATGTTTCTGTCATTTCTATACTCTTTTTGAGTATCAGTAGTATATTTAGTTCCTGAGTTGAGTCCTAGCTCCTTATGAACTCGATAGATTCCTCGGAGCTTAAGTTTCTTTATATTTCTTCTATATAGATCAGCATATATTTTTATCCTGGAAGTGATCTGTGGAGATGAGTAACCAGAACAGATTAATATAGATTTTTATCCTGGAAGTGATCTGTACAGATGAGTAACCAGATCAGATCTATATAGATCAGCATATATTTTTATCCTGGAAGTGATCTGTGGAGATGAGTAACCAACAATTGCATATGAAAGAAGGAACAACTCAGTTTAACTCAGATAGGATATTCAGTTCCTAGTTACATTCCATGAGCTTTTTATTCAGAGCTTCCTTTTACTTATGATATTATAGGAAATGAAACCAGCAGTTTCGTGTAAAGGACGGAAGAACTCTGTTTCAGTCTGTTAGGATCCTCAGTTCCTGGGCTTGTTATTCTCAGCTTCCTCTTAATATGATTTGATATGAAATGATCCTAGGTTTCTTTATACCTAATGAGCTTTCTAATTTATATATCAAATATCCACCGTATAGGGCAGGTAAGATTTTGTTCTTCACAAATTAGTCTGATTAAATTTTGTTCCCTAAGCCAACTTTATATCTGTGCATTCATTTGGATCGGCTTACCATATAATATACACCTGAATAATCTCTCAAAAAAAGTATCCCAAGCACCAGTCTTCCACAGTTTCTACTGTCTTGGTACTTGTCATTTGACGTATTTGGTCTGTCTTTTGGCCTGGCCCTTTCAAATGTCTACCGTAATTTTTTCAAACATTTTTTTTATCGAGTTCATTGAACAGGTTGGTGTATGTGTGTGTGGGGGAGCGAGGTGCTTGGTTGTGGGCGGATCATAAATCTTGGTTAGGTGGGAGAACTTTAATTTGTTTATCGCACCTGCTGCTACTCCAAAGTTCGACCAGAAATGCCATTTGTTATTTGTCAGATGCAAGGACAATGGCAGAGGTGTGAAACCGTTGATGTAATGAGGTCATGATTTGACATTTTATCATGTTTGTTATTGTGTAATTAAGTGTATCAAATGTTGAACATAACAAGTAATTTATTAACCATAAAAATGAATGAAAAGAACAAAAATCATTTTGAACTTCAAGTTCCAGCCAGGTCTCATGTGATTGTAAGTTCGTTGGGTAAATTGTACGAAATCAGGCTTTGACAGAAAAGTGTTAACATCTTGGGTAAATACAAATTAACAGTGAAAGGAAGATGTAAACAGAATAAACGAACTGAAACTGCAAAATTTGCTCAATGCAGCAAACTAATTTCAACTTGTTAGCAAAAAATAAAATAAAGTACATAGAAAATATGCTCAAGAAAATACCCAAGCGACTGTCAACCCAAAAGTGTGAAAAATGTCAAATAAATATTATTCGAGTCCAACAAAACAACAACAACAACAAGAAAAACATAAGCCTGAACATTCAAACAAGCTGACTAATGAGCAGAGACCAACAAAATGCAAGGCAAAAGTCAAAGTAAACTTTGCACACCTTGACAAGTAACCGCACCGAGAAGAACGAAAGAGACATATACATATAGAGAGTGAGAGAAAGAGAGAGTTTGCTTTGGAGTATATCTTTGAGTATATTTGTACATGCTTTGGCAGTCAAAAGTTGTGCCTGGTGTGGCATATGCAAACAGCCATACAACTGCCAAAACAGACCCAGCCAATTTGCATACAAAAGCCCCAGACCAAGTCCCCAGATCCATAGAAAAAAAAACAACGAAATAAAAAAAAATCAGCAACCATCAAAGCAAAAAAAAAAAAAAGAAATACACTGACAATTTTCGTATCAGCGTCACACGCGGCGTATGAGCAACGCAATCAGAAGAGCCAAAAAAAAATCATTACGAAAAATTGAAACCAAACCGAAGCAAGTCAGGCCAAAATAAGAAATAAAAAAATATATCATCATTTAGCGACACTTTTAGCATATCAAAACAGCCACATTTACCGAGGAGGCCCAACAAATCTCACAGCTCCTACCTCTCCCCCTTTCTCTGTGTATCTCTTTCGCCCCATATAGTAAGTTTCTCTGCGCTTTGACGACTTGCATTCAAATCAGCTACCGTGTGCGTTGTTTATTAACTTCCCAAAAACTGACTAACTGAGACTGCCTAGTCAATCTGCCTGCCCGCCTGCCTGAATGAATGAATGAGTAAGTGACTGACTGACTGAGTGAGTGTCGGGCTGGGCTGGCCTGGCCGGCTGACGACTGCTGTCAGTCAGTTGGCTTGATTTCGAGTTTCGCTGTTGCTCTGACTGGCATGCAAAATTAATTACGAGCAAAATTTATTTACGACTAAACAGTCAACGTGACGTAGATGACGCAGAAAACTACATGTGCTGACTACCTTCTGGCTCTTAGCTCCTGCCTTGCTGCCAGGAATTTAGTCTCGGCCGTCTTCGTCTTCACGGCTGTCTTTGTCATTGCCTTTGGCCTAGACCTGCTCTGGCAGCTATAAAAGTTTTACGTTTTAGCCAAGCTCACAGAGACGGAGACAGCACTTGCCACTGGTTAGATAAATTTTCATTTTCGGGGTTTTCCGTGAAACTAGCAACGATCTGTTGCCGCTATAAACCACCGCGAGGTTCTGACATTTTCCGGTTGGAACTGCAATGCAGCAAACCAAAGGCCAAGGCAGAATTACTAGCTCTGAACTTCTCCTCCTCGCATTGCAGTCTTTACAACCGCACTACTTTTTAGCATTTTACAACACTTGTGTGAGTGGCTCTGCCAGTCTCTCTGTCCTGCAATGTGTGCGAAGAGAAAGGCTGAGGGACAGAGAGAGTTAGAGCAAGGGAGAAAGGTGAGGACACAATCACGGCGCTTTAGTGCTAATGAAATTTTAAGTAGTTTTCTTGGTTTTCGGGGGCCAAGCTGCGTCGCCAATGTTTATGATTTTGGTGGCTTGTAAAAGTGGCAGTGCAGTTTTCTTTTTGCTGTGGGTGTAGTTGTAAATTTCTATTTCAATTTGTTTCTCTTTCATGGCAAAGCATAGGGGAATAAACCAAAATACTCATAGAAATGTGGGAGGCCAGTTTTGTTTTAGTTTTCAAAATCCCAAATACGTATACATAAAATCTGCTGGATAGTAAGAACTTTTCCTTCAGCAGGTCATAAACTGCTGACAAGCCAAGGCTTAAAGTTCGGAATATCTGCAGAGAGAATGCTTTAATTCAGGATTAGAAATAATAAATAGAGATTTCTTTGCTTGCGTAGTAAAGCAGAAAATATTGTAGGCTATAGAAAATGAAAAATGTATAAGTTGGGAAAAATATCTAAAAGACTTTAATATTGGTGAGCAAAGTAAAGGTACTTGCGAAAACAGAATTAAGTGAGATTTTATTTTCAGGAAATAATTTGTTTAATTCTGGAAGACATTCGAAAATTTCCCAAAAGTTAACTCTAAAAAACTTAGAATCAGTTGAGGAGTCGATATAGACATGTCCGTCTGTCACTCTGCCCGTTTGTTTCTATCCAAACTAGTCTCTCAGTTTTAAAGCTATTTTTATGAAACTTTGTATATATCCTTCTTTTATACATAGGCTGCACATTTGTCGAAACCGGCCGGATCGGTTCACTATATACGAATCTAAATCGGTTCAAGGAATAACTTCCAAATTTATGGATCGATCCGATTAGAACTTGTCGACTATAAAGCTGTGGTATGAACCTAAATCGGTTTAGGGAATAACTTCCATATTTATTTACCGATCTCTTTTAAGCTCGGCACACACTTTATCTATTAAAATATTATTTTTATTATTTTTCTTTTTCTGATTATATGAAAATGTATGACTAAATTTAGATAAATTCATCAGGAAAAGTAAATAGTAGAGACTTGCAAATTTGTAAAGTTTCAGGGAAATCATCTTGATATGATAATATGATGATAAATAATAAACATTGATTCATATTCTTTCCAAATTATGCAAATATTTCTTCATCTCATTAAATACAGAAAGCTAAAGTCATTTTATCAGTTACGGAAATGAATAGTACAAATCTTGGGAGATAAAAACAAAGTCACTGGAATCGCAATCAAGACAATTTCATTATGTGAACTCGAAAAATTACGTTACTCCTAATTAAATTTACTCATTTAGAAAGAAAAAAGCAATTCCAAGATTTACAGTGAGATAAGCTTTTACAGAAGTAAATACGACATGATTATTCCAAGATACCAAGATAATCATTTGCCCAGCAAATTCCAGACAATTTTTCTTAAATTGTTTTGTTTGTCAAATAAAAATATTTAAATAAAAAAGAACCCACCCAAACAGAGGCACACGCCCTACCTCTCCGCTCCCCCGCTGGTCTAGACTGTTTGAGCTGAGTAACTAAAAAATAAAAGATAAAATTCCTGCAGGCAAAGTTCAAAGAGTCAATGACGTAGGCCTTGTCTCTGCTGTCGTCATCATCGTCATCACATTGTCAAGTCGAATGAGCAAGAAATTAGTTGCTAGAACTACCAACGAGTAATTCCAGACAGAACTCTGAGTTCTTATCACACTGAAGATATACAAATGATGGTGAGAAGTGAACTCTGCTTGGGTTGTGCCAGGGCTTGCGTCACGAAATTTGTAACTTTCCTGCTATCAGAATCGACACCAACGGTGATGGCGGCATCTGCGTCGGCGGCGTCTCTTTTCGTTTTTCTGAACTGATAAGAGAAGATGCTGAAAATTCTCAGGTCTTTGGTCTCACACGTTGCCAACTCAAACTCTTGGACAGGGACAATGAGTCATCTGGTGTCACTGGAACGTGACCTGACACTTGTGCTCATCTTGTTGTCATCCAATAATTATTTAGTCTCCGTTCTAACACTCACACACACACACACACACACTCATGTATCGAGTTTTCCTTTTTTTCTGGTCTATGTCTTTGTTCTTGGTTGACTTCCAAAGAGGTTTGGCCTTATCAGCTTTACGACTTCCTCTGGTTGTTTCTGATTCCTTTGGCTGGACCACCGGTTAGTTGCAATTAGCGTTTTATTTTCCAAGAGTCGTGGCCTGTGGCTCGCTTTGGTGTTTTTATCTTGGCTAATTGATATTTATTGACCCGAAAACGTTTTTCTTTTCCAGTTCTTTCTGTCTGCTGATAATGTGAAAATATTTTCGTTTAACTTTGTTTGTGTTTTTCTTTTCTATTTTTTATTGGTTTGAAATTATGGGCGTTAGGTTGAAGTCGAAGGTCTTTCTATTTTTATTAGAGTCTTGGAGCAGTCATTTTTGGGTGGCTTTAAAGAACATATTCCAAGAAGATGACTCAGAATAGCTCTTGGGAAATATTTATTGCTTAATAAACGAGCAATCACAATGAGATGCTGAAGTCCAAAAATGTAAAATCAAAGAACTCTGCTTTTAAAATCTAATGAGTAAGAGGTTCACGAGATACTTTGAATCCCAAAGAAACTCTTAGAGCCAAATCAATATTCATAGTTTCAAAGTTTTAAAATGAATATATAAAACAATTAAATTTTAAATTTGTATTTTTCTGGTAAGCGTTCCCTTCTGAAATATAAGGTTGTGAAAGCCAGGAAAAATTTTATATTTATGTTGAGTCCATCCGAATTAGATTTCATACTCAGATGTATTCCTATACGAACAATCCAAATATCAATAGAATAAAATAAATAAATAAATGTCAGAGGTAATCCAAATACTGTTGTACATATGTATGATATAGTAAGCCCAACCAATCGATTCTGAAAACTGGTCAGCCATGTACAGGCCGTATCGCATATTTTACTAATAGACGGATATGTCTGAATCGATTTGACTGAAGATATTATATCAAAACAAAATAAATATGTAATCTTCTTCTTAGAGAAAGTTAAAAATATTACTTAAATAAAGTTTAAATAGTTTTATATGGATTAAGTAATTTACTTAAAGATCTAAAAAAATAAACGGTTGATAAAAAATTCAAGTCAGGGGGACTTGGGAAAAGGAATAACTTTATATATTTTTTGTTCGAGGTTGTTAAAATATGATTAGACCAGTATTTTTTTGAAATCCTAAGGCAAGTTGGACCAATTCCCACGCAAATCATTAAAATCTTCCTTTATGCAATCTGGCAAAGATCTCTTGGGGGTTGATTGCATAAAGTGCCGAGCCAACATGAAACTGCAATTATTCGTAGAATTCAAATGCACAACAATCAAAAGGAAACGTATTCCTGCTTGGCTCAAAGTGTTTTCAATAAATTCTATGCAATAAAAAAGCAAAAATGTTTCAACAGGAAGCCAGAAAAAAAAAAACAGATCAGCTGGCTATTCGATTGTGTCAGAGAGTATCTGGTTTCCTTTAGAGAGAGACTCACCATGAGGAAGCAGATTTTTTCTTAGAAAAAAAAACACTTAAGTGGTGTCCTTAAAAAACATCAACATATTCAAGGAGATCTTTCTGGTATATAACAGATTGAAAATTAACAATACCCTTGATTTATGAATGAGTTTGTTTATGGCAGGACATTTATGATTTTCTTTTTTTTAGAGCATGATGAGACATCTTTCTTTGAACGTAGAATTATGGATGAATTTTAAGTGAGTCTACTTAAAATAAAATAAATAAGAAATGGAAATTGTCATAACATGAATTGCTAGATTTTTTGAAGAATCTATTCAAAGGTATAAAATATTTGACATTGAATTTCAAAAGGCTACTGCCCGGGAGTACTCGAGAGTCAAGGCTGTCCGATTCATTCAACTAAATTAAACTAAAGTGAGAACGGCAGGAGCAGCAGTCAAATCAATTTGACAGAGTGCAGGCACTTTCGATACAAGCTAGCCTGAAATTCGTAGTAACCCTGGGCAACGCAATGGGTGGGAGACTCCTTGATGGCTGAGTTCCTAGAATAAATTGAAAACCATAATTATGCTCACGCTTGCAATTTGCTGCCTGTCAATTGCAAAGGCAACAGGCTCTTTGTCATTGGCCAAGACACACTTTCAGACAAAAAGAGCAAGCCATTCTGGCCAAGATATCAAAAACAAAAGATACCTTTTCGCATACAAAAGTATATTCGTGTGTGTGTGTGTGACTGAGTTTGAGATACATTTAAAGGAGAAGACAATATTATTTGTCTGGTGCTGACAAATCAGCAGGCAGCCTTTTGAATTTATGAATAGTCAGACAAAGTTCAGTTTACTTTTCACAACACTGATCGCTTCATTATGGAGCAGAACATGTCAATTTTGAGGAGGACTCTGGAATTTTGCCACACATGGTAAAATTATTTCGGTTAATGTAAGAATTTCCTGTGGCTGCTTTGTTCTTAAAAGCAAGAAAATGAATCATTCATAAATTCCTTTTCGTATCTATCAAATTCATTAAGATAAATCAATTTGTCTTTCTTATTGAGAATGTCCTTGTCCCCAGCAATTTAGATTGATGACCTTCTGGCCCAAAAGTTAAAAATTCCTTCACTCAAGGACAAAACCTGCTGGGAAGGAAATTGTCAAGACAGGAAAGAAAAAAACAAAACTGAAAGTGTCGATTAAAATTAATTGAAAAGAATATTCCAATAGACCCATTCTGAGAGACCCAGTCGGATAAGTCCTTCAAATGCCCATTCTTTTGATATGGATGCGCGTGTACATTAAAGAACCACTGACTAATTTTACGACTAGTTCGTGACCCAAAACTGCACGAATGCAGAGAGGACAAACACGAGGTTGAGTAGATGGCTCAATGTGTTAACCTGTTACGCTGCATGTGGCTCAAAAAGGAGTGTGTTAGGTGTATAAAAATTTTACGTGCCCACGCGTTTTCAAAACTGTTTTCGCAATTTCAAATGGTCTCCGGTTCTGTGTATCCGTGTCTGGTTTGCCCAGCACATTTTCCGTTTGCCGTTTGGCACGTTATTTTTCCATGGAAAATTAGTTTAAAAGCATCATAAAATAATTTTCAACGTTGAAAATTTTGCGCCCGGTTTGATGCCGCCGCCGCCGATGCCGCCGACTTTACCGATGATACGGACGATGCGGATGGCGCCGCGGTTTTTGGCATTTTATTGTGGCAAGTTTGACTGGCTTTTAACTTTTTGTTTTATTTCATATAAAAACGGGAAACGTTGAGGTGTGTGTAAATGGATTTTGAGGTACGTTAGATAGCCATCATCATGAGAAAACTCTGGACAGGTGGGAATTGCTGGCGGTCCCCTTTCCAAAAAAAAAAAAAAAATAAACAAATAAAAAAAACATCATAAAGTGCCAGCGAAATGGTGAGCAAATGGAAATTAGATTTATGACTTTTGCTATGATGAGATTTTTCGGTGGCTAAGTGGACAGTAAAATTAAATGGATAAAAAGAAATTCTAGATTAATGTGGTGATGATCGCGGCCCACAAATTCGAGTCAGGGCCATTGAATTTATTTTTATTACTGCTTTTCATGAAATGCTCAAATGCGAGTGTTATCAAATTGAGATAAGAATCACCTGCCTAAATAATGATGATTAAACTTTGTGAAATACCGAATTTTGAGAAATTTCAAATGTGAATCACTCAATGTTTGCATTAAAATCTACAACCTCTTAGGTATATGTAATCCATACGTAATTGCACTTGAGTACACCCTTCGAAAGTATCTTATGGAATATGTGGTATCTTACAAATAACTACAAGTTGCTTAAGAAGCAAAACAAAAAACAACGACAATGAATGGCTTGTAATTTGAGCAATTTGTTTTCATAAAATACTCCAGCATTTCTCACTAGATGAAGCCAGCGGAGTATCTCAGATATCGGTTCAAAAACAACAACAAAAACAGTAATAAAAAAAAAATCCCCTGGTTTATTTTCATAGGAATCGCGTTGAGCCAGAGCAAACCCTGAAATGGAGAAGAAGCGAAGACATTGAAAAAATCTTGTTAAGGATCTTTCATTCCTGCTCTCTCATTTTCAGAAATGTGCGTGTGTGTGTGTGTGTGCCATGTTATTTTTCGCTTTTAGCAGCGCTTCCTCTAAAAACAATCAGATCCTTGGCAAACCACTTAAGACCCGAAACTACCTTGGACAAGAAATAATAATAATAAAAAAAAAAAAAAAAACTGAAAGTACACTCGTGCGGTTGAGGCGTGAACATTTTAAGTGCCCCAAGAAACGTTCTCAGTTGCAAGTTGCAAGGCGATTCTGGTGGATTGTTTGTTGGCTTAGCCCTGAGTTTGTTTGCAATGGTTGCCTTGGTAGTTTTTCTTTTTGTTTGTTAATAACAATTTGCCGCAAATGTGGCCAGGTTTTTATATGTTAACATAATTTCTTTAATTGGATTTTGTCGGCGGCAGTTGCTGCCACTGCTGGTGCTTAATGGCGACTGCAAAAAAGCACATTAAAGTGCCGTTTTAATGCCAGAACACCAAAACGGTGACAATGTTGGGGTAACTGCCACAGGGAAGGTGCTAGCGGAGTTGCCTCACTGGCAACAAAGTTAAAATAAAGCAACGTCACTTTAACTTGCAAGTGTATAAGAAAAAAAAAACAATCAAGTAGCCAAAATCACCAGCCGGTCAAACCCGTTAAAATAACACCACAAAAAAGTCTAAAAACAAATATGTAAAACTCCAATTTGAATGGACCGGAAAGGCTCTATGAAATACTGATACCCTGTAAATTGATTTCTATTCTAGATAAAAATTTAATTTAAAATAATAAAAATGACGAAGACTGAACTTTTACATATTTTGGAAAGTTATCGATAGAATGGAATTTCAATTGGACTAATAAATCGATACTTCGTATCCCGCCTATAGCTTATCCTGTCCATTGATATATTTTAGATTGTGTTCTTGGCAGTGTACATTATCTAGAATCTTGCTATTAGATTAAATACATTCAAATCAAATAGGTACTATTGTCATTCCTATTTCAGATTTATTTTCGATCAAAGAATGCAAAATTGATTGATATGGATGGATTTGTCGAATGAATATAGCTATGAAATGAATAGCTTAATAATATTTTTTTCTATAAATTTCTCTATTCTTGAAACAAAACAATAAAATTATTTCTTAACACAACTTAATGATACATTACCCATGAATTTTACGATTCTTGGATTCAAGAATTTATCAATTAAAGAAATTGAGCTAATACTTTTGTAAAATGTATCGATACTTTTTATAGATTAAAGACATCCTCATTAATATAATGGAAAAATAAACAAATATTTTTGTTATTGCTTACCGATATATTTTATATATATTTCAAAACCAACTTATTATAATATAATAAAATTCTTATGGTCCCTTTTTTCTCTGGTTATTTAAGACAGTTTTCGTTTCCTTCGATCTTAGGAAGATTGGCTAAACTTATAAGAATTATAACAATAGTTTCAAATTTATTTGAACTTCAAATTTCCCACCAAGACTACCCTGTTTCCGTCCTTTTAAATTAACTTTTATGTTGGCCTATTTACGTCAAGTCAGCTGAGTCATCGCTTGTAGGGTATATTTGGATAGGAAAGACCGGTGACAACACCAGAGCACAGCGACACGCTGTCTAACAATTTTAATTTTCAATTTTAAGTATACCTTTGGTAAGTGGTGAGACAACGAAAACGACTACGACTGCAACAGCGGCAACGTCACGCCAACCAACTAGACCACAAGTAGAGTCAACCAGCTAACCAACCAGCCAGCCAGCCAGTCAGGCAGCCAACTAGTCGTCCAGTTTTATTTTTATTTTCGTTTTTCACATACAAGACAAGCCTCAGAACTGGGTCACTGGTGTCAATCGCGGGATTTGTTGCTATTTTTGTTGTTGTTGGTTTTTTATTTTTATTTTGTGTTGTCAACTTAATTATGTCGCAATTGCTTTGAAGTTAACTTTTGCAAATGTAAAGTTAGCCAGCTTGTTGGCCAGCTAGCCACCAAGCCAACAATAGCAACCCCAACATCAGCAGGTGGTGCCTTTTTGGGTGAAGTAGGGGAAGAGGCAGGGTGTTCCGAAACCATTTGAAATTGCGCCTTATTCAATTTGCTATTGTTGTTGTTGCTGTTGCTGTTCAGCTCCCAATTTGCCCTTTTTTAGTAGCTGTGGAGGCACAGCGATGTCACTACTTTAATTGGATTTGCCTTTGTCTTTGGCGCCTTTTATTGGAAGTCGCCGAGGAAGGCAAGGCAAGTTGGCTGCCAACCGTCCCCGCTCAGCTACCATCTTCATCGATTGTAGTTAAAAAGCTGTAGCGTATTACAAATTGCTTTTGTTATTGGCTTAATTGAATTGTTGCAGATTGGGGAATTAGGTACAATGCACAATGGCGTCAAAGACTTGCCACTTTCTATGGCATATTCGAGGGGCATTGAATGCCGATGCCTTTGCCAATTGTATCTGTATCTGGATTGTGGAGCTGCGTAAGTATCTGCTTGATGGGGGGAGGGGAGTATGCATAAACAATCATGATAGATAGCATAAAATATGTCGTCTAGGAATTCAATTAATTATTTGGGTTACAAGATGAAAAGTTTGCATGGGGAAAGACCGAACTGGAACGCCTTGAAGGTAATTAGAGTTCAGCAACGAGAGAATTTTATAAGAAAGTGAGAAAATGGGAAAACTTTCTTCAAATGAATTAAAGCCTTAATTGAGCAAAAGTGTGAAAACCTTCATATTAGAAAAAGTATCTTTTAAAAGAAGGGAAAGCAATGTTTCGAAAAGTAATTTAAATTAAAATAGAGTGAACAAAATGAAAAGGAAAAGAAGTACTGAAGTAACAAGTTAGTCATGAATCAAAGTTTGACGGGTATACACAAAACATATTGCCCAGTAAGGTGTTTGTAATGATTACCAAGTAATGAAAATAAAACAGAGTAAGTATTTTGGCGCCTTCAAGACATTTTTTGAAGGAAGGAATTTCAAAGTTAGTGAATCCGCCACTATAATATAATATATAAAGATATATATAAAGATATCTTAAGTGAATTCACCGCAATGTTCCATATACATAAAAGTAATTATTATAGGGGGAATCGAAGGTACGAGTCTTGTGTCTAAATTGGTAATTTTGTAAATCTGACAAAAATAAATAAGAAAGTGATTCTTAGTCCTTCCTTCAAACTAATAAGATATAAATTTAAAAAAATAAAATAAAGTACGATTATTTCTTAGAGGCATATAATGAATATATATACATATATTTTTTTATCAATCAAATCAAATTACTTTTAAGACCTTTCCCATCAAGACAAGTCTAACTGGAATAGGTCTACACTTTTGACACAGAAATCTATAATTAAATTGGGTCAAGTAATCTCCAAAAGAGCTCTTGTTTCTTGGTATCCCAACTGTTTAGCCTTCATTCAGATTTGAATGCACTCCTTCTATCAATGGTTGGATGACTCTGCCTGAACGGCCAGTGTTCCATTTACCTTATTTCGATTTCAAAGCCTATCACTTTCAGCATAACACAAAACGTCACATCAAATCGCAGAAGACAATACCACGCACTGACACTTCCCGGAATTGCTAAAGAGTCGAATAAAAAAGAAAAGTTCAAATCGAATGCTTTGTAACGCTACTGTTGCCTTGCAGTCAGTCCAGTCGAAAGTCACCAAATCACCAAGTCAGCAGTCACCGGCGGCTGTCATCCCAGACAGCTCCACCAAACCAATTTCATTGTTTGCATGCAACGAAGCCGACGACGCCAGAAACGCCACCGCCTCCACCGCCTCCACCGCCGCCGACGCGCTCATTGACAACATTGACGAGGCAGAAAGAATGAAATAAAAAAAGCAGGCCTGAGTGATTGACACAAAGCCAGACCGTTTTCAATACATATTAAAAAAAAAAAAAACATAAAATAAAAAAGAATGTCAAATACAAAATATATAAAGAGAATGAAAATCAACAAGGTAACCAAAGCAACTCCAAGCACTTGAAAACTAATACGCTTATCAGTGGAAATTGATCGACAACAACGCAATGAGTTGCTCGAAAATTTACGAGCAGAGGGGGCTGGGGCGGTGGCGTTGGTTTCGGACGATAGTGTCACCGTCTTGGTAATGAATGTAGGTGATTGTCTGCTTGTTGTTTGTGGATATAATTAACATGTACTTTCGATTTCGTGAGTCGTCGATCACCTCGAGGAAAATTCAATTTGGTAAAAGAAAAATGGGAAAAGTGAAACGAATTCAAAGCACAAATAAACAAAAGGAACAACCGATTGACTCCACTGACTTGACTGACTACAATCAATAACATTTGTAATGTCAATACTGACAACATCTTTCACCCCTCCCCGTTTAGGGGACTTTTCAAAATTGAAAGTTTGTAGAGTTGATTTGATGAATTGCCCAAGATTTTTTCTTTTTTCCCGTCGAGCACCTTGCATATCATTTTACATGCTGATAAAAGCAGACTGATAAGCTGGCGACCCCAAAAAAAAATTATTGTCGTCGGACTGTGAAAGATTTCCAAACTCATAAAAATCGATATCGCTGGGTCTGAGCATGTTTTTGTGTGCTTGTTGTTAATTTTGTAAACATGCCGCAGTGTAGATCAATAAAACCCAACAACGAGAGGAAAAAATAACAACAAAAATTTGTTTATTGATCGTGGGGACAGTTTGAGTCCGCTTCTCTGCTGCCAATTGGGGTCGCCCTGATGAGGGAATTTCCAAGTGCAAAATTAAGGTTAATTGAAGGGCCAACATTTCTAGGTTACTAACGATATCAGGAAATTTAAAATGCCATCGGAAATTGTCAATTAATTGTTGTCGAAGCGCAAACAATGCACATATTTTAGCCAAGCTTAAAGATCTGAGAATCTCAAATTGATAAAATCTTAAAACATATAAAAAAAAATCCCAGTAAATTGATTAATTAAAAAGGTAATTTTTTTAATTGCTTGCTTTGTGAAACTAAATCGAACTACATTATAATAATATTCCAGTATTAAATCAAAAGACCTGACACTTAAATTATACATCGAAGCTAAAATTAAACAAACCCTTTTTTTTTAAATAAAAATTGAATTTTTTTTTTTTTTTTAACTTAAAACTTGGGCATACCATATTATCTTTGAGATACCTGTAATTAGGTTCATTGAACCATTTGTAAGGCGAGAGCATACCTAACTAATTAATGGATATATTATAATTCAAGTTTCTCCGGTTATTTACACACCTTTATATTAAAATAATTAAAGACAAAACTATTGAAAGTGCTTTGGCCCGTATAAAGATCGGTAATTGATATGGTACTGATCCGGACCCAGATTGCTGCTGTTGCGAAACAGGTTTTTTGATTTGATTAATAACTGACCTTACATGCCTTTGAATAGTGACTTAAATAAAATAGTTGAAATTTCTTTGAAAAAAAAAATCAACTAATCTAGCTTTTGAGTTCCTGGAGTGTGACCAGGGGAACCACAAAAGTCAATTCTCAAATTTACATATGCATGAAAGAAAATCAGACCTCACCTTTGAGGAAATGCAACTCTTCGAGAACTCACCCACCCAGAAATGACCTTATAAAGACCCCCTTTAGAATAAAATAAAATACAAGAACAACTTCATGCTTCGATGCTAATAATGTTCAATCAATTGAATAATTCTATACCATATTTGCTTTGGGGAAGGGGGCAGAAAAATATATAACTCAAACCTTTCAAGCGATAAGCCAAACAAAAAACAAAAACAAACAAAACGGGGGAAAATAACTGAAATAAAAAAATAAAATCATAAGTACTTTGGACAATAATACACATCAAATTTATATAGATACATAGATATAAAAAGATATAGGGACATGTTGAAAAAAAAATAAAAATAATAATATAATCATGTGTACCTGGAAGCAAATGGATGTCGCCAGCAAGCTCAACGAACTTCAGCCAAGATAATCAGACAGCAAAACCCATAAACAAATAAAGTACAAAATCCAACACCACCAACAATAACACCAACAAGTTGGTTGAGTGTAGGGAGACGGTTTTTAGATTGAGCATATAAAAATTACAACGCAAGCAAGTCGGTTCATTGACATTCACTCGGGGCTAGCCTGGCTTACTTGGCTCACACAGTCTATTTAGATGGCTCAGTCCATCTGACTGCCGTCTGTCCGTCTATCTGTCTATCTGACAGTTTCAAATGGTAACTGCAACTTACACGTAACTGTCTCTTGTTGTCTTTGTCTCTGCCGTGTCCGTGCGGTGGCAAAAGCAGTTGGCAGTTTTCAAAACTTTATGCATAACTGCGTTTTTAATTGTGCAGAGCATAAAAGCCGCACTCACTCATCATGCTCATTGCACTTGTTGGATAGACACACAGCCAAACAAAACAGAATAGAATATAACAGAACAGAATAGAAAGATACACGGACGAGCCGAGCCACCTTGCCCAGTCGACTTGGCCAGCTACTTTCTTTATTATGATTGCAGTCACTCAAAATATGGAATGGTATAGGGAAGCCTGAAGTTGGCTTGACTTTGGCTTGGGTCTTATTTTGTACGTTTTCAGTTTGACTTGGCATATTCATGCGTAATTTCTACGAATCCATAAGACAAAAGATACAATATGTAATGGGCCTGTGTGCCTACTCGGAACCTTGAGGGTTGCATGACCTATATCACAGATTAGAAGGAGCACAGAGAACCACCACGACACCATCAAGACAAATACCCAACCATTTTCCCATGGCATCTCGGGGTTCAGGCACGTCCTGAATGCCTCCGCTCAGTCTCACTCTCAGTCACCGTCTCGGTCTCCGTCTCAGTCCGTATGACAAATGTTTCACATCACTGAGCTCAACTGCAATTACCTGCTTTGTTGTTGTTGTTGTTGCTGTTGTTGTTCTCAGCGTCACAGCTCAGTTGCTTAGAGCGTCTTGCTGAGCTTGCCTTTTTTCCTTTTACCCCGGCAAGACAAGTGCTTCCAGTTTCCTAGCAGGATGCCAGGTTGGAATATATGGAAAACTAAAAATCGGTTGACTTTATAACTCAGAACTTCACGGGCGGTTCTCAAGATTTTCCAAGGCATTTCCATGCCTTGATTACTCAATTAGAGTACGAGTATTTTGCTGTCCAGGGTAGTTTATAATGATATAGCAAAAATTCTTCACAAAGGGTGACAACTTAATTTATGAGAATCATAAGAAATCAGTCACCATTGGCACAGAGAATCTAAAATCATGTTCCGAAAGACTTTTTTATCTACACCGCTGAGTTTCTCCAATAACCCAGAGGAAATTCTAATTGATTAATAAATTATTCCAACTATATAATTAAAGTTATTAGGGGCACTGACACTTAGCCGCTTATGACTTTGACAAAAGAAAGCCCAACTCAGCTAGACTATTAATAAAGTTCCACACCAGCCTCAAGCAGACCAAACAGATCGTTTAGGAGAAGAATTTATATGCTCAAGATCGCATTTAAGCCGATTTATTAGTGTCACAAGGCTTCACTTTTCTGAACCCAGAAATTGAAATAAAATCTTCTGAAACTCTTTTCCACAAATGTGAATCTTTTTGGTGCATTATGCAAAGCAGACCAGAGCCCAGCTCGGCCCCATGGCCGGTGAAAAATTAAGCGGCTTTATCGGCTTCCATCACCCGCATGCTCCAAAAAGCCAGACCAGCGTTCCGCGCTGACCGCCGCAAACTCATTAATTTCTGGTGAGTGGGTTGGGGGGATCTCAGAGAAGAACAGGGCTTTGGGATGGCACAGTAGTCGGCTTTGAATACAAAGCAAAGAATGCCTAAATGCCTCATTAAAGCCTTAAATTAAAGCCATAAAAGTCGCTGCCAGCTAAGACCATACAAGTCGGTCAGCTGGCCTGGTAGCACAAGTCGACAAAGAAAATATAAAAACTAAACCAGAAAAAAAACTCAACAAAAGGGCTAGAGAATACTGGACGAGACTTTGGTGCGCTACCGTGTCTTGCATTTCTTAATTAGATTTCCATTGTCTCTCACCGCACCGTCTTCCTCCTAACAGTTGGGCAAAATTATTTGCCAAGATCCAGGCCGGCTACCTGGAAAACCTTTATTTCCCATATGGTAAACCACAACCAGAACCGTCTAATTTCTGTGGGCCATTAAATGACCCGAAAAAAAAATGTCAACGCAACTCGAATTATGTGACAGTTTCGAGGTACTCTCATTATCCCAGCATTTGCTAATCTCTTGCTCAATTCTTGTAAAGATTTTGTAGGGGAAACTCGGCCGTCATCATCTTTAGGCTTTTTGTCTTGCTGATTCATTTCCCTTGCTGGATTAGCCGATCAAGATAAGACTGTTCTTTTTTTTATTTCTTTTTTTAAAGACTTGATGAGCTCATCAGCAACCCCTTTTGGAAATTGGCAAAAGAAATTTATCATTTGAGTTAGGTCTGGACAAGGATTTGATGAAAAACTATTTTCATTTTAAAACCTTGTTTAATAACAAGAAAGGATCAACAGATCTTATCATTTCTAATTTCGAGAGCTAACCCCAATTAGAAGGGTTTGCCAAAAGGATTCCCTTCTTTTCCTTCAATTATTAATGACTTGTCTATTTTTATAGAATATGCCATTTTTTATGGCTTCCAAACAGTAAAATATTTTTATAGCTATTCGAAAATTTCAATTTTGTTTTTTCTTGAATTCTTTACCTGAGATTCTGGCTATCTTCTCCGGTACATCTCTAATTTTTCTGGTGTGCCCTAACAACTCATTTTTGTATCCATTGGATGAATACCGCATATTTTATGTGCACCTTGGCTGGGGCCCACAAATTGCTCAGTGCCGAAATAAGATATCTGCACGTAGTTGTAATTTAAAACCCCACAAAAAAAAGAAAGAAGCTAGCAGAGAACCAAAACAAGAGGAAGAGGCTGAAGATGAAGCGCACACACAATTTATCCTACAGGCAGCGGTAATTTCTTTTCTCAGCCAAACAATACAACAAATGCAGAGATATGTCATTTGCAGGCGAGCCAAACAGTCACATAAAACCGAAATCAAAGAACTCGGGGAACCAAACAGAACTGCGAGAGAGAAATGAAGATCGATGCTCCATAACAGTACACAGAACCACCGCGTTTGGACCTGGGCTTGGCTGGACTTGTGCAACTCTGGGCCTGGGACTGGGACCTGGGCAGGGCAGGGCAAGCAGAGTTCGGGCAGAGTCGGGCAACATGTGCGCCGCTTTGTAACGCCAATTATGGTCCCATAATTCGAAGGCATTGTCTGTGGGACAAAAGACAAGACAAGAAGAAAACGAAGACGAAAATGATCGAAGCGAGCCGAACTGAGTCTGGAATTACAACAAGATCATTTCATGCCTACCCTCGCCAGGCCCAAACACAAACACATGCACACTCATAAATACACTGTCCCGTCTTTTTATCGTCTGCTCAAGCGTAGCGAAGCGGCAAATGAGCAAGCTGAGCAAGCCCATGCTGAGAGGGCTCAAACAAAATACGCGACAGGTAGAGGCGATCGCACTCACTCATGCTTTGAGTGAAACTCTCTCCATACCGCCGATGGAAGCGAGAGAGGCAGAGCGCAAAATTGAGTGACTGAGCGTGTGAGTGGAATTTTGACGATCTTCGGGGCTAAAACAAAAATGTATCTCACAGATTGTTTGTAGACGCCATATAGATCGGTTGTGTGTGTCTCTGGGTTTAAATTCCCCCCGAAAAAATAAAAGATTAAGAAGTGAACGAACGAAGACATCTGCGTAGTGAAAGTGCCTGTTGTAGATCAACAACCGAAAGATAATTAAATTTCAAGCATTCGCTGCCTAATTGCTTAAAAGAGCACAATGGAGAGCATACCTCGAGCATTAAACTACGAGCTGTCGCATGATTTGCATTTCGAGCAATTTGCCGGTGCGGCCCAACAGATTCTAGAGAACGGCAAAAGCGCCGCCGAAGCCTCAACACCGACCATCACCACTCTGGATGCCCTGACCAGCAACGAGTTGCTACAAAAGATTGGTGCCAGCATCCTAAATTCCATTCAACTGAACCAACAGAAGTTGGCCGAAATCAGTAATCAGTCACAGCAGAAGGCCAAAAATTTCACTGAGCCCACCATGGACTTGGATTTTGCTAATCACGTGGTGCTCGACTCCAGCGGTGTCAGCACTCAGCTGCAACAACAATTGGAATACGATAAATTCATGAATGAAGTTTGGATCGGAGTGGTTGTCACCCTCATACTGATCTCAATGATTTTCTGCATTTGCTCCTGCTTTCTGTACCATCAGTTTCGAACCTGGAAACGTAATTGTGAGTATCTCGAAATTTTTTTGAAAAACAAGGCCTGATCGACCTCAATAGATTTCTTATCGCTTCAAGTGGACGAAATTTGCGCAAACACGTAGTACTCATAGAAATTAAATTGTTTATTCAAATGATTAACGCAAGCTGGCAAAAATGCTGGCAAATACAAAAAAAAAAAAAATATTAAATTAAATAAATAAAATAATAGCCCCAGTTAAGTGAAGCACTTGGCTAAAAGTGTTTTCAAGTTAAAATGATCGGAAGACTAGACAAATTAAAGATCTTTACTGGCTAATGAGGTTTGAGTATCGTTATTGAAATCCCAGCCAATTAGCCGCTTAAAGACAGATTTGTATCTTCACAAGTTAATTTGATTTGACAGCAATTTTTTTCTATTCAATTGACTCATCTATTTTTTGCTGATCTTTTTTACCTTCAAAGTTCTCATGGCTATCATAAGCAAATTGCTGGTTAGGCACAAACCTCAAATCAAAGAAAAAATTAAGTGCTTCAAGTACAAATAAAATCGCCAAGGCAATTAAATTAGGGGGAAAAGCAAATCAAAAAAATAAAATAAATAATAAAAACTAAATAGAAAAAGAGGCGTGTGCGCGAGTCAGCAAAAATAATGAATTAATGATTTTTGCCACAATAAAGAGACGTGATATGAAAGACACAATAAAATCAAGTGGGGTCAGACAGCAATAAATAAAAAAAATTAGTTTATATTAAAACAATAATAACAACAAACAGAGATTCATTGAGTAGTTTGACAACAATTGGGTCAGGGCCTGAATCAGTCCAATTTGGTTTGTTCTTCAACTAATTTCAAATTTTTCCACTTACCTTTTTTAGATCACAACAACAATGACAGAGGCTCACAGTGCCGAATTGTGGATGTGGAATCATTGAAACTACAGCCGAATGCCGAAGATCCTGTACCGGAATACACTTTGGTTTCGGGCCTCCCCAGCTATGAGGCCGCCTTGGAATTGTTGCATAAAAAGCCGCAATCATCCTGTTTGATTGTCTATCCAAGCGTGTTTAATGTATTCAATAGGCATGAAAAAGCCAGCACGGAACTGCCAACATCATCATCAGCAACACAATCAGCATCATCTCAACCGTCAACCGCAACAGCGCTGGCCACACAGCAGAGCAACGAATCCACTTCCACGCCACAAACGCCACAGCAACAACCACAATCGCAGTTGTTGTTGTCGTCGCAGTCGCAGACGCAGTCAATCCAGTCTCGACCAGCCCCGCAAATGCTGTGTGAGGCAACAATGCCGCTTTTGGCCACGCCAACGGCAGCAACGGTCAACGGTATACGGACTCCCACATTTGAAAGCATCAAACAGCCCAATTTCGTATTACCAATTGTGCCGAGTTATGCGGAGGTTTTTGGCAGCTACAAAATTGTCGATGAGAAGAAAACTAAGCCTGAAAAGCAACAACAACAACAACAACAACAGCATGAGGAAGAGTTGCTGACACATAAAAAATCACAGCGATAAATGCTGATTGGATTGCCATCTCATTATGGATAGAAAAAAAAAGATACATTACTAGCTATCTCATGGATACCAACTAACTGTGCTCTGTGATATTATTATTTTTATTATTTTCTTTGTATGTGTGCGTTGTGTATTGAAATGGAAATGTATTTGTGATTTGTTGGTCAACAGACCCAACGCTTCATATGCAAATGAGCTCTGTTCAATACATTCCCATGAAATTCTTGCTGGATAGATTGAAACATTGACACATTGAGATAAACATAGAGATATATGAATGAATCAATATGCTGCTGAATGTTTTTATAAGCCAAGCGCTGTGATTAAAAAAGACGTTACTAAATTCAATTACTCGAAAATCAAAGTCAAAGCGTGTTAAACTAAATTATTATCTTGTGTACTTACTAGTTCATGTTTAGCTCCTAAGTAGACAATCGAAAACAATCAATTTTTAAGTTTATATTTAAATAAATTATTCAAAAAAATATATTATGAAAAAATAATTTGTTTTGTTTTTTTACTTTTCATTCAAAAATTGAATTCCTATCAATGAACAATCGCACTTTTTGTCCCTGAACTACAATACCAACAAGTGCCTTATCACAAGCTGAATCTGAAATATAGTCGATTATATATATACAATTTTTTTTTTCCTTTATTCCATGAAATATCAAACTGCGAAAAGACAGAAGCAATAATTCTTATCTCACAGATTAATTATAGAAAAGCTCGAAAAAAAAAAATTTATATAAACAAACAGGTGATTGGAAATATTTTGTACTTAAAAATAAGACAATAAATTCCATATAAATGATTGCTAAAGTTTAGCAACAAATAAGTGATTGTATCTATCACAGAAGGCAAGGTTATATGCAAACTAAAGTAGTCACAAGGCAATTACACGTGATAATTTAATATTGTTCAATGCCTAAGATCACGAATTGTGGTAGGTCTCAAGAATTGTAGAAATACACTGAGAGAAAAGCTACAGTACAAAAGTTTCAAGAAGTCTGAAAAAAAAGAAAAATTGCCTGGGAACCATGAATGTGGAACAGCTGATTTAAGTTAGGGAAAAAAATTCAGGAATACAAAGTGAGAAATGGTATGTACAAGAGATTCAGGTTATTGAAAAAGTTATACAAAAATACAAATACAAATTTTTAAATTCCCACAACTATGAAAAAATGGGTCATTCAATATTTTAGGGGATCTTAATTCTCTTAAAGGACTTGGAATATAAAAAGTATAGACGACCGTTGCTATATCATCGGTAAATTTTATAATGATTAAAATTCCTTACACTTCTCTAAAAAATTTTAAAATTCCATTAAGGAACCGAAATATAGACTAAACAAGTGATAGAAGACCCTAAATTTTCGACGACCTTAACTGACTGAAAGAATATGTTTTTCTTTCTTTATATTCCTTTATAAGATACTTAAAGTATTTATAGTAAATTAGTTTAGCTTAAGTAGAAAAATTATAAATAAACCAAATCATCTCATCTTTTAGATTCATTTAATTCTGAATTGAATTGGGTATTTTTTCGAGTGCATTTTTTATGACCCGATGTTGTTGATTATTACATTTATATTTTATCTGCTCTTTTTGAATAAAATCGTTTTTCTATTTGAATATGTTGTGATAATTAAAGTGCCAGATTCCGATTTGTGAGCTTTTACAAGCCACAAAACGATAACAATTTATGCAAACACAAACAAATAAATTCCATTTATAGAAAAGTCATAGAATTTTAAATAACAAAGCTTGGAAAATGAGTTTATTAGACTTGATTTAGCAAAGAACCGATCTCATTGGTATGCATGGGATCCCAAGATAGAACCTATTCAATAATATTTATAGAATATAAAAACCATTTGCATATGGTTGATGAGAACAATTTGTGGTTATGAAAGCTAATAAATTTTACTTGCAATTGCAATTTATGACGGCCTCTACTATGTTATATGTTAAATTCAATTATTTTATATGACAGCTTATGATATCGTCGCTACTCAATTGAGTAGCTTCTTGGTGCCAGAGACATTCCCACAGTATTCTTTCCGGCCTCAACGAGTGCGCAAATAATGCCATCAGACACACTTTGAACGTAAAAAATAATGTCAAAAATTGGAAATAGTCGAAGAAGAAGCAGAAGATTCCCAGTAGGCACGTCACAATTGCGCACGCGTGGCTATCAAAACAAGTAGCTAAGTTTCAACTGCGCCAGCCAATTAATAGAACCACTCACGTTCGTCATTATCCATTCATGTGTCTCTCCACACTGGCAATTTCAAAGTACCCCCGAGGTGCGTAGGACCGGGTGAGCTAAACAGTTCTACGCCGACTTAACATGGCTCTGTTATTACGTCTGTCTCTTTCTAATAGATTTTTGTTTGTCAAAACTAAGTGGTAGCTTGGTGAAAAAGCTAAATGAATCTTAAAAGCCCAAATAAACGAAATAAATATATTCTATTTTAGGGAGTGCATAAATTTAAATTTTCATTTCAAATCCAAATATTATACAACATAAACAACATAATTAGCGTGAAATGTAAATTTAAGTACAAAATATTTCGGAAAAATATTTTCCCTATTCAAACTGACGACCGAACAATATATTAAAAACTCATCTCTGTCTAGGCTGACATGGAAGATGCAACCGGTGAAAGTTGAGCCAACGCAACGCGTTCCGGACCTAATGAAATGAACAATTTATTAATAAAATGCACATTAGCCCACGGCAACGGATTTAGTTGAATGAATTTTCAATTAAGCGCCAAATTTGACTATAAACAGAGCCAAAGCTCCGAGCAGAGACCGGGACCGTGGCTGTGGCTATAGCTGTGGGCTGGCCAGAGGGCCTTAGACCGGGAGACCGTTTGCCGCCACCGACGCCGCTTTTCGAAAGTGAAACCGGTTCGGTTGGCTTGGTGGCTGCGACTTTATACGCAGCATTTGACCCAGGTTTAGTACAAATGTGTGGATTAGAGACACCAACCAAAATAGCATAACAAAATACCTAAAGAAAAAAAATTGGCAAGCCAGTTTTTTTTTATATAAAAATAGAAAACAAACTCCAAAACACTCAAATATTCATATAACAAGACAAACTCGCATGAATGAAAAATATCAAGTTTATTTTTATTTATTTTTTCATAGAAATATTTTTGCTCAATTCGCCCTTAATAAATTTGTTTTAATTGTTTTTAATCTAGTTGATAGAATGTATTTACCTTTTTTTTTTTTAACAATCTTGACTACGTGCTTCTAATCACGTTGACACAAAATATTTTTCTGCTGAACCACAAAACAAAGAAGACCCTTCAAAATTTTTAAATTAAATCAATAACTTTGATTTTTCCGACTTTATCATTTTCCTAAAAAAAAAAAAAATAAATAAAAATATAGTTTTTACTCTTGTTTGTTAATTTTAATTCAAATTTTTAAGGTGCGACTAGACGATCCAAAATAAAAATTCCTAAATATATGCTCAAAATATTTGCTGAAAATGATTGTTATTTATTTTGTCATTCAAATGTATCTTATGACTTATCAAATCTGAAACTATCCTTTTGTTATTTAGCTCATGCCAGTCGAATGAGCTAAGTAAAAATTAATTGAAATATTGTATCGTCTCTCTGAGCCCTAAAAATATTTGTATCTGAATCGTTGTAAGCTGATTTGAATTTTTAAACTTAAACTAACAATAGTCTAAATTTAGCTTAAAATATAGATCAAAAGACAAGAGATAAGCTCTGTTCCGAAGCCAAGAACCGGTTAGTTGCTCTTAAAAAATGATTAATTTTATCATACAATTTTATTTAATTCTTACTTTTTACTGTTTACTGTGTGAATATTTAAAAATTATATTTACCTTGCTTATCTGTTTTAATTGTTTGTTTTTTTAACTTCGCTCTTTGGGTGAATGCAACACTCAAACAGTTAAGTAAAAACACGGGCCACTTCTGACCCTAAAAGATTTTGCAATATGATTATCTTAATGGCAAAGACAATAACAACAATTAAGTCTGGTATGTGGTAATCCGATTCAATGAGTTAATTGAAGGTGGGGTTCTGACTGATGCATTATTTTGGCAAATAATTAAAAGCTATATTGAAAATAATGAAATATTTTTAGCGTACTAAAAATAAAAAGAAAGACTTACTCAATTTTATTCGAGATTTCAACTGATCAAGTGTGCAAACTATTAGGAATCCAAACAAGATAAATGATTATTTGGCTTAATTGAAAATTTAACAAATTGAGAAATTATTTGATAAATTGTTGACGTGTCTTGAGTTGATTATGAAAACAAAAACAATGGCCCATTTGGGAGCCACAAAAACATGCAATGATATCTATAAATCTTAATTGGCAGACACGTTAACAATTGTTTATCAAACTTTTAACAAAACAGGGATAAAAATAAAAAAAATTTAAATTAAATTCAACTGCTGGCTAGCTCAAAGCGAAGGGAACTTTGGAGCTGAAAACGTTTGTAAAACATTCTCAGAATGAAAACAAATAAAAATGCAAATAAAAGTTATATGATTCAGAGTTATGGGCATGCACCAAAGAGAAAAAACATGAACCAATAAAAAAAAGAAAAACACAAAAACTATACGAAAAGTCCATGAAAAAGAAGCAAGCAGACAAGTTAACTGCCACCAGCTAACTGATGATGCTGCCGGGGCTCTTGCTACTATCTAGATACTTGCATCTCCAATGATGCTGCTGCCGCTGCTGCTGCTTCTGCCTTCAAAGACATCAAAGCGCAGCAACAATCTTTTGGCTGTGCCAGCCACAGCATCCATAGCAACGCAACAGACAGAGATGCCAGCAACCTACAGACACAGTTACAGATACAGATACGGATACGGATAGCCAACACTCGAAGATACAAGCCGCAATTCGAGAGAGGGGGGGTGGGGACATAAAGTAAGTCGGTTGCTAGCAGGTTTGTCTTGCTGATAAGCTCGGGCTATGAGATTAGCGTTTGTTTTGGTTTCCCTCTCTTTCTGACTGACTTCAGACTCCAACTGACTCTTCTGCGTATTTTGCTATGGTTTTTATTTTTATAGGTTAAAGATTTTTATTTTGTAACTTAATGTTTGTTTGGCCGTTTTGTTGCTGTTTTATTTATTTATTTGTATTTTGGTTGGTGTGTGTTTGAGATTGGGAGCAGCAGGTTGTTGTGGCTGCATTTCAAAAGAAAAGCCGTAAAATGTATCATGTTGTTTTCTTTTTCTTTTGAGGTTTTTTTCTCTTTGGTTGAAGAGCTCAAGCAGATTTGCATTTTATGGCACAGTCGATTGCAGTGAATTGTGGGGGAAATTGGGGAACGACGGGATTATTTGTAATAAGTAGATAGTTTGTTGTGACAGTTTGGCCATTTCATAAATGTATTTGACTTGTACAAGTCTTTCAAATATTATGAAAATGGCTCATAAAACTATCATCCTCAGCTTCTCCGAACAGGAATGAAATAAGGAGCAAGATGATCTATAAGTTAGTCTTTATAAATTACTTGTTTTCCAAGGAACTTTTAATTTAAATTGACTCGAATCTGTTAACAATAAAAACCTTAAATTTGATCTTTTTTTTTTTAAAGGAAATAGTGTCGACAGGCTTTTAAAATTCTAGAGAACAATACCTCGTCTGGTTATCTTTAATCTACATATAAAACGAGTATTTTATTTGAATTGAAATGCTCCAGCGCATGTTTGATGATATTTTCGGTAGAATGAATCTGTAAAATAAATCCAGTTTACAAATCTATTAGCCTTGTGCAAAAACTTTGGCTAGCAAAAAAATCATTGGCCTGAAAATTATTGGCGAGAAGAGGGTAATAAAGTTCAGACCCTCAGTTCAGTCCGAATATGAAAAGTTCGAAAAGGAAAATCCCAGTATTTAATTATCTATTTACATTTCAAGTACAAGATAACTCATATTATCAATAAAAACACCGGAGAACGGGTTTCCCACTGCTCAAAGTCTATCAAAATTATATGTTTTTTTTTTTTCTTAAAAAAAAAGAAAAAAATTGACAGTTCCCATTTCATGTGATAATTTCGTGTAGAGCAACTGATTAATTTCTTATCGAAAAAATTTTTTCAAGCTTCCTCAAAACCATAAATCAAAAGTATTTCAGTATTTGCCATGAACTCTAATAGACGTGGCTATAAATTTGTCTACAAATTTCTCATTCTTTTGTTGCTTGTTTTACTCTGTTTTAATATATATTTGAACTTGAAAGGATCGTCTAAGATTTGGCTAATTCCGACTGAGCCTGAGTCCAGAATCGCGGTAGATCCGCTTTATGAGAAGGTGAGGGTCTTGTGCTTGATTCCATATACCTACACCTACACAAATGCGGCAAAATATATCAAGCAGACTTGGGGTCGGCACTGCAATGTGCTGCTCTTTGTCAGCGGTGCTCCGGATGAGGAACTGGAACCTTATGTGCCCCGGGTAAATGAAACAAATGCTTGGGTCATGATAGCCAATGGCTTTGTCTATGCCTACGAGTACTATAAAGAGGACATCGATTGGATTCTGAAGGTCGAAGATTATAGGTAAGTTGTAAATATTTTATTTTATTTTCTTCCAACTTTCGTCTGGCTGCAGTAATTTCATTTGAAATGTGGCTCCATAAATTGAAGGCTTTCTTCCTCTCTCTCACTCGCCTCTATCTTGGTGGCTCTGCATTTTATTCTCAGTCATTATTTTTATCGCTTGCATATTCTTATGACATTCTAAACATTTTCTCTGTTCTGTCTGGGTGTTTATGTTCTTTCGGTGGCCGCTTTGACATTCTCATTGATAAAGTTATCAGCCAGAATATTTGTATTTTTGTATCGTGTATTTCGTTCGATCTTTTCATGCTGCAACTCCCTTTAGGGTTCTTTCCGGCCTCGACACTTTCTTTGCAAGTTGTATGCGCTACAGTCTAGCTACCTCTCTAATGCTTCCTTTGTCAAGTGTTTTGTGTGTGGAAATAATATCTTTAGGATGCATTTTTATCTTCTTTTTTTTACTGTGGCAAATACATATATACACATTCGTTTAGTATTTTATATTGATTGTGCCTCTGGGACTTTTGATTTCATAATTGCTACATGGTTTCTCTAAATTGCTTACAATTTTTGAAAAGATAAAAACTCAATTGGAAATAGAAGAATGAGTTTGGAAAAAAAAAATGAAAAATAAAAATTATGCAACCACATAGAATCACTATATAATGCCACAAAATTTGTTCGTCAATAAAAGTGGCATAAAAAATTCAAAGCTGTACTTCCAACTATCTCTGAGTTACATATAGGCAGACTGAAATAAAGTAGATTAAAAATGTTGTAAAACATTCAAAACACTTCCCCAAATAAATATCACTATTAATGACAATCCAATAAGAGTGTGAAGAGGTCAAAGCAATATTTTGGCTCCCTGTCACAAAAGCACATTATTTATGACACCATTTATAATTGGGAGTTTATTGCTACAATTTCGCTAGTGAATATGTCAACACCAACCCAAAAACAAACAGTACTAAATTGAGAAATGAAAGCATTTGTGTCAGATTAAATTAGGTTTAAAATCGGGATTTTATAGAAGCTCAAAGCTTATCGACAAACAAAATAAATAGATTTGAAAATAATGAAAAAATACATTTGTTTTTATTGATGTACATGGAAAGAGTCAAAGTTTGATTTCAATGATTTTCGAGTCCGCCTGGTAAGTCTTGCAATTAAAAATATATATTTGTATATATTCCACAGTTCTTAAAAGTACATTAAAGAACTTTATTGAAAGTAGTTAAATTCACTTGCAAAAACGGAAATATTCCACGGCTACCGAGTTAACTATTTCGTATACCGGTTTTATCGGGGTCTAAAATGTCATAAACCGCTCATCGGTATTATCCACAATTATTTGAGATTTTTTCCTTTTAGCATTTTTATTTGATAAACAAATACACTCTTGAAAAAATACAATAGATTGCCGGTAAAATAGTGTAAATAGTTAGTCGTCGCTTGGAAACAGAATTTTGTTTTTCTTTCAATTCTTTTGTTGCTGTTGTTGTTATTGTTGTTCAGAGCGGACATTGGCGGGTTTGTTTACATGGGCCACAAACGCAATTTCATTCAAAAAGCGAATCTTTTTCATTCTCGAGCTGTCGTGCGATGTTATTGACACGTTCTTTTTTTTTATATACATTTTCTAAAAATTAACTTTGTTTACATTGACTCTACGTTTATTTGAATTTTTGAACTTGTCGAGATGTTTGCTTTGGTACTTTTGTGTTGAGAGATGCAAAGATACAATATCTTTTTTCTTGGGTTCTATTGATAAGCACGATTTTGCCGATTGATTGGGTTTTGGTCTTGTGAATGGCACGACAGTTCCGTTTGAAAAAATTAACGTGATGTGGATTAGTTTGCACTTTCTACGGTCTATGGAAAATTTGCAGCTTCGTTTAATGAAATTTAAAAAATTAATTTACAGCTTTGTTGTGGTGGAAAATTTACGCTACATGCTGAGAGATCAATCGCCAAGGGACCCCATATATTTCGGCTATCAACTCAGGGAAGCCAACACAAATTTGGTAAGTTAGATTCCTATGATTCCGTCTACCTGAAGTTTCAGAAATTATGTGTTTTTGACAGTCTTTTGCCTTTTACAAAAGTGGCTATGTCTTAAGCTACGAGGCTCTGAGACGTTTCACTCTCGAATCAAGAAAGCCTAACTCTACATTCTGTCAAGCACATGCATCGCCTTCTACCGAGGATGTGGTACTGGGAGTTTGTCTGGATCATGTCGGAGTTAGCATAGCCGATAGCCGTGATGAGTTAGGACTAGAGACATTTTTGCCTATAAAGCAACGATTCACGAAAGGTTTCAGCGCGATACCCTGGCTAAAAAATATGTCTCGGTACAGGACAAACGGAGTAAGTAAGACTTGACTTTGATATGGCAAAATTTAATTAACCCTTTTTTACTTGCAGAGCACGGTTGCATTATCGAGACGTGCTATATCTTTCTGCCTACAATACCCACCTGCTATGTACAGTTACTATTATTTCATTTATCGAACCCATATATTTGGCTTGCCAAATGTTATCTTAAATTAGTGCGAGGCACTGACAAGAGCAGCTGGCATGATAAAGATACTTAGACCCCCGCTACGATGGCTCAATTTCAGTTTGGTTTTGGGTCACTTCCGTCCAACAAAACCTCTTCGCTGTAATCAAGTCAACAATTTATTCTCACATAACTCATTTGAACAGGAATTGTATAGGGGCAAGTCTTACCTATTTTAACCACAAACACACAAGCAGATTAAGATGCTCACGTTCGAAGTATTCATCAATGAAGAACTGCCCCACTCTGCTCCGCCTCTCTCTAATGCTCAAACGTATCTCTATCTTTGCCTTTAGTATTTGCTGGCTGCTCAGTTTTCCCATACTCAGGCCTTTTGTCATCGTCTCAATCTGTGCAAAATTACTTCCGTTGTCGTCAGACAGCAAAGTGTCATTGTTGCATCATGTCTCTTGTCTGCTGCACATAAAACCCAGACTGGAAGAAAGGCAAATGGCAAGAGTAAGAGAAAGGTAAATTGTCAGCAATATTGCGCTTTTTTCTCCTTCTTTCTACTGTTATTTCCTGAGCCTTACCCTAATCATGTGTGTAGGCCTTTTGTTTGCCTTTTGCGTACGTAACCTGTTACCCAATAACAGACCTGGCTAAAAACTCATCGGGTAATCTGAGCACGTAAACTGAGACATTAATACTGCGTAGCTTGGCTTTGCTTTGCTTTGTTTTGTTTGGTTTTGTTTGAAAAATATATTGGTTTCATATTTTTGCGTAGTTGTTTTGCTTTGTTTTGTCGGTGCAATATTGTATGCCATATTCGGTTCTTTATGTTATGGGTTTTAATTTGAAATACTTTGTCAACGGAAGATGAATTATGAATACGGACTTTTCTGTTTAAAAATAGATACAAATGTCTTGAACGTTTCCTAAATATTCGTATGATTTTGGAGATTATGAAACTTGAATTGTGTGGGTTTTTCAAAATATCAAAGGTGTACGCAAATTTCTATGTGAGTGGAAAAGATTTAAAAGTTTTGACATGACAGCCGCAGTGAGAGAAAGAGAGAGAGAGAGAGAGAGATCGAGTTAGTGACAGTCACAACGGAGAGCAAAAAGATTTGATCGACAGTTATGACAGTTTTTAACCTATTTTGCGTCTAATCATTGATAATATATTGCATAATAATAATTGAATATAGAAAAAGTAAACAAATCACAGATTAGATTGTCAATCAAGTGAGATTGTAAAGTTGCATGGGAACTAATCGAAACATTTTACTTGATCTGCTTCTGATTCTTATCAAAAACATATGATCTTTAGCTAGAAACAAATTTATAGATAGCCCATTATCATATAGTAAATTTGGAAAGAAAAAGTACACACATTTCATATAAGCTTTTACTAAGTTTTGTAAACTAATCATAAAATTTATTTCTGATACTAATCACGAATATATAATAGTGAAATGAAGTAAAATCTGAAGACGGTCCATTTCAATATAATAATATCAGAGACTTCAGGAACTTTGTACATTTTCTCAGAATAATTATGTAATAATAAAGATGAACTTATATCGAAAATGTCTAAATGTTGTCCGCTTAGACGACCAGAAGTGCTCCGAAGTGCTCGTATGAGATAGCATAAAGGAATATTGAATTAAATTGAATTGAGTTAAGTATTAGCAATTATTATATAATTTTGATTCTAATCACAAAATGTTGTTTATGAGCTTTGAAATAATAAATAGATTAGTACAAACTTCAGTGACAGACTTTGTCTGTCAAATATTTATCTTAATTTGGGATTCCATGCTCACTTTAGCACCTTTGGTTATCATAACTAGAGTTGAGCAGGACTTCTTCAATGGTAAGCTGAAATTCAATTTATATTGCCTTTCAAATATTATTGTATCAGTCACTTGAACAAAGTTAAGCCAGGCTCCTTGGGCGTACAAGCCTTTACCACTTGTCAATGTTTTCAATTTCAAACAGTAACGAAGCATAACCAAAGTTTTGCCTCAACTCCAGCTGTCATTATCAGAGACAAGGCATTGCCTTAGACACTGCGAGAAAGGGAAAGATAGTGACGGAGAGACTGAGAGCCCCGGCTCACCAAGTCGAGGTAAGCTAATATTTCTAATTGAAAAAGGCAATTTGTATGCGGAAGACCAATCAAGCACAGAGAACCAAGGCGGCAAAATTGGCAGCGGTCGAGACAGACAAAAGCACTCAATATAATTAAATTGTAACCAGTGCAGACCGCAGACCACAAGCACGCAATACCTATTCTACCAGTCAGTTATTCAGTCAGTGGGCTATGGGTTACCCCTTCAGCGGACCAAAAAGATGCCACCATTTTGGAGTACACGACGCCTCTACTTAAGCGGTAAAAATAAAATTAGCATTTTCAATCCGTGCAGTGAGAAGGCCTGCATCTACCTTGGTCGCTTGGCATTCATTGCCTTGGTGTGCTACCTGTATGGCGTCAGATTGGGTTCGGATGAAAGTGGAGTAAGCAAAGCAGACTCATCATCTGCCAAGTTGAACACGGATCTGGCAATAGTGAAACGTGTGCGCATCTTCTGCGTAATTGTCACCTACGGCTACCGGCATTCATCGGTGGCTGTACACGTGAGACGCACCTGGGCCAAACAATGCAATCATTTTCTGTTCGTTAGTGATGATGTAGACGAGCAACTGGAGCCGGCGGTGTTTATGCATCTTAATGATAAGTGGCAGCGCATTCGTGCACATATGGAGTATCTGTTCAAGTATCATTATGACGAGGGCGATTGGTTTTTGTATGCCAATGATAATAAGTAAGTTGAAGTGGCGGAGAAGGGCTAATGAAATACTCAAATCCTCTTTACGTTACTCACTGCAGCTTTGTTGTCGTGGAAAACTTGCGGCTAATGTTGCAGCTCTACAACAAAGATGAACCCATTTACTTTGGGTGCAAGCTGAGAAGTCCAACTAACTTGGCAAGTATCCTTAATACCGACAATTATTCAAATTTAGTTTGAAATGCCTTGTCTCTTATCATATCGTGTACCGCAAGCAGACCTATATGTATGATGTGGCCCCCATTGTCTTGAGTAGCTCGGCATTGCGAGAATTTGTTGAGAAAGCTCTGCCGAATGAGAGAATTTGTAGTCGAAATGAACAGGGTAACTCGGCCTACGAGGAGTGGGCCCGTTGTCTTAGCAATGTAAATGTTACAATAGGAGACACCCGAGACCCTTGGGGTAACCACACATTTCTGCCCTTTGAAGCCAAAGAACATGTGGGTATTCAGCTAAATGCCTCTCTGGAAAAACATAAATACTTTCTGGATAGATCCTACTATGAAATTATCAATGTAAGTAGATTTTTCTAAAGGCAGCAACATCTTGACTAGGCTTTGTTTTGCGGCTAGAATTATGAGTACCTGTTGGAATATGAAACGAAATGAAATCTTTGATGAGTATTTTTTATTGCTGATCAAAAATAATAATATACATGTAAATCTTTCCGGCTAAAAATCAGAAAAAAAATTGTTTCAATGACTTTTGACATAAATTCATTGAAAATCAAAACTATTTACTTTGAGAGATAAATGAATAAATGAAATTAATTATTGTGTTCTTCCATATTTAAGGAGTTTCAAAGGAAAAGAGAAAAAATTCCAAGCCCAAAGTGTAGTCAAATTCACATTGATTTGCTGTCTTGTCTCTTAAAAAAATTCGAAATCACTTTCAATCCTTAATCAATATTTCTCAAAATTTACAGCTTAGCTTACCGGTTTCGTTGAGTTTTATTTGCTGTAGCGTAGAATATATGCCCGTAATCTACAATCTATATTATTTTACGTACACAGTGAAAGTGTTTGGACTTCCTTTGCCCAAATTGATAGATGATTATGATGTTAAGAAACCTAATGAAACATTGAAATTCCCCAATTAACAATTATATTATCTCGTTTTTAATAAAAACATACAATACATACAACTACAAACAAACACAAAATGGTTTTAGGTTATGTTTACAACTTACTAGATCCGGTGTAGGGAAATTTTGTTTCTATGTCACGCCAATCCAGAATTTTTCCAGAGCTGTTTGATTGACGAATCCAAAATGCCAATGCTGCCTGGAATTGTTTTCATCACAGATATTTGCCACGACCGTACGCTGCTCTGGTTGGGCTTCCAGGCAGCGTTGTTGTCTCGGTTCTACGCCCTGAATAACTTGCTTGGTTTTGATGTTGTGATACCAAAACTGATTGCCCGTCTGTCCATGGCACTGCCATAGCCAAATTGAAGCATTTGGGTGATGCTGACGCAACTCCAAGCATAAATAGCTGGAGCGTAGATCACGTCTGTTGCTCAGGGTCCACTTTTGATTCAGCTCTGGGTATTTTAAGTCATCGCCACATGGCAAGAGCACGGGCTGGCCAGACTTTTTGTGGGCCGTGTCTAAGCACAATAGGGGATCTGCCAGGCTCTGCAGGGCGCCAAATGCATAATCTGGTTGATCTTCTATGGGATAAGCAGCCAAAAAATCGGGCGCCACGTTTTCAAGGAACCATTTGAATGGCTTGCACTTCAGACGTTGACGAAGTTCCTTTTGCTTGCGCAGGAACCCAGTTTTGGCATAAGTCAGAGAGGGTATATTGGCATAGAGTTTATCCTTGAATTCATCCAACCAAACTTCGGCTATGCGCTTGTAGTTCTGGAAATAGTAACGGTTTGAGAAAGAAGGCTTTAAAGTAAAAAAATTCTTACCCTTTCCACCGATTTTCTCTCGTTCGCACGCTCAGTGTATTGCACATGAAAGTCGCCATCCCGAAATAAGTGGCCCATCCGAGAGCAGGGCACTTCCAAGATGCGTCCACCGCAGAGCCACAGTTTCAGGCTCAACTCAAATTGTTCGCCACCCCAGATACGCAGACCTTCGTCGTAGCCGCCCAATTCAAAGAACCAGTTCTTTTCGATGGCAAACAGGCCCCCATTCATGATGGGATTATTGTGGGGCGAGGGTAGGGCAGCAGCTTCCGACTTCAGCAACGGCAATTGCACATAGTTGAAATGCCAGTTAAAGAAGCCACGCGCCGGCTTGCCCCTTCGGTAGGCAAAGTTTGTGTAATCAATCGTGTCTATGATGGGGGTCGTGCAGGTTCTGTTGTCCGCCCATATGGGAGCCAATAGAGGTGGCAACCAGCCTTGAGTGGCCTCCACATGTGCATCCACAAACACTAAGAACTCGGCCCGGGCATGCTGCGCTCCATGGACACGTGCCCCCATCAATCCCAGCTGCTGCGGTAGCTGCATAATTTGCACTAATTTCCCAAATTTCCACTTCACATAATTGCCAAAGTCTGGACCGACCAGTGCCTCCGCATCGCTCGCATCGTCCACCAAAATGATATCCAACAACAACTGTTGAGAGGTGCGCTCCCTGAGGCTATGCAAGGTACGCAGCAGTACACTCGGTTCTTCATTGTGAAAGGTGATAACAACACTCACAGCCGGCAGCTCTGTTAACGGGTAGGTAAGCTTTTTGCAACTGAAAAAGTTTCACAAGACAAAATTACTCCTTCTTCTTATCGCTTAAATCAGCACCAGCACTCTTTCCCTCCCGCTCCCCCCCGCACTAACCGTCTGTGCCGCATGTCGTGCAGAGAGCGTTCTACTGATATTCGCTCTGAGAGCCACGCGTTAAAACCAGTTCGGTTTTTGCTCCCCTCCATTGCCTCCAGCTCCATCGCACTCCAGTTGCTCACCGCTGACTTGCCCAAGTCGCCTAGGCCGGGCCTCACAAGAGATTCGTATGAGTATTTTAATTTTATGTTATTTGTGGAATCTCTTATTTGAGCTGTTTTTGTTTCTGATTTTGTTTTCATTGTTGTTTTCACTATGAATTTTGTTGTTTTAATTGCATTTAAATAAAATTTTATACTTATTATTACGGTAAATAGCAATAGAAACCAAATTCTTTTTTTGCGTTTGTTGAAAACTTGTAAGCACATTTTCTGCCCTGGTATGAAACAACAAAAATAAATAAATGGTTAAGACGTGCACAGCTCTTCACGTTTCAGCCAAGACTGAGGGTCAGCTGAGAGCATAACATATGTTTCTTGGTCAATGAATTGTCTTATACGATCAAGAGTTTTCAAATCTTATACTCTAGTCTTTGATTCAAAAAGAGTAAAACTAAAATAGATTCGATGAGATTCTAAATTGAATTTATTTTTATTTTGAAAAATAGTAGAGAACTTTGTGTAATCTATAAGACTATTCTCTAAGATCTAGAGCCTAGGTTAACATTATAAAATTCTGAAAACCTAAAAAAAAAAAGAAAAAGTTTTATTTTCTAAGAAATAAGACGCTCTGATCTTGGTCTTTCAGACGAGTCCTCTTGTAAGATCTCTTTATCGTCAAGCCAATCCTCAAAGAAATTTTCCAAGGCTTGCTGATCGATTTGAGTAAAGTTCCACTGTTGCCACGGATTGTCTTCGACACATTTATTTACTGTCACCTTCATCTGCTGAAGCTGGGCTTCTAGACAGAGAATGGGATCTTCATTCGAAGTGTACTCCAGACGATTTTTTTGGTAGTTAAAATACCAAAACTTATTACTGATAGTATCGCTGCAGTGACGAATTACAACCTCGGGATTCGTCTCGCTTTCTGATACCACCAGACATTTGTTGCCCTGATACAAGTCACGGTGAACGCCAAGGGCCCAGAACTGGGAGGAGATCATATGCTTGCGCCTATTTAATTGACAGCGTCGTAAAATAGGAGATGACTTATTTTTACTTAGCTCCATGGATAAACAATATTGGGGATTAGACAGGATGGTGAGCTGACCTTCGGCATAGTCATCGGCAAAGTCATATGGATATTCCTCTTCAATTTCTGGAGCCACTTGCTCAAAGAAATAGTCAGTTGACTTGCAGTGTAAACGACGACGTAAGGCCAGCTGTCCATGAATATTTGTCAAGTTGATGTGGCGTAGAATTTGCTTACGCTCAAAGACCAAGTACTTGAAGTCCTCAAACCACACCTCCAAAAACATTTTTAGGCTCTACCCAAGCGAAGAGAGAAAATGTAAGCTGTGCTTTGGAAAAATATTGGTAGCTTACCGAAAACTTGTCAGCATAGGTATCCAGAATAGCGTCCTTGTTAAAGTCGGTGGTCTCACGACGCAAATAGCCTACCTGAGAGCAAGGTACCTGTTGAACTTCTCCACCACAAAGCCAGGACTTGAAGCTTAGTTCCAACTGTACCACCCAGGGATTGAAGAATTCATGTTGATAAGCGTCCAAATGCCAAAACCACTCGCGATTTATTGCCATAACTTCGCCACTCAACACAGGAGTCTGATGTGGCTTAGGATAGGCTTTTATCTCGTCGAGACGGAGTGGCATCACGATCTTGTGCAATTCCCAGTCGAATACCAGGCGTTCCGGTTGCCCCAACCTATATATCAGATTTAAGTGGTTTATAGTATTTAGAAGAGGAATTGTAATAATCCGACGATTGGACTTGATGGGTTCCAAAAGGGCTGGTAGCCAGCCTTGTGTGGCCTCCACAAAAGCTTCCATAAATATCAAAACTTCACCTCTGGCCATTCGAGCGCCTTCTAAGCGTGCTGCCCACATTCCCACGTGCTCGTCCAGACGGTGCACCCTAACCTTTCTGCCAAATTCTTGTTTGAGGTAATTATGAAAATATACATTACTGAGCTCTTTCGAATGACTGGAATCATCGATCAGTATGATCTCTTCCAATAGTTCAGGTGGTGAAGTCTCATGAATGCTGTGCAAGGCACGAAACAAGACACTGGGATCCACAAAGTGATAGGTCATGATAATGCTCACTTTGGGCAGGTGCTTTGCTAGGACACGGCTACAACTACAAAGAAATCAACTAGAAACTACCAGAAAGAAAAACATTAAAAATATTCACTTACTTCTTGTGACGATAGTCCGGTAGAGAACGTTTCAGGCAAGTTCTCTCTGAATGCCAGATACTATAACCGAAGTCTTTAACTTGCTTGTCTATGGAAAGCGACTCCAATCCTGAGGGTAAGACCGAAGGATCCTTTGAGATCTTGCATAATTCCTCGAATTTTTGCTTTAAAACTGGTGTTGCTTTTAATGTGACGTCATAGTTCATAAGCAGCCAGGTTATGCAAATGCTGGCCAAAACTAACGCTAAAATTATTTCGATGATCCGTTTCCAATAATGGGACGAACTAAATTTTTTTATGTCCTCTGTCATTACTTTTGACTACTCTCAATGTTCGATAAATACAGAATAACAATATTTTTAAAAGTAAAGGAAAATTTTTTCATTTTGTTAAGGTGGCCGAAATAATTAAATTGCTGGAAATATTTAATTTCAACCATGGACTAATTATATTCTACAAAATACATTATATAAATAAGTCATTTGAGTATATGAGGTAATTTATAATTCGAATTACGACTAGCAAAATTCTCCATAAATTTGTATGTCCACAAAAGAAAAACCAAAACAAACAATTAGAAAACACAGCTGTTTCCAAAATCTCCACCTCGAAAAGAGTATCCTAACTTCTTTACTTCTCAATGTCAGCAATAGGGAGCCAATAGAATTACGTTTGACTAATTAAAATAGTATTCTAGAGTTGTTCGTGGCCGTAACTATGTTTGTTTTTAAGCCGTTTTCAATTAAAAAACTTTCCCTGGCTCTGTTCTGGTTCCTAACTACTTTAATAATCTGGAAATATTGTACGTCTAAATTGCTTCAACCACTGCAGGACTATGAACTATATGTGATTCCTCATCTGGGAGATCATGGTGAAAAATCCCTACTTTATATGACCCCTGAAGAGAAGGAGATATTTGAGGAGTCTTTTGATAAATACTTCTACAACGGCTGGCTATCGGAACGCATTCCGCTGGATCGTGATCTAGGAGAACAACGCAACTATTTGTAAGTGCAGGTTAATATATTAAATAAGAATTCTATAACTTTTTCGTTTCCTTCGTAGGTGTGCTTCCGTTCCAAAGCAACATGAATTACCTACCGTCAGTGTCATCATTGGTTATCATCAGGAGCACCCCAATACTTTATTGCGCACTGTGATTAGTATCTTACGCCAGACTCAAGAAGACTTATTAAAAGAGCTGATCTTAGTGTGCGATGGGGATGAGAACTTGGACCTGGAGAGATACTTAAAAGCAATGTTTCCTAAGTTAATTTTGATGAAGCATTATGATCATCTGGGCATTGTGGCTGCTCGACTCACAGGCGCTAAAAAAGCTACTGGAGACGTTTTAGTCTTCTTAGATGCTCATGTTGAGGTAAGTTATAAAAATTCAAATTGGGTACTAATTTTTCAATAATTGATATTTCAGGTAACAAGAGGTTGGTTGCCAAGTCTATTGGTACCAATTAAGGACAATAAGACCACAGTTACAGAGCCCGTTATCGATTTGCTGACGCCGACTACCTTTGAATACAGAAAATCGCGATTATGGCGAAATAGCATAAACTGGTCCCTGGACGTCGTTCAAAAAAATCTGGGTTCCAAAGCCATAAAAGCATTTCCAAAGCCACATGAAACTCCAATCTTGGCAGGTCCAGCATTTGCGATTAGTCGTGAAAGATTCTGGGAGCTAGGTGGCTACGACGAGGGTCTGGACAATGTGGGTGGTGACAATCTAGAACTGAGTCTTAAGATCTGGACTTGTGGAGGGAGAATTCTACAGGATCCCTGCTCTCGGGTGGGTCATGTGGAGAAAGACGATCGCGGTCTGGCCCATGCCCCTTATGGTGAAGATGACCGGCGCGACCCTGTGCGTCGAGTAAGTACTCCAATTTAAACACTCTGTTGCCCATCACAAGCTCCCGATTTTTCAATAGAATTTCAAACGAATTATCGAGGTTTGGTTTGATGAGTTTAAGTCGAATGTTTACAACAATGTAGACTTTCTTCAAGAAGTGCGCCACGGGGACATTCAGAAACAAATAAATTTACGACGTCAACTGCAATGTAAGCCATTTAAGTGGTTCCTCGATACAGTGGCTAAAGATTTTAAAATAAAGGCGGATATCATTTTATCACATGAAATGGGTAGGGGTCTGATTGTACCCGTCAATTCTCCGAAACAATGCTTGGACTCCAATAGATTGCCTGTTGGTGTTCTTAATTGTGATGAGAATCGATTAGCAATTTGGACCCTAACCCGCTATTGCCTCCTGCAGTTTGGCAACTTATGCTTGGGGTTATCAAACGGAGAATTAGTTGCTCAGATCTGTAGTCTAAATGATAGCCTTAGTACATTATTCCGTTGGAAGTATGATCTAAAGAAATATGCTTTCATCAATCACAGTGGACACTGCCTGAGCGTCGAACCTGCAAGTGGAAATATTACGTTGACCCAATGCGATGTACATAATGGAAATCAAAAGTGGATTTTCACTGGTATCACTAAATATAGTCATGATAAAAATTCGTCAGAATGCTTAGAAATATAAAAAAGCCATATATAAAAATAAAAAATAAAAAAAAAATTAAAAAAAATATAAAAAAAAATTTAACCAAAAATATGTTTTTATTTTTTGCGTATGCTTAAATTATTCCATAAAATTATTGAGAGCCGATTTATTAACACGTTCAAAAAACCAATATTGTGAATTATCTATTAAGTCGCATTTATCCAAGAGAACTTCATTTGTTGTGATGTTCACCTTCAAGCAGTTGTGGCCATTGGAGATCCTCAGGGAGTAGTCGTTGTAAAACCACTTTTGATGTCCTCCCATATTATGGCAAATATTAAGATGCAATTTCATCTTGGCCCCTCGAGATTCTAGGCAAATATTGTCGCCTATGCGCATGTCCTGCATGAACGTCAGGGTCCAGTTTTGAGTATTTATTGTGGGCCACTGGCATTCTTTTATATATACGCTGTCATTGGCAAAACTCCCAGTTAAGCAGTATTTGTCATGCTGGAGATTTCCAAAGGCCAGATCTTTCCTAGGATCCATAGGATAATCGCGTAGGACTTCAGGTACTATATTTTTTAAAAACCAATCGAAAGTTCCGCAATTATTTCTCCAGCGAAAGGCCAGCTGATCGAAAATTTCGCCCTTGGAACTCTTCCTTAATTCCGGTTGATATGCGTAAACCATGGTCTTGAACTTGTCCAGCCAAACCTCAATAATCCGTCTATAGTTCTAAAGATCATCTTATGTAAGCTTGGGGAAACCAAGAATCTGTATTCGAAACTTACTTGGTGTTGTAGTTCTGCCTCCCTGGTGGCATTGCCATAGTGTTTCAAGAATCCATCCCGTGGCAGGTAACCAATTCGAGAACAAGGAACTTGAACTATTTTTCCTCCACACATCCAAGTCTTGAAGCTTAGTTCCAATTCGGCACCATACGAACCAACCAAATCTCGATCGTATTGATCTAACGCATCAAACCAACTGACATCAATGGCAAAGATGGGGTTCACTATCAAAGGCATGTTGAAGTTATCGGGTAAACTTTGAAAATCTTTATAACTAAGTTGTGTTTTCTTGTATCTCAGACTCCAATCGAAAATGTTCCGCTGCAATAATTCCTTTCTATACTCCAAAGTAGAGTCATCTAGTGCATCTAGTACTGGTATTGTTATCACCGATGTTTTCAACTGAATCGGGGCTAGGAGTGGTTCAAACCATCCCATGGTCACCTCAACGTGGGGATCCAAAAAAACAAGGTAGTCTGATTGCGCTTCATTTGCAGCAAAGATCCGTGCCCGAATGAGACCAACTGGTTCTGACAGATGAAAAATTCGCATTTCTTTTTTAAATCGACTCCTTAAATAAACATCGAACATCTCGATCTCAAGCTCAGAAAATCCACTGCAATCATCGATGATAAATATAGATTGTACACTCTCCATTGGAGTCCATTTGAAAAGGCTGTGCAAAGCACGAAGCAGCATGATTAGCAATTCTCTGCGATAAATTATGGCAATTGTGACTGTGCCAATTGATCCATATTGAATATCGGACTCCTTGCAAAACCAATCACGCATATCTGGGAGGTCACGTTGCACTGGAATCCTTTCAGCTAACCAAGCATTATATCCGTATTTTTCCCATTTGTCTAGGATTTTCTTTTCTTCAGCTAGCGGCAAAGTATAATTCCTCACAAATTCTTTCTGCAGTAATCGAGGATCTGCTAAAGGATCAAATACACCATCCCAATTCTGCAATCTTGAGTGCAATAAATACACCAAATGCATACTCAGATATGACCAGCAGCCAATAATCAGGATACGATTTTTTAATATATTGTCCTCTGATATCGCCATCGCAACCGTCTTAAGATAAGCGAGTCAACGGGAAAACTGTTTTGCTTTGATTATTAGAAAATGTAAATATTTTTGGTATCTTTAGTCGTGAAATTAAAATTAAAGGGAAGCATAAATAATGCAATTAGGGCCAATACGAAAGAATTACTCGTATGGGGCTTGGAGTTGAAAACATGAACTAGTTCCGTATGAGCTCTCGAACACTTATTTTATTTATTTTAAAATATAAAATTGTATTAAAAATTATTACATTTTTTTATTCAATAAAAATCATAACTTTAAATGCTGATAAAATACTTCTTTTAACAGGAAAAAGCTTTCGATAATTTAAAGTAAATAAAAGCTTCCTTCGGAATATAACAAAGAATCCACATAAAGAGGAAGTATGCAAATGATATGTAGGCAGTCTTATTAACTGATAAAAGAGAAGGAGAAAAAAATTTAAGAATTATTTTGCATATTCGAGACCAAGCTGAAACTGTAAACTTTTATATTATTTCACATAATGACTTCGACTTCAAGATCACGTAATACATTGAAAAATCCAAGCCAAGTAAAGATTTTATAGTCAAATGCCTATTCATTGACTGTCTCATCCCTCTTATCAGGCCATTTGCATTTCCGCACATGCTTAGCCCCACTGATTCCACAATCATTTCAACTTTTGCCATTTTCAGCCAAGTGAAAGAGTCACTTTTAAAGCTCTTGCAACCCCTGGCAAAGCTTGAATTTGGCTTACTCATTAATTTACGTAAAATCCACTTAAGTTTTTTTTTTGGTTTTTCTACCCATTCCACTCGCAAAACTGTACGCAATAAATTCCACAACTTTGCGCCTCATCAAACGAAATTAATGTTAAAATCTACCACGACCAAAGTCAGACAATAGAATAGATAGAAATCTACATGAACTCGACGACTCAGTGTCGCCACTTGGAGTAGTTGTTAGATTTTTGGAACATGTGGTCCTCTGATGGAAAAGCACCCACCACCCAAAAGCCACCCCAAATCAGAGCAGACAGCAGCCAGACAAAGGGTAGCCCTCAGATGTAATGATATTTATGTTGTAGGCCGCTCGCCAGTTTAATTTCTATACACTTTTTTTTCATCAGCAGGACACTTTGCAAGAGTATGTAATCTCCCCGGCGCTGGTCTCGGGGATATGATGAAATTCCCTTAAAGCCAAGTCGAGCGTTAGGGTACGTGCCGGTAGTTCTCATGCCCATACATTGGTATAATTTTAGGCAATTTTCAAAAACAAAACGAGCCGGGGAGATGATGGGTGGCAGGCGGATAAAATTAGATTTTTACTTGCGCGCACAATTGCATAAGGCTGGCTGGCCGTGCTTTTGTAATCCTTCGAGAATAGAAATCGACGGCAGACAAACGATTCATGGGCATAAAAATTCATTGCTCTTCTCATGTTCTGTTTTTTGGCCAACTGCTTGACTGGTTGAAGGTGGTTGATGGCTTAAAGCCAAACGGGCAACTTAAAGTGTTGGGACTCACCTCTAGGCTTGGGGGTTGTTCAAGGTGGCGGTGGTGGCTTTTCAAGGTTATTGCCAAATTTTCCAAGGGGGGAAGCAATTACATTTTCCACCCACCCAATGTCCTTGCCACCCACCGTATAAGCCAATCGCTTGGCTGACCTCCCCAAAAAGTCGCTCCCTTTTTGACGCCCCTTTTTCTTTTGGGTATTCTCCAAGGGTGTCGAACTATAAATTGTGCCTTTTGTTGCAGAATTTAAGCTTAGCTCAGGGGCTGTCATGTCTTTAATAAATGTTTGAATGTTTCGTTGGGAGATTAAGTAGATTCCTTTTATAGCCTGAGTAATGATGGATGCATAATGAGCACGTATGTGTCAGGTGTTTGGTTGGGGAACAAAAAAATCTCTTTTCCCCCATTTTTCACACAAGAAAAAAAAATTGACTTAAATTGTAGAAGAGAAAAGATGGCTAGTCCCGATGTCTAGCCCATATCTTGAGCTTGAATGCGAGTTTGGAAATTGCAGACCACTGCTGCCATAAATTTCACTTATCAAAGTTTCGTGGGCCAGTCTTTCGAGCAGACTTTCAAGTGACAAACTTTATGGCACAGATACTCACGCACAGCCAAAAGCAAACTAAGAGAAAATTAAATGTCTTTTGTCAACAATCAAGCTGAGCCAAAAAGCGGGTAGGAGGACTGTTACCCGAAAAAAAGGACACCCAACGATGACGCACTTTTCGGTCAGAACTTTCCGCACTCTGATATGCATTAAAAAAGAATTGCCAAAGAGTGAGCGGGAGAGAGCCACAAAGAAGTGAAGGAAATTTCCGAGTGGCGACAGCTCTGGCAGAGCTTCTGGGCACCAATGGAGCACCCAGAAATCTCGCTGTGCAAACTGGCATCATAATGGGCCACTTATCATGGCAATCACTCAGCAGCCTGAAAGCTTCTGCCTTCTTCAGTCCCTTTCGGATATGCTCGGACTGGGCCACAAAATGCAGCTGCAGGCAATTTGGGTTTTCTCTCCACATTCTTGTTCCACTTGTGCTCTGTTTTTTTGCCACCCACAGCCCACACCCCCTCGGTCTGAAATACCGCTCTGCTTTGCTTTACTACTTTTCGATACTCAATCGTCGTTGCCTTTTAATACTTTGGGTAAACACATTAAATGGAAATTTTCCACACTGGCCCAGGAAGGGAGACGAGCGGCAATCAGGGTCCTGCCAAGAGGGTGCTTGCACACCCCTCAAAGAAATAGATTAAAAAACAAGAAACAAACAAAAAACTACAACTAAAGAAAGCGACTTTCTTATACGCTTTATAAGAAATAAGAAGCTGATTGCTAAAATCTCCGAAACTTTCATAAAAACTTTTGACATTAAGCGACTCAGCTTGGTACCACTTCTATTTGAACCAAATATAATGACATTCTATCGCAGACATATTTGAAGACCATTTTTTTTTTAAGTGTATTAAAAACACTGAGCATACGCAAAATGCCAAAATCTCCACACAGAACGCATTCTTCATGTGACAGTTTGTTTTTTTCTTCTTGTCTTTATTCTCTCTCCTCTTTAGCAAACTTTCACCGACTGGAAAAGAAACCCTCAAAGGACATTGTAGACTGAAGCGGTTTTTCGTTTGCCGTGGTCCTCTTTCTCTCTGTGGCTGTTTGATCTCTGGACACAGCCACGAATGTTTTTTCCGGCAAATCCTTACGTCAATATACCACCCTGAAAAAAATTTTGAGCTGTCTGTATCTTCTCTTTTTTTTCAGATTTTTTTTTGGGTTGAAGTGTTTTATAAATAAAATGCTGGGACTTTTTTGCCGCTCGCCTGGCGCACAAAAATGTTTACTTTGAAAATTGCTGTGATTTCAACTAGTTTCAACTTTTCCCTTTTTTTTTTGCATTTTGCATTCGAAAATAGATACGCCATATCTGTAGGGGGTTTGGTGTTGGTGCCAAAAAAAAAAAAAAAAAAAAATGCTCTAAAAAATCAGAGATAAGATTAAATAGAATTTTGAGTGGTGCAACTTAAGTGGGAATTCGAAATTGAATGATTGTTGAATTAGCAGATTAAATTTGTGTCTCTAGTGTTGGTTGAGAAATACTCACTTAACTTGGAAGTTCTTAGAATAAAAGATGCAAGAAGCAAGAATGTAAAGCTTTAAATTCCACTCTGTTCCGATTAATAAATCTTATCGTTTTTACTGCGAAGTATCGATAGGTACCTCAAATTTAATAGCTTTACTTTTAGTTTCCAAAATATTCACAAATTACTCGCAAATGTTTGATTATTATCAAAAAGTACACATTTTTTGGCTTATAAATCATTTCAAGTAACTTATCCAATTATACCATTATATAAGAAAAATAACCCACTATTAATTAAATGAGACTTCAGAGTTTTCACAAAACCACATTTATCAGAGCATATTCAAGTTCAATTAGGCTATCTGCATTTGGATTTGCTTCTGTATCTCAGTACAGGAGTCTGGTAAATATGTGCTGAGTAGCGTATCTGTGCCTAATTAATTGTCAAACATTGCGCGCTATGTGACGTTTATAAATGTCAACTAAATGAGCTGCATATATGCCAGTCAAGCGCAACGAAAAGTCCCAGACGGAGATGCAGACAAGCCACTTAGGCCAACACAATGCCAATGCCAAAGCCACATGTTGCACTCAAAAAGGAAGATAAGTAAAAACTATTTTAAGCTGATGTCACTGGCAGAATGGCAAGCAGGTGTGACGAGCCTGAAGCTGACAAGTCCAGGCCCAGTCCTAGCGCCCGAGTCCCTGCCCCCGGCTTCTTTTGTCTGTTTACCAAATTAGATGCATTTGAATTGATGTTACTGCATAAATTATGTCTCAAATCTCAGAGACGTAAGACCGCCAGCTACCCAGATCTCAATGCCAGGGAACTATTTTAGTTTGGCAATGCTTTTGGACAAGTTTAAATTAAATGTTTAACATTCAATCAAAGCGGTTACTCTGACAGAACCACTGTAAAACTTTTCTATAAATTTGTGGCATTTGTCAAACTCACGCACGCACGCAGACACTGGAAGATATAAGTTTTTCAGTCTTGTAATCAACGGAACTTCCTGTCGTTTTCACACTTTAATTTCCGGTCTTTATTGTTATAGTTTCTTTGGTTTTGTGGCATTTCTCTGGTTGAGTGCGGTCTCTTGACTAACTCGAAAGGGCAATGACTGAAACAAGGGCTTGAGTAGCTTGATTTTTGTATCTGATGCGGCTTGTGTGGGGCCTGAGTAAATATCACATGGAAAAGTTCCTTAAAATGAATGCCCCGGATAACTATTGCAGCATTGATTTGAGGTCAGGAAGTGCGGATAGATAGAGCTCTGCTGTCAACCAAAATACAAATATCTTTTTTGAAAATAAAAAAGAATGAAAAAGAAGAAGTAAAATCCTTTGAATCCTCACTGTTGACACTTTGTTGAAAGTACCCGCAGACATTTTCAGAGTACCTTGGGTCATTTTCACTACGGCAAACAAGCTTCGTTCCAGTCGGACAGACTTACTTGCACTTGTCTCATTTGTATTTGTTTTGTGTCCGCATGTGAGGATTCTCTCACAATTCTACGAGTGAGTGAACTGAATGCCCCAGGATGGAAAAAAAGGAGTAAAAGCTTATATAAAAAAGTGCGTCAGGGGTTGAATTCTATTTGAACTTTCTACCTTGATACCTGGCATTTTATTTCGTATTCCCTTTTTCATACCAAGCGAAAATGAAAATTTTATTCACACTTTCATTACACTTTGGGTAAAATATATTACACCCTAGAGGGATTTGTCACACCACAGTAAATTCCGAGGACTTTCACACTTTTATTCAGTTTCACATTTAAAACACGTAAGCAAAACTTCAATTGACAGCCAGAGCCGATTAAATTTTTGTGTGTGCATTTAAAATTGTTGGCGGAAGTAGGAGATTTTTTCAAGTTTATTCTGAACAATGCCGCTCAATTAGTTGATAGTACGCCCTACTTTGAACCCTGCCCTTTCCACAGCTCATGCCTCTGCCACCCAAAAGCGCAACTCATGCAACTCATTTCCTGACCTGCAACGCCGTTGCAGTTTCGAGTTGCATCGACCAAAAAAACGCCCAGTCATGCGGCAAGCTGTGAGCCGCCTACTCCGCCACACATTAATCACATTGGCTAGCCTCGGCTCCGCAGCGTTGCACAACTTGTAGGTGCCATGTTGACCAGTCAAGCTGTGTGCGCCAGAACCTCAAAGATTAATTAAGGTCAGAATGGCAGCAACGGTGGCCGTGTCGGCTTGAAAGAACAAAGCCGACAAATCCAAAAGATACAGCAAGCTAGTCAATAGAATGATTTCTTTTACACACTTCCGCATTCTGGAGAACATGGAAAACTAACCCTCTAGATGGCCAAGCAACACCTTCGGCCAAGTGGCTCTTCTGGAAGGGGGACAACTTAACGGCGTCTTGATGCATGTCCAATGCATTGTAATCATGGGGGGTGGTCGACCACATGCACGCCATATGTGGCCCTTGACCGATAAAATCCCTCGCCCAACTCCAAGCTCATCCCCAGTGGCACAGGCCGTCCAAGCTCCCTGGTGGGTGAGTAGGAAATCTATGAAATCAACTCAGAAGTCATCAAACATCATCAATTTAATCAATGGCCTGGGTAGGCAGCAAGCACAGCTCACTGGGGCGTCTTTGGCTTACACACTTTTGGTCAGTTTCGGGGGGTATCAGTTGGTCAATGCACTGCAAAATTGCAAAAGTCAAATTGTCTGAACCTGTCGCCTCCACTTGGGGTGGCCCTGCAAGTTGTGCAGCTTACAAGTAATTAAGGGTGGCAATTTTAAGACAAATCTTATGAGGCTGCTCCTGCTCCTTTCTCAAGGTGTGAGAAAAATTCTATAACACGGCTTCTGTCGTATTAAAGTACGTGATAAGGGCATTAATGATGCTTCACCACCTACGTACATCAACCAATAAAAGTTGATGAGTTTCAATTATTTTTTTCGAAAGCCCCGATGGGCTGGGGGGAGGCCTTATTGACAAGCCTGCTTGGCATAATTTTGGGGAAGTTTTTGTTTTCTCGCCTCATTGTGTACTCGATTCGATTTTGTCGTGCTCAAAACAAAAAAAAAAAAAAAGTTGATTAAGGGTTTCTTTCAAGCCACACAAAGGGAAGCTTTTGTTCTAGGCTATGCAGGTGAAATTTGGATATAAATGGAAATGGTATTGCACCCTGTGAATTGTTTTGTCAGGCATTGTTTTGGTATTGTTCTGAAATTGCATTCGGTCCTGGACTTAAAAGAATTTGTAATAGTTTTGTTGATTTCAAGCTTTGTGATAATACACTTTTTGAGTTATTGAAAACAAAGATAGTAGTATGTATATTGGATTGTAACCTAGAAAAGGTGCAAGGAACCTGATACAATGCAATTGACTTGACCTCAAACACTGTAGATGGCTTGGGAAACTCTTTGGTTTCTTTTAAATGTGAAATTGATATCAGAAATGCTAAAGCTAGTTGAACCTTAATTTTATCAGTCCACAAGGCATCAGGTCTTTTTAAGTAATCCAGTACTTAATGATTTTTAATAATTTACTTAATATAAATGTAAAACTAGGAGGCTTTGAGTTCAAGATAAGAATTTGCCTTTTCTCGTGTCCTAAAGATTTAACACACCAAATTTCATAGCTCGTGCTTTTATATGTTATGAAGTCCTTGCCTTCATACAGACGGACAGATATACGGACATGGCTAGATCGGTTTATCTAGCCATCCTGATCATATTGGGGGGTCTCTTTCTGGGTTTTGCATACACGCGCAGCTTACTAGTATACCCTTTCTCTCCGGGTACATTGTATAAAAATTATGTAATACGTCTAAGAATACAAATCTCAACACCAGGATGACAGCAGGGTCTCAGATCACATATACCCTAAATTATCTGACTTCTTCAAGTCCATGTAAATATATTCTGGACTGAGAATTTAAGAGTGTCATATTATTTCATTTGTAATGAGAGTATCATTTCACTGTCTGCTCTGCTTTCTCCTTAAGAGTTTATTAATAGGAAATACTTCGTAGGCTAAGCACCTACTTAAGAAACCTATAGCCACACGCCTTGTTACCATAATCTGGACCCGCCTGAAGCAGACCAACAGTCTCAAATGAACCACAATTCGCTATAAATTTCCATTCAACTAGCCAGAAGACACCGGCCTGCCTTACTCTGGCTGGCATTGGATTACACAACTCAAACAGATGCCAAGATTCCTGTACACTCAAACAAAACGTAGGATGAGTCCGAGGGGTATTTAACGCATCCTAACAACTGCTACATGACACCATATTATTAAAATTAAATGCGGACACGCGTTTTTTCAAAACTGGCCACCTAAACTGTGTCTACGGCAACAGATGGAAGTTTTGAAAAACCAAGAATAAACGAGAACGAGAATCATTAATTCCGTTGACTATTAAACGGCGGTCAGCTTGTTAAACTAACAAGCCAACCATTTAAAATACAATGAAATTCAAGTCCAAAACTCTGAATCAGACTCAAACTCATCTTGTGAATTCCCAGAAAGACAATCAATAGATTCGAAAAATTTGATAATGCGCAACGAACGACTTTTAATTATACTCCAACAGAGATTGCATCTGTTGGACTGCTTTGGTTTATATAAAAAAAAATATCATATAACATGAGGCCCCATCTCACAGTTGGAGTAAACTAAATAAGCAATGAAAGTAAAAGTTACATTGTTGATTTTTCCAAGGATCATTGATTCCATACAATAAAGAATAGAAAACCTTTTCTTATTTTAACAAAATCAAATGCATAATTTCATAATTCAAATGGGCCACAAAAATCACCTGCAACCTGCCAACAATTTTCGTGAAATATTTCAAAGGCACGTCCCTCTCATTCGTTTTGTTTTCCTGTTGTTTGTGTAGATCATTTGATCGTGCCTCCTGTGGTCTGAGCCAACTAACTAACTGGTTACCTGCACAAGCAGCATAAGGCCATTTAGTGATTTTTTTTTTGTTTTGGTGTGTCTGACTTTTGACCAAAACAGCTGCTGCTTTTTTGGGATTTTGTTTTGCGCCTTTTGAAATAAAATTGATGACGACAGGTTGCATACTCGTTGCCCTTTTCAGGCAAACTGATCCTATCCTGAATATGTTTCAAGCCTGACGTTAATCGACTAAATTGTAGCAGCTGAACTGTCAGTTTAGTCGAGTGGGCTGTGCACTTCAGTTTGATGAATGATGACCAACATGGGAAGGCCAGACAGTCAAATTTAAAATTGACGAGTATGTGTGAAACTGACAAAAACTTCAGAGCACTAATAAGGTGAAATCATAAAATTCACAGTTTGATACTTTTCAGCAACTCATTTTATGGTTAGTGAAACTTTTCAATTTCAGCTGCCTGGTTTTTAATTTTATCAAATGACTCTTCAGTTCTTGTGTTTTACTTTTGCCAGTCTGCAGTCTCTGTTAATTAGTCTCATTTGTTTTTTGTTATATAAATTTTCGGTAAATTTATGTTGAAAACTCAGACTTAATTGTACTGATTTACTGCAGTTTGTGGGAAGGCTGAGAATGTTGGGCTCCTGCTCCTGCTCCTGCTCCTGTTCACTTCACATAATTACGTGCAAAATTAATGATGTTTATTTTTTATCTGTACTCGTATAGAGTCTGTGTTTGCAACTCGTCTGTTACCTTTTTGGCAAGCAGCTGGAAAATACAGAATTGTCAAGTCCTTTCGCAAAATTGTTACTTTGAATTTGAAGGGTGTTGAGTATTCTTTCAATTTCTTTGAGAGTTTTAAGCTACTTAAATTTAACCTCTTTTTTTGACATGTGCAAGTCATAAACTGACTAAAACTCACTTTATTTTTGAAGCTTATAAATCCACTTAATGCCATTCACACAAACAAAAAAGGATGAGTAGAAGAAGAAGAACATGAAATCCAACCAAGCTAACAAGTTTTGGTCTCTCACTCTTATTTAACAACTTCAGCGAACTCAACTACATTCAAATGCAAATTCTGAAATCCGAAAAACTAATTTTGTTTTCCAAACATTTATGCCTCGTTGCATTTGTGAAAGCTGTCAGAAGGTTTGTCTGCCTGTGAACAAATTGTTGGTTAAAAGAAGGCAAAACCTTTGCAAAGGGTAAGTGGTAAATAGCAACCCCTTGTGGGCTTGGAAATTTTTCATTAAAATTGGCCACAAAAGCCACTTAGAAATATTAAAAACATCCACACACACACACACAAATACACAGAGAATGACAGTCACGCTTGCCAGCCAATAAATCGCATTGAGAGAAAAGTTTTTATTTGATATTTTTCACAACTTGAGACGGCCGCCCCTAATAAAATCTAATAATTTTTGCCGCACAACTGCATCGAAAAAGTAGAAAGATTCGAGTATTTTCTTCTTCTTTTATTTTTTTGGGTAACCACAGCAACGGCTGTTCAGTCAGCGAGCTTGGGGAACGGGAACAGGGACAGTCATCAAAATCGTTACAAACAATTGGCAACACTTGTGCTTCAGTGGCTGCCACACTGTGTGGCGGCGCGTGACTCAGAAACCCAGGGGTTGGGGTTGGGAGTGGGCAGCAAATAAAGACAAGCAACCCTCAAGTGCACTTGTTTGTCATTCTTTTTTTTTTTTTTTGCTTACTTTTTGAGTACTATGCATTGGGGGTGCTGTGGGCTGAGCTGAGCTGAACTGATCTGATCTGAGCCTGAGCCCAAGTAATTGCAATCAAAACCAAATTATTTTGTATGCTGTAGACACCCCCCCAAACAAGAAGAGCCACAACAAGAGGAACAACGAGTTTTCTACAAGTTCACCCAACCCTCTGTTTGGCTCAGTTATGACACATATGATTCTCCGGCCCCCCGTTTAGCCAGTGTCAGATGAATCTGATATATGAGGCGTAATTAAACCCACCCACTAAAGCCGTCTCTCTCTCTCTCTGTTGCCCTCTCCCATGGATTGGTTGTTTGAGGAATAGTTTAGCCCAACAAATACATGGAAATGTGCCTGTTGTACCGCAGAATTTGGCATAGGCGTGGCATGGTCCTGCGAATTGGTCATGGCCTGTTGGTGACGTGTCTTTGATTATGCCACAAGTTTTGGCATCACCATTCCCGTCTGCCATATACCGTTGTCGGTCATGTCGTTATCGTTCGTATTAGTCCATTTTGGGTGAGCATAGTTTCCGAATTTGTATTGGTGTTGGTGTTGTCGGTTTTTGTTTGTCGTTGTGGTTGTCGTTGGTGTCGTTTCGCATCGTCGTTGTTGTTTGTTTTTAATATAAATGCAAATTTGCCTTAGGCATTCGCATTGCCAATGTATGAGACACACACACATACTCATACAGATACGGAGACAAATCTGTCATAATTAATATTTTGGAGCTTTTGTCTAGGCACTCGGGCTATGCGTATGGACTGCATAGTTGCAGGGCGCATATTAAACAGTCGTATCATGACTCTAGACTATCCAGTCCATAAACAGCCGAAAGAGTTGGAAAGGAGTGTGAGCCAAAGTATTAAAGAGGTGGCAAAAGCCCTCTCCTTAATAATCCTTATTTAAAATGTAATTTCTTTCAAATTATTTGCATGATTTAATCAAATAAATATTTCATACAAAAAATTAAACTAAACAAACAAACTTGTGGTTTATATTATTATTAAAAAATAAATATTTGGTTTTCATATGGAAACACAGTTAAAATAATTTATATTCACAAAAAAACACAAAACCTTAAGCAATCAATGAAATTCAAGAAAGTCTAAAAAAAAGGAAACGGAAAAATTCGCAGAGAAATAAAATATTGAAAAGCACTTTAAAAAATTTATATTTTATGTATTTTTGGCAGACAAGTGTGCACTTGAAAATGTATTGTGTGCACTCACAAGTCTACAGTTCTTTAAGGACGAAAGTTTTTGCAGGCCATAAGCTGAAATGCCAAGTTAAAATATTTATAATCCTGTCCAACAAATCGGTTGACCACATGTCTGTAAGTCTGTAATCAACAGAGACACAAAAACAAATATTTCACAATGCCAACAAAGGACGGACAGTCTGTCCAGGGCTCTGGCCACATAAAGCCACAAAGAACAATAAAATTGATTTTGTATCTTTTGAGTGGCGAAGCGAACAAGTGTGCACTTCAAGGCAGGTCAGAGCAGAGAAGCTGGCTTGGGTCAGCACATAATTCAGTTGGTCTTGGGTCGATAATTATGAAATTTGAAACGCAATACAAACCGAAAATTCAGATTGAAAAATTCTAAAGAAAGCAAAGCAATTTATGAAAAACACGCCCCAAAAACTTTAGAACAAGCGCGTCAGCGCGTTTAACTGCAAAACGCCTTCCCGAAAGAATAGAGCAAAGAAACTAAATTCAAGTAAAGTTGGGCAAAGGAAAACAAAGGGGCAAGAGAAACTGAAACTGAAACGGGACGGGCGGAACCCAAAAGGCGTGGTACAAATCAGGCAGCAGCGACCACAGACCTTTGAGAAAGGACAACAGCAACAACCATATGCCAAAAGGGATATAATTCACAGACCGACTACAACAACAACAGCAACTAACAGCTAACAACAAAGGCCAAATAACTCAGGCAGTGCCAAGGGGAATGCGGGCCAGAGGTATCCTTTAGATACGGAAGATTTTTTTTTCTTTATTTTTTGGCAGACTTTATAGAATTCCCTCTTCTTTTTTTCTTGTCTGTTCATATTTTATGTATGGCAAGGACACCAAGTTCAGTGCAGTGACACATAATGCACTTGTTGTTCACATAAAATTAGAAAGGACAAAGAACTCTAACGATGCCGCCGTGCTCAGCTGGAGATTTTCATTTGGCTGGACTCTCGGTTTGATGTCAGCGCCGGTGTCGAGTCCAAGCAGACTAAAAATTGGCATTTAATGAGCTGCCCAAAACGATCAGAGTCGCCGTTAGCTTATCTGGCTTACATAATCGCATAAATCGTGTTTTTACCTTATTGATCCAACCAATGGCTGTCAATAACCTGCCCTGGACTGGCCACAGCAGACCAAGCCAGACCAGACAGACAAAAAGCAACACCTTCTGTTATCATTCAAAACACTTTGGACCATCGCCATGTTCAGATTTCCAGGCAGAGGGCAAAATACATGGCAAAATATTGGCCAGACCAGATAACACGCCTCCGTCCCCTATCTAGTTTTGTAGGTGTACTGTCTGGATTTTGATTACCTCACATATCACAGAATGTAGACGTTAATTGTTTTCAACTTGTTTGCCGTGTCATCGACAAGGCACGTAGCACCGATTTTGAGACCATTAACTGTCTGGTCGGGGCGAGTCCAGGCTCAGGTCTAGTCTGCCCCTTATTACAGAATTTGAAGTTGGCTTTCTCTGGTTTGAACGTTCAGAAAAATTCTCAAGATTTGAAGAACCAATCAACTGCAGTTAATAAGCACAGGCAAATATCTGAGCTTAATTTTCTTAAAAAAAAAAATGTTTATTTAGTTATATTTAATTCAAGTGAAAGTGTATTTTCAGTAAGCTTGAAAAGGTCTTTTTTTTATTTATTTAAGAACAAAATAAATATTTATGTTTCCAAATTTAAACTTTAAAAATATAAAAACGTGGAGTTTTTTTTAGTTATCATACAAGCTTTTGAGTTGCTTTATTTTTGGTAAAAATAATTTTAATTATTTACACTAAAATTAATATCTTAAATGTTTCGTAAATATTTTATTCACCTTCGTGTCTGTTTTTTTATACCCTTTTCAAGGAATAATAGTATATTCACTTTAGTCTGATGGTTGTAACTCACAGAACCACTCATTGTAGACCCCGAAAAGTTACCTCACTAGAGGAGTCGATATAGACATGTACATCAATAGATATATGTAATATATTATATAGCTCCCATACAATCCTAAATCGGTTTAAGGAATAACTCGCACAAATATTAACTGATCTCTTACAAACTCAACACACACATTTCTTTCATAAATATACGCGTTTGTGCTGAATCTTATTAAAATCGGAGTACTATATCATTTAGCTGTCATAGCAACCTAAATCGGCCCTATTTACTGAGAAACTCCGTTCCTGTGATTTACGGCATAAAAACTTCGAAAATAGTTTGTAATCTTCGGCACTCTGAGTTTGGAAGTTGGGAGTTTTTTTTCTTGAGCTATATATTAATTTTATTAATTTTTAAATTTTCCTACTCGATTAAAGTCAAACTTAGAAAGCAAAAAATAACTTCAGTGAATTTAATTTTTTTCTTTTAAAGATTTATCCAAGGATTCTTAAAATATTGAAAATAAAACCATCTTAACCCAAGTTCAGTTTATGATTGCAGCCATAAAAGTCTAAATTCTTTGGGAAGTAATATTCTGTAGCTCCCCCAAGTCAATAACTGAAACTATTTGTCCGCAAACTAATAATAAAAATTTCCCTTTTGGATGAAATAAAATAAATCAAAGTAGTCGTCGTTGAAAGCTAAAGCTGTTAAATGGAATAACTTCTCATCCTCTGATATGTGCCACTGAAATAATACAGAATGTACAATTTCAGTTTGTTTTATAGTAGAAAATCTCATCAAATATTTGCTCACTCTCTGGCTGCTTCTTTCGATGGCCTGCATAGATTAAAAACCAAAACACATAACTCGGCACAAAAACGTACTGCAAGTGGTTGTAAAAGTCCTTTTGAATCGACCACATTGCGGTGCTGCTGCCTAGTGGCTGGTGGCTGGTGTCTGGTGACGGTGGTGGAAGCCACCAAATGCCAGTCACATTCTGGGCAGCAGATGTTACTCAAACCCGCTGAATTCTAATAATTTTTAAACAAAAACAAACTTTACTCATGCCAATGCAGATCGAGGGGAGTGTGGAGTTTGGAGTGCGGAGTGTGGCACATTCTGCAACATTACAAAAATTACAATGTACATTTGGGCAGGATGGTTAGTTTTTTGTTTAGAAAATTCGTTTCGAAATTTCACGCCACCGTCTGTGACGAAATTTTTTGCCTGGGCCAAAGAACAAGTGCAACAACGAAAAGGGCCAAGTGGCGAGCAGGAAGCAACATCAAATGACACCCTTGCCAAGTATCGCGATGGACTGCGACCCTTCACGTACCGCAGCAAATGAAAAGGTTGCAACCGAAAACCGCTCGCCAATTTCTGCTCTCCAGCCCCCGTTTCGGTAAGCTTGTGCCACTGTTGCCAGTTTTAATCAGCGCCTGCCTTGATGCCAACGACTGCTCAGCTATTTACAGAACCATGCGTGGCTGTCTGTTCGGTTTTTTTTTATTTTGCCTTTGCCTTCGCCTCGGGGGCTTTCAAAAACTGGGACCGGGACATTAAAATTCAGCCAAATACAAAATGAAAATTTCTATACTGGGATTTCTGTTAGTTTTCACTCGTTCCGTGAGGGAGGAAGTTTTTTTTTTGTGGAGTCTCTAGTCTCTGTCCGTGGAATTAAATGAATGCATGAATTCCAAAGCAATTTTTATGTTGACATTGAGTAATGTTGGCGTTCCAGCCTCACCACTCTGAGCCGGCTTGGTTATGTGGGTGGTGGTTTGGGTTGGGTTGGGTTGGGTTCAGTGTTAGTGGGTGGTTGTTTGGTTTGGCATTTTCATATCATTTTCGAATATTACATGCGGATTAGCATTTCCTCATTGGGATTGCAACAAAACGTGTGCCCATTCATCCTGTCTCCAGTGGGTGGTAGTTAAAAAGAGGGTGGCTATATTATCAAATGGGTGGGTGGTTGGTTAAGTTGGGCTTGCCAGTTGTTTAATGGTTGCTTCTTAAAGTCCGGGGCTGAGGTTGCTGCAGGTTTGAAACAGAATTCCTGCATTAAAGTATCAAAATGAAAGGTTTAAGGCAGGATATTATCCTAAAGAATGCAATATTCTGTTTTGAAATTTCGATCAATAATTCTCTGAAGGCATCTGAATAGTAATTAAGAAAACCGTGACTATTTTAGTTATTATTAACTGGAAGGGTAAGCTTCAAATTCAGAAATATTCAGTATATATAGTACGATCATGTGGCCTATACCTGGCAGATAACCGAAGCCCCAATTAAATCGCCTTTCCGTCCGAGGGGCCAGGTCGGATGTAGCAGACAGATGCCTAAAACAAGGCAGATATGTAGATATACACAAAGAACTGCACAATTAATTGTACTGACCAATTTCTAGGGTTAATTCATCCTTTAAAATGTAAATGCATTTTACATACACTGTGGAAAATAGAATGATAAGAAGCAATCATGTTACATTTTGAAGTATTTAGAATTAGCAAGTTGAGCCAGAAATTAAAAGCATCCATTACGGTTTGCAAATCAATCTAGGCTAAAATAATATAAATAATATAAAAGAATTTTGATTATAATTTAAAAACTTTGAAGAAGTTGAATTTTTTCCAGAATTTATACCTATTCAAAGTGATAATACAAATAGTGATCTTCAGTGAAATAAGAAAACCTCAATAATCTTGAAAGTCATGAGAGCACTTTTTACTTATTTACTCAACTTATTTATTAATTGAAATAAGCAATCACTTCTGAATCCCCAGCTCTAGCCACATCTTCTTTAATAAAATATCAAAGCAGATGAAAACCTCTCGTTTTGTCAAATATAAAAGAGTTTTTAAAATTTAGAACTACATTTCTGTGCTAAACACGCGCCAGCTGCCTTGAGGCTTTCCCTGTCATAATTTACTTGACAAAGGCAACATTTATGAACTAATCCTTTTTAATTAACAACAAGAGCAAATATTTTTAGCTCTAACTCAAAAAGCAAACTTAATCATATGCCGGGGAAAATAATTACAAAAGCATCCAGCGCACAGAAACTCAAACCCAACTAAAATCAAAATCAATTTTATACAATTTCCTCTCATTCTCAAAAGAAAGAAAGGAAAAAAAAGCGTGGCACGTGACCAAGGAAAACAACAACACCGTCTACCGTGTTTATAACACTTGCAGCCAAAAAATTTCATTACATATTTGTGGAGAACAAGAGGGAGAAAACGAGCCTGGGGCATTGAATAAGGAGGAGTTGACATTAAAGGGGAGTCAATTACAGAAAGGAAACATTGGAAATTCCGAGTATTCCCTCGTATACCCCATTTTGGAAATAGAAGCTAAGAAAACAAACCCCAAAAATGCAATGATGTCGTCATCGTCAATGGAGACATGCCAAAGGAAGCTGTTAAAGTAGTTGTTTTGTATTTATCTAGTGTCGGTTATCAGCTGCCAAAAATGCTAGACCCTGACATGTGCCAGGCATCTTGATAAGCCGCCGGAGTTGTCCTTGCCTTAGGTGGGGACACACACCGAGAGAGGCACGCTCTTGAAAACTTCGTGAAATTCGTTTTTAATAAAGTGCCAGATATTAATAAAATTTTCAGTGAACCTAATGATGACGATGATGATGATTATGATGAGGGGCTAAAGGGGTTGAATGGGTTCACTCAACACGCTTCTATAATCTCGTTGACACATGTCGTTCGAATTTCTCTCGCTCTCTTTCTCTCATTCAGTTCTTTACATTGGCTTTTTCTCTTTCGGTCTCCAATAAAATAAAAGTTTTTAGTTTAGGTGCCGAGGCACATTGACTGTCTGAACTTGGTGTGAAATTTGGCAGTTTGTTTTCAGTTGTCAATTTGTTGTGGGGCGCGCTCGTTTGGAGAGGGTCCAGAGGGTCGGTTGGGGAAAGGCTTAGGCAAGTGACTACCCTAATCATGTGGCAGCTTGTAAAATTGTGTGCGTGTTAAGAAAATTGGAAACTTGTTTTGGATAACTCAGAGTGAAATTAACTTTGAATGGCTGTTGATTTGCGAAAATTTTTGGTAAAGTTGCCAAGAAAGTTGACTCTACAAAAGTAAAATAAAATGCAAACAAAAATTTATACAACTCTTTATCCATTCAGATAAAAGAGACTATTGAAATCTTTCAGCTTTCAGTAACCCATAAATTGTTTATTTTTAGATCATTGTTTGCTTAAAACAATTGTTAAAATATAACTAAAATACTTGATTTTTTTTATTATTTTTTGTCTATGTTTATCCACAATTTAACAAAATATACAGTCATCTTGTCAAGTCTTACTTTATTTATTTCTTTGAAATAGTCCAAATCACTACGAAGAAAATTCCTTAACACCTTTCATTTCATTAACTGCTTAAATTCTGAATGATTAAATTTTTATGCCATATGCTTTTTAGTTTTATAAAGGCTTAAAATAGCTACTACCAACTTCCTACTTTCTAAAGCTATATAAAAATCCTAAAGTATATTATCTGAACAGTTGGTTGCACTATTTTCCATCTTCAAGATGAATTTTAAATTCATACTCAGTTTTCTGTTCCTTACAAGCTGTCTCATAGTACATGCCCAAAACATTGACTGCCGTAGATACAAGACCCGCTGCGATCAGTGCATAAGACGAAGTAATGATCCCAAAAATCAATTGCGCGATTTCAATGAAAGCTGCCGAACTCGTTTACGACGTAGTTGGTTGTGGAAAGATCGGAATCGATGTGATATTCAGTTCATCTCATGTAGAGGTTAGTTAATCTCTTCTTTTATTATTTTATACTTTCAATTAACCCTTGTATTTCCAGCTAATAATATGACGCTTAGTTGCTGGAACATAGCTCGTTTATCTGGAATGTCTAGAATTCGATAAGAATGGGATGTAAACTTAAGCACTATTGGATGTGTATTAAGCATTCATAAAATATAATATTATATAACTCAGTGATCAAATGCCTCTTAAATTGTTTATTTTATTGTTATAGGAATGCACAGAACCATTAACCGAAGTTCCAAAAAAAAGTATATCTAGAGTAGTGAGCATCACATGCCCGTCTGTCCATTAGGTTTTATGCCAACTAGTCTCTCAGTTTTAAAGCTATCGGAATGAGACTTCCTATATCATATAGCTGCTATACAAGGCTAAGCTGTACGAAGCTATATATAGTTATAAGTTATAGAAATAACTCCTAAATTTACTGGCCATCCCTTCGGAAGACATTTATATTAAACACATATCATATAGCTGCCATATACACCTAAATTGATCTAATGAACATTTTCGGGGCTTATTGACCAATCCTTTTCGTATAAAACATAGAAGAAAAAACATTTAAAATATTCGTCACCCCGAATATAATGATGAGGTATTTTTTAGATATTTTTATAAATCTATATTTGTGAGCTACTGAAGAATAGATTTACTTTCAGTAATTTTAAAGTTGCTCCCGGACAAGCATTTGTATAACTCATATGAACTTATTATTTTACAGAAGCCTCCAGGTATTCAGTATACACTAGTGCAAATTTTTAATTGATCGGGGATTACTATTGGAGTTTTGTAAAAACTTAAATAAAAAATAAATAAAAAATTTGAGTTTATATTTTTAATAAATTTTATTCATTCGTATTAAAGTATTACAGGGAACATTTCCTTCATTACTTAGGTGCGTCGTACCCGTCTGTCAACATTCTCACAGGTTAGAGAAGCACATTGTAAGAGTGTCACTAAAAATATTTGATCGAATTAAAGACCTATTTTTTCGAAATTAAAAAACTTAAGGACTTACATTCACAGGCTGCAGTTACTAGTTGGCAACGCGTTATGTCTCTCCAGTTGGAATGCTCACGGCGGCAGAAGCTATTATAGGAATTGGTCGTATCATCAGTTGTGCCCACCCTGCGCTCGAATTCTCGACACCTGCGATTTAAGCGTTCACACTGCTGACGATCGGCTGCACTCTGGGCATTTACAAGGCTCAACAAGAGGCTACAGACAACTGAGGATATTGAACTGGTTAGGATAATCTAGTATAAGCCTTAACGAATTGACTTACTGAACACCAGGAAGATTTTTGACATTATGTAGATAAGGATAGTAACTGAAGCTAAAACAATCTTGATATATTTACGAAGTGCTTTAGTCCGTGAATTTATATAAAGCCATTGGGGAAGTAACTTGAGGACTGGTATTTCATTGAAAAGGCAAAATAAAAATCTTTGTTTCCATTCTCTTCTTAATAAAAGAAAGTTCTTGCCTTTCTAAAGATATTATCTGGGTGTAAAGAATGCTTTGTGTGTATACAATTTTCGTGGCTTCCGCGTTCTGGGTAGCATATAAAGAAAGACTCTTGAAAAGGAAGACTAGTTTAGAGTTTGTAAGCTTGTGAAATGCATTGCCCAACCATTTTAGTTATGCTCTTTTTGAGTGTTTTTTGTGCGATTGTAAATGCCCAGAGACCGAACTGTATCCTGCAAAGGCAACGATGTGATGCATGTGTACGAAGAGTTAATCATCCTTTCGATAGCTTACCAATTTGGAATAGTGAATGCAGGCAGAAATTGATAAGAACTTGGAACTGGCGCAATCTGAATCGCTGTGAAGTTCAGGAAATTGCTTGCTCCTGTAAGCTTACTATATAATTAATTGATAATCGATACTTTTATTAACAATATCCCTTTAATTTCAGCTAATAATGAACGTTTGAATTGTGTGACTTTTGCTCGAAAGGCTGGCATGCGTAGGATTTAATGAAAACTCATAACACTATTTTTAATTTTGAAATCCGTAAAATAAAAAGAAATTTAAAAATGGTCTTGAAGAAAAAAGGAGTTGTTTTTATTGTCGGTGCTTGTATGAAGTATTAAGCCTTTATTTATTTTTTACTCAATAGAAAATCAACAAATCCACTCAGCGCCAATTTGAGTATTTTTACAGAAAATTTATATTGTTCTCGCTTTCTCGCACACACTCACTCTTTTTGGGGTGTCTGCGTATTCAAGTGCTTTTTAAATACTTGTAGCGGTTTAAGCTTTCATACACTCACAGCACAGACGGATAGACATACAGACAGACAGATAGACAAGGAGGCAAGCCCAAACTCAATCCGAAACCCAGTTTCAGTCAGGCTTCCCTAACCACTCGACAGCCAACGTCATGAACATGATTATGTACTTATGAAAGTGTAGCCAAATGAAATGGGCAAACGCCAGCAAAAGTCTGCTTATATAATATTTGAAATTGAAAATCTTTACGAAGTACTTGAAAAATACTGGCCCATATCACCGCCACCCTAACGTCAATTCGAGTCTGCACCTCAGACTCTATTCAAGTCTCATTTTCCATTGGTTATGGTGATGAACTTTATAAAACTCTTGACCATTTCCAGGAGAAAAAAAATAGAAGCCCGCCTTACCTCGTATACGCCTAACACTTTTGATGTGTCCAACCAGCTGACGGTCAGTCCCTTGCAGCCGCCTGTGGTAAGGATGCAGTGGCTTTGGATCTGGCTCTGGGTCTGGTCCAAGCGTAGTTCCGCTTGAGTTAAATGCATTGCACTTGACTTTAGCGCCACTTGTAAGTGTAAATTTTATTTCAGCCAACAAAGTGCTCTCTATGTTATATATACACACGAATACATACTGTAGATATATTTGTATCTTTGAGAAATATGTGTCTATCTGTGAGTGTGTCTGTATACATAACCATACCCTTTGTGAAGTGTGTGTTCAAGAGCTTGGCTTGATATTGTTGGTACTAGCCGCCACTTGACGTTGTTCGGTTTTGGTTTTTTTTATGGTTTTGGTTTTGGTCTTGAACATGAGTTGGAAATTTTTAGGGTGGGGGTCCGGAGTTTTAAGTTGAAGTAAGCTTCGTGTCGCTGACAGCTAAGTGGTGATAATCGCTTTTGAATTGAATTTGAGCAAGTGAAAGAAAAAAAATCCACACTCAGACAAAGTTTAAATTCAAAACTGCAATAGTTGAACAAGTCGATTTGACCAGCAAGAGATTTTGCAGTGGCTTGGAGAGGAATTACATTTGACTTTTCTTTTTAGAACTGTTTAAATAAATAAAAAATGTTACATTGCTGTCATTTCTCTTTAATTTTATTGCTTTTAGATTTCATTATTAATTTCATCAATTCGTGGCATACGTGCTATCTCAGCGATAGTCGCACAATTCAATCGGCGATGAGGATCTATAAAAAAATTGTTGATATAAGTTTTTGGAAACTGGAACTCATCTTATTATAGCAACTTACTATTGCAGCTCATTTCAGTAATTTGACATCGATTCTGATTGCTCCAACGCCAGCGACCACGGGTTCTTTCGCGGCAAACACGATTCAGGGCATTCAAATCATAATCTCTCCAATCATTTAAGCTGCGTCTGCAACGCTGACAGCTAGTTTGCAGTGTTTCGCAATCCCTTTGCCCTTTAATTTGCCCGACCAAAAATATAACTGCAAACATTTTTTTAAAAAAAAGTCTTATACGAAATAGCTTAAAACTCACATATCGTTAAAATGAAAATCGTTTTTAAATACATTATTCGAATGGTAATAAATTTTACTGATTCCACTGGGTAACTAAATGGCTCACTGTGGAATCTCAAACACATTTCTCTGTTTATATAAAACTGTTATGGGAAATATAACAATACAGTAAACAGATGTTTTAAATACTGTGTTTCTTTTCTTCAGGCAAAACAATTGTTTTGATTGAAGTCACTTTGAAAATTGTTTAAAAGTACGACAAGGCAATGCCCCAGATTCAGAAACACCTGTCCAGGAGAAAAGGGTTCCTTCAAGATCTATAAAATTGAAACAAAATAAAACAAATAAAGCCTTTAATGTCGATTCCTCTTAGTCTCATATTTTAATTCAAAATGATATTTTATAACTTAATAAGCTCCATTTTCGATATTCAAATTTAACTTTAAAAATTGTTGCTCAATTAGGATTTCTGTTACTTTCAAGGAACATTAAAAAGAAAACAAAGAAGTTTTGTATAGTTTTAGTCAATCCAGTTTATTTTTGATTGATATAAGGTTGGATTAATTACCACGTACCCGTTGCATCCGAGCGATTTCGGCAATGATAATGCAATCCATTTTACGTGTAGGGTCTATAAGGGTATTCAAAAAAAAATAATAATAATGAATTTTTAGAAATTAATAATTTTGTGAGAAAAATTACTTCGGCAACTGATAAAACTAATATCGCAGCGAGACTGATTACGCCAATTAAAACGTCCTCGGGTCCTTTCGCGACATACGCGATTAAGGTGGGGCAGAGTAAGATCATGGCCTCTGCTACAAGATCGGCATCTTTGGCGTATAGTTTCACAGTCACGTTGGGCCTGAGTTATGTTTGCCACACAGATGACTATGCAACAAAAAAAAAAACGTGACTTTAAATAACTAAGGCATATTTGAGAAAATCAAATTTACCAAGAACAAGCACAAAAATAGTTTTCACCAACATTTTTCCAGATAGTCTCGGCTAAAAAGATTTACTGCTGAATTTCTTGATTTCAACACAAGTTTATATAAGGCTTCATCTTGAATTGTCGAATGTGTTGATAAGAGACACAATCTTAAATGAGCTTAAGGACAATAAAATCTTTTGTAACCATAGACTTTTGGATACACAAGTGTTTCCGAACAAATAAGCTATATTCCGGAATTTACAAATGACGTGTAGTTTTTAACAAATCATCAAAAATATTACAATAAGCCTTAAATTTTTTAAGACAATACTACTGAAGCTTCAATGGAAAGTCTGGGAGGCTTATAAGACCTGTCCCGCCACTGTGAACTTTACAGAACATAGCTAGCGCTTGAGTAATAAGTGACGAAACTCTCTAAAATGTCCAAGATTCTCCTTTTATTGGGTAAGCTTATAAATAATTCTGAAGCCCAAATAGAGACAAAAATCTGTTTTTTAGTTATTTGCTCTTTGTCCTGTTTGACGACCCGAGCACAAAGAGATCGCGAGCTTTGCGAACGCCAAAATCGAATTTGTTTGCGTCATGAAAGAACTGTTGGCCACCATGATGATGTCACAAATATTTTCAATGAAAGATGTCGCAGTGAACGCGGATGGAATCGAATAACTCGCTGCCAATTGGCTCGAGCCACATGTCTGTGTAAGTTATAGTAAATAATATTATTAATGCACAAATGTAACAATTTATTGCATTTCTCTCTTATTATTTTAGTGACTGTAGTGCGTTGTGGTACTTTAAGCTGCCGGAATGTATTGCACGCCTTACGACAGCCAACTACACCAACTCCAAGGCCAACACCATCAATACCAACACCTGCACCAGTAGATCCAGAGCCAGAACCTTAAGCTGCTGCAATATCTATACGGCTTTAAATAAAATTTGGAAGCAAAAGAATAAGATTTTAAAGAATTTTCCTTAACCAATTTCCAAATACATGGCAAATATATAATCCAACCAAATCGATACGACATTCACGTAAAAAGCATTATCATAAAACTGGGTAAAATATAACACGTCATTATTATGAGCACGCACATTGTATGAGCTTTAGCTATAGTATCATCACTATTATCGTCATGTTTTACATTCAGTTGATGCATTTTCAGTCAGGGTTGCGAGAATAGTATTGGTATAGCTTAATATGACCATGTAATGGAACAGTATCGTTTTGACTTGTGGATTTATAATATTTCCTTGCAACATTTTCCCGTAAACCTTCAAAAAATCAATAGAATTTCGAATCAAATTAGGAGTGTAACCGGTCAAAATTCAAATGAATCTATTTAGTAGAATTAGATTGCTGCTTTTTCCTATGGCCACCCTCGCACAATATAAACTTCTTTAAAATTGCAGACATGCCCTGACACAAACACTTTTTGGTTGGCTAACATTGGAAGTGCAGTGAAAAATTCTAAATCATATTGTAAAAGAGAGCCCAAAATATAATTTTACATACACAAATGAAACTAGTTTGATTTATTTTTATCTTATATCGCAAAATAAAGACTTATAGCTTGAAATGTAATACACAGTTCAAAGATTAAATCTTTAAGGGGAGTGTTTTTATTTTATTTTAAAAATTTAACTTTATACAGCTGCAGAGACTTTTAAAAATAGCTTCACTCCTATTTACATATTTAAGCAAGTCGATCCAATAACCTCGATACTATTTTTGAAAATTTAACTACTAAAAATAACTTTTTCTCGCATACGAAATTTTATATAAAATGTGGCCACTCAGTCGTAGCCGATATCAATCGAAAAACCCATCTTCAACATGAAACTGTCAGCAATTTTCTTTATCGGTGAGTATTTTTCCCCAAAAGATTATTAATTTATTAATTAGTTTGACTATTTAATTCATTTATTTTATTTAATTACAGCTATGGTTTTTGTCCTTCAATACGTTCAGAACTCTGGTGCCTGTAACTCACCCAAACCAAAACCACAATGTCAAAATTTATGTAAACAACTTACGGACGAACTCGCTGCATTAGAGAAATTAGTCCAGAATTGCATTTGCAACAAAAAATAAAAATGATGGATGCACGAAATCACCAAGCTAGCAACCGGTCAACCGCATATATATTATTTATTGTAATGTTACCAAGTTATATGTTTTAAATCAAATAAAATCCGTTGATAATGTTGTAAAAATAAAATTAAAAAAAAAAAATACTTAAATATGTATGTCAGAGGAACCGCTTCTTAGTCGAAAACTGTAAAAAAAAAAATTACATGTACAATTTTCTAAAGGATCAGAGTACTATAGCAAATACCTGTCACACACACCCACAGTAATCCTATGAATATTTCCAAAATTTATTGACCGATCTCAACCAAATATAGTATTGAGGATTCTTACATGTGAACTTAATTTTTCTCAGATTCGGCTATGCCATACCAACAGATATATCTGTAGCACTTACTGACCAATCCCATTCATATGGCTAACCTTTAGTAGGAACTTTGAAAAGATTCTGTAATCGTTGGGGTCCAGAATATAAGAAGCTATTTTTCTGAGATCTTTTTGTGATATGTTGTTAGGTATATACTACACAAACAAAAATAAAGCAAACAAACGAGATTCTAGTGGAGTAGGGAGGGGTACAATTCAATACAAATTTGGGAGGTTGTCATAATATCAGCGCGATCAACCTCAAAGGCAGGGTGGGCTTAGCAGCGCGAGTGTTAACACTTACACTCAAAAAGCTTGGCAAATCTTTCTTTTTCTGCTTTTTCTCTTTCATTCTATCTTCTATTAAATATAGACAGGTGGGTATCTAATAATTTGCCGCAGAACCTCCCCACAGGCTGTTTCGCTAGTCGCGTCCCAAGCGGCCCATCATTATTAGACCCTAGTCGAGAGTGGATCCCTGTAGATGTAATCTGATAATAGTGTATGGGGACATTACAATGTCTTTTACTATTTCATGCAATATATTTAAATACAATATGATATTTTGAAACAATTTTGACTACAATTACGACTTTTATAAGCAGTTGCAACAAAATTTCTTAAACTTTGTTAAAGAAATAAATATTTATATATGTAGCAGCTATTATAGAACGATTACCGAACGTTAGGCCTGGAATAAATGGACTTGTTTTAATATTTATTGCATTTCGATTCCACTTAATGCCAAATGTATCAACAAGAAATTGTGAATGACTCCAACAGTCACAGGTCAATTTTAAACTAAGTGTAATTTTTTACTGGGAATTAAATTATTTATATAAAATTTCAATTAATAAAAATCTCATCATCGCAACAATCTTACTCTGTGTAGACTTTATTTAAACAGTGGCCTCAAGGCTTAGTTTGAAATTATATTTCCTCCCACTGACTACCTTGATCAGTGGGTTAAGGATCTGATAAAATTAATACTTTACGGTTGTCAATATTTGAACAGCTTTTTGATAATTAAAATAAAATTAATTCAATATTTATCTTACGATAAGTAAACTCAAAACTTATTTTGAGAATTGCCTGAAATAGTAATTCTTGACAAAATCAGCATATAAAAGTGGTTCCGAATGTCAGGTAATTAAAACAATACGGGTTCAGATCAGTCGAACAATGAAAATCACACTTGCTTTCTTGGCTGGTAAGATTAATTTCAGCTTTATTTTTTATTTTTAAATGTAACACAAATTGTCCTTTTAGCAAGCTTTTTTCTTATAAGCTGTGGAAACATTTGCTTTGCAACGCCATGTGAAACACAACCAGCACCTAAGCCACCAGCACCCAAGCCACCAGTCCCCGATCCCAAGCCACCATGTGAGACAACCAAAATACCGCCTTGTAAGACACCGAGCAAGCCACCAACATCTAAGCCGCCAGGACCGAAGCCACCATGTGGAACAACCAAAAAAACACCATGTAATGCACCGAGTAAACCACCAACATGTAAGCCGTCTGGGCCAAAGCCAACCAAACCATCAAAGCCCAATTCTAAAAAAACATGCAAAGGATCCAGGAAACCTAATCCTAAAAAGCCATCCAAAGGATGCAAGAAACCTAAATCGAAAAAGCCAGGCAAAGGATCCAAGAAACCAAAGTCTAAAAAGCCAGCCAAAGGATCTCAGAAACCCAAACCTAAAAAACCCACTAAAGGATGCTCGACATGTCCTTCAGACAAATCGCTCTGCTCTCAAATGAAGAAACGGATACAAAAGATAAGAACACTGATTAAGAATTGTGTGTGCTGAATATTCAAATCAACAATTCATAGAGAAAGGATATGGAATTAACCTCGATTATTGGACTTGAAATAATTTTTATTTTGTTTTTTCTTTTTAATTTTATATTGTAGCTTACTTTTAATTTTCATAAGTTTCTTTTGAAATAAAGCTTGTTATTACATGATTATATTCTATTCGAACAAGTCTCTCCGTTGTAACTCTATCATAACAAAATTTCACAGGGATCTCATATAGCAGACAAAATATTTCGACTTGGAAATTCAGTTGACAAACAGATTGAAGTATCATAAGAATCCCGAGGAATATACAATACAAGAGCTTACAAAGTTAATCTGAGATAATAACTATTCAAATATGCCATCAATAAAGTCGGGACTACCCCCAGTTAAAGCCATATTGGAATTGGGAATTCAAGACGAATATATTTCTGGAAGATTAAAATTTAAAAAAAAAAATACTAAGTTAACATCTAAGTCTTCTAACTATTTGATACTCTAGATGAATGGGTTCTAGTTTTTTAGGGAGTCATGAAAGGGTTAGGCAAACCCAATACCGATTTTCTTTCTTCGCCGTAAACTCCCTAGGTACAACATGGCCTAGCCGCAAATCTCCACAAGAAATAAGTTACAGAAGCCCAGTGGAACCCAAATTTTAAAAGATGCAGAATAAGACCTGGACTTAAGAAATTACATCTTCCTATGTAAGATCAGGAGCCAGTCTGTAAACAAATTCTTCTATCCTCTGTGGAACCGCCAGTAAGAATTTAAAATTCACCTCAACTGGGGCACAAGAATTTGTCTCAGTAATAGGTGGAACCACATCCGTCTTTAGAGGGGTTTACTATATTTTCTTAAGCAGGTCAAGTGGACGGTATAAGTAGTAGACTAGATAGGTTTGCTGAAGTCCCAGTGTCTAGTAGGCACGCATACGGAACTGCTTACATTTTTTTGTTGGTAGACCTAAGAGTGGTCCAGGAGACGCAAAAATATCTTTTGGCTAATCTGTACCGGTATAGTAGTTTGTGTTTCCAAGGCAGTCCTCTTCCGCTTTGGCGAATCATTTCGAAGCTTTAGGCTACGACGAAAATGACACACTTATTTTGTCGCAGCTTTGGTGTCGATTTTTAAAAAGATTCCTAGTCTGCCGCAAAAATGCTCGCATATCCATTCCTACATCACGGCAAGCTTCGCATCTCCACATTAACCCAGTGCGAGAGCACTTACGAAACGATACAATGGTTAATACTGCAAGCCAACAGAGCGGATTTTACTTTAAGACTATATTGCAGTCTATTTATGAATTGAACTTTGTACAGCTGCAGACCCTTTTAAAAATAACATAATTCTTATTTAAATATTTAAGCAACTCGATCCAATAACCTGGATACTATTTTTGAAAATTTGACTACTAAAAATAACTTTTTTAGCAAACGGAATTTTCTATAAAAGGGGTCACTCAGTCGTAGCCGATATCAATCGAAAAACCCATCTTCAACATGAAACTGTCTGCAATTTTCTTTATCGGTGAGTATTTATCCCCAAAAGATTATTAATTTATTAATTAATTTGACTATTTAATTTATTTATTTTATTTAATTACAGCTATGGTTTTTGTCCTTCAATACGTTCAGAACTCTGGTGCCTGTAACTCACCCAAACCAAAACCACAATGCCAAAATTTATGTAAACAACTTACGGACGAACTCGCTGCATTAGAGAAATTAGTCCAGAATTGCATTTGCAACAAAAAATAAAAAATGAAGGATGCACGAAATCACCTAGCTAGTAACCGGTCAACCGTATATATGTTATTACTAATAATGTTATTAAGTTATATTTTTTGAATCCAATAAAATCCGTTAAAAATGTTCTAAGAAAATGAATAATGCTTTTTATTACATATAAAAATACTTAAAAATACTAAGAGGAAACCACATATTAGGGAAAGCTGTTAAATACAAATGAAGCCTAACGTTGAACTAGTAGACGGAATTGAAAAGGTGGTACATTAACGTCAAAACTCTGGTCTTTGTATTCTCTTGAAATCAACAACACATTGTTTACAATAATGAAAGCACGCCATTTATCGGACTGTTTATTCGACCGTTTGCCACTTAGGCAAGAGGAATTAATATTTTGACTCTGAAAACTTGGTTTTTTGTATATCTCATGTAACTATGTATGATATCAAATATTTTTGGATTTCTAACAACTTTCTGGATGCAACTATACCAAAATCTTAAAGCTGTAGAAATTACAAGTCTTTGAAAAAGTAATGGGCTTGAAGGAAGAGAGAGGAGAAACAAATAAACTTGACCAGAATACACACATAAGGAATCCGAATCCCGAGTTTGGTTATTCTCGTCTAATTCTTTATATAACAAACATTTGCACAAACTTAGTATACTCCTATCCTTAAGGTACAGTGTATAAATATACAAAGAGATACATATCTGTACCAAATATAATAAATAGAGCCCGATGAGGATTGCTGTGTACTTAATTTTCATTAGGCTACGGTCTTGCCATACCAACCTAAATCCGTTGTAGAAATATCCGTAGCTTTTACTGAGCAATCCTTTGAAACTTTAAAAATAGTCTGTAAACTTTGGAATCCAGAAGAACATTTTCGACCACTTTTAAGGAATAAAAAAGTCCTTAAATTTAGCCAAACAAATAAATATGTAAGTTCAATAAGTGGCAACTATTATTTAACGATGACCGAACTTAGGATCATTTCAAATCAATAAGATACTGTGGATGACTCAAGCAATCTCATGTCATTCCTTATTGGAAACTAAATTATATATACGAATTATAAATTAATGACAATCTGACCGTCGCAACAATCTTAATCTGTGTAGATAATACGCAATCGTTAATTTCAACGCCAACTTGCTAGTTGACTTTATTTAAACAGTGATCTTTGGCATTAGTTTAAAATTATATTTCTTTTGATACCTAGAACTGGCTACCTTGATCAGTGGGTTAAGGATCTGATAAAATTAATACCTTACGGATGTCAATATTTTAACAGCTTTTTAATTATTAAAATAAAATTAATTCAATATTTATCTTACGATAAATAAACTTTAAACTTATTTTAAGAGTTACCTGAAATAGTAATTCTTGGCAAAATCAGCATATAAAAGTGGTTCCGAATGTCAGGTAATTAAAACAATACGGGTCCGGATCAAGAGTGGTGCAGTCGAACAATGAAAATCACACTTGCTTTCTTGGCTGGTAAGATTAATTTCAGCTTTATTTTTTACTTTTAATAATCAAAAATTGTTCTTTCAGCAAGCTTTTTACTTATAAGCTGTGCAAACATTTGCTTTGCAACGCCATGTGAAACACAACCAGCACCTAGGCCACCAGCACCCAAGCCACCAGTGGCACCACCCAAGCCCCCATGTGAAACAACCAAGAAACCATCATGTGGAACAACCAGCAAGCAACCATGTGGAACAAGAACTAATCCTCCGATCTGTACGCCACCGCCAACAAATCCACCAACTTGTAAGACGCCAGTAAACAAGCCACCAGCAACAAAAACTAAGCCCACAATCCCTGCACCCAAAAAACCAGTACCAGCACCCAAGCCCCCAGTACTTCCACCCAAGCCAGCACCTAAGAAACCTGTCACTGCACCCAAGTCACCAGCACCAAGACCCAAGCCACCAGCACCACAACCGAAGCCACCAGCACCGAAACCTAAGCGTCCAGTACCTGCACCCAAGCCACAAATACCAGCACCTAAGCCACCAGTACCAAAACCCAAGCCACAAGTACCAGCACCAAAACCCAAGCCACAAGTCCCAGCACCTAAGCCTCCAGTCGCTAAACCCAAGCCACAAGTACCAGCACCTAAGCCACCAGCACCAAAACCCAAGCCACAAGTACCAGCACCTAAGCCACCAGTACCAGCACCCAAGCCCCCATGCAAAACAACCAAGAAACCATCAACATGTAAGCCACCAACGAAACCAGCAACATGTAAGCCACCAACAAAACCAGCAACATGTAAGCCACCAACAAAACCAGCAACATGTAAGCCACCAACGAAACCAGCAACATGTAAGCCACCAACGAAACCAGCAACATGTAAGCCACCAACGAAACCAGTAACATGTAAGCCACCAACGAATCCAGCAACATGTAAGCCACCAACGAAACCATCAACATGTAAGCCACCAACGAATCCACCAACATGTAAGCCACCAACGAAACCAGCAACATGTAAGCCTCCAACGAATCCAACAACATGTAAGCCACCAACGAAACCAGCAACATGTAAGCCACCAACGAAACCTGCAACATGTAAGCCACCAACGAAACCAGCAACATGTAAGCCACCAACAAATCCAACAACATGTAAGCCACCAACGAAACCAGCAACATGTAAGCCACCAACGAAACCAGCAACATGTAAGCCACCAACGAATCCACCAACATGTAAACCACCAACGAAACCAGTAACATGTAAGCCACCAACGAAACCAGCAACATGTAAGCCACCAACGAATCCAGCAACATGTAAGCCACCAACGAAACCATCAACATGTAAGCCACCAACGAAACCAGCAACATGTAAGCCACCAACGAAACCAGCAACATGTAAGCCACCAACGAATCCACCAATATGTGAACCACCAACGAAACCAGCAACATGTAAGCCACCAACAAAACCAGCAACATGTAAGCCAACAACGAATCCACCAACATGTAAGCCACCAACGAAACCAGCAACATGTAAGCCACCAACGAATCCACCAACATGTAAGCCAGCAACGAAACCAGCAACATGTAAGCCACCAACAAAACCAGCAACATGTAAGCCACCAACGAATCCACCAACATGTAAGCCACCAACGAATCCACCAACATGTAAGCCACCAACGAATCCAACAACATGTAAGCCACCAACGAAACCAGCAACATGTAAGCCACCAACGAAACCAGCAACATGTAAGCCACCAACGAATCCAACAACATGTAAGCCACCAACGAAACCAGCAACATGTAAGCCACCAACGAAACCAGCAACATGTAAGCCACCAACGAATCCACCAATATGTAAACCACCAACGAAACCAGCAACATGTAAGCCACCAACAAAACCAGCAACATGTAAGCCAACAACGAATCCACCAACATGTAAGCCACCAACGAAACCAGCAACATGTAAGCCACCAACATGTAAGCCACCAACGAAACCAGCAACATGTAAGCCACCAACGAATCCAACAACATGTAAGCCACCAACGAAACCAGCAACACGTAAGCCACCAACGAAACCAGCAACATGTAAGCCACCAACAAAACCACCAACATGTAAGCCACCAACGAAACCAGCAACATGTAAACCACCAACGAAACCAGCAACATGTAAGCCACCAACAAAACCAGCAACATGTAAGCCACCAACGAATCCACCAACATGTAAGCCACCAACGAAACCAGCAACATGTAAGCCACCAACGAATCCACCAACATGTAAGCCACCAACGAAACCAGCAACATGTAAGCCACCAAAGAAACCAGCAACATGTAAGCCACCAACGAAACCAGCAACATGTAAGCCACCAACGAAACCAGCAACATGTAAGCCACCAACGAAACCAGCAACATGTAAGCCACCTACGAAACCAGCAACATGTAAGCCACCTGGAAAGAAACCTCCAGCACCCAAACCAAAGCCACCATCATCAAGACCTAGAGGTTGCTCGAAGCCCAAATCCGAGAAACCAAAGTCTAAAAAGCCTTCCAAAGGATGTAAGAAACCGAAAACTAAAAAACCAACCAAAGGATCTAAAAAACCTAAAGGGAAAAAGCCTGCTAAAGTATGCAAGAAACCCAAAACAAAAAATTCTCCCAAAACATCAAAGAAACCCAAGCCTAACAAGCCACCCAAAGGATCTCAGAAGCCTAAAAGTAAAAAGCCTGCTAAAACATGTAAGAAACCCAAGCCTAAGAAGCCAACTAAAGGATGCTCGACATGTCCTTCAAGTAAATTGCTTTGCTCTCAAATGAAGAAACGGATACAAAAGATGAGAACACTTATTCAGAATTGTGTGTGCTAATTATGCGATTTAAAAATCATAGAGATGTGGCACACAATTAATCACGATTATTGAACTTTAAAGAATTTTTTACTTCTTATTATTATTTATTTTGTATTGTTTGATGTTTTACATATGTATTTGTTTTGTTTTGAATTAAAGCTTGTTATTGCATGAGTATGACTGTTGTTTAATTTTTTCTTTTTTAACATTTAGAAAAGTATTTTCGCTACAGTATAATTGGCCATTGGAAGACATATGCCAATAATTGAAATCAATCGTTTTAATTATAATCGTTCATGAATAAGGCCAGAAGAGAGTTACAGAAACAATTGGGCTCTTGTTAACATTAATGATATAAGATCGTGATGTTGGTAGTCTCTTGAATATAAAATTTAAATTAAATTAAACAAAATAATAAGATTTAAATGGCTTTTTCCTAACCAATTTCCAAATACATAAAAAAATTTATGATCCAAACAAATCGAAACGTAATTCACGTAGAAAGCATAATAATTAAACTGGATAAAATGTATGAGCTTTAGCAATAGCATCATCTCTTTAATCGTCATGTTCTACATTTAGTTGATGCATTTCTTCTTCATTCAAATCGTCTAAGTAATAATATTACGGGCCATAGCTCATGTATCACTTACAAGTATTGGAAAGTCAGTTAATTAATAAATGAGAAATTACATTTTATAAAGCAATAAGTTTCAGTAGTTTCGATTACATTGTTATTACAAAACAAAAAGGCCGTGTAATAAAAAAATAGGCTGGCCTAATGGTAGCCATTATCGGTTGCATTCACATAAAAACTCTCCCTTTAATATTCCTTTGAAATCTATAAAACATTGTTCACAGTAACCCAATCACTGTTCATTCGCTCTTTTGCCATATAGGCAAATCTTAATCAACCAACTTATTTTAAGGTCTCAAAGGTTTAGGAAATACAAAGCTTTGAAAAAGTGATGGAGTGAAAGGAATGGCGTTGAGGAGAAAAACTATAATCATAAGAGCTGAAATCCTAAGTTTGGCGACTTCGTTACAGGGCAGAATAAATTGAATATAGAATGAAGTTAAGAGAAAGTCAGGCCACATATTTAATCAAATTGAACTAATTTGAATCTATTTAGTAGAATTATTATAAGCCACGCCCTGAATCAAAAACTTTTTGTCTGACTAGCATTACAGCTATAGTGAAAAGCTCTGAAACATATTGAAAAAAGGGTGAATTTACATACACAGATTTCATTATTTGGTTTGTTTGTTCATTTTTAAGAACGGGTTGATGGTTTAAAATTTAATGATTAGCTCAAAGATTGCAGCTTTTCTAGAAGTGCTTTCTCTTTGTTCTTTTAAAGAATATTGCAGGCAATTTATGAATTGAACTTTATACAGCTGCAGGCCCTTTTAAAAATAACATAATTCTTATTCGTTCAAAAAGCCTTGATACTATTTTTGAACATTTTGCTACTAGGAATACTTTTTTTGGAATACGAAATTTTCTATAAAGCGTGGGCACTCAGTCGTTGCCGATATCAATCGAAGAAACCCATCTTCAACATGAAACTGTCAGCAATTTTCTTTATCGGTGAGTATTAATTATAAAGATTGTTAATTTATTAATTAATTTGACTATTTAATTCATTTATTTTATTTAATTACAGCTATGGTTTTTGTCCTTCAATACGTTCAGAACTCTGGTGCCTGTAACTCACCCAAACCAAAACCACAATGCCAAAATTTATGTAAACAACTTACGGACGAACTCGCTGCATTAGAGAAATTAGTCCAGAATTGCATTTGCAACAAAAAATAAAAAATGAAGAATGCTGGAAATCACCAAACTGGCAACTCTTTAACCGCATATATATTATTTTTATTAATGTTACTAAGTTATATTTTTTGAATCCAATAAAATACGTTTATAATGCTCTAAGGAAATGTATAATGCTTTTTATTACATATAAAAATACTTAAATATGTATGTCAGAGAAAATCGCTTCTTAAGCGAAAACTGTTAAATAAAAACTATGCAAAGAGATATAGATATGTACCAAATTTATATAGAGTTCGAATTCAAATGACCGATCTGCGATGAGGATTGCTGTGTACATAATTTCAATCAGCTTGGGCTACGTGTCATACCGTACCAACCTAAATCCATTGTAGAAATATCCGTAGCTCTTACTGACCAATGCTATTCATATGGATTACGATAGCAGAAACTTTGGAAATAGTCTATAATCTTTGAAATCCAGAAGAACATTTTCGATCACCGTTTTACCTTTATATGCAGTGGCAATAAAAAAGCCCTTAAACTCTGTCAATAAAATAATTATGTATGTTCAATAAGTGGCAACTATTATTTAACGATGACCGAACTTAAGATCTATATCTTGTTTCGATTTCACTTACTGCCAATTGTATGTAATGATACTGTAGATGACTCTAGGAATCTCATGTCATTCCCTTTTTGGAAACCAAATTATATATACGAATTATAAATTAATGACAATCACCGTTGCAACAATCTAAATCTGTGTAGATAATACGCAATCGTTAATTTCAACGCCAACTTGCTAGTTGACTTTATTTAAACAGTGATCTTTGGCATTAGTTTAAAATTATATTTCTTTTGATACCTACAACTGACTACCTTGATCAGTGGGTTAAGGATCTGATAAAATTAATACCTTACGGATGTCAATATTTTAACAGCTTTTTAATCATTAAAATAAAATTAATTCAATATTTATCTTACGATAAATAAACTTTAAACTTATTTTAAGATTTACCTGAAATAGTAATTCTTGGCAAAATCAGCATATAAAAGTGGTTCCGAATGTCAGGTAATTAAAACAATACGGGTCCGGATCAAGAGTGGTGCAGTCGAACAATGAAAATCACACTTGCTTTCTTGGCTGGTAAGATTAATTTCAGCTTTATTTTTTACTTTTAATAATCAAAAATTGTTCTTTCAGCAAGCTTTTTACTTATAAGCTGTGCAAACATTTGCTTTGCAACGACATGTGAAACACAACCTGCTCCTAAGAAACCAGCACCCAAGCCACCAGCTCCAGCACCCAAGCCCCCATGTAAAACCACCGAGAAACCATCAACATGTAAGCTACCAACGAAACCAGCAACATGTAAGCCACCAGCGAAACCATCAACATGTAAACCACCAACGAATCCACCAACATGTAAGCCACCAACGAAACCATCAACATGTAAGCCACCAACGAAACCAGCAACATGTAAGCCACCAAAGAAACCATTAACATGTAAGCCACCAACGAAACCATCAACATGTAACCCACCAACGAATCCATCAACATGTGCGCCACCAACGAATCCACCAACATGTAAACCACAAACGAATCCACCAACATGTAAGCCACCAACGAAACCATCAACATGTAAGCCACCAACGAATCCATCAACATGTAAGCCACCAACGAATCCACCAACATGTAAACCACAAACGAATCCACCAACATGTAAGCCACCAACGAAACCATCAACATGTAAGCCACCAACGAATCCACCAACATGTAAGCCACCAACGAATCCTCCAACATGTAAACCACCAACGAATCCACCAACATGTAAGCCACCAAAGAAACCATCAACATGTAAGCCACCAAAGAAACCATCAACATGTAAGCCACCAAAGAAACCACCAACATGTAAGCCACCAAAGAAACCATCAACATGTAAGCCACCGACGAATCCACCAACATGCAAGCCACCAACGAATCCACCAACATGTAATCCACCAACGAATCCACCAACATGTAAGCCACCAACGAATCCTCCAACATGTAAACCACCAACGAATCCACCAACATGTAAGCCACCAACGAATCCACCAACATGTAAACCACCAACGAATCCACCAACATGCAAGCCACCAACGAATCCACCAACATGTAAGCCACCAACGAATCCACCAACATGTAAACCACCAACGAATCCACCAACATGCAAGCCACCAACGAATCCACCAACATGTGAGCCACCAACGAATCCAACAACATGTAAGCCACCATCGAAACCATTAACATGTAAGCCACCAACGAAACCAGCAACGAATCCACCAACATGTAAGCCACCAACTGGTAAGGCGCCAGTACCCAAGCCACCAGGACCCAAACCACCAGGACCTAGACCACCAGCACCGAAACCGCCGGCTCCCAAGCCTCCAGCATGCAAGCCACCTGCACCCAAGCCACCAGCACCCAAGCCACCAGCACCGAAACCACCAGCTCCCAAGCCTCCAGCATGCAAGCCACCAGCACCCAAACCACCAGCTCCCAAGCCTCCAGCATGCAAGCCACCAGCACCCAAGCCCAAGCCATTATCATCAAGACCCAAAGGTTGCTCGAAGCCCAAATCTAAAAAACCAACCAAACTATCCAAGAACCCAAAGTCTAAAAAGCCTTCGAAAGGATGTAAGAAGCCGAAAACTAAAAAACCAACCAAACTATCCAAGAAACCAAAGTCTAAAAAGCCTTCCAACGGATGTAAGAAACCCAAACCTAAGAAGCCAACCCAAGGATCTAAGAAGCCTAAAAGTAAAAAGCCTGCTAAAATATGTAAAAAGCCCAAAACTAAACAGCCAAGCAAAGGATCGAAGAAACCCAAGCCGAAAAAGCCAATCAAAAGATGCTCGACATAACCTTCAGGCAAATTGCTTTGCAGATACGGATACAAAAGATGAGAGCACTGATTAAGAATTGTGTGCGCTAAATTAATCAATTAGAATTAATCACGATTATTGGACTTTAAATAATTTTTTAATTTTTATTATTTATTTTGTAGTTTGTTGCTTTTCATTTTTATATAGATTGATTTGAAATAAAGCTTGTTATCGCATGAGTACGATTGTTCCTTAATTTTTTTTTTTTATACATTTAGAAAAACATTTTCAATACTGTATAATCCAATACTTAAAATCATTTGAGGAACATTTGGAAATACTTAAAATAAATTACATAAATTATGATCCTTCATGCATCATGCAATGAAGACATTTTTAGAAGCAATCGGGCTCTTTTTGACATAAATGATATAAGACCATCATCTTATAGATCGTGATGTTGGTAGTCTCTTGAATATTAAATTCAAATTAAATTAAACAAAATAATAAGATTTAAATGGTTTTTTCCTAACCAATTTCCAAATACATTAAAAAATTTATGATCCAACTAAATCGGAATCGAGTTCTCTATAATCGTCATGTTCTACATTCAGTTGATGCATTTCTTCTTCATTCAAATCGTCTAAGTAATAATATTACGGGCCATAGCTCATTTGTCACTTACAAGTATTGGAAAGTCAGTTAATTAATAAATGAGAAATTACATTTTATAAAGCAATAAGTTTCAGTAGTTTCGATTTCATTGTTATTACAAAACAAAAAGGCCGTGTAATAAAAAAATAGGCTGGCCTAATGGTAGCCATTATCGGTTGCATTCACATAAAAACTCTCCCTTTAATATTCCTTTGAAATCTATAAAACATTGTTCACAGTAAGCCAATCACTGTTCATTCGCTCTTTTGCCATATAGGCAAATCTTAATCAACCAACTTATTTTAAGGTCTCAAAGGTTTAGGAAATACAAAGCTTTGAAAAAGTGATGGAGTGAAAGGAATGGCGTTGAGGAGAAAAACTATAATCATAAGAGCTGAAATCCTAAGTTTGGCGATTTCGTTACAGGGCAGAATAAATTGAATATAGAATGAAGTTAAGAGAAAGTCAGGCCACATATTTAATCAAATTGAACTAATTTGAATCTATTTAGTAGAATTATTATAAGCCACGCCCTGAATCAAAAACTTTTTGTCTGACTAGCATTACAGCTATAGTGAAAAGCTCTGAAACATATTGAAAAAAGGGTGAATTTACATACACAGATTTCATTATTTGGTTTGTTTGTTCATTTTTAAGAACGGGTTGATGGTTTAAAATTTAATGATTAGCTCAAAGATTGCAGCTTTTCTAGAAGTGCTTTCTCTTTGTTCTTTTAAAGAATATTGCAGGCAATTTATGAATTGAACTTTATACAGCTGCAGGCCCTTTTAAAAATAACATAATTCTTATTTAAATATTTAAGCAATTCGTTCAAAAAGCCTTGATACTATTTTTGAACATTTTGCTACTAGGAATACTTTTTTTGGAATACGAAATTTTCTATAAAACGTGGGCACTCAGTCGTTGCCGATATCAATCGAAGAAACCCATCTTCAACATGAAACTGTCTGCAATTTTCTTTATCGGTGAGTATTAATTATAAAGATTATTAATTTATTAATTAATTTGACTATTTAATTCATTTATTTTATTTAATTACAGCTATGGTTTTTGTCCTTCAATACGTTCAGAACACTGGTGCCTGTAACTCACCCAAACCAAAACCACAATGCCAAAATTTATGTAAACAACTTACGGACGAACTCGCTGCATTAGAGAAATTAGTCCAGAATTGCATTTGCAACAAAAAATAAAAAATGAAGAATGCTGGAAATTACCAAACTGGCAACTCTTTAACCGCATATATATTATTTTTATTAATGTTACTAAGTTATATTTTTTGAATCCAATAAAATACGTTTATAATGCTCTAAGGAAATGTATAATGCTTTTTATTACATATAAAAATACTTAAATATGTATGTCAGAGAAAATCGCTTCTTAAGCGAAAACTGTTAAATAAAAACTATGCAAAGAGATATAGATATGTACCAAATTTATATAGAGTTCGAATTCAAATGACCGATCTGCGATGAGGATTGCTGTGTACATAATTTCAATCAGCTTGGGCTACGTGTCATACCGTACCAACCTAAATCCATTGTAGAAATATCCGTAGCTCTTACTGACCAATGCTATTCATATGGATTACGATAGCAGAAACTTTGGAAATAGTCTATAATCTTTGAAATCCAGAAGAACATTTTCGATCACCGTTTTACCTTTATATGCAGTGGCAATAAAAAAGCCCTTAAACTCTGTCAATAAAATAAATATGTATGTTCAATAAGTGGCAACTATTATTTAACGATGACCGAACTTAAGATCTATATCTTGTTTCGATTTCACTTACTGCCAATTGTATGTAATGATACTGTAGATGACTCTAGGAATCTCATGTCATTCCCTTTTTGGAAACTAAATTATATATACGAATTATAAATTAATGACAATCTCACCGTTGCAACAATCTTAATCTGTGTAGATAATACGCAATCGTTAATTTCAACGCCAACTTGCTAGTTGACTTTATTTAAACAGTGATCTTTGGCATTAGTTTAAAATTATATTTCTTTTGATACCTACAACTGACTACCTTGATCAGTGGGTTAAGGATCTGATAAAATTAATACCTTACGGATGTCAATATTTTAACAGCTTTTTAATCATTAAAATAAAATTAATTCAATATTTATCTTACGATAAATAAACTTTAAACTTATTTTAAGATTTACCTGAAATAGTAATTCTTGGCAAAATCAGCATATAAAAGTGGTTCCGAATGTCAGGTAATTAAAACAATACGGGTCCGGATCAAGAGTGGTGCAGTCGAACAATGAAAATCACACTTGCTTTCTTGGCTGGTAAGATTAATTTCAGCTTTATTTTTTACTTTTAATAATCAAAAATTGTTCTTTCAGCAAGCTTTTTACTTATAAGCTGTGCAAACATTTGCTTTGCAACGACATGTGAAACACAACCTGCTCCTAAGAAACCAGCACCCAAGCCACCAGCTCCAGCACCCAAGCCCCCATGTAAAACCACCGAGAAACCATCAACATGTAAGCTACCAACGAAACCAGCAACATGTAAGCCACCAGCGAAACCATCAACATGTAAACCACCAACGAATCCACCAACATGTAAGCCACCAACGAAACCAGCAACATGTAAGCCACCAACGAAACCAGCAACATGTAAGCCACCAACGAAACCAGCAACATGTAAGCCACCAACGAAACCATCAACATGTAAGCCACCACCGAATCCACCAACGAAACCAGCAACATGTAAGCCACCAACGAAACCAGCAACATGTAAGCCACCAACGAAACCATCAACATGTAAGCCACCAACGAAACCAGCAACATGTAAGCCACCAACGAAACCAGCAACATGTAAGCCACCAACGAAACCAGCAACATGTAAGCCACCAACGAAACCAGCAACATGTAAGCCACCTACGAAACCAGCAACATGTAAGCCACCAACGAAACCAGCAACATGTAAGCCACCAACGAAACCAGCAACATGTAAACCACCAACAAAACCAGCAACATGTAAGCCACCTGGAAAGAAACCTCCAGCACCCAAACCAAAGCCACCATCATCAAGACCTAGAGGTTGCTCGAAGCCCAAATCCGAGAAACCAAAGTCTAAAAAGCCTTCCAAAGGATGTAAGAAACCGAAAACTAAAAAACCAACCAAAGGATCTAAAAAACCTAAAGGGAAAAAGCCTGCTAAAGTATGCAAGAAACCCAAAACAAAAAATTCTCCCAAAACTTCAAAGAAACCCAAGCCTAACAAGCCACCCAAAGGATCTCAGAAGCCTAAAAGTAAAAAGCCTGCTAAAACATGTAAGAAACCCAAGCCTAAGAAGCCAACTAAAGGATGCTCGACATGTCCTTCAAGTAAATTGCTTTGCTCTCAAATGAAGAAACGGATACAAAAGATGAGAACACTTATTCAGAATTGTGTGTGCTAAATATGCGATTTAAAAATCATAGAGATGTGGCACACAATTAATTACGATTATTGAACTTTAAAGAAATTTTTTACTTTTTATTATTATTTATTTTGTATTGTTTGCTGTTTTAAAATTGTATATGGTTTGTTTTGAATTAAAGCTTGTTATTGCATGAGTAATACTGTTGTTTAATATATATATTTTTTTTATAAAAGTATTTTAATTGGTCATTCGAAGACATTTGCAAATTCTTAAAATAAATCGTTTAAATTATAATCCTTCATGAATCAGGCCAGAAGACATTTGCAGAAACAATTGGGCTCTTTTTAACATTAATGATATAAGGCCATCATTTATTTGATCGTGATGTTGGTAATCTCTTAAAAATTCTGCATCCATCCTCGGAATTTGGTTTTCTTCTTCGTAAACTGAAGAATGATCTACCACGCTGGACTCGTCCTGATGAGATTCTGTCACATCACTTTTGGCATAGACAGGAGAGCTTTCAAAATCCAATGGAACCTCCAAGTTTATGTTATTATCCACATAATTCACATTTATTATAGACGAGTCCGATACTTTTGACAAATAAACTACAGATAAATATAATATGATAATTCTTTTTTAAGAAAAAAAAATAATAATAAATATAAAAATATATATGTATATTGAAATCTTTTATTATTATTTATTATTTCTACTTTTGTTTTACATACAAATTAGTAAGAACACTTTTGAGAGAAAATATTTTATAAACGTTCCCATTTTTAGTGGTTCTGTTTTCAGTAATTTATTAATACTGATTCTTTATGTTTTCTGTGTCATTTTATTTATAATATTCAATAAATATACTGCAATGAATATTTATTCATTATTTAAACAGCTTTTAATTGAGAAAGAAAATGTTGACGGTATTTTCGAAGTGCCGAAGTTAACAAACTCTTTTTAATATTTTTTTTCTGCCTTAATTTATATGAATGAGATAAACAGTTCACATTGCAGATATTGATGAAACTATTTTTGGTTTGTACTACAGGAGTAATATAATATATTGCGATCCATTTGATTTGGTACACATTAACAAAGCACCAAATTATACACCATATAAGTGCTGATTTTATATCGCCCAATAAAGGAGAGTAATTATTAAATTTAAAAAAACTAATAATTTTCTTATTGCTTCTTAACATTCTTACTAATTTTTTTATTTCATTTTATATAGTATATATGAATACAAAAAATAAAGTAGGGGTTTTCTCGGCTGAAAATATTTATATATATTTTTTTATGTACATGTTTGCTTATCTTTAATGCTAAGTGAATAGATTTGATTAGCTTTTCACCTTGGGAGAAACAAGCAATCTTCTCATCATGACTGAACTTCCAAAGTTTGAAGAATTTCAGTTTGATGCAGATATCAATGATAACTCAACACATACATTGCATTAATTATAAAGAGCAGCTTTTAGAATCCACCATATCAATGGGGAGTTACTCATTCACCACTTTTTACGCTCGAATGTAAACAAAACTCGATCAGGGCGAAATAAAGACAACTACAAGTAAGAGAATTTTAGAGTAGGACCGTGTGTGTCTTTTTTGTATCTCTCAGATTCGGATTCTATCTGGTTAAGCACACAAGTGATAATACGATGACTGTTTGATTTTCTTTATTTTCGGTTGTGTATTCTATACGAACCTGGGTTAGATATTTTCTTGTTGAAATTTTTCACACATAACCGTTGTCTATGTCGCCATATAGGCAAATGTCAAGCAACAAACCAGTCACGTTTGGTCCGCCTAATGTGGAGTGTGTATTTTTAGTGTTAAACAAGTTAATTTAATCAAAAGTAAAAAATACCTAAAAATAAGAAAAAAAAAAAAAAAACAGTATTAATTTTATCATTACTTTCATCGTGTGCAAAACGGTTGACATGTCGAATATCAGCTTGGCAAGTCTCAGCAATGTACGCCCGATTTTCTATACAATGAACAGTGGTTTTGTGGCTCTGGCTGCAGCTGATGGAATCTACGGGCCCAATATTTTCAACAACAACAATGAAACACCCCACAATCGAAGTGGCATAAATGCCGATGAACGCATCTTGGTGCTCATTGAGAATGAGAATTATGGCTACCGCTCCACTTCGACCATTGCACTTATGGTGACCGCTTGGATATTGCTGATACTGGGCTTCATATTTTGCTGTTGTGCCGAATGCTTCGGTGTCAGCATGTGGCGGGGCAAGCAGCAAGAAAGTGCTAACGATGCCACACTAAACAATGCAGAGCAGGGCTACGGCAACGTCAACGACAACGACAACAGAGCCACTGCCAACAACAACCAGGGCAACCTCGAATTGAGCGACTCGAATGGAGGTGAGTTTCTTCTGTCTTGTTTTTGTTTTTGTATTTACCATTTTTGGGAGAGCCATAAAGTTGGAGCAGAAGCTTTTGTGCTCTTGGCTTGGCATACTTTTAGGCTGCTTTGAGAAATGGCCAAACAACAAAGTTAAAGTTTCTTCTCTTCTATATAGCAGAGGCAGGCAATATTTCAAAGCGAAAATTGTTGCCGGTTTATTTGTGCTGGGATATGCCCCAAAGGAGCACAGAGCTATAGAGCCGAAAAAGCACATTTGTAAAGCTGTCAATGCAGTGAACTACTTTTTAAACGAAAAGAAGAAGAAGAAAAAGTTTAGTTCTCTATGCAAATCGCGTTGTGCATATGCGGCAGTTTGTTTTCTCTACAAATTCTTTTTTCAATGTTCTCATAGATACCATAAAATATTTAGCTATTTTTCGTTTCATAGTTCGTTTCGTTTGCTGGCAAATTTTGGCATGCGTTTGACTCAAATTGGCTTTTGGCCAAGCAGATGAAGTATCAATTCCCCCAGCACCCTCTTTCTCTCCATCTCACTCTGCCTCTCTCTTTCTCAGAGCGATACACTCTCAAACTTTGGCATGGCCCATTTTCGATATTTCTGTCATATTTTTTTTTTTTTTTTTTTTTTTTTTTGTAGGGGTTTTGGTTTGGTGGGGTTTTGGCTACTTCGTAGAGTCCGAAACTCAGGCTGAAATATATTCAAATTTGTGGCACTCAAACACACAAGAGAAATACACACATTCGCTCAGTTTTGCCACATTGGCCAATTAGCAGTGGAAAAGCCTCAAAGATATTTTGTGTTTCATTAGACCGATATTTGTTGGCCACTCCGAGTCATCATTGGGTCATTAAGCGTTCTCACCAGGCAACTGATAGCAAAACATTTTTCAAACATTTATGGCCTGTTTTCAAAATCGAAAAACACATGGAAAATTTTCTGTTTAATTGGCTTAACTTGTTAGATGCTCTACCGAATACATCGAAGCCATCGCTTCAACAAATAAAAGTATGAGAAAACAATTTCTCTGAGATCTCGACAAAAAAGTAATGGAACTGTTTTAATATCTGTAATGCCCCGAAGTGCTTATAAATTCGTATTATCTTTACTTAAATGCTTGTTATCATATTTATTTAAGTATTGGCAAAGCGATGTTTTGGGAAATAAGTTTTGCTCGGCTTTTAAACTTTTTACTTAGAATAAAAACTCTTCAATTCCAGGCAATGATTCAATATCGCACACCCTGTGAATAACTTTAAGTTTAACCCATAAAAATTGCGAAAGTCACAAATGTTTTATGAAAGTTTCCATTTTAGCTGAAATTTTTCTTCTACTTTTTTTTTTGCTCTGCTTTTTTAATGCCTTCTTTGACTTTAGCTGTGCAAAACACTCAACAACTTCAACCCAATTTCAGACCCAAGCCGTGGCAGGCCAAGAGCCTCTAACCCAAACTTCCTTAGCTCAATGCTCATTTCGTTGCACAACTTTTAATAAAACTTCTCACTGCAGAGTAAAAGAAAAAGTTGTTGGTGTTATTGGTGTTGCTGATGTTGTTGTTGCCCCAGTTGCTGTAGCTGCCGGTTCGGTTGTTGCCTGTTCAGAAATTCATAACCGCATTTCTCAGCTGGCAACGGCAAGGCAGTCGTCGAGCAATGCCACCAGCCAAGTTGCACATACCAATTACTTACATATCGACAATATGGCAGTGAAATGCCAGCTGATGCGGCATATAATAAGTTTTTGTCTCACATACTCACAAAGCCTGACAGGGAGGGAAGAGGGAGAGGGAGAGATTTAGTGACTATTGAGTGGAATAATGCCAGGAGAAATGACTCTGTACTTTGGTTATTTCTTTTGGAATTTAATCTATAATTCAGTTTTAGCTTTTTATTGATCCCCAAATGCCACAGAGCGCCGTCTTAAAGTTGGAAATTTTCTCAATAACTTTTAACTTATTCAGTGAGAGGCTTTTCCCTAACAAGTAGGAAATTTTCAACATTATTTGCTATTTACACAGCTCGTTGAATTACACCGCCAACCTCTGGCTTAACCAGAGCCTACACTTCCTGGCCTACTCCTGGCAAAGTTGATAATTCGTGTACATAATTTTTTACAGCCGCTCATCACCAAAGGCTACGGCGACGACGGCTGAGTCTACTTAGTTAGTCTTTCATGGCACTTTGATTGCTCATTTCACATTTATTTGATGCCACGGCTGTCAGCTCCTCTCTACCCACCACCCACTCCACACTCTATCTTCTGTCTGTCTGTCTCTCTGTTTGTCTGTCTGCCGTTTTTCCCACCGATTCGAAGGCTCAACTGTATTGCTCTTTAAATTATTCATTGTGCGTGTGCCCTCATCCTCACCAGCCTCACGTATAGCCCCATCCATTGAGCTCTGCGAATTTTAAAAAATTCATGTCCTTCTGCTGCCTCCCTATCCCAGCAAACAAACTCACCGAGAAAAAAAATCTACTGCCGGACTCTCTTCTGGTACATCGTCGACTTAACTAAATGTACGTAATTTTTCCCGACAGCGCATTGAAAATATCCCCCACAGATGGCAGCTACGTGAGCTCGAGGATGAGTCCTTCCAAGTGAGGCTTCTATGGTATATTGGTTCTGGACATTGTTGTTTAGACAGTACACAAGAGTGTACTTGCTGAAAGCTTTGCTGTCCCTAAGGCTGAACCAAAATGTGTGGGGAAAAAATCAAGCCCAGAAAAAGATAATTCTATAATAAAGAATTTCAAGTCAAAATGGTCCAATCCTTATTATTATGACTTGAAAGAATATATAATATTCTCTAAATGAATTATTTAGACTTTGACAATGTTTTATAAAGAGTTCTACATTAATTATATCATATTTACCATATTATAGTGAATATTCTGATAATAATGATAGATATTTATAAGGATCAATATTATTGGGGGAATCGTTTAAAATACTATTTCAGGTTGAAGTTTCTATTACTTTTTTTAAACTTAAAATATTTCAGGATAGAAATAATTTTTGTAATATCGAACAAGGTCCACTCTAGAAAAGCCTTAGCTGCTCTTAACTCAAACTGTGACTGGACAAGCTGGGACATGTTGTCTAATTTGTATTTATTGTGTAACAATTTTTTTTTTATCAAATTGTGCATAAAATTAACATTTTTTTTATCATTAGCTACAATCCAAAGTTTCTGTTTTTTTTTTTTTGCTTTTATTTTTGTGGGCTCTTTAAAGCTTTACAGTGTTAACATTTTCACCTATCGATTGCGGTTCGTTGACTTATTTATCTTTATTGATTGGTTCTATGGACACATGTTTTCGCTAGCTTGCAATTGTGAATTGAGGTCAAATGCATTTGTTTTTATTTTATTTTATTTGATTGTTTTTTTGTTTTTTTAGTTTTTGGTGTGGAGTTGGTGGCGGTCTTAAATTGGATTGAAATTGGTATCTGCATTTGAAGTTAAATTCAAGTTGATTTAATTGAATTTAATTGCTTTTTGTTCAGCAATAAATATAATAAATTCAAATTGTTATTCGGTTTTGTACAGTGTCATTTGTATTAATTATTAATTTTTATGGTTTGAGTTCTTGGATATTTTATTGCATTAATTTTGTATATTATGAATAATGAAATTAAAATTGAAATGAGTTTGTGACATATTGGCATGAAGAGCCAAATATTTTAATGTTAATTAACTTTTAATAACACTTCAAATGTGAATTATCAATTGTTTGGTTAATTAAGGCAGACGAGTATGATTTTTTAATGCTGAATCGAGCAGAAATAGGAATCCTTGCCTTACACAGTCTGCACCCAATGTTGGCAACTATTTAATCCTCTTCACATGTAATCACTCTCTCCTTACAAGTCTCCCATGACTTGAATTTTCAATGAAAATTGCCATAATTTGCTTTTGAGAAGACACAGACTTAACCTTTAATTAAGACACTCGAAGCATTTCAATATTAAGCTTATTGTGTGTACAGTTGGCGCCACTTTGGCCCATCAACCACATGCCCACACAACCGCACAAGGAAAAGCAGGCATTTTCATATATGTGGGCTGTGGGCAGACTTTGTTTCCACTTTCTCCCCGTCTTGGCGAAGTGGTTGCATTTTCCATAACGAAATTAACGCCACGCCATCAGCAAAGTATGCAATGCAAATTTTTCCACCGAGCCAATATAAATAATTGAGGCAAACTGGGGGAACGAAAGAGGGAAACGGAGAACGCAGAACTCAGAACCAAAGACGTTAACATTGACGTTGACATGGACAAAGTTGGCAATTGTGTTTTTGAGCCAGAGACTGTGGTGGGCGGAAGGCCGCCTCAATGGCTTCAGTGAAAGGCAATAAGGCTCCAATTGTGCTCTTTATTGCCTGATGCTTCGCGTTGCCGCCATTTAAGGATTGCAGCTGCTCTTTGTAAGCTCTACTCGAATGCAGTTATTGTTGTTGTTGTCATGACAGCTCCTCATCGCTGGCTTTGCCCATTTGAAGTTCAAGTGGTTTTCATTCCCTCAGTCAGGCCTTACCTTACAATCTGCTTTCTTGTCTTTCAATTGCGGGTCTCTTTGGCCCCCAAAGACATTAAAAGTTAAGTGAATAAACAATATATGGATTGAGGTAGAGGCTTTTAGAAGGAGCAAGAACAAGTAGAAATTTATTTATTCTGAAGAGTCTTTTTTTATTGTTTCGAAAATAAGAGTGGGAGGCATTTTCCTTAACGAAAGCTTAAAGAGTGTGTACTGTACCAGCGTAATCAAATTTCGAATTGTACGGCAATTTCGATTGTTAAATTGGTTAATAAATTACAAAGAAAAGTCAGTAATTGTTGAAAGTTAAATAAAATGGTGGAGACGGACTGCTTCATTATTTTAAATATTTAAAAAGAATATAATATGCAAATGAGAATGAGTATCCATGAACGATATGTTTGAGTATCTGTATATATTTTGAGCTCTCTATATTCTATTCTTTTCAAATTGAATTAAACAGTATCTTTCGAATTCTTTGTACTTTTAAATCAGAATTGCAAAAATCGATTAAATAAGTATGAGCAACGTTTTAAAATTACCTAAGAGGATTAAAATATTCTTTAAAGGTTTGCTTTAACTTCCAAACTCAAACCAGATCACAGTCCTGCCACTTAAAAGCAGTCAAAAGGCTAAGAATTTCTTATGTCGCAATCACAAAAGGTTGCCTCACACTCTACCCCCCCAGAATGCCATTAATAAATAATTTACTTTTGTGTGAATGATTTTCATATAAATCAAGTCTCAATCTACTTTCTTATAGAATGCTTCTCAGCCTATTCCGAACCCTCCTTCAGAGGCTGTCATACTCAGAGAATGAGTTTCCAGTTTTTCACTCTATATTTTCTGCTCTATAATCGTATGCTGGCTACTGTACAGATACAGAGTATCTGTATCTGTGTGATTGTGCCTTTGTGTGTATGCGAACGTTTGTCTACTTGGCAGCTCATGTAATATTCATGATTATTTGAAATTTGCGCTTCGTTATCCTTTATCCCTTTTTGCCATTTGTGACGACGCAGCGAGACGGCGTCGAGACCGGGACACATGACAATCATCATATGTTAACGCGTCTGAGTCTGACGCCTCACAAACGCACACTTATTGTGTTTGTTCACACACACACACATACTCTCAGACTGATATCTGTTAGCCGCTAGCTAACGTAATCGGTTTTCATGTCGCGCCACGCTGGACTGGTTCAACCAAAGCGACAGGAGATAGGAAAAAACACAGACTATAAGAAGGACGGACAGACAACTTGCTGACTGCTCTCTGGGGAATTGAATGGCATTGAAAGCAATGCCATCCAAGTTTCCTAGCCCTCCTTGTCCCAGTCATTGGATATGCACACTTGTCAAGCCCAACCAACCAATCTAGAGCAACATGGAAACCACCTGCCTGTTTCCACATTTCCAATCGTCTGACATTTGCAAACTGTTGCGCCTTTTTATTTGTCACACGTTTGACGTGGCCAACACCATGGATGGGATGTGTCCTCACCTTTCTCGAATTCCTTTTGAAAGCTTATCAGCTTCACTGGTTTGCAGCTATGAAATGCATTTCACCCATCATTCCCGGGGGGAAAGTTTGTGCAGCAAAAACTCAAGTTGCACTTGACAGGTCTGAAGGACTCGGGTAGGGGAAGACAAAGCCCTGGTTAATAGCGCGATAGACTAAGAAAACTTTTTGCTGACAAACTGAAAAACAATTATGATTGATTGTTTGTTCGTATCGCAAAAAGCAACTAAGCAGCTGTAGGAATTCCCTATTTTCCAAATCCCTGACAACCTTATCAAATGCCCTGAGCTCGCCACAAAACAGAAATGCCGACTCACTATAAACTATTCTGATTTCGTTCCCTTTTTAAGAAAGGGGACTATGTCTGGCCTCTTCTTTTTTAAGCCAATTTGTAAACCATCAAATCGCTTTAAATGCGCTTTTCCGGTATCTTTTTAGGTAGGAAAAGAAAAAAAATCTCGTCTTGTTATTGTTTTCTTTGCTAAACGGAAATGGTTCAAGGCACCCTTAGAGCTAACTCAGAATTTTCTGTATCCTTTTTTCTTCATCTGTTATTCCTTTGACTGCCGGCAACTTCGCACCTCAATTTGAAAAGGGGGAAAACAAAACAGGTAACAAGTGCTGCAATCCCAGTAAATGATAAGGATGCCCGAGTTAGTTTCCCTTTTCTTTTTACCATTTTATCTTAGAGTCTATTATTGATTTGTTTGCCTTTCGGCTACACTTTGTCTTTGAGCTGAGAACGGAAATTGAAAATGCGATGCCGATGCAATAATACATAAGGAAAGAACCAGAGAGGGAGAGAGCCAACTTATGCAAACATTCCTCTGCCCGAGGCCGCTCAATTGTCAGCTTAATATTCTCTATGGAAAATATTGTCAGCAACTTTTCTTTCACTTCGTCTTCTTCACTTAACAGGCTTTAAACTCATTGAACTCGACTCGGTTACTTCCGCTGTGGCCATTCAACCAAAGAGACAAATAAAAAAGTGACCAACCAACGGTAGCTCAGACCCTGCCTGCAAGGGTAAAAAGTGCCCCGAATTCAAAAAGAAACAAGCCTAAAATTTACGATCTGTTTGTCAACAATGTCCACATTGTTCAAGGGTCCAGTTCGATGTCCCTTTGAAAAATCTATTTTTAATTTGGGGCCTTTCTTCAAAAAATGTTGAGCATTAAATTAATGAACCGTTTGATCATATCCGTTTATAATAAATTGAGTATTCAAATTGATTTTTCAAATATACTTTGGGTCATAATTTGGTGAATTTATTTTCGAATCGGTCAATGTACCAAATAATTTAAGAGGCTCGTACTTTGGGAACCCGGTATTCTTATCACTAATGGATCGGATGTGTTACGATTTTGAAATGAGAATAAGGCAAACATTAAAATTATACAATTTAGATTGCACTCAAACACGTTTTCATCTCTGCCAAAAATTTGCATAAAATTAAATAACGAATTTCAAAATAATTAGACTAAATGAATAAATACAAACAGCAAAAGCAGTCTCTTCCTTTTTAAAAATAAATTAGTTTTTGTGAAATTGTTTTTCATACTTAATTTCGGAAATTCTACGAAATTATACTGAAGATAGGATTAGACTCCAATGACTTCATCAGTGCTGATTCAGAGTGACTTAAATCAAATGAGAAACAATAATTTTTATCTCATTTGTTGCTTTTGGACTTACCAAGATAATTAAAAGGGAAATATTTGACATTCTTAGAACTTTTACAACTGAAATACTTTCTGAGATATTTATAAAGTCTTACACATTTTAATATGGTGTAAAGAATGTCTACCTCATTTATGGAAGAACAGCAGTTTCCATTTTTTATCTTGTTGACTAGACTGGCTGGCATTCGCCGAGCTTAATGACCGAGCAAAAATATTAAAATCAATAAAAAATATATTAAATATTAAAATTAATAAAAAAAAAAATGCTTTGTGCAAATCTCACGTGAGGCTTAATCAACACATGACTGACTGACTGACTGACTTTGGAATTAAATGTGTTTATGTGTTTTTGACCGGTCAGTTCAAAAGTGCGGCGCATGCGTAACCAGTTTCTTCCACTCGGAGAAGTCAATGAGCACAAAAATAAACAATCGAAAAACAAGCTTTGCAAACGCAGTCCTAAAATATAAAAGAAACAAAAACGTGTGATTATTTTTGCTCCCTTCTTTTTGTTGTTATAATCATGACTTGCAAAATTATTGTATTAAGTGGGATGAGTTCAAGTTCGCATAAGAAAATCAAAGACTTGATCCAATCCAATTTGAAATGCATTTAGCCAAGACTCGAACCACTGCAGAATTAGTTGTGGTGACTGAGGTGAACTGCAATTGTCAAAGGTTGGAAACATCAATAGAACTACAATCTTTGTGGTTGTGAACATGGTTAATTATATAAAAATTATTAATTTAATTATGACCAGAAATAAATTTCAAAGATAACATCTTTTGCCACTCACATATTTATTTATATTTCTCCATTAAAGAAAGCAATTCAGTTGCCAGCAACGAAAATTATAAATAACACTTTTTATTATGATTTTTTTTTTGTTTTTTTTTTTTTTTTGAGAGTTCACAATTCAGACATTTAAGCTTGTCAAGCGGCACTTAAAATATAGATAAGAATTCCCAACAATTTATAAGTAAGAGAAAACTCATAAATCACTTGAGTCTTCTTATCATAATGAAATGTTTACCTAAGCCAATTCATATAAATAAAAAAATAAATATATCAATAAAGGAAATCTCAACTGATACTTTCTCAAGAGCTCAAAATTCAGAAGCTACGTATCTGCTTCCCCCCAGCTCTAACAATCAATCAATAAAAAAAAGAAAACTAAAATATATACGATTATACAAAAAACGATTATAATAAATTATTGTCTTTGGCAGATATATAACAATTATTGATTGCATATTTATAATCTTTGAAAAATGAAAACAATTATTTTTAAGAATATGAATTAAATAATTTGCATAATTTGTATTGTTATTTGCATTTTATGTTTTGCATTGAATTTAATAACTACTGAATTAATTTCAAAATAATATAAATAAATAAATAGAAAGTGCACAGCACATAAAATATTAGCAACCACAAACTATACACATAATCGAATGAAATAATGCAATTTTTGGTCAAGAGCAATTCAAACAACGACAGGATAAAGGTAGCAACAAATTTCCACAAATATCCCAAGCATTTCCATATAACATATAACAATAAATTGATTAAATGCAAATTTGTCTGGACACAGGCCAAAAAGTATATTACTTAATGCTAAATTGAGTAGCTAATAAAATGACCTCTGAAATTGTTTATGAAATTGCATAATTGATTGCGAAACTAAAATAGAAACTGCCCTAATTAAAATTATACGAAATTATTTCTACTGAACAAATTAACACAAATATTCTTTATGTGCTATAAGGTCATTTCCGGGGCAAGCCCTTTAAATGTTTAAAGACAGTATTTTATATACCCTTTTTCATATAGAAATTAATTAGAAGAAACTCCTGTCTTCATGAGTTTGACAAAGAAAGAGAAATCGATTACTTTTCCAGGATCGAGGCGGCGGCTTTTCGATTATTCATTTCGAAAGTTATTGATGTGTTATAAGGTCATTTCCTGGGAAAGCCTTTAAAATGCTTGAAGCCATAACACATTATTTTATATATACCCTATTTTATTTACAAACAAATGAAAAGGAAGTCCTTTCTCCATCAATTTGGTAAAGAGAAATCGATTACCTTTTTGCAAAACCGAGTTGGCACGGCGGCCGCCTATCGATTAACAATTTTCAACTAAGCAAAAAGCAAAACAAATCTACTAATTATAGAGGATTAAAATATTGCTTACATTCTAAGTAAGTAGTTATTTGTAGGGTCATTTCAAAAGAAAACAGAATACAGCTTTGTGGTTTTGGATCATAAAAATCCATATTTAATATCGATAGAACATATCATGTTTATTTTTAGGACCTACATAAATTTAGTCAAGTCTAAAAGTCATTAGGAATTATAATATATTTTCCAATAAATAACATGGAAACACAATTCTGCCATCGAGTTGGGTTAAATAAAAAATTTGACAAAATTCATGACAAGGGGAAAAACAGCTTGTCTCTTCAAAAAGAGTATAGTAAAAACAATAACAATCACATAAATTAAATGAAATAAATCAAGCTACATTCTTACATTTCTCTAGCGCCTGAATTTCCCCATAGTCGCGATGAATCAAGAAATAGTTTTTTTTAATTTTTCTCAACTTATTTATTTTATCAAAAACAAGTAGTAATTTCCATTCATTTATTATCAATACCGAATAAATTACTGCAGTCGGCTGTGTATGCTTTTTTTGTTTATATTTTTTGTAGTGCTTTAATTTGTGCCGGCACTTACGCGCTCTCAGCTCTTGTGGGCCCCAGCACCTCTCACCCTGATCAGTCGAGCAGCCAGTGAGCTAGTCAGCCAGCGGAGCCAGCGAGCCAGTCAGCTGAGTGTTAAGGCAAGGCAGATTGCCGGGGCTGTTGCTGTTGCTGTTCGGTTGTTTGTATTGCTGTCAAGATAGACAGGCAGTCAAGCTAGCGCCAAGCGGCGTGTCGTCGCGACAGTCGTCGTTAAGAGACCAGCAGTGTTGCCGTCATTTGCTATTAACTTAACAATTTCTTAGTTAACTTGGCTATAATTGAAAGACACATCAGTTTTAATTATTGTAAAGAGGTTGCCGTGATCAGTTCAAAAATCAACGCCTCACAAAATAGAACAACAATTTTCAATAAGATTATATTTTCAACTCAATGAAGGAAACTATATATACTCAGTGGTATTTGTTTATGAATTCCAAAATGTTGATACACAAAAATGTATAAAATAAATAAACCAAGTGGATTGATAAGCTGTCAAAGTGTGAGTGCAAATGGATCTCTATTTATAAATTCAAATGAAGTGGAACATAATAAACAAAAAAAAAAAAAAATTTCAAGCTTCATCAATTGAGCTTAGAAAAATTAAACCAACAAAAACAATAATAATAATAATAATAATAAAAACAATAATACGTTTCAATTGAAATAAACAATTCTATGTTGAAATATAGAAATGTTTTCGTTATGAGTTTGTGATTACAACAAAATCAACCATAAAATCAAAAAAACAATTCATAATTGTCTACAAATTCAAATTCAAATCGATTGATTTTTATATTTCTATTAAAATAAAATATATATTTTTGTTGCCCGCTGTGAATTTTTGCTCTGTTTTAGAACAAACAAATAAACAAATATTTTCAATAAATAAATAAAAGAAATGCTACCTTTTTTAATTAAAAAGCTTCAAATCAAATTTTATTACATTGTTTATATTGTGAGTTTGGATTATATCGAAATCAAAATTGAGTGCATTCTTGTGTTTCAATTTACAAATAATTGTCAAGCCGGCAAGCTTTGAAGCTAAGTCACTTGAGCTTTCCAAATTGTTTTGTATTTAGAATTATTCGTTTAGTGTCGACGAATTATCAAGGTAGAGAGCCTTGATCTTTAAGCTTATTTTAAAGTGTTTCCAAAAGATTTCTTTTTATTTTGAACTTAGTGGATTTAAAGAGTGATTCGAAGAGAGTTTAAAATAATTTAAAATTTATTCAATACTTTTAATTTTATTTCAATTAAATTCAAATTGATTATAGAATATATAAAATTAAGTTCAAGAAATCGCCTATTAAGGTATAACCCAAAATATTTGACAGAGAATCATAATCAGCTTTGAATGAATTTTTTTTACGATTTAAAAATTATACAGAAATATATTAATTAAAAAATAATGTACCAACTCTTCGAATTATTTTCAAATTCAATTCTCCCACTTATTTATAAATGCAAATTAGCCAGCCCACAATGTGTTTGATCTCTTCCATTTTTGGGCTTGTCTTTTCGTATTATTTGAATGACTATTTCCAGAATTTTTCCTATTTTAATTTCTTGTTTACTGGATACAAGGCCCAGCCCATTAAGGCCTTACTGTCGCAATCGTGTTCAGCATTATGCGGCAATTAAGTAAGTCTTGTCTTTACGTATATCGACATTATCAACTGTTTGACTGGCCTAGTATTCTTAATCAGTTTTAATGTGTGTGTGTGTGTGTGTGTGTGTGTGTGTGTTTTTAAAATTTTTTATACTCTTTGTGTTTAGAATTTTAGCATGCAAAACAGAAACGGCAAGTGCTGAGAACTTGTAATTTTCCACTTCATTTATAGCCCTGATGACACCCCATTCAGATTCCTAGCCTTATGAATGTCATTTAATAAAATACCTAGCTTGATATTATGTTACAGGTGTCTACTTTATTATAGGCAATAATGAAAAATTCTACTCGAAACAATTAGGTTAATTTGCGTATTTGTTTAACAAAAAATAAAAATAAATATATATTCTATAAATCAACAAATGTCGAATCCAAGATGATGACACTTTTCATCTACGGAAACTTTTATGATGACGTTTGTGATTCTTGACTCACGTGATTCTTAAATTGATCAATCAAAAATAAAATACCTAACAGAACTTGAACGAACAATATTATGCAAAAGATTACGCCAGAAATAAGCCGGTCTAAGCAAACAAACAAAATAATAATACTCGAGTTGGGTTTATATGATTGCAAGTACTTTTCAACACTAATCAGCATGAAAAAGGAAGCAAAGATTTGATTGATATAATTTATTCGATTCGTATTTTGGCATACCTAAGCTCTTTAAATATAATAAGTAGAATCAGATTCGTTGAATAAATAGAATAAATAGAAATGTATAAAGTTCATTTAAAAAAATAAAATGGGTTTTCAGGGTTCCATAATAATTATCAAATATAATATTTGAGAAATATTAAAGGAACTTTACCAAACAAATTTATTAGAAATCAGACTTGATCAGACTTAAGAAAATGGTTCAACAATAAATTCCTATAACCTTAGAATCAACAATTGTCTCACTACCTCTTTAAACATGATATTTCCTCATATACACCGAGTAAATAGAAGCACTTCAATTTGTTCAGTGTAGCGTATTTTTAGGGGCCTTAGCACAAGGGCCTTTTCCAACCAACCTCTCCCAGTTTTAGGATTGCAAATGGATTTTCTCCATATTTCAGAAATCGAACACAGTCAGTGTTTACATATACGAGTAGCCCATAAAAGGTTTATTCACATAAGACCGCAAATTGTTAAGATCAATAAATATACTATATAGTCGATACTACTAAATGAAACAGAGCAAAGCACGGTAGAGCACAGCAAAAGTAATAAAAGCTACTGGTTGAGTGAGAAAGAAAAAAAAAGCCAACCTGTGATAATTTTTTTTTTTTTTCAATTCCATTTTTTTTTTTATAGAGTTGAAAATTTACAAGCGATCTTCGTTGTGGGTTAATTCGCAAATCAATAAAATGCCATATGTGTATATAAAGATTACGACTTTCCAGAAATGCTGGTGAAGGCGTTGAAGGCGGTTTCTAGATATCACGGATAGAGAATACTTAACTGTTTACCCAAAGATTATTGCCAAGATAAATTCCAAAGACGGAGTCTCTGCGACCAAGGAGCTAAGTAATAACAACAATAAACATATTTATTTAACAAATAAGCAATGAGAGCGATGGTACTCTACGGATTCCGAAACATGAAATTATAATAATGCTCATAGCCACTTTGAAACCACTTCGAGACGTAGTTGAGATGTGCGTAGGGCAACGAATTAGCACAAATGCGTTAACACAATTAGTTGAAAAGTGAAAAAAATAAATATAAAAAATAAAAATAAATAAATCCGAAAATTTAATATTACTAATAATATACAAAAATACGCCATTGGACGAGGTGGACGAGTCGACAAAAAGCGCTACCTTAAATTTGCAACTTTACACTCGACTCAGGTTTTCAGTCGCGAAATGAAGCTGCTGGCTTTCAGCTGAAATAGACGCGGTTGTCCGGATCAATTGAAATTTTTTTTTCTGATAAAAAATTTTCTAAAATAAAAGAACACACACACACACAAAATGACCGAAATATTAAAAGCTCTCAATATAACAACAAATTTGTTTGCCGGCCTAGATGAGGCAACCTCGATGGCAACCACAACAAATACAATCGCCAACATCAGCACCATCAGCAGCAGCAACAACAACACAATAATTCTAAACAATGCCACCGATTCAAGTACTAATTTGAATGCCACAAGCTTGCCAGTTGTGAATGCCACCGCCCCAGAGAAATTGGATCTGGCCGGCTTCGATTTGCCCAGTAATTATTCTTTTCTGATCAATAAACTGGAGCAATTGGCATCTGGCTTGGACTTGGCCTTGGGAAATTTCACCATCGATCGCCAAGAGGTTGAAATCAATTTGAGTGGCGGTGCTGCCGCCAGCGATGTGGCCGATGATCTGATCTTTAATGATGTCCTACCAGCGGCCCGGGCACCCCCGCCCCATGTGTCCCATGGCTCACGCATCTACACCGGTGAAGAGGATAATTACGAGCACGTTGTCAGCGATATTTGGATAGGAGTCATTCTCACCTTGCTCATTGTCTTTGTGATCTTCTTCATTTGTGCCTGCTTCCTATACCACAAGTTCCAACAATGGAAGAATTCATGTAAGTATTTCAAATTTTTGGCAAACGAAATAAGCCACTTTAGTTGTGAAATTCAAAATCTCCAAAAATTAAAACTTAAAAAATAATGAAGCTCAATGATGAAATTCAAAGTGAAAGAAGAAATAAAACAGGTGATCAAAACCTGAGTCATTCAATCTAAAAATATAGCTTACAATCTGAATCTTTAGTTTCCAAGTAAAAACTTTGGTCTTAATTGATTTTGAAGTTTCTCAATTGTACGTCGAGTTTATTTTTTAATATCATTAATTTCTCATTCGTGACCTCTTTAATGACAAGTTTGGCCGGCTCAAATTGAATTCAAAAACTATAAGCCAGGCTTAAAAGCTTCAGAGCTGGCTTTAAAAAAAAATTCTAATAAAAATAATAAGTCAATTTTCAAAAGATCATTTATAAAAAAATTCAAGAACTCATATAGCCTAATCTCAATTCCAAATTACAAGTAATTCAAGAAGGGAATAGATTATATTCCCAAATTTATTAAAGATAAACAAAACAAAAATTATGTTTTTAGAACATTAAAAATTTAAAGACATAATTTTTTTAATATTTTGAAATGAGTCAGAATTGAGTCCAAGTTGAGCAGAGCGTCGCGTAGTGATGATTTTAATTATTTGTTGATTTAGTATGACAATAAAAAAATTCAAAAGTCTGAGTCTTATGACTTAAGCAAACATTCTAAAAATATACCGAAAAACACAAGAAAAAGCTGGCAATCAAAATTATAAATAAATTTATTATTAAACAGAAAAGAATTCTTAAAGCAAACCAAAGGGTTGACTGACAATCAAAAAAGAAGATGAAATCGTTCTTGTCTTGTCTTCAGGGTGAGATTAGAATAAGCTCAATACGAGTCGTCCATTACCCTTTGGCAATATAAATTATAAGCCAATTAGCTAATAAATTCTGGCAACCAAAATGTGCCACGCCCACTCACACTCCGTGTCACGATTAAGCACACAAAGGTACACAGATAAGCGTAGAGAAGCAGCCCGAATGCACTCGTTCGTTATCTCTCTGACTTCTCAGTCCTTTTACAAGGTCTGAGCCAGGTCATTCCACCACTTGGAAACTCAGGCCAATATCTCACTGACTATCGGAGTGTCTATGTGTGTGTGTGTGTGTGTGCTTGGTAATTCAAAAACAAACATAACATTTCCAGTTAATTAAAGTTGCAGTCAAGTGGACCGTTTCAGCTCAAGTGGCATTCGAGTGAATCTTTCGACTAGGCTTGGGCAGCTGCTCCAATTTCTTTTCCCAGCTACTTAAAGACAGAACAAGACAAATTTTGTGTTTATTAATTGAAATTGCTTCGACTTGTATTTGGTTGTGGGGTCTAAATAATTATTTTAATGCCTTGGCTGGCTGAAAGGAATTTTTCTTGCTTCCTCTTTTTGTTCCTCTTTTCTTGATTTATTTTTATTAACTTTTGCTATTTTTTATTTTTTTATTCTTATTTAAACAGACATTTGAGCTTGCTTTAATTGAAATTTAATTTTGCCTGGCAACTGGCAGAATTCACACAGCAAATAAATTCTTCAGAGTGATTTTCACACACACTTGAGAAGGTCTTGGAAAAATAATTTTTTAATAGGTTTTTTATTATTATTTGTTTATTTGCGCTTTTTGCGTGGGCACGTGAGCAAAGAGTGTACCACAGTGCGTATGAGCAAAGTTGCGTTTAACTCATTGAAATTTTATTCTTTTTTAAAGAGGTGTTTGTGTTTTTTTTTTGTTGTTTGTTTTTTTTTTAAGAATTTCAAGATTTTTTTTTATCAACAAATCAGCTGACTTAGCTTAGAAGTGTTCTCAAAAAAGAGACTCTACGCGTCATGTCTTGAAAAGTGCCTCTCAAGTGAAGACAATAAAATTATGGAAAAATACTCTTGGGTGTAAAAAGCTTAAAATTGAAATAAAACAATAAAATTTGTTAATTCAATTAACAAAACTTGATCAAATTTGCGTAGCAATTTCATTGAATGCCCAAAGTGGCCAAAGAGCACTTTTCGAAGGAAAACACACAAAATCAATGCCACTTCAGAAATTCAGAACTTGTAAATCTGCTAAGCGGATTTTCACAGAATCTTTTGCTGTTGTTTTTGTAACTGCCCATGTAAATATTCAAATGTAAACATGAGATACACGAGGAAATGATTTGGAACACATTTAAGCGGATTTGGCCGCTTCACCATTTCCATTCCCATCGACTACAAACGATCAAAGCGATTTCCGTATCAAATTCAGACAGAAAGAGAAAGAGAGAGAGAGAAAGAGGGAGAGTCTGTGCGAGTCTGTGATTGTGTGAGTGTGTGTGTGTTAGTACAGTCGCAGCTCTCAAGTGTGACTTTAATTAGCAACTTAAATTGTTGTTTATTTTTGAGTAGAGCAAATCGAAAGGGGTGAGAACGAATCTTGGAAGGGGGTGTTTTCGTCTTTCGAAATGGAAAACTTTTTCAACAAGAAATAAATCAAATTGCTTACAAGCTCTAACCAGTTTTTCCAGACTTTTAATTCGACTTTTTACGAATCTTATCAACTTTTAATTGAAGCAAGCAAAAGTTTTAGAATTTTTTTAAGAACATTTAAAAATCATCAATCAGTGATTAAACTATTTTGTAATTACAAAATAAGAAAATCATCACCAATAATTTGATAAGGGCTTCACTGATTATGACCAAATAAAACCAGAATCTTTTTCAAAAATCAAGTGCAAGCCAGAACAACTTAAAGCTTAATCCACTTAAACTATCATAGAATTCAGGGGGGATACCCTCTGTGATTTCAAATTATCGAAAAACAACGAAATCCAGATAAACTACACTTGGAATTGTGGGGAATAGGGTATTCCAACTTAAGATTTTGATATGAAGTGACAAACTTTGAGTAGGCGAAAAAACTATTAAAAAAAATAATTGATGAGTAATCAAAAAAAAAAAAAAAAAATTGTTTTAGAAATCTAAAAAGAAAACACGTTGTGATTGGTTTTTCAAAATTTCTGACTAAACTGAATCAAGTTCAAAAATTCGCATAAATATGCTAAATGAATAAATGAGCCTCCGACTACATCAGGCACACCAAAATAAATTTAATAAATAAAAAAAAAAAAAAAAAATTTACAAATTGCATGAAACTTTTAGTTACGCAAATTAGCAGTCAAATAGTAACACATTTTCGAGATAAGCATTTTGCACATCTACATACTTTTAAATACAAATTAATGTGTATGTGTGTGTGTGTGTGTGTATATATATATTGTTGTTGTAATGGATGAAGTTGTTGTGGCTGGCAATGTTGTTGCCTATTAGTGGCCAATAAGCTAAACAAAAAGTCCCTCAGAGAAAACATGGCGTATGAGTGCTTCTGTGTGAAAACGGATAGAAAGAAAGCCAAACAGAGCAAACAGAGGGGCTGGTGGTGTGAAATAGGGCAAGGTACAAAATTTGCCCTGAAATTGCAACTTTAGTTTTATAAGCCACAAAACGTGTTGGATTTGTTTCAATGGCGCTAATTGCTTAATTGAAACTATTTTTCGCCCAGCTAACCAAAACCAAACTCTGAAAACCCACACACAAACACAAACACACACCCAAATGCAGCATTTCTCTCAGTATCAGTGTGTCTGTGTGTGTGACAGTGTGTTTGAGTCAACGCGCGTTTCTGCTTTTGTATTTGTGCATAGCAAAATGTCAATTAGCGTTTGGTTGCCAAAAACCAAAAAATCGTTTTATATCATAGGTAGGCAACAACAACAACAACAACGCTTATAAAATCACAAATAAAATACTAGCAATTTAGTATTTGCCCTCTCTTCGTCTGCTCCAGCCACCTGTCACTTTGGCGTATACGTTATGCACATTTTGATTAGCATTACACATACGCCATGTTATATGTTCAATTTCTATGCATCGACACAAATTTTCCATTACAATTTCAATCAGTGATAGAAACACCTAACTCCTTCAACCCTTTCACCGTTTTTTTTTTTTTTTTTTTATTTCTTCTATATGCTTTGGATGTATATTTATTTTAATTGCAAATTTCGTTTCACTTCATCATAATTGCTGACCATCTATGCTGCCACAGCTGCCCCTTGGCTCACATGGTTCATGTTGGAATTGAATTTTCAATAACTGAGCTGCCGCATTGATGCTATATTTTTAATTAGTTAAATGCGCGTTTAATTAGCTTTATAAATTATGCACGTTCAGCGGTTTGTTGCCTGCGCCACGTTTATTGTTTTCCATCAAGTTTTTTTTTGTAAGAACTGGTAGAATTGGTCTGCCCTTTCCGTTTTTGTTATTTGTTGATTTTGATTTTTTTTTTATGTTTCACGTTTTTCCGGGATTTTTTTTTCTTTTTTCAATTATTTCCATTCGATTGTGTGTGTGTGTGCTTTTGTCTCATTGCTGGTATATTTTTATGATTTATTTATTTATTTATTTTGTTGGCATGTTGTTGTTGTTTGTGTCTGCCACTTTTGCTGTCAACGGAAATGAACTCATTTTTATTTATTAATCTTTGCATGATTTATGCGTTAATAATTTTAAAAGCCAGAACCGTTGATGAGTCGTCGGCAATTATGAATAATGGTTTAAGAGAAAGAAATTTTCGATACATTTGATTTTGCTCTTAAAAAAAAATTAAGCAAAAAAAAAAATAATAATTCAAATTAAAATGCCCGCGCGCGCCGCTTTGTTTAGTGTTGTAAAATGTTGCAATAAATTACTCAAGCTCACACACACAGCCAAGCAGCCGCAGATTGACATTGAAAGAGCAAGGTAGAGCGAGAGAGAGAGAGAGAGAGAGAGCCTGCTGAGCGCACAACGCAGAACAAAACATGTTCCACAGTGACAACGACGACGACGCCGCAAGTCGCGACAGACTCACACGCAGCGGCCAGGCCAAGTTAACGACCGCAAAGAATTTTGCGCGACGCAGAAACAGCAAAACTCCGGCAGCAACAGAGAGAGACTTGGCAAACAATAACAACAAGCAATCACATAGAATGAAGGGAGTGAAGCCAGAAAGAGCAGCAAGCAGCTCAGCCAAAATCAGTCAAATAGAGGTTTTTTTTTAAGCGTAATTGTGTTAGTGTGGCTATTATTATTATTATTTTTTTTAATGGTTTAGCTTGAACTGCTGCAAAAGTTTGGGCAGCCACAAGACAATGAACGGCAATGAAATTCAATTAAAAAACGAACAGCACAAAAGTGTGAAAAAAAGCTGACGCAGCGCAAAAGACACACTCAGCGATCGCCATACACACTCATACACTCACACACTCAAACACACACGCTGAAAGAAACTTGGAGCAGTTGATTTTTGCTGATGGTTGACTGTACAACGGGGCGTATACTTGTTGTTTTCTTTCTTGCTGCTTTCTTTCTGTCTTGATTTTTGTGCGCACACACACACACGACCGTAATTCGATTGTTGTTGTTCTTGTTGTTGTTAGTGGCCATTGTTGTCTTGGCTTATGCTATGTTTTGCTTTTTTGTTTGTATCGCTCTTTTTACGCTTTCTAGTCGCGCTGCCAACTTGACAACAAGAGAGAAACAGAAAAAAAAAATTGGTACCCTCAATTTGCATATTTTTTTGCACAATAAAAACAAACAAAAAAAAAAGAAATCAAAGAAAAACTTTAGTCTTGTGTTGCTATTTTTCTCATACTCTTCTAATTCACTTATACACTCGACCAGCCATGCAAATTGTCCATGTGTGAGTCTGTCTGTATACCACACGGCGTATGCGTAATTTTTCTATTGAAAATCAACTCAACATGCCGGCGACCATGTGCTGCTTCTACTCGTTGGCCACAAACAATTTCATTTAGACGTGTTTTGTCTGTTTTTTCTTCTTCTTCTTCTTCTTCTTCTTCTTGGTTGAAAGTTTTCATTTGCTGTTTTTGCTGGCTGCTAATTTTTTTGTTTTCTCTGTTCACTTATTTGCTTAGCTGAAGATAAAGAAATTCTTGGCTAGTGTCAAAACAACAAGTTGAAGAGCGATAAAAATAATTGAATTTCGGGAATTTTTAAACAATTAAATAAATAAATAAATAAATTATTAGACAAAGAGTAAAGCGAGAGCGAGAGAGAGGGCGAGGGAAGAATTTCAAACTACCCCTTTTTGGTGGGCAGATAAATCTGTCACTCCCCCTTTTGGCTTGGTCCATATTCTCTATTTGTTCCAGCAGCTGTTGGCCATAGTTAAGGGTACCATAAAACACGACAATACAATCAGGAGCACAAGTCAACCCAGAACACACCACCCCAAGGTAATTCTAAGGGTTGCTAGAACCCACCCCTTCCACTTGAATCAAATAGAATCGTTTAGTTTTAGGTATTTTCATATTCATTGGACTGTTTTGAGACTTGCAAAAAATTATTACAAAGACAAATAAATGTAATTTTTTTTTTAAATTAAAAATTAAATTTATAAATGCTTCAAATCATTTCTTCTTCTTTCGTTTTGTGCGTTGCTTTTTCATGTCTTTTCGCTTAAACTTAAAAAATAAATGCATAAGTAATTTTATTGGTTTTAATTAAGTAAATATTTAGATAATAAATATGATATAGGCGATATTCATTTTGTGAGATAAATGTTCACACTTAAAAAGTAAATACAAATTGAAAATTAATGCACGACCAAAACAAGAGCAACTTCCCCCCATTATCCCAACTCCTTTCGGCTTCTGCGAATATTCGCATAAATTAATTTTCAATTATGAGTGGCCGGGGGAGAGAGTGGAAGTGAGCTCTCTCTCTCTTTCTGTGCTTAAATGATAATACTAAAAATTATATAGATATTTTATCTTTATTAATTACAGCTAAAAAAATAAAAATAAAAATAAAGAGTAAAATTTCGAAATGAAATTATACAATTCATTTTGGAATTTCGAGTATATTCATTTGAGTAAGTGTGCGTGTGTGTATGTGTGTTGATTTTGTAACTGAATAAAATGCATATTAAATGAGTTATTCGATTTTACCAATTGTTTGTCTGTTGCAGTTCATTTGATTATGAATTTAACAAAGTTACAAATAATTCATTTAATTTTTTTTTTTTTTTTTTTTTTTTTTGTTTTTTTGTTCGATTCTGTTTGGCCCCGGGAACTGAGCTGAAAATATTCATAGTGGCTTTAGGATTATTGGCTTAAACAATTTGGTTGAATTAATCAGTAATCAGAATAAACGAGTCTGGTATCAAATTCAGTAGCAAAAGCGCTTAATAAAAATATATATATATATAATCAATTTAATTATCCAATGTAAATGAAAAGGTTGCAAAAATTAATTCATTCAATTTGCTTAGCCAAAAAAAAAATTTATATTACAATTTCTATTTTTTTTTTTTTTTTTTTTTTTTTTTGAAATTAATTAAATTGACTTGATTTGCTGGTGTCATTTGTAATAATCCGCTTAACTAAATATTTATATAGAGTGACTTTTTTTTATTTATATAAAAAAATATAGTTTTTTTTTGCAGTCTCTTTTCTTTTTTTTTTAATTTTAAAATAGTTTAATGCTTTTTTAAAGAAGTCTTTTTGTGTGTGTGTTTTTTTTCTTTTCATCTGAGATTGTCATAAAAATATTTTTTAGTAGAATGTAAAAAATGCTTAATTCTTTTGGAATAAAATTAGTTTTTTTTTTTTTTTTTTGAGCTTAGCAAAAGAAAGACGAGAAAAAAAAAATACTTAAATCCCTGCTGATGGTTGAATTACTTTGCGAGGTGTTGACTCCAACCCAGAAAACTATTTATAAGTGCGAAGAGGAAGATTCCCTCAAGTACATTTGGCGTTTTTAAAATTAATTGTAGGTTTGTTTTTTTTTTTTCTTTTGAGTAAGAAAAATAATTTCGGCTGTTGTCGCACTTTTCATGATAAATTTGATCAACTTGATTTTACTTGTTTCCAGTTGAATCAAGTCTTATAAATATTTAAGTCTTTAGATTTCCGCCTGTTGGCCAACAACCGTGAAGTAGCTTGTGATCTTGCGATTAGTCTTGTTGAATTTGTTGACCTTTGGACCGCTGGAAGCGGCATTGGGTGAGCTGTCCGACAAGGTGTTCTCCTTTTCCTTGGTGGTCTCTTCGGTGTCGGGTTCGTTGGGCGAGGCTGCCGTGGCAGAGACCTTGATGGACTCTACTTGCATTGAGACGGTTACTGAAAGTTGGGCCGGCTGTGGGCAGCCGGCTCCGGCATCGGCTGCTAGGACGGGCCGCTGTGCTAGGTGGACTTTGGCTTCGGCTAAGGCAGCGGCAGCTGTCGTTTCGGTGCCCTCGATGGGTCCCTCGGACATTTCCAGGCTTCGCTTTAGTTCATCCAACAACTTTTCCTGGGCGGCAATTTTCTCTTGAAGCTTCTCACGACGTGGTCGACGCGCTTGGCGTGGCTTCTTATCCTCGCCTTCCTCGAGGTCGCTTTGAACTCGGCCCTTGTCGGTTTTGCCATGCTCTCGTTCCTGATGACGCTGAAGATTCACGCGCGAGGAGAAGCCACGCTTGCATTCAGAGCAAGTGAAGGGTTTTTCACCTTAAAAAGAAGAGAGACTAAAGAGGGAATTCTAGAGAGGCAGGGAGCGAGAGAGAGCTTACCCGTATGACGTCGCATGTGAACGCGCATGTCAATTTTGCGTGAGAAACGCTTGTCGCACTGCTCGCACTGAATGGGCTTGTCGCCCAGGTGGGTCCGCCGGTGGACCACGAGATTCTGACGCGCCCGGAAGGCTTTGCCGCAAAGATCACAACTATAGGGTTTCTCGCCGGTATGGACACGCACATGGATGGCCAGGTCGGAGCTGCGGACGAAGGCCTTTTGGCAGCGTTCGCATTTGTAGCGGCGGTCGTTCTTATGGTGGCGCATGTGGAGCGACAAGTCCTGCTTGGTGGCCAGGGGCAGGGAGCAGGTCTCACATTTGTAGGCCTTCTCGGGTCGGTGTCGTAGCTGGTGCTCCACCAGGCGCATCTTGAGCCGGAAGGCTCGACCGCACTCGCCACAGATGTAGGGCTTCTCGCCCGTGTGCAGACGGAGATGATCCTGAAGACGGGAAGAGCGTTTGAACTCCTTGTTGCAGATGTGGCATATGTGCTGATTGTTAGCACCGTAAGCGCCACCGGCAGCTAATCCATTGAGACTGACGGTTTTCTGAGAGTCCACCGAAGTCTCACGTTTGATGGAATTGGCTCGGCGGGAGACTTTGATGGATTGGCTACTGTCTGTAGAAGTGTTTAGGGCAGAACTGTTGAGCAAAGAGCTCTCCGTGCTATCGCCGGGCATATCTATGTCTTCTTCTTCTTCCTCATCCTCATCTTTGATATCGACCACGTAGTCCACATAATTTCGTGCCTTGCGTTGCCGGCGTTCCGTGGGCAATTCTTCTTCTTCCTCCTTGATTTCATCGGGCTCTGCTGATTTGGAAGATTTGCGCAAGCGCTCTCGTTTGCTAGAAGCGGTTTCCTCCTCCTCCTCATTAGACTCCTGGTTGACGGTCAAATTTAATAGACTGTCTGGGGGGCTTGATTCACTCACCTCTGCCTGGGACTTGGCACGCTTGCCACCACGTGGAAATTTGCGTTTGCCTGTGGGCAGTTTGATAATCATTTTCTTGACCTTGGGACTCGGAGCAGCCGGTGGACTGACCTCCATTGGAGTATCCGCTTCTAATTCTGTTATTACTTCGAGATCATTTGATTTGGCCATATCCGTGACTGCTGATGCCTCCTTGGCATCTTGTTCGGGTGGCGGTGTATCCGGAGCTGGATTTGGCAATTCCGGGGCCACAGCCACCGGCACTCGATTCAGACCCAGGGCACAGGGTATGCTCACCATGGCCAGTGGAGGAGTGGCGGCCATTGGTGGATGCACATCGAAGGGCTCCTCTTTGGGCAAAACCAGCTTGAATACTTCATGCTTGGATTGCAGATGAACCTGCAAGTCGCTGGACTCCAGAAATTGGCAATCACAGGTCTGACACTGCTGACGGAATGTCTTGGCCTTGACCTGCATCTGGGCGCAGCACTTCAACTCGGCCACATTTATTCCGTTTAGCGGCATGGGAGGACCCACTTTTAGGTCTGCCGCCACTGCTTTGGCTTTGCCGCGTTTACCTGGCCGCTTGCCAGCTGATTGACTTTCCTGGTCGCCGGTGTGTTGATCACGCCAATGCTGACCCAGAGCCACATCATCGGCATAGTGCAGGTCACAGCTGAGGCAGCTGTAAATATAGCGATGAGCCCTCTCATCAGCATAGATGTGGGCACAGCTCTGCCAGGTGCTGGAGGTGGAGGAGGCCACGGTGCTGTTGGAACTGTTTGAGTTTTTGCGAGATTTGCGCTTGTTGCCGGCACCAGGCGGACGGCCGCGACCACGACGTTTCTCAGCTGCCGGCGGGGGCGTTTGTGTGCGTTGTTTACCGTTAGCAGTACTGACCTGCGACTTTGTTGTTGCCATTGCGCCAGCTATTTCTGTTGTTTTTATTTTAGGTGCTGCCGCTGCTGCTGCTGCGGCTGCCAGGGCAGCGCTAGCGCTCTCTGCCTCGGCTGCTGCTCTCATGTCGTCTAAGCGAATGCGCTGGGCTTCGAGTTCGGCCTCTTCTTCACTGTCGATTTGCAAGACCACGTCGTCGTCGTCATCGACCACATCTTCCTCTTCCAACATATCCAGATCGGATTCTTCCTCAGAATCATCGTTGTCCGATTCGATTGGGTTGGTATTGAAATTGCGTGTTGGGAGAGCAGCGACTGAAGCGCCAGCGGAGACTACATTATTGTGAGTCTTTTTTGTGTTCAACGGCGTCGCTGGCAGTAGATTGGTAGTCATTTTTAACATGTTGCGCAAAGCGCCCTCGTGTGTTGGTAGCGTTTTAGTTTAGCTTTAATTAATTTTCGGCCTTGTTTTCATTTGCTTCCAGTCAACAATTCAATTTGGGAAAGTACTAAATTGTGCAAAAATAATACCGCAAGAAACTACGCGCACACACTGTCAGCAAAACTAAATTCAAGCAAAATGCCACAAAATAATCCACTGACGCCGCAGCAAGACAGTTTAACAGGGCGGCTTGTTTTTCTCTGTCGCTCATTTTCTCTCTATTCGGCCCGCACACACACACGCACGCTCTTTTGTTCTTTGAGCGCGTCCTACCCCTCTGTGAGTTGTATTGTGTTGCTTAAGTGTGTGTGTGTGCGATCTGCCGTGGCCGTTTACCAGCACTGCTGTGCAGAGCTGTAAAATTTGCACGGTGAATAGTCGGAACACATATCGAACCTCTCGCGAACCAGTATTGTGAACAAAACAGCAACGATCAATTAAAAAAAAAAATTATTTAAATAAAATAAAACAAATTTGTTTCAGATCTGCAGTAAATAAGACAATTAATTTTGTTAAAAGCCAAGAGCAGAAGTAATAAAATAATTGTCAAACATTCGTTATTGTAATTGTTTATTTTTATTCTTTAGAAATATTAAAGCCAACAGACTAAAGCGCAAATATTCGAAATATTTTTAGCACTATTCGTGTTTATAGGAATTTGATAGCTGAAGGGTTAGCCAACTATTCGGATATTTATGCGGCTCACGTGCGCAAAGGGCACGTTTTAACACTGCTGAAAATGCTATTTTATACTCCTTTTAACGAAACCGAGCATTGAAAGGTTTTTACTACAATATAGTGGCTAGCTTATAAAAATATACATATTAGAAAAACTAGCTTGAAAATGTTACAAACTATTTTTGATTTTTAAGATTAAAACTGAAAAAAGAGTATCAAAAGCAACTCATAAGATTTTCTTCTCTCTTTCACTTTTGTTGTATTTTCTTTTTACAGAGTTTGTCTGACTCGGCTTATGTTGCTTTTTTTTTGCATCACTTGTGGTTAACCGTTATGGGGCAGACAAAGGCCCAGCAAGACACACACACATATACACTGAGGCCTCTTTTTTTCAGTTACTTTTTAACTAACACTCCCGTTTTCCCCTACTACTATATGGCACACAGCAACACTTCCATAAACGATAGTAGTAGTAGTAGTAGATACACTGCTTGTACATGTGCAAAAGTCAATTTGAAAATTGCGGTGGAGTCTCCATCCCGCCGCTATTTTCCCCACACTTTCTAGGGAATATACACTAAACATGTTACACTTGCCGGCAAGTGGTACTTTGTGGCTTACGCTACTTTTCATTGTAAAAACGCAACCAACCCACCCACACATAAATAAAAGTACGGCGAAGCCATAAGAGGCGCCCGCTGCGTGCGTGAGCAAGTTGTTTGTATTGTTTTTAATAACATTTAACGCGGTAACATATGTTGCGTGCGCCGGCGTCACCGTTCCTCTTTTTTTTTTTTTTTTTTTTTGTTAACTTGTCGGCCATAAATGTTATGCACTTTGCAAATAGAAAGCAGCCAAAAAAAAGGAAGAAGGAGTATGCCCATAAAGCTACACCGTTTACATTTATTAGTTAAATTTCCGGCAAGTTCAAAGTCAAGTCATAAATAAAATGGCGCATAACATTTGATCAAATTGTAAGCCTTCAAAAAAGAATACATAAAGGTTTGCTGGTCTATTGTTTTGTGACATAAATCACAAGTGTTATATAAACATAAACTAAAACGTCATCAACAGGAACTACCAAATACACTAGCAGCGAACGGGACTAAAATTTTAGGTTTATGTGGCTAAAAGAGAACAAAAAGGGGGGCAACACAAACGACAAAAACGGGAAATGAAATATTTGCTAACAAATAGACACACTTATTACTTTTTCGTCCCGTCCTATTCTGTTCTGTTCTCTTCTGTCATGTCCTGGCTGAGCTTGGCGGCTGGCTATGCCTGTTCATCTATTCCAGCGACTCCGGCTGCTCCTGCTCCTGCCAGTGTTATGTCTTTATATTTGTCTGTTTTGTCCTTTTTTTTTATTGTTGTTCTGCCTTTAACTGACAACCCACAATTTTTCTTCATTTTTTTTCCACACTCTTCGCACACAAACACAAACACACGCCGTCACCGGCATCGTCAGCATCTCCAGTTTCCATACTTCATCGCATCACGCACCGTAACTTAACGTCGCAGACAGCCCCGCCCCTGGCCCCTCTCTGCCACCGTCAGATGGATGGGTTACTCGGCAAATATTTTAGCAGTTAGTTTTAATGCCCTACTTGGCGATTCTGCAGCCACGGCGACTAGCCAACCGGGCAACCTAAGGTGACAGAGATTAACGGTTCAAGGCATTACATATGTCAACTTCATAATTTGTTATAAACAAAATGATAAATACCCCAAATAGTAATAGACAAGCTCAAAGAGAGACAGAAAGAACGAGAGAAACAAATAGAGAAAGTGAGCAAAGGTTTAATTGAGAACACAGCTTGCAAATGATGGCTTGATAAGCCCAGAAAATAATATAATTATACCAAGTTAAGATGAAAAGACAAAATAATTGAAATAGAGTCAAAGATAAGTTTTCACAATATAATTAAACGTTATGTATTTTCAGATCTGAATTTTATTGTCTTTTTTCATTCTTAAAAAAAGCTTAGGCTATTTTGACCTAAGAATAATGAAAGCCTATAGGTATTATATAGTATTATATATAATAGGAATACATTTGTTTTTATAGAATCACTAGACTGCTAAATCTTTCAATATTATTTCCGATTAGGTTTACGAAAATCATAAAGCATAAAGCCTAGTCGATAAGGCAAAAGGAATAAGTCCGTCAAGAAGAAAATAAATCTATTTAATAAATAAAAAATCTTGAGATGAAGAACCGAAATCTAATTAATATATCAAAAAATCTTGAGATTTTATGAAGAACTGAAATCTATTTAATATATCAAAAAAGCTTGAGAAACTTGGGAAGACAAAAAGGAATTTTATTTTATTCTAAAAATGTGCAAGAAATGTCATTCTATTCCTTGCTTGGCTTCCCTTAAAATACTTCCTTTTTATAGAGTAAAATTTTATTGAATTTTTCCACCTTTTAAAGACAGTTTCGCTCAGTCTATCCTTATCACTTTTAGTTTGCAGAGCATTCAAATGCCTAACCAATTTTAAGGATTTTCTCTCCTCTTTTTTTTGTTGGTGAATTTTTGTTATGTTTTGAGCCTGTTTTCCTTTCATAATGTCTTTTGGCAAACATGTTCATAATCATTTTTCTTGTTCTCCACATATTTTTGCGACTACCTCAAACCTCTTTCACTGCCAAAAAGAAAACTGAAAACGGCCAGGAGGGGAAGCAATAGAAAATTTGACATGCGTTTGGGTAATATGTTTGTTTGGCGAGGCGCCACTGTCAGTGCCACTTGACGTTTTTGTGGCACGTGTTGGCATCTTCCAAAGAGAAGAGCAACAAAAAAAACTAAAAAGAACATGTGCATACCTTGAACAACATTTAATTAGCTTACCCAAACAAAAACAAGAAGAAGAGAAAAGGCCAACAAGGCCAGACGCATTTATTTTGCCAAGACGGGGGGAAAGTGGAACGAGTGACTGGTTGAGCTTGACATAGATCAGACTCCAGAGGGGGAGAGGCATAACTTGTACTTAGTCGGGTCAGGGAAACAGAGCAAGCAAGAGCAACAACTAGAGGATGAGCATTCCAAAGGGACTCCCCTGGAGTCTGGCAGCCACAACTTCAAATATAGAGTCCCAGGTATATGAAGTTGTTGGCCTTGGGAGCCATAGAAAAGAACCCACTGGTTGGTGGTTGGTCTGAACAAAACAGTCATAATGTTTCAAGGCCGCCCTTTTTTCTCTTCAAAAAAAGGGGGGAAGAAATTTAAACGGCAATTTGATAACATGGCTAGGCCAACCCCAAGGAAACCAAGATGAGCAACCTTCTCCAAAAATGAAGTTTTCGCTCAACGAAGACGGCCTAAACGGCTTACGTGCCCTGCCAAAAGCCAACCACCACCGCCCCACTTCCCCCAAACATGTTGTTTTCCCTGGTTTTCCTTTTCTTTTCATATTCTTGCTACGCTTTACTTCCGGCGTCTGCTGAAGCCTGGCAGGCAGCCTCGTCAACCTTGTTTCCTTTGGTTTGTTTCGAGTGGGGGGAGGGCAGGTTCTTTCCTTTTTTTTCTCTCTCAGTTTTGGGTGTTTGCGTCGTTTGTTTTTGGCGCCCAAAACCCAGCGAAACTGTCTTGGTTACTCCAGCTCCAAGCAAACATAAACTGTGTTTAACATTTTTTCCTTTCCTTTTTTTTCGTTTTTGTGTTTTCTTTTTTTTTCATATCCTAGCGACCGCCTCAAATATCTTTCGTCTTGGCCTGAGGTTATGTTTCTTGTTACTCTAAGCTTATTTTTATGCCACTCCTCTTGCCGTTGTTGTTGTTGTTTTGTTTGTGCGTATTTGTGGCATTTCCATGACCTTTAGCATATTGACTAGTGGCAAGTGACTCCATTTGGCCCCACTTCCTTCACTTTCTCGGGTCTGGCCAGGACTTATTCCCGAATATTTTATGCACAACGCACTTAAACTGCGAATAGTCTTTAGTCTCGGTTCCAATCCTCTTTACATCCCAATTCCTCTCTGGCTTTTGATATTTTCTGTTTATTTCTTCTCTCTTTCTCTCTCTTTGTTTTTCTTTTTGGGCTTTCATTTGTTTTTTTTTTATGCTGCACTTCATTTTATTGTAGTGCTAAGCTGCGCTCGGGGAATTGAAATGCCTATGTCCTTGGGCCAAGTTGATGGACTGTTCATTGCCAAACTACCCAAGAGATCTCAAAAAGCCAAAGCCAGAGAACTAATAACACCAAAACTCATGGGGGAGAACCCAATACGGCCTGAGGCAGGCTGGTTGTCTCCTCTTAAAGAGGCGAAAAAAATAGTATGAAAATTTGGAAAAATATCTTGAAATATTATTGGAAAACTAATCAACTCCTCTCAGATTGGCAGAGTGAAACTGCAATTATTTCCATAATCCAAATGGGCCAACATTTGCAATCAAACTGGAGTTATTTTTTCGTACTGAATTCTCTCGATTGGCGTTTTGTAAACTCAAACCCGATCGTAATTAACCAAAGTCAATTGGAAATTAAACCAAAACAATCTCAACATGGGCAAACAATGAGGCTTTGCATAGCACCATATGGCCTAGCCCATTTTGCGGTAACCCAGCTCGACGCCTGGCCAAAAGCTTGAATATATTTCAAATGGAAAGCTTGGAACTGTTTACTTTGCTGGTACTCTTTACCCCTCGCCTACCACACGCCTTTTCTACCTTTATTTCATTTTTATGCTTTTAGCATCATCAATTTAATTTTGTATGCGCATCAACCAAATGACAGAGTCCTTGTGGCTACACCAAAAAAGGGTGTGAATCGAACCGTGCGTCATTTTGGAATTTTGTTTTTTTGTTGTTTTTTTTTTCAATTCCTTTTAAAGCTACCCCGTTTGCCGCCCCACTCAGCATGAGGCTAATCTTGAAAATCTTGTACAACGTCACTAAATGTTTGCCAGATCAACAGCTTACATGCGGGTTCGGGTTTGGGATGATTCACCTTGTTGAATGGGGAGTTCCCCTTCACCCAAGGGAGTCGATTGCATTGCGTATATTTTTGTTGCCTGCTTTTGGGGGTGGACAGTGACTCTGCTGTGTGTGTGTGTGGAAGTTGTCCAAAGCGGACGCAGCTTGCACATTTCCGTCTTATTTTTTCTTTCCTTTTTTTTCAAACAAAACGCACGAGCGCACAAAACGTTTGGCATAAAAATTTCATTAATTTCCGCTGGCAGCTGAAAAAAACCTGCTTCCTTTTTCATGTCCATTTGAACTGCCAGTTTTGTGTGTCCCAAAGGTGAATCGGAATTGATTTCATAATTGCAAATGCCAAAAGTTACAGAATACTAAAAATCGCTTTTCTTTTTTCTTATTTTGCAGACCGCGCCAATCATGGTGATCCGAATATAGAAATATGCCGTCGCTGCCCGCCGGACTATGAGGCCGAGTCCTTGCCCTCATACACCATCGTCTCGGGCCTGCCCACCTATGACGATGCCCTGGAGGAGTTCCGCAAGGCAGGCATCATTCTCACTCCAGCCGTGATGCCAGTGATTAAAATATTCGAAAGTTCCAATGCCACGGGAGCCAAGGACACACCCGTCGCTTACAGTCTGGTAGACTCGGGCAATGGCTCCAATTTGGATTTAAATGCCGATAGCATTTCATTGAACTCGATTTCTTGCAATTGCGGTGGATCTGGCAATAATTCACCCTCCAGCACCCAGGCTGCTCTGCCGAGCTATACTATGGCCACTGTTGCCAATGCCACCGCGGCTGCTGGACCTGCCTCGCCGGTAATTGAGTTGTCTCCCGACCATTTGGCCGCCCTCTCCCAGAAACGACTCTCACTGCAGATCTCATTCAACAATTCTGTACGCCGTCAGTCGCGTTCGCCCTTGAGGAATCATTTGCTACGCTCTCGGGCTGTGGGCAATACGGCCGGCATGGGTCCTATTGATACGGGCTCCGGTCATGCCAGAGAGAATCCGATGTTGCCGGCCATACACCGCTCGTCCTCCTCCACTTCGCTGACAAATGAGCGGCAATTGTTGGATCAACGTTTGCGGCACTTGCATCATCGTGGCTCGCTGTACTGATTGATCGAGCGACGTGGATCGGCTTGCCGAGACAATGTTGATTGTTTATAAAATTATTTTATGCGAACGCTGTATATTTTGTTTTAGGCCAAATAAAATGTAAAGAATCTTTTTCTTAAAAATGTATTGATAACAAGAAGGGAACAACTAAAAGATACGTTTGGAAATTTCACTTTCTGGTGCTTTGGTTCCGTCCACTGGACTGGTGACTTCGATTGAATTGATTCGTATCATGGTGTTGGGGGAGCGTTGGAAATTGATTCTCATGTACTGTTTCCTTCTCTTCTTCTTGAAATTTGTTTTTGTGTGTGTCAGAGTCTTCTCGATTACGGTGGCCCTTACGCTGACCAAGCCGGGCTCCAGTATCGGACGTCCGATTAGGGTGAAGTCACGTGCTCCGGCCAGTAGCACCTTGTCCAGACTGATTTCATCACCCGTGGTGGGTGGCCAATAGCCTTCGACCAAAATGATATCACCGGGTGTGATTTTAAATTGTCTGCCGCAGAGATGCACTACAGCAAAGAGACGGCCCTGCTCGCCTTTGGCCACTTGCTGATTTACTTTATTGCATATGGACTGGCATTCCTTTTCCTGTTCTTTGGCCAAGGCTGTGAAATCTGTTCCAGTTGTAGCCGGTTTCTGCTGTTGCATTAGAGCGGGAGCGATGCTCAAATTGCGTAGAGCTCCTGGAAGGGTTATGTCATGCGGTTTTAAGTGCTGTACAAATTTCAGTATTTTCTGTATTTACCTGACAGTGTGGCCCTTTGGGCCGTGTGGCGCAGGACTTGCCGTACACTTTGCACCAAAAAAGACATCTTTTAATTCAATTATTCAACATATATCATTTATTTATTTTTTCGTAAAATATGAAGAACTGAACTGATGAACAAACACCGGAGCATATGTTCGCGCAGGGTTGCATTAAACAAATAAAAATAAATTAATGCAGCCCCATAAATATATATAATTTCTGATAAAAAAAAAATAAAATCTTAAAGTTTTGTATATAATGTTATATTTTATTTTATTATTTTTATTGTTATTGAAAAACTGCACACGTTGTGGCGCCCTCTGTGGCATTTAAATGCAACCGTGCAAATGTTGAAGCAGAAACAGTGTGTCTCTATTTTTGTTCGTTAAAAAAGAGCGCGCCAAGTTTCAAAAGTTGGGTTCAATACAAAAACCTATTAATTAGCATTTAAGTGTGTTTTTTCACTTCCACTTGATTGATTAACTTGGTGAATTCACATTGACACATTTATGGAGTATTCGAGATCAGCTTTAATTGTTACTGTTGTTAAATGTTGTTACTCTTGGCTGTATCTATATCTGTTTGCGGCCAGCCAGTTTACATGCTTAAAAGTCCGGAGGGTAGCCATTTACGAAATTCTACCAGATTAAATACATTTCTGGGCTGATTTAAGTAAAACTGGAATTAACATGCTAAATTGATATTTTGGTGATTAAAAACATTTATTTATTTATTTTTTTTTTTTTTTTTTGTAATATTTTAACTACGTCATCAACTCAAAATCTGGCCGGTTCACATTCACTCAATTTAAGCATATATATTTTTTTTAAAGCCGCCAGTACCGTTTTTTAAACCACAACAAAAAATGAATAAGATAAAATAAAAAAGTTGTCGTGTTTTTTACACTTGTTCAACAACAAAATGTTTGTTGTATCTTCCTCCAAAAATGATGTTTCGCATCTTTTTAATAGTTAAATTCCGCTTTATTTAATCAACTAAGGTCAGAGGGATTGTGGGAAGAAATTATCTAGGAAGTATCTATAGTAATAATTTCTTATTTTTATTTTACTTTTGAAATAAGTTCAAAGTTACGTGAAATTTGTCTTCAGAACCCAAAGTCCAATTTTTTTTTAAGTTAATAAATCGAGTTTTTGTCTGGTGTTTTTTTTTTTATTTATTTTTTTTTTTTTGGTTTTATGACTTTATTTTTATAATCGTGAGCAATTAATTGCGCATAAAATGTGTAGAATTAGCAGAAACATCTCTGTCAAATCTAAAGCACGTAGAAGCCAAGCCATCCTCCTCCTGGCTTTGGCAGACCGCTTTTATCCCAATGGAAAATCTTTAAAGCGAATCCCATTAAATGAAACTCAAAATGGACTTTGAGCATGCGTCAGCTCCGATTCCCTAATTATCCACATTCCGCCTGTGTGTCATGATTCCAAGAAGAAGAAGAAGAAGAAGAACAGGAATGGTAACAGTTATCATATTAATTGGGCTTATTTGAGGACAACCGCAAAGAAGCCACAATCGAGAATGACAAGTGACTTGGGGCAATTTTGATTCTGTCTGAGCCACTCTGGATTGCTAACTGGGGGCTGCGTGCTATTTTTATCAACTTAACGAAAGTGAATTTCTGATTCTACACGGCGACGAGCAGCTTAGACATCTCAGACAAGCCGGACACCTCGGACAGCTCGGACAGGTCGGGCGGGCTTGGCAAGACAGACGCGCGTGAGCCGGCAGCTTGGTCAGTCGAAGTTGTTGTTGTTTTTTTGTTTTTTTTTTTTTTTGTGTTCGCGTTGAGTTTCTGAGTGTGTGTTTTTTTTTTGTTTCATGCTTTGTATTCTGTTTTTTTTTTTTAGTTTTATTTTATTCTATGTATAGTCAGTTGGTGGGGTCTGGCTTGGACTAACCAATATAAAATAATCATAATCGGAAATTCCAGCGAGCAGTCGATTCTAAGCCGGACAAGGCAAAGGAGCTCCTCTTGAGCTTGAGCAAATCTTTAGAATTTCTCTTGTGAAGAACAAGTAATTGTGCAATTCGTGAAATAAATTAATATTAATTGCAAGATTTACTTAAAACATAATAAAAAAAAAGTGATAAAAAAATAAAATAAATAAATAAATTTAGGTGAACCAAGAAAAAAGTGAGTTTTGTTTTATTTCCAAATAAACTGAAAAAGGTGGTTTTGCTTCCTAAATCTTTAAAATTTTTATTTCGTTTCTTTTTTGTGATAAAGGAAACTATCATTTGTTTTATAAAATTTAAATATTTCTTGGCCTGTTTTTTAATTCTTTTATTTAGTGCAGCCCGCGCGTGTCAAACTTATTTTTCGTATTCTTTGATTTCTTCTTTAAACTTCCGCTGGATATATATCTATATATATATATCTGATCTTAAGTATAGAAATAATTGTTCACTAATGAGGTCAACCAGAATATTCTCTCGATAAAATAAAAATTAGTTTTTGCTTCGGCAAGCAAAGAGGAACATAATTCCAAAAATTTATTTTTGAATAAATTAAAAAAATTAAAAAAAAAAAAAATAACTAAAAATAAAAAACCGAAACTAAAACGATCAATTAACTGAATGAGTGAGTGAGTGAGTGAGTGAGTGAGTGGAGGTTTGAAAAAATGACTTGGCAAATAATAAAAAATGAAATATAAAAAAGAACACAACAACAACAATAACAAACAATTAAATCTGTTAACACAAAAGTTCCGAAAAGGTGAATAAACTGCTGTTAGACTACCATGAGATTTGTAACATCTGCCGAGAATTGATAACGGGTTCAGCCAGCTTTGACTACGTCACCGGATTATGAGAACGAAAACAAAACAAACAAAACAAAACAAATAAAAGTGAAATCAAAATATACAAAAAATTCCTAATTAGTCAGCAAATCTTCTCACTCTTTTTCAGAAACAATGCGGAACCCCTTAAAATTTTTACAGTTTTCCCTGTTGCTACTCACTTTAATATCATTGAGGAGTGTCCAACCCCAACGTACTGCCCTGGATGTATCACTCAAAAATCTCTATCGACCTCTACGACTTTTGGGCTTGGCCCTGACAGGTCGATCGGGTGAGAATCCCCAAAACGTACAACTTGTACGCCAGGCCGGAGTAAGTCATCTCAGGCTTAATCAAAAATGTTTTAGATAAAATTATGATTTTATTAACTCCTTAGAAAACCCAAAAGTCCAATCCACGCACTCGTGCACTCCTCGAGTTCTGCGATGCAGAAAACGGTCCAGGTAAGCGCAGCGCCGATCGTCCCACTTCCGTGCATCGGTTACGCCCTGGGGACATTGACATTATTGGAGCTTTGGGTGATTCCCTCACCGCTGGCAATGGGATTTTTGCCACAAACCTACTTCATGTCACAGTAGAAAATCGCGGTGTCGTCTGGTCCATTGGCGGTCAATACAATTGGCGAAAGTATCTCACATTGCCCAACATTCTGAAAGAATTCAATCCAAATTTATATGGGTACGCGGTGAAAGATGGCCTTTCCACAGATCGAACCTCACGTTTCAATGTGGCCGAATTGGCAGCCATGTCTCGAGATATGCCCTATATGGCCACCGTACTGGTCAAGCGCATGGAACGTGATCCCCATGTCAATATGACACACGATTGGAAACTGATTACCTTGTTTATAGGCAACAATGATTTCTGCACAGATATTTGCTTCTATCCCAACCCTGAGCTGACTGTCAAGTGGCATGAGCAAAACATGCTAAAGACCTACCGATATCTGAGAGATCGGGTTCCGCGTCTGATGCTGAATGTGGTGCCGGCTCCGAATCTACGTTTTCTCACCAACCTAACCGGCTTGCCGCCTCAGTGCTATACGACTTTGCGTTTCGAGTGCCCCTGCCTGCTGTCCAAGACCAAAGAGCATCTTGACTATTATGAGAAAATAATGAAACGCTGGATAGCCAAGGACTACGAACTGGCCAAGCGCGACGAATTCAATACCGAGGTAGGAGTGATCATAGAATTATAATCTCCCAGTTCTTAGGGTTCCAAGTTCTTTTCAGACTTTTACCATCAACATACAACCATTCTCCCAATTCGAAGACTTCCCCCGGACACGTTCAGGTCTGACAGACACGAGATTCTTTTCCGAGGACTGCTTCCATTTGAGCCAACGTGGTCATGCCGCAGCTGCCAATGCCATTTGGAACAATATGCTGGAAATGCCCAACGAAAAGAGCGGCTTCAATGTGAATCTCTTTGAAACATTCAGATGTCCCACGGAGGAGAGGCCTTTTCTGATAACTCGCGAGAATAGCAAGCCCGATTTTGTGGTCTGAAAGGCTGCGAGAATATAACGAAAACCTTAACTAGACAACCAAGAATCACTTCACTACATCATCATCTAGAATAGAATCACATCCCATATATTCTAATATAAACTGTGATAAGTCACGCTTAGCCCTCGTTGTAGGAAAAATAAATAATTTTTCTAGAATTAATTAGCACTTGGGAGAACAGCAAAATTACACGCGCCGTGTAAATGAACAAATCAAATAAATAGCGAAATGCGCAAAATTCAAATAATTTCCGTATTTAATACGAAACGGTCTATAACGGTTTCAAAATAATTCTGAAAGAAAAAACAGAATTCTGAATTCATTTGCCTCCAAAAGAAACGGGCCAAACCGAGCCCACTGGAGAGTAGCTCACGATTAATGAGATTTACGTGCTACGTTTTTAAATTTTCGACCGGCTTTCAGAAAAATCAAGTAAAAAAAAAATTAAGTTATTTGCACTTGTTAATTTCAAAAAAAAAGAATTCGAAAAAAAAACTAGATAATTGGCGCGGAATGAAGCTGTGGCCGGTCTGTAATCTGGTCAGTGTTAAGGTCAGACATCGGTCTTCATGGGCAAGCGGGCCTTGAACTTGGAAATGGTTCAGTCTTATTGTACTTGCAATTCGCTTTGTTTTCTGTTCAGTCAGCCGATTTGTGCAAGATAGTTTCTCTCTGTATCTGTCAGATACAATAATATATGGAAAATTGTGCGTTGGAACGCATGGTCAGCCAGTTTAACTGCAAAGACTGAGAGAGAGAGGGTGGACGAGTTTGTTTGCATTGACCCAAAGCGATTAGGTTTCATTGGAAAACCTCGGTTCAGTAAGTATTTTGGTTTTTCGTTTTAATTACAAATCTTTCGATTATTATAACTTGTTCTTAAACTTTCAAATAAATTTCTTTTGTTTTTTTTTTGTCAAAAATGTAACTTAAATGAAACATTTTCCGAGCTCGAAATTGTAGCTGGGTAGCCCAGGTGGCAAGTGTACAGTCAAGCTTTGCCCGACACACGACAAAATGTATTAGAAAGGACTTAGGTTCTATTCCTATTCTATTCCATTTAGAATTTCAATTCAATTTGAGTTTGGTATAAGTAGTTAGAGAAGAGGGATAGCTTGGATTCTATACTGCTTGCTTTCGAAACACTTAGGGTTCTTGCGGTGGTTCCTTGCTGGTTAAAATATTCATGTTACTAGTGTTTGTTGTGCGACTAGATTGAATTATTAATAGAGTAATTTGATAGTAGAGACAATATTAAACAATATAATACAATATACAATATCAGTTGCTTTAAGCCAGTTCTAACATAATTTCCAGTACATTATAGGGGCTATAGAATTAGTGGCTGTTCTCTTAAAAATGGGACTATCCAGCTTTTTAAATATTTTCATACCGCTCAAAGTGCAGATAACAATCAGCTTTTTGTCGCTGACTTCGTGGAAAAATCGTTTCAGGCACACACTGGCTAACGCAAAACATATGGTATGGTTTATTATGCGTATGGTCACACTAACAGCTGATGGAAAAAAGTTTTGATAGCATTACATATTACGGAGTCTTGTTGAATTGTGGAAATTTAAAAATATTTCTGCACCTATGTAGCTTATAATGTTGCGTACTTTTGCAAATGTACGTTTAAGGGCCACGTGTCTACTGAGAAATGTTTTATCAGAAAGACAGCAGCAAATACAAATATCACCGGCTCGGGTGAAATCCATTAAAGGAAGTGGTGGAGGGTCACGTATAGATCCAACTGAAGCAGCTCGCAAGAAACGCTTAAAGTCTACCTTATACTATATAACTGCCGGCGGTGTACTCATCGTGGGACTTAGCTATGCTGCAGTCCCTCTGTACAGTATATTCTGTCAGGTAAGGTGGTTCTGGTTTGGATTTGGTTAAATATATAATATAATTATTATTACAGGCTTATAGCTATGGTGGGGCCACTTCACAAGGTCATGATGCCGAGAAGGTAGAGTCCATGGTCAAGGTGGCAGACCGAGTGCTCAAGATTCGTTTTAATGCCGATATCGGATCATCGATGCGCTGGAACTTCAAACCTCAGCAGTACGAAATCAAAGTGGCACCCGGTGAGACGGCCCTAGCCTTCTACACAGCTAAAAATCCCACAGATAAGCCCGTAATTGGCATCAGCACCTACAATGTGATACCCTTTGAGGCGGGAGCGTATTTCAATAAAATCCAATGTTTTTGCTTCGAAGAGCAACAGCTAAATCCTCACGAGGAAGTGGATATGCCGGTGTTCTTCTACATAGACCCAGAGATTACACAAGATCCATCGCTGGAACATTGTGATACCATCACTTTATCCTACACGTTCTTTGAGGCCAAGGATGGTTTGCAATTAAATTTCCCCAGCTATGCCAAGCCACATGCAAATGCGGCAGCAGCATAGAGTTGAGGCTTTAGATAATAATATTTTCAATAAAGAAACGGACCTCGTTATTGTTTTTTTACTAAAAAATAATTTCTTGCTTGAATGTTAAAATTGTACAGTTTGGGAGCAGCTGTTAAACAAGCCGAGCTGCTGGTATTACAGTTTGAATGCAAGTAAGAAACAGCTGTAAGTGTTACATTTTGAGAGCCACCACCGCTAACATATGGTCGAACAGCGTCACAAAAAATTCTTATAAATAGATAAGAGAGATTTCAGAACTACACTCTCGCTTATACTCAAACTTTTTATAAACAAATACTCAGACATAAACATTAACGCCGGCCGCTTCCGTTTAAGATAATCCGACCTGATTGAAAAACTGAAATGTGATTAGTTCTCCAAGTGAACAGCAGAGGCATGACGTGGTTGGAAATGCACGCATTTGTGGCTGTGTTTTTGCTGATTTCTGCCTTTGGAGGCCTGACTTTTGCCAATGGACCATTAGATGAAGGAGTGCTTTCCAAATTATCCAGCTTCGAGTACGAAGAGCCCACGGTGCTCATCGCCTTGTTGGTACGCAACAAGGAACATGTGTTGCCCATGTTTCTAAGCTATTTGGAGCAATTGGATTATCCAAAGAAGCGCATAGCTTTCTGGTAAGTTATTTTTGTGTAAGAAAATAAATATTTGGGACACTAATTCCAGAATATTCCCATTTTCAACTAGGTTGCGTTCAGATCACAACAGCGATAAGAGTATTGAAATTTTAAAACAATGGCTGACAAACACAGCGGAGCAGTACCACAGTGTAAGTTACGCCTTCAACAAAACCACCGAACGGCATATAAATGAGAGGTCTTCCTACGATTGGCCAACCTCGAGGTTTTTGCATCTCATACAGCTGAAGGAAGAGGCCTTCGCCTATGCCCAGGGCATCTGGGCAGACTTTGTATTTGTGAGTACGAAACCAAGAAATTGTGAATTTGTCCACTCAACATGTTTCCGTTTAGTTCCTTGATGCCGATGTGTTCCTAACGCATCCGAAAACCCTGAATGCGCTTACTCGTCTCCAGCTGCCCATAGTGGCGCCCATGCTACATTCCGAGGGACTCTATTCCAATTTCTGGTGCGGCATGACCCCAGATTATTACTACCAACGCACAGATGAGTACAAGGAGATCTACAATGTTCAAAAAGAAGGTGTCTTTCAAGTTCCCATGGTCCACACAGCAGTGCTGGTGAATCTCAAATACAAAGTGACTCGTCTCTTGACCTTTGACCGCAAACGATTGATAGAAACACAAAGCCAGAACAGTAACTTGAAGCATATATACGACGGCCCTGTGGATGATATTATTGTCTTTGCCATGTCCGCCAATAGCTCGGGTATTCCTCTGTTGGTGTCGAATCAACTTCATTTTGGTTACATACTGCAACCCCTGGAAGCGAGTGAAACTATTGAACAGGATTTGCAACAAATTGTGAATATTCGAGCAAATATGGTGAATGACTTGGGGGCAGTGCCACCAGTTCTGGACTATTTTCAAGAGACCATTCGAAAGCCTGAGAAGTAAGCTTTAATTATATTTTGTTTTGAATTTATTAATGAAAAAAATTGCCACTCTTTGTAGAACAAAGCTAAGCCTGGACCATATTTACATGATAAATCTAGAGCGAAGACCAGAACGACGTATAAAAATGGAAAATCTATTCGATGAATTGGGCCTGGATGTGGAGTACTTTGCCGCCGTGGATGGCAAGTAAGGAAACAGAAGATTTATACGACTAAGACATCTTTATAGATATTCCATTGCTTTTGAAGAAAACTCAATGCTGAGATAGTCCAGGAAATGGGCATTAAGTTCCTGCCGAGCTATGAGGATCCCTATCACCATCGTGCCATGACCATGGGCGAAATCGGTTGCTTCTTAAGCCACTACCAAATCTGGCAAAAGATTGTAGAACGACAACAGAAGGAAGTTTTAATTCTCGAAGATGATATACGCTTTGAGCCCTATTTCAAATCAAATGCAGAACGTGTCCTGGAGCAAGCCAGAAATGTGGTGGACTACGACCTCATGTGAGTGGCAAATCCCATCAATTTCATTGGTATATTTTAATATTATTTATTCTCTAGTTATTTTGGTCGAAAGCGCCTTAAAGAGGATAGTGAAGCTTGGGTTGATAAAGCAGACAATCTGGTCCATGCTGGCTATTCCTATTGGACACTTGGCTATGCCATTTCCTTGGAAGGTGCTAAGAAACTTCTGGCTGCCAAGCCACTGGAAAAACTCATACCAGTCGATGAATATCTGCCGGTGATGTTTGACCGACATCCAAATAAGACTTGGTCCGACGCTTTCGAAAATCGCAATTTGATTGCCCTAAGTGCGGCACCCCTACTCCTCTATCCCACTCACTACACCGGCGAATCTGGCTATATATCGGATACGGAAGACTCCATACAAGTCAATACCGAAACTGCTGCTGGAGAAGCTCAATTGAAAAGCAATCGAGAACAAGTCTTCGATAATGAGGCGAAAATTCTCGACAAGGAATTGAAACTGGGGGAAGTTAACAATCCGATGTCTGGCATAAATAGCGCTGCTCTGGGCAGCAAAACCCATAATGAATTATAAGATTCTCCCTTCACTGCCATATTGATAGAATAAGTTTTTGGTTAAAAAAAAAAAAACTATGACCATGCCAAAAATGTGCCTTATCTCTAAGCAATTAAGTTGAAAACTTTATTACTATATATCATATCTCCACCAAAATCAAAACGAACAATTAGCTTTAGTTTAACATATCTAAAATTTTCCATGACTTACCAAAAGTAATTTAAGTGATAATTAGCCTAACGATTTTCTACTTATCAAATTGAATCTAACTACAAATATATTCGAAATATTGTAGCCCAAAAATATAAAAAAAAAAATATATTAATGATTTGGAATTATGGAATTTTTTTTCTTCAAATATTTCAAAGGTTTTTTTTTATCTAGATAATTATGTATGCTCAACACCTTCTAGCAAACGAAAACATTGACACTTCTTTTGGTTTGCTTGTTCAGCAGAAATTCAGTTAGTTTGGGGTAAAGGTGAGTTACAGTAGATCTTGAAATATTTCAGCTTATTCTGCACATTTCAATAAGCACTTCTGGTTGGCAGTGAGTGAAATTTAATAAATAGCCAAGAGCCCAACAAAAAGCTGTTCATTTCGAGTTCAAAAATTGCCAGCCACAATGATGGAGACTACAAAATACGGAGCTATAGCAATGATTTTATTATTGGGCAAGGTCATTAATTATTCAAATTTACAAGGTTATTTAAATGTTGATTTTTTACAGCTTTACAGAGCAGCCTAGCTGCGCCCTTTGGTGGAGGAATTAACGATATCGATGATGCTAATTTGCAAGCCAACTCTGTGGGAGGTGCTAGTGGCAGACAAGTGGATTATCATACGGTTGTGGGTCATTTTAAGGACTTCTTTATGTATCTGCCCGTGATGATGACCACACTCAAAGAGACCATGTCCGGCTTTCCGAAGTTTGCCGAAGGCATACGGATCTTAGCCTCGGGCAAGGGACGTGCAGATGGCGAGGATTGCAAGTGCATTAAAAATAGTCTGGCCAATGGTGGTGGGGCCAGCAATGAATTAGAAAATAACAGTCGATATGGGTAGGGATTTAGAGATATAAGACTTAGTTTTAGTTGATTTTTTGTGTATTATATGTAAATATGGTTTTATCTAAGTCTTTAGGTTTAACGAAGTCAACCAAAAGTTTTAACATTATTTTCGGATTTACTTGGAAACAATATAAAAAGTTTTTAAAAATAAAAAATATTTGTGTACAACTTACCGACCAAAATATTATTATTAGCTATGAAGATCTGATCTGGTCTTTAGTTTTTTAGTCTACATGGACAATTATCGAATCCCTAGTTTCTTATATAAGCTTGACCCAACAAAGAATTAAATATGCCCTTGAATTCATTCTAGACCACTTGGTTGTATAACAATAGGAGCCAAGAATAAGACGGCTTGTAGGCGGGCTAATAATTATATTCTTAAGAAACCCCAGTCAAAGAGGGTAGCATTTTTGTTTATTGACATAAAAATGGTAATAATGGTAAATGGAATTGGGTAAAGAAAGAACAGTCTAACTGGAAATTGGCTACTCTTCATGTGTAATCTAAATCTCCAATCTGTTGGCTACTTGGCTAGAAGGGAGCTCCAGGGGCTGTTCTGTCTATTTGTCATGTTTGCACTTGTCATTACTCTTAATTGTATTTGTTGTGGGTCAAGCGCACATGCACAATATTTACACTTTACTTTGTGGGTTAGGGGTCTTCGGATTGGAGGCGAACATGTTGATTTTGGAGTATACGAGTATATGTCGCATATAACTTCAGGAATCTAGGACTATACATTCAGTTTCGTGTGAGACTTACTGCCGAACGGTTGCTGGTAAAAGCAGAGATCTCCTGACCATTATGCGGAAACGGAAAAAAACCCTTTGGTCTTAATTAAAAATCTCTAAGGGATCAGATTTATCGGATACCTTTTTAGACAACGAAAAAAAAAAAACAAAAGAAAGAAAATGACTACTGGAATTGAACTTATGGTGGCGGCTGCTCTATGTGTGGCTTGTCCTGCACTTAATGAGACTACTAATCCTATACAGCTGGAATTTGAGGGAATACAGGTTACCCCATCACCCCTTGATATACCTGACGTGGGCTCAGATGAAGCCGCTCCGGAAATCTTGCAAACCATACGAAATAAAAGGAAAAAACTATCAGATCTGCGTAGTTGGATAAATGGAAAGCATTTGCGTATTGCCACCTTAGATGATTATCCACTGAGTTATACGAAAACTTTTGAGAACAACACACGAGTGGGCCTGGGAGTCTCTTTCGAAATTGTGGACTTTCTAAAAGAGAAATTCAATTTCACTTATGAAGTGGTTGTGCCCCAGGATAATATTATTGGCTCGGCAAGCGATTTCGATCGTAGTCTTATTGAAATGGTCAACAGTAGTGTGAGTACTACAGTTCTGGATATTTTTAAGACTTTCAAACAATAGATTTTTTTTTACCTACTACTTTAAGAGTCCGAATTTTTCAAACAAAAAAGATATACTAGACAAGATAGATTCTTAAAATTTGTAAAGGAAATATGATTCCTTATATATTTTAAGGCTATCTAATTTCCAAAACAAGAAAAATTAATATACATTAAATGTTTAAATGTGCTACAAGCAAATCGATATCTAAGATATCTAGGTTTACATATTATTTTTCGAAGGCCATAATCATATAGGGTATTCAATTTTTAAACTAATTTCAGAGTGTGGATTTGGCAGCTGCCTTCATACCATCTCTGTCAGAGCAGCGCCTATTTGTTTATTACTCCACAACTACCCTTGATGAAGGTGAATGGATTATGGTCATGCAACGTCCCAGGGAATCGGCCAGTGGTTCGGGGCTCCTTGCACCCTTTGAGTTCTGGGTGTGGATACTGATTTTGGTGTCCCTTCTAGCCGTGGGTCCCATTATCTATGTACTGATTATAGTCAGAAATCGTATAACAGGTGATGGTGAACAAAAGCCCTATTCTTTGGGACACTGTGCCTGGTTTGTCTATGGAGCTCTTATGAAACAGGGCAGCACCCTGTCGCCCATTGCTGGTGAGTCAAATGACAATTAACCTTAATGCAGTGATAGGCATCTGCGATTAGTGTTCGGAAAATGCAAAATGCATTGTAATTGCTTCCTAAACATTCTACACACGATATTGCAGACTCGACACGATTGCTCTTTGCCACGTGGTGGATTTTCATTACCATACTGACATCATTTTACACGGCAAATTTGACGGCTTTCCTCACGCTCTCGAGATTTACTTTGCCCTATAACACGGTGAACGATATTCTCAGCAAAAATAAGCATTTCGTTTCGGTTAGAGGGGCTGGGGTGGAATATGCCATAAGGACGGTGAGTTAATTAAAGTGAGGTTAAGCCAGTATTATATATATATTTTTTTTCTAACAGACCAATGAATCCTTGTCTATGCTCAATCGTATGATTAATAATAATTATGCAGTCTTTTCGGATGCTGCAAACGACACCTACAATTTGCAGAACTTTGTGGAACGAAATGGTTATGTTTTTGTCAGAGATCGGCCCGCCATTAAGCATATGCTCTACGAGGACTACCTTTATAGGAAGACCATCAGCAAGGATGATGAAAAGATTCATTGCCCATTTGCCATGGCCAAGGATCCCATACTCAAGAAGAAACGGACGTTTGCCTATCCTATTGGTTCCAATCTGAGTGAACTCTTTGATCCAGAGTAAGTAGAATTAATCAGAAAACACAAGGCGTTTTTACAAAGTTTTATTCATATAGATTGCTTAACCTCGTGGAATCAGGCATCATAAAGCATTTGTCGGCCAAGGGTTTGCCTAGTGCCGAGATCTGTCCTCAGGATCTGGGTGGTACGGAGAGGCAACTACGCAATGGTGACCTTATGATGACCTATTATATTATGTTGGCTGGATTTGCCACAGCCTTGGCTGTCTTCAGCACGGAGCTGCTGTTCCGTTTCATAAACCAACGAAAAGAAGCCAACAAGTGGGCCAGGCACGGTGTGGGTCGTACAACGAATGGGCAATCGGAAGAACCCTCGAAATGGTGGCGACGCTTGCCTAATTTAAGCAAGGGCCCAAACCATATCATACTGCCGGCCCATCACAATTTAAATGTCACTCCGCCACCGCCTTACCAGAGTATCTTTAAAGGTGCCTCTGGGCTCAAGGATAAGGATTTTCGAAGCCATGGTCTGCAGCGCTGGCGAAATGCTGCCCAAATTGTTGGTAGTGGTCCGGAAGAGCAGAATGGTGTAAGACGGCTCATCAATGGTCGGGATTATATGGTTATTCGTAATCCCAATGGTATTGGTTCTCAACTAATACCCATGCGTTCGCCCTCTGCGGCTCTATTTCAATATACATATACCGAGTAGTTGATTTTTGATATAAATTTTTGAATGACTTCACTACAACAGCACCCAACACTTAGGAAACACTTTTAAGAAAACGTAGACGACTCTATTCTGGTGCAGTGCCTCTAGGAAGCACTTTGTATTTTTGTTATTTTTTAATAAACTTTTGATGTCTAATCTAGAGTGCTTTGAGCGTTGAATATATAGGCGGAGGATTGTACATCCAGACTGCTATTGGAAGAGCAGGAACTGATGGAGGGGGCCCGTGTGGAACCAGCTGAGGCGTAAGAGGAAGAAGTGCCACTCGAACTGGAAGAGCTGACCCATGCGTGACCAGTACGCCGGCGTCTTTGCCTGACCAGGCCCAGAACGGAGCCAGCCACTGGTATGCTGGAGATAGAACGTCGTATGCTAGAGTCTAGGGTGACCATCACAGCAGCAGTTGAGGAACGCACTAGATTAACTGTGGGTCTTAAATTGTTGTTGTTGTTGTTGGGTGCTTGGGCTGGTGAGGTGGCTGGCCTCTGGGGTTGGAAGGGTTCTTGACTACTTGATTCATTGCTAGACATCGAGGATTGTTCTTCATCGGCCTCTGCTCCGGAAGTAGATTCTGATTGGGGCTCACTGCCTCTGCTCAAGGGCTGGCCATCGAGTAATTCCAGAGTGGCTACACTCCTCTGCAGGGTGGCCCTGTAAAGTGGAAGTCTGCATACTGGATTGCCACTCAACTCCACTTCCAGCAGATGGGGGCACATGCCCAGAAAAGACAGCAAGCCCAGCTCGCTGATACGATTGTTCCGGGCACTCAACCGTCTTAGTTGGCCCAGCTCGGACAAGGGACCCACTCTCTGGATCATATTTCCATCGGCAATGAGCACCTGAATAGCTGGCAGCCCACTAGTGCCATCAAAGCTATTCAGGCCACAATTGCTTATATTCAAGTGAGTGAGTTGGAGCAAACCATAGCCCAGATCTCGTAGAGAGCTCAGAACACTGCCACTCAAGTCGAGTTGCTGGAGACGTGGCAGGAAGAGTGATAGCCGAGACAGGCTCACCGTGTAGGAAATGACGCGGAGACGCACTGTCTCCACTTGGTCCAAGTCATTACGTTGTGTGACACGACGCTAAGGAAGATGAGAAATGGTAATTTCCTTCTCAAATGATACACGCACTCTCACTCACCAGCATCTCATCCAGAGTCGGCTCGGGGGCCTGAACCGGCAGAACCACCGGTAGTAGATGCACAAAGGCCGGCATATGCTGTGGTTCCTCGGCCAAGGGCACATCCCGATCATAGGAATTGTTGCGTGCCAAGGGCCGACGATTATTAGGCAGTTGAGGTGGCAGCTCCACCTGCTGTGGCAAAAAATTCGGCTGATGTCGTCTCACCTGGGCCAAAGCCGCTGGACCAGGTGGTGCCAAGAAAACTGGCAATTCCGGCTGCAGGGAATTCTCTGGTGAGGATTCCAAATATTCCGCAGGTGCCTCCAAGAGTGGCATCGTTTTGTTTTGAAATGAATTTGGTTATTTCTGCCGATTGATAAAACTTTCAGCCGTTACCCTGGGCAACGATCGTTTCATTTCGATTCCAATTCCATTTCATTCCCATTCCTTTTAACCTTAGACAAATTATTCTGGACCGTTTTTTTCCCCCTAACAAATAGCTTTTCATTGCCAAAGAATCAAAAATTATGCTAATTTGAAAATAATATTTTTTGCTTGGCATTTTATTTTACGGCATTCCATTGTTATAGGCCCCGTGTTTTTGTCCCTTTCCAACCCTTAAGTATTTGGCACTTTGCCCAGTGACGTCAAGAAATTGAGAAAGCCCTGACGTCATGGTCATGACGTTCCCAATTCTCTTCCATTTGTTGCCTCAACCTTCCAAGGGCTCAAAGGTTCGCAACAAAGCTACTCCCAGTCAACCAGTGAAGCCAGTCAGGCCAGTCAAGACCAGACCAGCCATTTTTGAGTCTCTTTTACGATAATAAAATTTGCTTCGTGTTTTTTTCTTTTTTTTCTTTTCACGCCTGAATGACTGAAGCAAAATTTGGCGCTTTTGGCAGAGCTTTGCCGGCTTTTCTGCGGCTTGGTTGACTCTGTTGGCATGTTTGTTGTTGTTTTGGTTTTGGTACACATAGAAAACCAAAATAAGACCAAAAACAAAAGTAAAGCTTTTCCGATTGACGTCATCGAAGTATAGAGCCAACTTGAAAAGCTGCGCAGTAGTGTCCACCAAGTTGCCAAGTTACCACGCATTTATCGATTCCCCAAATACTCAGAGAGAGGGTCCTACAAAGTCGCAGAGAGAAAAAGAGAGAGAGTGAGAGCAACACAACGAGAGAGTGGGCGAGACAGAAACGTGGGCGTTTTGAGAAATTTTTGGTAGGGGAGGCAATACCGATTTTGGTATGGTAAATAATTTAGGCCCCGCGACATTTAAATGCACTTAAAAAATATTTTCCAAATTTTTTTAAATTAAATATTTAAAATTTTAATGGAGAGAAAATAAATCTAAAGTAAAATCAAGAGGAAATAGAGATGGGAACTGAAATTGCATAAATAAACATTTTTATAGGACTTTTTTTTTCTGGTTTAAGCTTGGCTTAAAGTCTTAGCCAGCCTCGATAGTAAAAAACAAAGACAAAATTGGCTAAGACAATTTGGCTATGGGTATATATATCGAAAAAAAAACCTTTTTGGGGACTTAAAAAAAAATTATTAATGAAAGCCAAATTAAATTTTAATAATTTCAAATTTAAATCTTTTTTAAAACAAGAACAGTTATCCTCTTAAACTCTTGAAAATGTTTTAAAGAAAATAAATTTTGGATATATCAATTTTTTTTTTTTTTTTGCTGTGTATTTTAGCCCTCTGGAAATGGTGGCAACATATGGAGATTTAGTCCCAAATAAAACATGAAAATATCCTTAATGTTTTTTTATAGACAGCTAAAAATAGAATTTACCAATAATAAGAGAGGCTTCTACTGCCAAATAACAAATTACCCAAAAAACTCAAGCCAACCAAAAAGCCACAGCTGACTCTTTGGGATGGGTGGACTTTTTTGGCCAAGGCAAAAGACGGTGGTTTTGTTGGTGGTCGACAGTCCGCCCAACTATGTCGCATGCTCTCAGCCACGCAGTGTTGACGTCATTGTAAAGCTTCGTCTTGGCCGAGAGCAGCAGCAGCAGCAGTCGCAGTTACTACGTCGAAGAAAACTGTTACAGGAAGCAGGACACCACCAACCAGTGAGGCAATACGAATACGTGGGCCACCCCCTTTCGGCCACCTCCACAAATTGCAGCGGTAGCAGCAGCAGCAGCAGCAGCAGCTCAGCTAGCGAGGCATTTTTCGTTGTTGGCTTGGCCAGGCCAAGTCAGTTGCCCAACAGCCGCGAACGCGTGCAAAACATAAAAAAAAAATACGCTTCAAATAGAAATTTTGTTCAGGGGATTCGTGTATGTGTGAGAAATAACAGAGAGCTCAAAAGTTATTTTTGTGTAGTGAATAAAGCAAAGTAATAAAAAGGCTTCAAAATAAGAAATTCAATCCAATTCAAATTATAAATCAATAAGCAACAAGAAAAAAATATAGATATAAATTTCGAGAAGGCTGAAATACCAACAGGCCCATCATAAGGAAAATAAACACTTAAACATATGAATATATGTATTTGTGTTTGCTTGCAAGTGTGCGTGTGCGTGTGTGTGTGTGGCAGTAAATGAGTGTAAATGAGAGTGTGTTATTCAGTGTTTTTGTTGTGTTGCATGCAAGCTGAGCTGCTGCAGCATATATAAGTATTTGGGTCAAATCCAAAAAGCTGCACTCGGTTTACATAAATAAAGAAAGGAAATATTTAGAAAAAGTTCTCGGAAAAGTTGAGCCCGCACTTGGCGGAGAAGAAATCCTAACAGGTGGATTGGCCAGGAAAGTTATGATGTAGCCAGTCGAGATATGCCCAGAATAATGTGGCAACAGAGCCACCAGCAGACAAGCAACAACAAAATAAGACAAGGCAAGCAAAATCAAAGGTTAATTGGATTTGGCAAACAAGTCAGCAGTTTCGCATACACAAAGGAATAGAGACAAGTAGAAAACACTCAAGCCAGCATGGAAGCCAGCCAACCCAAGGTGCACCGTCAGCACCAGAGACAGCGACGTACGGAGGCGCGACAGCGACGCCTGGAACGTGAGGCGGCGGCAGCAGCAGGAGGCTCCACCACCACCACACCGCCATTGGCTTCTACGCCCGCCCAGGATACCTCCAGCCAGCTGCATGCAGCGGAGGAGGGCTGTGCCGCAGCTGCTGCCCTGAATGAGCATGGAGCGGGCTTGACCAACAGTGCGGGCCGGATAAGTGCCCGGTATTCGCAGGAGAATGAGCGTCAGAGCTCGGCCGATAGCATTGAAATGGTGGGCTCTCCCAGTCAGACCTCCCAGCAGACAGTGGTCTTGGTGAACGGCCATGCACCGCCCACGCAGGACACTCTGGAAGAGAGCGGCTCGCTGGGGGCTGATGATGAGGCGCCGGCGCCTCATGCCACGGTGGCTAACAGTGCAACTGAGCCCGCCCCCGTGCACTCAGCCCACTCAAGCCACAGCCATCCACAGCACTTGGAGTCGCCCACACAGCCGACAAAGGTCAGTGATGGCAGCCGCAATTCGTCGGGAGATGCGATGAGCCTGCGAGAGACACTCCAGCAGCTGCCGGCCACCCTAACCGGTCATAGGTCACGTCGCACTCACTCACCCCACTCGCCGGCTGGTCAGCGTTCTCTGGAAGTCGATTCCTCCTTTCATCGCGGTATCTTGGGCTACATGGACCGCGAGCTCAAGCAGTGCTCGCCCACTCCCTCGGCTCTGAGTGTGGGTGCCGGCAGTAGCGGAGGCGGTGGCGGGGCATCACGCAAGCAGCAGTCCCTCTCGGATCCCCAGGCCAGTCCGGCTCAACGGTCTCTGCGTTCCCGCAACAGCTTCGACAAGAGTCCACGTAGGAAGCGCAGCAAATCCGAGTCCCGTCGTCGACGTGAAAGGAAACTGATCGCCGCCGGGGAAATGGAAGTGCGACAGGCCAACGAAACTCTGATGAGATACCTGAAGCAGTGCTCCGAAATGAACGATGCTTCATTGTCGGGCGAACTGGAAATCGATCAGAGCTATGAAGAGCGTCGAGTCCATCGCAAGACCAAGTCCCAAAGAGACAAGCGAGGACAGCTTATCAGTGAGTATTTTATGACGGTCCGTCCAGTCCTGTCTGTCTTTCTGTCAATTTTTGTCAGTCTGATATTTCTAAAAATGGCAAGCTGACTTGGCTAGAGAAGGAGAGTTCCTCCGAAAATACCTACACCTTTGCAAGTCTCATAAAGGTTGCATTTCGGCCTGGCTAGTGGGTTGTTTGGGTTTCATTGAGTAAAAAGCTTTGCCCTCTCCAAATGGAAACTTCTGCGCATTCTTAAACAAAAAAAAAAGAAGAACAAAAAAATTGTGCAAGCTTTCTCTCATTTGCTCCCTTGCTCTCTCGCTTAACGCTTAATGCTCTGTCATTTGCAGGCAAACTGTACTCAGCTGGTGGCCTTTCCTCCATACTGAAGGAACTGGCTGATGACATCGCACCAGCCGATGGGGAGGAAATCTACAACCCATTCACACCGGTCGTCTCGCCCACAGACGATACGCCCGCGCACATCGACAAAATGTTTCTGCAGACGTCATCGGGATATCGACCAGTGGAGCACAGCAACTATTATAAGCGTTCCTTTGTGGGCCAAACGGGACATCGACCAGGTGGCGGCATCGGTGGTGGCATCGCTGGCGATGGCATTGCCGCCGCCGAGCTGGGTGGCATCTCCGGCCGTCTCTTTCGCTCAACTGGCGGACGCGGCGGCAGTTATGGTGATACGCGTTGTCTCCTCGACGGCGACTTCAATCGGTGAGTCCTGCAGGAGGCGCTCTCCATCAGAACGTGGGGGAACGTGCGTTGCCAAGTCGTTTAGCGGGGGCTTGTGTGTATTTTATTGAATGACGTGTATTGTATACAAAATTAATCCCGTTATTGCATGTCGTAGTGGAATTTGAGACGCTAGAGGAAAGCAAACGCAATCAAGGAGTATGTAATCCGGGGTGTTTGTTGTCTACGACACCATAAACCTAGGGTCTTAGGCGCCCACGTCTATTTTCGCACGCAGCTCATAAATGACTTATATCGTTCGGAAATACTTTAAAAAAGGCCATAAGAGCAATTTGGTATAAATTATATGAATGAATGGGATCATAAAATCATATCTCAAAATATTTAAAGTGAGAAATCAAAAGACTCTTATTTAATCCAATAGACTGCTGCCATCTATCGGCAGAATTTGGTGGGACAGTTCTTTATAATTATTATTTTATATTGGAGGCTAATCTGATAAGGAGACGACATTTATTTATTGAGTTGAATCTTTAAAGTCTCTCAGATAGTTCTTGTCATTAATTTCTAAGACTTTTTCTTTTCTTTAACATTTTCAGCCAAGAGATCACCAGTACCATACAACTGTCATGTGTGATTCAACGAGTCTGGCTGCTTATTTCAAACATATGCCATGGCCTGCTAGCTGGTCTAGCTTTGGCCCATCTACTTTTTGTATTGAGTAGTCATCCCATGGATTGGGCAAAGGTTATCAAAAATATGAATAGCCTCGCTGGCGAGGCTAACTCTCTCACCACAACTAGCGTAATTTTAACTAGCACAACAACAACAACAACAACACCAACAGCAACGGGAACAGCAAACACAAATTCGGGAGACCTGATTGATGATACCATAGGATCACCATCACCAGCTGATCTGGAGTTAGACCGCACACCACTTGGTCTGATGGGTGACTATGCGTCCTTTGCGGAAATCTATTTGAATACCTTCTACTGTTTGGCCATCATTTGTCTGGTCTCGGTATTCGATCGGTGAGTTAACTGAATGTCCTTAATTACCTAGAAAGAAACATGGCAATTTGGCTTTAATGGGGTTACAAGGCAACCTCAGCCTTCAGCAAAGGTTGCTAAAAATACAAGTCTATTAAAATGAAAGTCAAACTTATTTAGCCAGCTAGGAATGTGGAAAACCTCGACTGAGGTGGGAGTCTCGGTCCAAGAACACATTGACCTCAAGTAGGCCCCGTTGAGAGCTCTGGGAACCCTTGACACGCCTCGAGTGTGTCTTGCTCGACGGCGTCGACTTGCGTGTATTTCATTGAGAAATTTTGTTTCAACACGAAAAACACACAAACACATTTTCGAAGGATAGGAGAACGGATCTGATAGAGGCCTTTTTATTTGTAGTACGAAGGCCTAGACAATGGCAAACTTTGCTTGCGTGTCTTTGCGTAGGCACTTGTTTATGTTTGTCTTGCTGGATATTTACGTATCTGTCCCACCACGTCAAGTCAGTGCCTTTTTTTTTTATTTTCAATTTATTTTTTAATTAGAAAGGCAAATTTAGAAAATTACCCTAATTGGGTGTGTCGAGCCAAAGCTCAGAAATAGCCTCGTGGCTTTTTGCACAAACAACAGAATTGCTGAGCTATTTATAAATATTTTTTTTTTCTGGCTATTAAAATGATTGATGGCTTGAAATAAATGAAGGATAAAATCAAAAGTTACTAAACAAATTTTATTTGATTCTCTGGAAAAAAATTAAAAATAACCGAATTATTTTAGTTAGGAACTCGAATGACTTGTGCGGTTCTTTATTTTTCGGAATCACAGAGATTACTGATTTCATACATTATGAAGGGAACACGAACTTAGAGAGATTACTGATAACTTTTATGCCTAAAGGAATCAAAATCCATAACACCTTCCAAACAGCTAATCCAAATCTAAGGAGTGAAATTATTCTTAGAAAAGTTTCAAAACAAAACTATTTTTTGAAAATTCCTTAAGAAGCTTTTATTTCTTTCTGATGCCATGGGATCTATCAAATTATCTGGGATTATTTTCAACAAAATTTTATTGGGAATAATTCTAAGAAATCGATATAGAATGACTTCCATTCGACAAGAACAGAAATCTTTTCATTCTAAAAGCGGTCTGATTTTCGTCTTTGGGAATTTGAGAGGATGAAATGAAAATGTCAAAGAGAGCATTTCAAGGATTTCATTCATGATTAAGGGAACCCGACCTTAGAGAGATTACTGATAACTTTTATGCCTAAATTAACCCAAATCTATAACAGCTAACCCAAATATATAGAATGACATAATTCTTAGAAAAGTTTAAAAACAAAACTATTTTTCGAAAATTCCTTAAGAAGCTTTTATTTTATCTGATGCCATGGGATCTATCAAATTTTCTGGGATTATTCTCAGCTAAATTTTATTGAGAATATTTCTAAGAAATCGATATAGAATGGCTTCCATTCGACAAGAAGAGAAATCTTTCATTCTAAAAGCGGTGAGATTCTGATTTTCGTCTTTGGGAATTTGAGAGGATGAAATGAAAATGTCAAAGAGAGCTTGTCAAGGATTTGCAACTCAGACTTTGGGTATTTGCAATTTTTTAAGCTTTGTGAAATTTCCTGAGTAATTGCCTGGGATCAATAACGTCACCAGGCAAGCGAAAAATAATAAAATAAAAAATTAATGCCTTTTAACTTTGCTCTTTTTGCATTGCACTGCCCACACACACACACACACACACACACACAGACACATACACGCATACAGATAAAGACCCCTTCAGCTTAATATTGCCTCGCAGCCAAACACCCCCCCAGGCCACTTTCTGCCCACTTGTGCGCTTGCACTCTTGACCTTTAAAAAAGTTGTGGCGGCGTCGTTGTCGTGACTGCTTCTCCGGCTGAGAGAGGAGATGAGGCGTGGGCGGTATCTGTGGCTCTTGTGGGGGGGATTTTGTTTAGCAGAGGATTTTTCTGTCTGTCTGCGGATGTTCGTTTGGGCTTTGGTATTTTGGCTTACTCTGCCCTTTATGAAACACTTCAACTATCATGTGGCAAGTGTGAAACTTTGTTTCTCTATTTTTTTTATTTTTATTTCATTTTATTTTATTTTGTTCCGTGTTCTTTCTTTCCTCTCTCTTTTTCTGTGACATTTTCACAGTGCGCTGATTTATGTAGTTTTTACTCGTCTCCTCGAATGTTATGGGCTTTGTGTGAGTGTGTGTGGGTTTGACCTTTCGGTGTTATTATATGTGAAAAGAAAATGACTGCCATTTTCATTTTATTCAAATAGTTGAGAAATAATCAAATGCAATTTTCTATTTAATTTCTTATAGCATGGACATCTGTCGTTGGAGTTTCTCAAATGCCAGCGAGTTGATATCGTTTCGTTGGCTCATCATTACTATGATTTATATAGCGACAATAATCTTAACAATCTGCTCGGATTCCATAGATGAGAAACTCTATCTATTGAATAACAATTCAAATATTACCCTATCGCAACAGGAAATGGTAACTTTCGAAAACTCAAAAAATCTCTCAAATTATCTGATCCATTTCTTCTTCTTCTTCTTTCTATTACAGCTCAGCAATAGTGTGCAAAGTGTTTGGAGTAGTCTGTCGGTGACAAGGAGCATTGCAGCTATTTCGGGTTGGATTATGATTGGCCTGACGCCAAATGAAGACATGCTGTACGAGCATCTAATCGATCTCACTAAATATCAATTGACAAATAATTGAAATTAAGTCTTATAAATACTTAGAACTGTACTTGTATATATAAAAAATAAATAAAACAATAGAATCTATATAATTAAATGTAGAGCAAATGTAGCAAACGAATTGTAAACGCTGTTGGTTTTTGGTTTACGTTTCTGGCTTTTTATATAAACATTTATGATAAATTAAATAACTTATATACTGTTTAAAATGCGTCCCGTTGTTTTGTAAAAAAAAAAAAAATTATAAATTAAAAAAAAAAAAAAATTGAGAAAAACAAAACGAATTAGCGAAAGTTATATATGAAAAAATACATATATACTGTGTAGTTTATAGAATTTGTATAAACCAAAAAGAAAAAAAAAAACAATTAAGCTTTAAAAGAAAAACATGTTTTAGAATTAGGCAATCTGTGCAACTGCATTGATGCCCTTCACAGGCTGCTAGAAGAGAAAATCTACAAAAATTATAAATTAGTTTGTTAAAAACACACACACACACACACACAAACACACCCACACACATACAAATAGAAAAATAAATCTAGTTAAGTCCGCAAAAGGCCCAATGGGGGTGTCAAGAGTGAAAAACAAACAAGATCCTCGAACGAGGGTCCCAAGGAAATCTAAGAATTACCTAAATGATAAATGTGTACCTCTAAAATAATAAAATAAAAAAACTCACACACACAAACAAAACTATCTAGAACTATTAAAAAAAAAAAAAAGATAAACCATATTAAAAATAATCATTTAGTTAAGTACCATGAAATCAGAGAGATATATAAAAAGATTATAGATATATACATATTATACAAAATATATATATACATACATACTTAAACTTGATATACTTTTCGTACACATATCGCATAGAAAGAGAAATATGAGAATTCTAATTTGATTAACGGATTTTTTAAGGCTTCCTCGAATCGTTTGAAAATGCTTAGGAAAATGTAAATACCATTGATATCATGAAAATAAATAAATTCTTTTCTTTTCTTTTTTACAAAAAATATGTGTACAACTAATTATTCTTTCTGAGGTACCTTAGTGATTATTTTATTTGAAAAAAAAAACAAAAAATTCTTGAGAAAACGAGCTAATAAAAACGATAAATCAGAGCAAACGACAACTAAGACAAAATTGTAAAATTGTATATAAAATATAAAGGCAAATAAAAATTGTAAAAAACATAAAAACGTTATTCTTATCAATCTGGGATATGAGTTGGATTTTGAATTGGATAAGTATCTGCATTCAGATTCTCATTTTTTTTTTTTCATAATTAAATAACAAACAATAATAAGTCCGTGTCAGAACCCTAAGCATAAAGTGGTTCATGTCTTCACTTTAATAAGAATTCGGAACATAGATGGCGCTACAAAAATTGCGAAAGCAACCTTGAACTAGACAACAGACGTGGAAAATAATTTTAAGTTTCGATTAAGAAAAAAATATAGATTTAAATTTATACAATATATAAATATAAAATATAATATATATATAAATATAAAATTAATTAAATATAATTATAAGTAATCAAACCTGGTGCGTGGAGACGCTTTTCAAATTTTGGAAATAGTTTTTATAAAGTTGTTTAATTAAAAGAATTGAATTACATTTCTTTTTTGTACAAATCATTTGTATTACATACGAATTTTATGCAATTTAACAATAATATTATAGAATAAATATCCACTTGTTACTTTAGGTCAATTTTTAAATTATGTTTTCACTTGATTATTTTAGCTGATTTATGAATTAATTTTATTCTTTGGTTGTATATTTTTTAAGTAATTATTCACACATGAAAAAAAAAAATAAAATGAACAAGAAATATGTAGCATTTGTATGCATACTCTACTAGTGTCTCCTTCTCACTCACGTATGCATAAGTGCCAGCCTCGCGTAAGCATTTTCGGCATTCCTTTTTGGCATAACGGTAAGCGAGATAAACTAGACCAAAGAGTCATTTCAAGCAACGAAAACTTTTTATTTTTAACGCAGCAAATTTGTCAAGACAAAAAATAAGAGGACGGAACACGCTTCTTTATTTTAACAATAATATTTGCATTTTATTTGGGATTTATTTAATTTTTAGCACTTTATTCCTTTTTCGAAGACCACGCGCGTTCTTTGAATCAAGCTCGAAGCAATTCACACAATTCCAATCACACCGACAACACGGAATGACATTTTTCTCAGATCTTCTTAGACGGAGAGAGATATTGCGCTCTCTCTCTCACTTTTATAAGAGCGCAACTCCCTCAGCAGGATAGAGAAGGATAGAAGGAGTTATGCGGTTTCGTTAAATTTACTTCGACTACTTAGAAGACTGTCTTGTAATTTTATGTGCTGCATAAGTTTTACACATTTTTCATTGTTTTACTAAATAAACTCTCTTTGTTTTTTACTCTTTCCACTCTAAAAAGTCTTCTTATAAATTATTAAAATTGATACCTTCAAGTTTTAATAAACTTGTCAACTTTTGTGCCTTTGATATTTATGTTAATTGTCTAAAGATGATTTTTTTTTTTTTAGGTTCGCCAAGTGCGAGGGACAACTTTCGAGAAATTATGCAAAAAAAAAAAAAAAAAAAAAATAAACACATGCTTTCTTAGCAAAGTCAAATGGCTTTTGTTTTTTGTTTTTAATAACCAATTAAGTGAGTTTTTGAAGCCCAAGAAAATGATGGTGCATGCCTGTTTTAGGCCTTTTGATATTTATGTTAATGCCAAATTGCAATCATATAGATTAATTAGTGAAAATTGTGGCAAAATTTAATATATTTTCTACGTGGTCTGAACTCAAAGTGAAAAGTAAAACGGAGTGGGGCAGGCTGACTAAGTTTGTTACAATTTGCATAAATGGTTTTTAAACACTTTTTAACATTGTGGACCGGTGATGAGATTTTTTGAATTTTTCTGCTCGGGAGGTGTTGAAAAAGTTTCACTAGCCAAGGGCAAGTTTTGACCAAGGCATAAATCTCTTCTACCAAAAAAAAAAAAAAAAACTCTAGAGGAAAAAGTTTTCCGGTCAGTTGAGATACGAAAACTACAGTAAATTAAGTAATATTTTATTATTATTATTATTTTTTTCGCCATCTATTTAATATGTAAATTTTTTTGTAAAAGACTTCCAACAGATTTCGGAGAAAGGGTGAGAGTGATGGTGAGGGGCGAGCCAGCATGCCAGTTATGAGGTGTCTAATTAGAATAAGCAATTCAGCCTAACCGCTAGGCCATTTTGTTCTCTAGTCATGATTGCATGTCGGTTAAGATTAGAATATAGCTGAGGGGTGATGGCGAAATATAGGTAAACGAATTATCATCGTTAAGCACTTGCAGCAATTATGGCGCTAATTGAATTTCTGAATGAATATAATGAGTCGACAAGACCAAAAAAGAATCCAAAAACAGACAAACAGCCAGATAAACGTCGTCATTCAGGCAGAGGAATACAAATGTGAATATAACAAGTGTAATAATAAAGTTTAAGCCTTTCAAAGACCCCAAATCGGGCATACACTTTTCCAAGAAATTTGTGATGAAGAAAGAAGAGGAACGTAGAGAATGTGATTTTTTTTTGTTCAGACTCTTCCTAATTACCTCTTGAGATGGGTTGCAAGGTCTCATAAATAATTAAGTGAGCAATTTATAATTTTTATCCCTTTACCAGGAAGTACTTATTTTTTTCCCACGCCATTTCCTCTCCATGTTCAAAGCTTTTGAATTCTATTTTTATTTGAGAAAACATCTTTATTTAAAGGGGGGGGGGGGGGGGAATTATGTATAAATACTCATATAGGTACATATATAATTATAAGAGATATAGTAGATATTCTTATATATAAAATATATATCAGATATCATCAATGGTATTTTCAAGCAGAACTTAGGTGAATATTATTTTAATTAAAATAATTTTAACTATGTAAAAATATGATTTACCCCACTAAAATGTTGACCAACATTTTGGGTAACTACCTATGCTCTCGTCAAGTGTATAAGCAGGTGGTGGTTTCCTACATTTTTTGGGCGGGCTCTCAGCACGCATATACACACACACACGGACAGTCTCTGGTCTAATTAGGTTAAATACACATACTCAGAATATCCTTTGCGATGCTTCCTGCCAGCAGCCGGGCAAATGTGTGGAAGTGTGTGGAGCGGCAAAATAAATGCTCTGTAAATGAGGTGAGAATAAGAAATAAAACAAGACCCACCCGGCTGACAAGCTGTGGTAAAATAAAATGGCGCGTAATTTGTATGTTTAGCCGCATGGTGGCAAAAATAAAAAAGCAAAAAAAAGAAAAGCATATTACACCACAAAACCAAATAATAAAAACATAGAAAAATAGGAAGAAGAAGAAGATGAGGAAGAGACAGTAGGAGACAAGGACCAAGACAAGCAGCAAACAAACAGAGCCAGCAGAGCCGAGTGTCTAAATTACAATTACATGACCAAAATGGCACACTCAAATCATCCACTGGTGGCTCTGGACTGGTTGGCTGGACTTTCAGCATATGGTAGGATAATTATCTTGTTGCATCCACAAGCTCAGCGGTACCAAAAGAGTGAGAGAGAGGAGGGTTAAGGAAGCAAACCCTACAATCGAATGAGCAGGCCTATCGATTGGCCATAGATTTATGGCTTAATAAGTTTTCACCAAAAATATAGGCCAGAATAAATTCCCCTTGGCATAACTTTTAATTTCTCAATTGATTTATAGTCTGATCCTTTCGGTAGGGTATTCAAAAAGTCGAGGAAACTTTCTCATTATGATTTTTTTTTGTGTTTTGTGTTTTACTGAACTTTTAATTAAGCCAAACGAACCGAGTAGTGGTAGAAACTTTTTTTCACGTCATGGGGTAACGAACAATTGACAGGGAAAGGGTGAAGGAAGGCGGAAAGAGGCGTCTGCCATATACTTTTCGAAAGTGGTGTGCAGGAAATTGACAACAAATAAGTGTGCAAATTATATGTATGTGCTGGTTATGCAGAACCAACTATTGTCGCGGCTCCAGAGCTACGAAATATTCTCCATTGTCTTGTCCTTCACAGGGAGCGAGAGATGCCACAGATACCCCAAGGAGAGGGGCCAACACAAAAACTGAACCAGAAATATGAGGAGCTTTTGCGCCAGCCGCTGTCATAGTCACTGGCGTCGATGTAACTGTCATTGGTGGAATTCTGCCCCCCTCCCTTCTCACTCTGTGGTTGGGCGCTGTCTAACGACTCGTTCGTGACACCAACAAAATGACCAGTTTCAAATTACCACAGTTTTAAAGCGTAGCACGTGAATGCCTGTGTAGCATTTGTATGTGTGTGTGTGTGTGTGTGTGTGTGTGTGTGTATGTGTGTGTTTTGTTATTATTGTTATGCTTTGGCTGTTTGGGTCAAACACGTCAGTTATTCTAGCGCATTGACATCCAAGTCCAAAGAATGTTCCGCAACACGCGTCGTATACGTGATATTGGCCAGACCCAGTGGATGCATTAGATTTATATTGTCTTATATGTATGGTTGAAAATATTATTATTCTCAGGTTATTCTAAAAACAAATCCGTGCAATTTGCGAACTCCTGAGCTCATTAATGCTGAGATTTCGGAATTTAAGTTTGCCATTTCCAAGCCAACAGCAATCGTAAATAGAAGCTTGCGAAAATTAACTGTAAAATGATACGGTTTAAGAATAACTGTATAGGTTACAGGGTGTTAAATTTTCTCATTTTCTCCTCGTAAACATTTTTTACAGAGCTCATAAACCGAAACTGTTCGGCGAGTGTACTGAATTTTAATTTTCAACCGAGATCTCTCCTTATTGCATTGAAAATATCAAAGGAAAGTGAGAATTTCTTCCCATTTCTATTTTTGTATTTTTGCATTTCCTATTTGATTCATTGAATGCTCTGCATGCCATTAAAAATTGACACCTGATGCAAATTACCCAACTACGTGTTATATGAAAAAAGACTCTGACTTAAGTAGAAAAGTAAGAGGAACTACATAAACATCTGTGCCACATATCAGCCAAGAAAAGTTTCTGAATAAGAAAAACACTTCTTGACAACTCGTAGATGCTCTGAAAATATAATAAAAATGAATGTAGCAAACCTCAATCGTCTTGTCTCACTTTGCTAGGCTAGGTTATTCACTGAAATAAAGACAATTAATTGTGTCTTTTAAGTGCTCTTTTTATTGGTATCTTAGGAACAATATTCTAATAGAGGCTTTTCAATTAATACAAAAGCCGAAAAATACAAAGAACACATAAAAGTTTACTACGAAAAGGATTAAAGTATAAAAAGTCTGAAGGTTAAAAATATTAAATTTAATAAAAGAAGACTATGTCATATGGTCTCAACAAATATTATCCAGGACTGAATTAGTTATAATATAAGGAGAAATCTCAAAGCTGGTATAAAATGAAACAGAGATTCATAATGCTGCTAACCAATTCAAGGTAATCGGTGTCATCGAAGTAAGTTAGAGTGTTGCTAAGGTAGTCCAAGGCAGAGAGTCTCAGACACCAGACTTACTCTATATGGAAAATTCCATACCAAAATCGCAGTCTCTTTAGATTCATCAGAATTCTAGAAAGATATCAAGTAATATCGGTCCAAAAAATTATATCGAATTTATTATATAGAATTCAGACAGACTCAGCTATCGATCTAAGTAAGAGTGCAAGGCTGAGAGTCTCAGATTTCTTGGGATCAGGTTTTATATCTTATAGTCAGACTGCCTTATCGAAATCATAGAAGACCTCAATCAACTATTATAATTCAGACAAACACAGCTTGAGATCTAAGTAAGAGTGCAAAGCGGAGAGTCTGAGACTTCTTGGGATCAGGTTTTGCCCTTATATTCAGAGTGCCTTTCCGAAATCCTAATCTAATAAGATACATCAGTATTCTAGAAAGACCTCAATCAACTATATCAAATTTATTATATAGAAGTAGAAGCATAGATAGAGTATTAAGTTATTGCATAGGTAGGACATTAGGCCATCAGGCATAGAGCAATTGAAAATATATTTAGTATGCTCTTCTGCTTTCTTAAGGACGCAAACCTAGACGGCGTCGTCAGGTAGCAACCATGAGGGCAACTGGATATGTTAACTAAATGGCCTCGGTTATTACAGTGCACATATCGTTTGATAGCTATGTTTTGCATATAAATGGCCCATATAGGTAGCTTGGAATGGAATAATCATAAAAGATGAAAAAGGGAAAAATGTTTTAAGCAAATTTCAATTTAAAAAGCAGTCTCAAGAATTAAGAAAAAACAAGTTCAAATAACCGAAAAACTTGTTCTCGAATTCAATCATAAATTAATGGCTTTATGTCGAGCAAGCCCGGTTGGCTCTGGGTCTAAGCGAATAAGCGAAATTAAGACAGTCAGTAACAACGACCAGTTGCACTTTGTCTTCATAAAAGTCATATTAAACTGAAATCTACATAAATTCACTGCAACAACAAGGAGAGGGAGAAGCAGAAGGATGAGTACACCAAGTGCAAATTCCTGAGTTTCGGTCTTGACACCAATCAATAAATGGCCATAAATTTAAGCGCTTTCCTTTGTCAGGCAACAGAGTTTCTTATGCTGCTCCTTTTGGCTTATTTTATTGCCTTTTTTTCGGGAGTTTCTTTTGGTCATGCCACGCTTGGGTCATCTCTTATCACTCTCTCCCTGCTTCGGTCTCTTTCTATCTAGTCAACATCCTTTTTGTGTCTGTTTTGCGGCATAATTTATTTGCCATAAAACATGAAATGAAACATTTCGGCTCGTAAATTATGAAAAAGGCAACGGTAGACGATGACATCGCCATCGACATTGAAAGCAATGTCGCAAGTTGGTAAGCCAAATGATGGCCGCAACTAAGACAGGTCCGGGCTGGTTTGAGTTTTCCCAAAAGTTCTTTCCCTTTGAAGCTTTAATTTCGGCGCTTGTGGATTAAGCAAAAAGGCACACCAATTAAACAAAAGTCACTCACTCGAGGGTACACTTTATAAATGTCTGCCACATTCAACATTGCCCAACGCATTCAGCTGTCTGTCAGAAATTGTTGTAAGCATCGAAAGAATAATGAAAAATCAAAAGACTCGCTCTGCATCTCTCAAATGGAATGCCATCGGGTTAAAAGAGTGGACAAAAGGGAGAGCCAGTGTGGGCCAGGAGAGTCCCAGCAATTCACCCACGCGCTCCCAGCGCGCACAGCTGCAGAGCGAAGGCAAAGAACAAATATTAAATGTTTGAATGAGTTTTTAAATTAAATGCTAAAAATAAATCAGTAAAAAGACAAGAAATATAAAAGCATACAAAAACTAAGACAAAATATTCAAGCTAAAAAAAAAGAGAATACTTTAAAGGTCACAGCCCAATGGAAGAAGACAAAAATATATACAAAATTGTTTCTATAAAAGAAACATGACAGCGATTTTGAGAAAAAAGCACTCATCAATTTATGACGCGGCCTTCACGCACCTCAGATACTCTGCAGCACCAAGAAATTTCTGGTTATCCAATTTAGTTTAGAAAATTTTGACTTCTTGAATAATCTTCGGACTCTTAGGAATTATGTCAAAGTCTGAATATTACTGGAGAATTGATAGGAGTTTTGGTAAGTTTGAGAATATAATATAAATTCTACATAATGTTTAGTTCGATCTATTCGAAACTCTGATCTCTTCGGAGCTCTGGGAAGTTTATAAAAGTTCACAATCCTTAGAGTATTTTTTTAGTATTTATTCAAGTAAAAACGATTTGAATAAAGACTATATTATTGGCAATAAAATAAATGAGTAAAATCGACAAAATACGGTCTTCTACTCTTTTTGAAGTGTTACAGAAAAAATAGCCCTAGGAATCATATAATAATTTAATATCCAGTTCGAATTGATATAGAAAATATTTTGATATTTATTCCCACCGATCTTAAAATTAGGTGTTACAAACTTAAGCACAAAATCAATGTACTTGATTCTTAAGAAAAATTTAATTTTCTCAGAAATAATTTGTTAATTGGAATATCAGACATTCAAGAACTGTGCGAAAGTCGTCAAATATTTCCCAACCAAAATAAAGCACATTCGCATACAAATTTATTCATATATGTGTGTATACATTATCTGGGTAAGTGTACATGTAAATTAGCCTTCTAATTTCAAAAGATATGAGAAAAGGAAAAACAAAATCAAACCCTGCCGCAAGGTGGATTTATTTGCGAATGTCTGGATAAATGACACTCAGGTTGGGCTGGCTGTTTGCTTGCTCATTGGGCTGACTGACTGCTCATATGTATGACAGGAAAGCTCTAACGTCGAGTTATGTCGTTTAAAAAATGGAGGTGTAAGTACACAAACCAGCGTTTCTTTTTTTTTAATAAAAAGTTACAATTTTTGTAAGTCGCTATGGCTGAGAATAAAATAAAAATTGTTTGGGACGAGGTGATGAAATGGGTAAGACAGTCTTTGTTTATGACCGAATGAGTGCCTGTAAGCCTGCATATGCATGTCTGTGCTTGCCAACTATTTCACTTCGCTTCACTTTTGGGGCTTTGCTTGGGCATAAAATGTGTCATGTCATGTGCTTAAAAAATATCTCGCATAATATGTTAAAAGAAGTGAAGAAACGTGCACACTTACCCTCGCCAGCCAGAGGTGCCAACAACGATGAAACAGAGCTCCTTGTGAGAGGAACTGAGAGCGAGAGTTTGGAGAGGGTTACCTCTGTTTCCCACTGGCCTTAAACTGACGACGTTGACTTTTGAAGTTGTGTAGGGGCTTGAATGATTTCTGCCTTGGTGTGTGCTGATTTATTTATGCTTATAAGCGCCTTGATCTGATTAAGACATTATGGATGGAGTTAAGAAATATATATACATATTTACAGTTATATCTTCAAATCTGTTGACAAGCGGCCTGGGGTTTCCTGTGAAATTAAAAAATCAACAAGATTAAAAGTCTTTTGCATATTTGCTATATAAAAATATATATTATTTTCACACAATTTTCTGGCAACAAAGAAAAAAAATAAATTAATTGACTATATAATCATCAAAGTGCCCGATAATTTATGCCAGTCAGCTTTATGCCTTAGATCCGTTCAATACAGAGCAACATCAAAATTCTGGTCTCACCAAAGTCTTATGTCAGCACGTCTTCTTCAAACCATTACCAAGATAATAAAATCTTAAGTGTCATATTATCACCTACAAGTCTCTCTTTTAAGTCTAATTGATTTTACTTGAAATAAAATGGAGAAAAAGCCCAGGACCCAGCACCCAGAATTGATATGAAGAATTTCACTCAGTCTTTGCACTCAATTGGCGATGTTTTTTGATTCTGTTATTTTAACAGTGAACGACAACTGAAATAACAGTAACAGAACGAAGGCCAAACAGAAATTAGAAAAAGCCAAATGCATTGCAAAACTGACCTGAGTGATGTGTTGGTGTGTGCTCGTCAAGCCGAATGGAGTGGCTTATCACTTTGCTGTCGCTGTCGACGCTAACCTGTTGTTAGCAGCAGCAGCAGGAACAAAGCCAACACTGCGTATGACAAATCAAACGACAGCAGAAGCAGCAGCAGCAGTAGCAGCGGAAAGAACGGCAGCACGAAGAGCTTCGCTGCCGAGACTTTTGCTTTGGCTTTGTGAAAGTTTTGGCATCAGTCAGTTGCTTGTGTTTCTTCGTGGGTGTTGCACGCACAGCGCGACATAGAAAGTGTACGCATAAATAGATAAAAGACATAAATATTAAACGTAGGCGCAGGCTTTAGTTGACAACGCGTTTGTTGCTCTCGTCTTTTGTTCGTATAAAATGGCCTAAACAGACACCAGCAGGCTTTTGTTTTCACAGTTAAAAAAAGTAATGCAGACCGTGCGGTTTCTTGCCTTCTTTGTTTTGGCAAGCTGCTGCCTCTTCCACTTCTAAAAAAAAAAAAATACAAAACAAATAAATAAAATAAATAAAAAATCTAAGCGAAAAAAAATAAAACACTGCCAAACTGTCTCTGACGAAACGTGCTTGAGTGCCGCATTGTGGCATCTCTGTTGACATTGCGGTAGCTTCATCACCGTTTGGTTTCTCTTATTTTCATTTATTTTTACCCACATTTTCCGTTTGTCGTTGTTGGTTAATGCGTACGAGTTTTTAGGTTATGTTTATGTGTGTTTTTTGTGCGTTGCGGTCTTTGCGGTAAAAAACTTTATCCTTCATTTTTGTTTATCATAAAACAACAACAAAAACATCTTTTAACTGGCCTTAGGTCCTGTCAGAGTGTGAGTTCGTTTGTGTGTGTGTGTGCATTTGAAACGTCTCACGGAAAGTGTCGTGGCTTAAAGTTAAAGTTAATTTTGCCAACGTATCTTTATGGCCTTGCCGAGTGTCAACAAATTAGACTGCAAATTCAATTAACTCGGGAAAACTTTGTCAGGAAAGCATTAACCACAAAGGAAAATAAAGTGCGTAAATAAAAAATTTAATAAAATTACATAAACATGTTTTTATGCTTCTACAAAAATTATTTTCAAAATTTGTTGTCTTTTTTTTATTTATTCCCAACGAGTCGCCTAGAACAAGTGAGGAGACTGGGTGATAAAAAATGACACATCAATTGAATTCCAAAAACAACGGCGACATAAACTTTTCTTTTTTTCTTCCCTAACCCATAAAAAAAAGTTTTATTTGATTTGAAACGGCTACAAAAGTTTTTCTTGTTGTGTGACAAAACAACTAAGTTGAAAACAGTCCCGAGACATGACCCATTCCAGTCAACTTTTCGATCCAAAAAAAAAAATACTCTATAAAAAACGAATGCATTTTTTGCTTAGGCATATAAAATTCAAAGAACTTTTCCAGTTTCTTCTCTTTCTGCTTTTTATTTCTTTTCTCGTCGATTTATTTTGTTGTTTTCCACTGTGTTTGGCAGCAAAGGCGAAAAGGAAATTCAGGCAAGAAAAGAGGCAGAACCATTGTGACTTTTCTTAGATTAAAAATGCAAATGATTATTTTAATTAAACACACTTTTCACAAACAGACAATTCTCTTCCATTTCGATTTCATTTACCACGGCCCGAGGTACTGCCGTAGGCGTCTGTCAAGTTTAGCCTTGGAAATTTGCATTTGATAAAAGACAATTTAGCACTGTCATGTTCCTGTTCCGTGTGGGTTCTCTTCATTATACAATATGTTTTATTGCCAGCGTATCACCAGCAATCTGACTGGTATATCTATTAGAATTTAATTGTTGTAAACGATAAAGTGAAACATTGTCGGCAATTGGTTTTTGATCTGACAATTCAGGCAGATCAAACAATTCATTAAATATCTGATTGATAAAACGAGGGCGAAGCTCAAATAAATGAGGACAGCAGAAGAATAAATTATTTGCTGGAATTTTCTTTGCGAGAATTCTTGGCATTTAGTCACTTTGATTTTATTCTGATTGTATCAAGTCATAGCTTAGGTTTACGGGTAAAGCAAATGACAAATGAAAAGGGTTCAAATAGATTTGAATGGCCTCCGGAAATTGATCTGACTTGGCATAATACACGTGGACTTCGAATCAATTAGCTCATTAGTTTTAGCAACTAGTCTAAGACTAGCAGGATTTTGAAATTAGAAAGGGAATCTCCTCAAAAAGTTGTAAAAACATATGTGAATCATAGGTCAAGGTTTGTTCAAGGAACAGTCAAACTATTTTATTTCATGATAACTTTGAAATATAAGTTAAATAATTATTCGGAAGCCCCTGAAAATATATCCGATGTGGTTCAGTTATTACAGAAGCGTACAGGAAGCGTAACCTATCTCAAACGTCTCTCTGACCTTAATTGCAAATATCCAGGCATAATGATCAAAGTTTCCCAAATCGGACGCCTCAATTTGTTAATTGATATTTGTTTGATACCTGATATAGTTATTATAATATGGTGTCTAGAACATAGCCCGAAGACGTAACCTACGATGAGCTATTGGGCTGGTATCGGGGATTATTTCTCAGATACAACGAGCGTTAAGAAAGAAAGAACCTGAGTTTTCCAATTTTGGGAACCCCTGCATTTTTATTTATTTTTTTCTTATTATAAATTAATGTCTTAAATAATTCTCACATTTAATAATTGAAATTTAAAAGGGAGTGTGTATTATTTGATCCTTAAATTTTAGGTTAAATTCTTATTTCAGGCAATGCGACCCTACTAACTGTTAAATTATATTAGCCATGAACCGTTGCTGCCTTTTTCCATTTAAAACTTTTATCTTATCCCTTTCATTCAAAATTTGAGCATATTAAAATTTATTACCAAGTTTTAAGTGCTAAAAAAAAAACCTATATATTTTTTTCCCTACCCCCTAAAATAAATGCTTAAGTATATTTTGAAACCATATCAATATCCAAATTTAATTGCATTTGCCTTGTCGATGGGAGGAAAAAAATGTTTGCAAAACCATTAAAATCGAATTATCGATAGTTTAAACTATTCAGCCAATAAAACTTTCAAATTCAAATCCAAACTAATAAAAAAGAGAGAGAAGGGCCATACTAAGCCAGACGAAGATAACAAGTGAAAATGGAAAGAGCGAAAAAAATTCAGACACGGTAAACTTTCGCTGAGCGAGAATCGAGCATATTGAAATTTGCATATCAACGGAGCTTAGTGCAATTGGCAAATAGTCGAAGATATCGAAAGAGAGATGGCAAGGATGTGAAATGTTTAGCCAAGGTAAAAAATGAGAACGAAATTCACTAGCCAAATTGGTGCCAACAGACGCCACACCGACAGAAATGCAATAGAAAAACACACTTTCGAATAAGTTGTCCAACTGCCAAATGCCCAGGTAGATAAGAAAACTACTCCGGCACACCATTAACACGTTCTCAGTCCCCCAACCTTATTGAATTCCTGGGAATTTGAATTCAAATCGATAGAGGTCGCGTGCTTTTTCGCAGAGCTTGGAGCCTGGCAACTGTTGTCTTTTATATCGGCTCCTATTGCCTGGCTAGGCGTTTTATTGGTCTGTGTAAGTTTTGCATAAATTATGCAACTCATGATGCTGGCTGATAAAATTAAGGGGGCTGTGCAGTAGAAGTGGCAGCTGCTTGAAATTTATTTGATTTCGCCTAGTCACAAGTCACAGGTGACATTTTTATGGCCAATCTGCGTGTCTGCTGAGACTGGGGCAAGTGGAAATGCGGCAGTCTGTGAACTTACCGCAGTTGCCACAAAGTGGCACAGATGCGGCATTTGTATGACTTTTGATATTGGGTTGCAGGGTCATAAAACCTTCAGTATTTTTGTCAGAGAAACGACTGCTTGCTCAATATAATCAACTCGTTTGTGGGATGCTGTGTTTTTCCTGACTTTGACAGTTGCTCAGACGATTGACAGTCCATGGATGCCTGCTACTGTTGATGGTAGTAAGGCAGGATTTGCAAATTTCTCCTGGGATAATCTGCACGCACAGAGAGTCAGAGGCAAACAAGTTGTATATGAAACGGGTAAAAGAGATGGAAGCATTCGAATCAATGTTTTCAATTTCGAACATGCAAGCACTAATTTAAGTCTCTCGGGGCCCCTAACATTGTTCGAATCGAATTTCGATGAGTTCAATAAAAAGAAAACAAATCGGAAAATATCTTAATTACTTTTCAAACTACGGTCCGGAAATGTAGGCAAAAAGTTTACTTTAGCTAAAATTCGCCGCAAAACCACAATCAATCCAGAGACCAGGAGTGCCACCCACGTTTCACCAAGCCCTTTTGATCTGATTTTGTTTATAAATTTGCGCTCGCACACAATTTCGCCCACAGTGTAAAGGGTATTTTGTGTTAGGACAAAGAACTATCCAGGATTAGATTGAGCCTGCAAGCCGATTTGGTTGTTCATCATTAGAGAAAATCTAAAGAACTTAAATACCTTTTCTCTATCTCGAATGATATATATATTCTTGAATAGTTGGGTTATTTTAGCCGATTTTGAGTAAAGAGTATTCAAGAGTTGGCCTTTCCTTTCGTTTTTTCCATAATTTTATTATTTGAGTTTTCACTAAAATGCAGCGGCTCAAAGGGTCTTCTTCTTTCCCCTTTTTGAAAATAACAAAAATGATATTGAGTGCTTTTTTCGGTGGTTTTAAGAGTGACGAACGTAGCCAACAGCCAAAAGCCACGGAACGCGGCTCAGCGATTCAAATATCATTAAAATGCAAAAATTGATGAGTACGACGAAGGCAAAGGCCAACCAGGACCAAATTGACTGACAGTAGATATTCAAGCTGGATAGCTACCAAATTCTGAGAGAAATTGCGAATTGGAAAATAGCGACAGGGAGAGAGGAAGACACAGAAATTTGAGGTCCCCAACTAATATGAGCTAGAGAGAAGAGTAGAGAATGTTTTAGTGATTTTATTCTTGTTTTTGCGGCAGACTAGAGCACTGGGATTTCTTTGGTGTATATCGGTGGGGTTGGGAGAAGAATCGCTTGGTTTTGGTAAACTGAGCATTTAATTAATTCGTTTTGTTGGCAACACAGCCAGCACAGCCCAGCCACAGCGAGCTGAAGGACGTTGATTAAAACGCCATTTACAAAATGTTGAGTCAAAAATAAGTTGAATGCTCATTAATTTGCATAGACCAAAAATGTTGTAGAAACAATTTCTAGAGGGCAGGAAACTCGCATTGAAATTCGTTTCGTCTCGCATAATACGAGATTCTTTTTAAATCCCAAAATGAATTCGATTTATCAAAACAAAATGAACTGTCAAAATCTGGATATCTCTCGGAAAGTTTCTAACAAATTTGCATACTCCCCAAACATGAAAAAGTTTTTAATTCATTAATTTAATGATATCAAATAATTCAGCTTGATTGGTTGGGTCACCTTAAAGACAAAAGCTCAGACTTTAATATGAGGGCCACTTCTCCGGCTTCAAATGCCTTCAACCTCTTTCAATTTTCTTACTTTCTCTGTTAAGTGAAGACATACTCATAGCCGGGCTGCTGATTCTACTGCTGTTTGCCTTTGATAAAGGCATGGCCTGCCATTCCCTGCTATGATAAGCCAAACAGCAATGGGTAAATGCCAAAAGGTTGAAAGCTGACAAAAGTACAACAAACCCTTGGCCAAAGCAAACACAAACGTGGAAGAGCAAAGGGCAAATAAAAGCATTTCCCCTGCCAGCAAAGAAAAGAGATGAGAAGAAGAGATCTTTTTATTGCATCCCCTCTCCTTTGACCCTTCTCTATTTGTCTTCTTGTGCATGTGCAGAAAATTTATATATCCCATTGTCTTCTGCTTAGCCGCAGAAATGTGCGGCTGCAGTCTTTCTACATGGTCGGCCAGTGGTCAGACAAGCCGCAGAAGCTGCATCGAATGGGCTATTAATTATGGTCTGGAGTCCGACTGAGGTCCTTGAACCGATTGATGTACCATAAAAGCCAAAGTGCAGGGCCTCCTTGCCAGGCTGGTAGACTGACTGCGACTTCTTGTTATATCAATAAAGTAATTTCTTAAATGTGCTTGCTGTCTCCGACCAAGAAACTAAGGAGAGAATGGAACAATTGAATGCCAAATCATTTTTTTTGTTGTTGTGCGAAATATTTTCGAAAACACAACAAAAAAAAATCTATTGATTTCTATTTGTGTGACCCATGCCGACTTTGTGGTGTTCCTGCTTGTTTCTATTTATATGGAACGTGCTGTGCCAGGATACGGCTTGTTGCGATGGGAACACACTTTTAGCTGAATTAATATTGGTTTAGCTATGCTACTCTTGGTGTTGTTTTGTATTGTTTATGCCACACTTATGTGAGGTAGAGAGTTGCGAGTAAACAAAGGAGAAAATGTCAGGGCCTCGAAATTCCTGTGACAGATGGCAGACAAGGGCACCAGTAAAATTGATATTAAAAACCAACACACAATAATATTTTTAGGCTTTTGATAATTCTGATGTAAGCCAAATTGCATGCTAAAGAAATATTGAATAAATGCAAATAAAACAATATGAAAGGGGAAAAATTCCAGCCCTTCTGGGAGAGGTAAAAATAAATTTCACAAAAAGAACAAGAATAGCTTGATCCTTCTTTCATTTCCCAACAATTTCAATAATCTCGAAGAATATTCTCAAGAGCCTTGAAAGCGGGAAATAGAGACAGAATTTAATATCACTCAGATTGATCAATCACCCAAAAAATCCAAACTTTATTGTCTTCAAATTTTTAAATGAAGACAGAGTCGGTTTACCTCCAGCTAAATGAGCCCTTTTGGATTAGCAGACAGTTGAATGACTTTTCCTTTTTATATACCTTGGGAATGTCAAAAAGGACCTTTTCTTAATATTCGCGATAGGCCTGTCTTTTGACTCCCAATTACCACCCAAAAGGAAGTTTCAGTAAACACAATTTTCTTATTTGATTGAAATAAATTCTCGGAAATTGTTTTATGCATTTTTTTCCTCTGTATCAAATGAAAAATATTATATAATATTTTCAAAGCAAAAATACGTAAACCACTCTCAGTAAGTGCCGTACAAATTTACATTTATTTATGTAGAATCCCGTTCTGATTTATCTTTGGCTTAAATTTTTTTGTAAATTCAAATTTGTCTTACATATGCAACTGAGTTATTTCGTTTATTTAAATTGCAGAATGCCAACGAAATAAAAAAAGAAGAAACCAAAAAACACAGACAGTCATGCTATCTTTTCTTTTCTTTCGCCCCCCAATGAAATTCCCAAATGTCTCCCTGGCAAAGGCAGCCAAAACATATTTAGGTTAGTTGCTTATAAGTTGAACTGTGCCACAAGTGGCCTTGAGATTTCATTTTGTATGGGAATTGGTAAGGTTTCATTTTTTAATTTTTTTTTTTTTTTTTGTTAGCCGAGGCTTGCATTTTCGTTATTTTTTTTAGATATATAAATATTTTTCTTGTTCTTTTTACAATTTTAGAAGGATTTGGTTTCTTGGGAGAGCAGACATAACACTTGGCTTACAAGCGGTTAAAAGGCCTTGTGGAAAATGATTATTTCAAATTGATGCTTAGAAATCCCATCGAATGGCAGTCAACCAATAAGTTGATGGCAATTTCAATTTGAAATTTAGTGCCCAAGCGGCGTATACTTAATATTATATGGCTAGCCGACGAGTCAAGGGCTCTTTAAGCCACCTAAAGATTTTTAATGGACAGACTCGAAAGATATATCAATATTCAGTTTATGTCAAACATTTCTGCAAATCATTTAATTCAATTTTCATAAACCAATTTCTGGCTGATACTTTAAAAACCATTTAAACATATTTGGGGCCACACCAAAAAAAAAAAAAAAAAAAAAAAGCTGTGGCCATTGTGACAAGTTGTTGGCTTCCTATTCGCCTCGTTGAACTTTAGCCCAAAAGTGGCCATTTAATTTGTATGAAATTCAGCTTCCCGCCCACAGACCAAAACAACTTTTTAGGGCCTTAAGCAAACATTTTAATTTTTTGAATGGACTGACTGTGAACCAAACAGGGAATAGAAAGCTAAAAAAAATAAGAAAAATTGTATACTTTATTATTCGTATAACTTAGGCAGTCCCGGCAACTGTCCAAAGGACTCCAACCTTGTTTACATTTTGCCTGCCTTTGCGTATACATTTTTTGAAAAAACCTAGCTTATTTATTTAAGAAAAAAAATGTCGAGCTCCCAGACCTCTATAAATATATTTAGGATGCTACGAAAATGTCAAGTGTATCAAGTGTCATTAAAATCAATTTCACAAAATTACTAAATATTTCATCTATTAAAATTAATTCAGATTTTGGCTTAGGCAAAAAGCTACAGCAAATTGTATTCAGTGGGCAGATGATTTCAAAGGTCTCACATTTTTGGTTTGGTTGATAAAAAAGAATACCGTAGGCGTCACAATCGGAGGCCTTGCCCTGGGTCGTAAATTCATGTTAAAACAATCTTATTAATGGCTCAGAGGTCTTTCCAAAGCACACACATAAACGAAAACATCTACAGGCTCACACAAAGATACTTAGATGCTCAGATACTTAGATGCGTATCAAAGCAACACGCGCCCAGAAATTGTGTTAATAATGTTTAACTGCGATTTTTATTGCGATTGGTTTTATTTTTTGTATACATACAGATACATTTTGTTTTTTCTTCTTCTTCTGTTTTTGTTAGATAAAAAATATCAACCAAGTGGATTTCCTGTTGCCTGTTGACTCATGACTTTGGGTTCTGTAACTGTCACTGGCATTGTTTGCCAATTTTGGTGATTTAGTTTGATTTTGTTATCTTTATTGTTGTGGTGTCTAGAACACCCTCTCTACCCATCGCCTGCTTATCGGCACTGCTATATGCTTAGGACCGCTACCTCAGCCTGACAGTGTGCCATGACATTTACCAAACAAACTGAGCCCTAACCCTGACTGGGCCCGTCAACTGTCACTTAGTACTTTCCCAAAAAAAAAAAAAAAAAGAGAACCGAAATGGTCTAAAATATTACCAAAATTTAAAGCTATTTTACATGTAGTTGAGATTTACATAAATAAATTTAAGGGGAATGAAAAAATTGAAAATATATATATATTTTTTTTTAATAATTAAATTGTCCTTGGGTAACCTAAAAAATTGGCAATTATTTTTTACGACTTTTGGAATACATTAAGACATTAATAATAAATCGGTCTATTTTGTCAGACTGACAGATAAAAAAATAATAAACATTGTTTTATTTGCAGTAAAATAAATAAACTTTGTTGAAAGTTGATGTCTTTTTTTACATTTACAATTATTCGATTTTCATAAAAAAAAGAAACAAGATAATTTTTTTTTTTTTATATTTTTGAAAAGAGTTGGGGACCAATAAAAGAAATATAAATCATTTTTAGTGCGACAAAAAGAAAACTTTATTTAAAATTCACCAATTTAATAGCCGCTTTAAAACTGTTTTTTTTTTTTTATTCTTATCGCAAAATGCAAACAATTTAGCATCAATCAAAATACAAGATTCTCGGATGCTTTCAAAATTCGTCAGCGTGAAAATTGAACAAACAAATAACTCACGGTCTAGTGGATTCGACAAAAATTTAAGTGCATCCAGCAGAAAAAAAAAATAAATACAATTTTGAAAATTACTCTATCTGTGATTCGAGGAAATCAGGCAGAAATAATTTTACTGAAATATATTTGCACAGTCTGTTAAAATAATTCAGTCAACTCTTGTTTTGTTTGCGCTTATCTCAAAAATAAATTTCTAATTACTTATTATGCCATAAATCAGCAAAGCCAAATCAAAATTTCCCACATACACTTACATAAAGAAATATATGCAAATGTGGCAAAATTATATATAGAATATATTGAAATAGATTGCTGACTGTTAAATTGACGCATTCGGCACGGAAAAAAAATCAAATCAATGAAATAAAAAAAAGGAAAAAACAAATTGTATACGAAATTATGAAATAATTTTAAGTAGCCGAAAGCAAATGAAATTTCGATGAATTATTCAAAGAAATTGTTTTTTTATGCCTTGCATAAATTTAAAATCTGAATAATTTCTCTATACGGATTCTGACATTGAACATATGTTTCAAAATCGGGCAAAATACAAACTGGCACAACAAACAAACAAACAAACAACCAACTCAATAAACTGAATGAAAAAAAAGGGACAGATCTCAATTTGTTCCGCAAGAAAATGAGTAAATTTTTTGTATTCCTTTGTTCTTTGCTGTTATTATCATTTTTTGAACTGTCTAACTAAAAACTAAGAGGAAACGTGCAAAAACTTTACAAGACCAGCGCAAAACTTTTCTCTTTCGGCCGATGGAGGAATAGGAAAAACTTTGTAATTGATTATCATAAAAATTGCCATGTTAATTATAGCAAGTGGAAGGCGTGTTGTTTGGACCAAAACGCCATTCAGCTGGCAGCTGTCCGGGACCGTCATTAGTCGAATTTATGCTTTAGTTAATGGGTTTCGGCTTGGGCTTGGGGTAGGCGAATGCTTAAAGAATCTCTGGTTAGCAAACAGCTTAAAGAGCATTTACAAAAAGTTTCTCCCAATAAATTAGGGGCTTGAAAGTTTTAGCCTAGAAAATGAGATTGATATGGAGATTGATTATCTTGCCAGCTGTAATTTTTTCTGACCCCATTGATTCAATCAATAAAAAAGGGGTAGCGGAAAAAATATTGATAGCTAAATTAGTTCCCACCATCTAGTTGGTTGATAAACACCTTGGGTTATTGATAAGCCATCAGTCAATCAGGCAGTGGAATATTGAAAGCGTATGAATTACATGGCAAAACTAGCCAGTTGAGGTTAGGGTTGGCAAGTCCGGGATTATGTCAGAGAGGATGAAATTTAATATGAAAGATTGTCTGAAATGAAAGCTAAGAATACAGACAAATCGTTAACTGGCTGTTTGTAATTCCAGTAATGGCTTAACTCTTGAGTTTCAAAGTACAGTTAAACCAAAACACGGATTTGAGCATCAAAAGTTTCAAGCTTTAGCTTTCGTTTATTATTATTTTAGTTCTGATAATTTAGTTACAAATAATAATTTTATAAAGTTTTAAGCTTCTAAGACTCTTTTCAAATAAAACTCCAGAGCAATTGTTTTTGTTGTCACTGCAATTCTCCTCCACCTCTTAAATGCGATTAAATCTTTACCAAACAATATGATAACTTGTTCCCAAGGGCTTAACTAATAAAACCTCGAAAAAGAAGCCGTTGAGAGCTATAAAGTAATGGACCACCCATTAAAAAAATTGAAACCTAGAAGGAGAAGAATGAAAATAGAAAGGAAAAATGCCATTAACTTAAATGTTGGTTGTGTTGTGCGAAAAGATAAATCGTTGCACGAAGAAGAAAGTGACAAATGCATCAAAATTAAAATTACCAAAGATGCCGAACAGTGAACGGCGGCGTATTTAAGATGTCTCTGGCTCTGAAAATATGGCGATACGAAACGATAGCAATAATGAGAACGTAGGCGGCAACAAAAGCCAAAGATGATGAGCTTGTTTGATATTTTCAAGCGAAACTGTGTCCTCTCCGGCATTGGCAGGGAAACATCCTCTTACTTAATAATGATTTTGATTAAGTTTATGGCCAGAGTTGTTAGCGCCTTTTGTTATTGTTGGTGGATGTTTTTATTATTGCTGCTTTTTGGCTGCTGCAAAATGGGCTAATAAAATTTTGTTAACTACCATTTTTTATATAATTTCCGGCTGTCTCAGGATGGCTCCCGAAACTTGGTTGGCCCTGATAGCCTCGGGGGCCGACTACTAATTTATCATAAATGATTGTGTTTTTACTGACTTAACAAGTCTTGTTCTGGGATCTCCGAAATATACAATATATATTTACAAGTCTAAGTTCAACAGACGAAAAACTTGAGGAAATATATAAATCAAAATGAAAACTTAAAAGGATGCAAAAATTTAATCAATTCCAGAAAAGCAACAAAGAAAGGATAATTTGAAACTTTTGTAGATATTTTCTTGTTTTCTCGATTTTTTGAGCTTATTTCTGATTCAGATTTACCTACTCCATAATTGGTTGTCTGTGTGTGTGTGTGTGTGTGGATTTCACTCGAGGCTATAAATTTATTTTGTGGCTAAAAGTTTTGGATATACTCGTACTTTTAACAAGCAAAGTTCAAAATTATTGTTGGCTAAAATTTCATTATAAGTAAAAAAGTTTATTGGGCTGCAAATCAAATCAGAACTAAAATTTTGATTGTTTTTTTCCGCAAAGTTTTTGTTAAGGATTTGGAACGATTAGCAAAAGCATATCAAATTTACATACAAATTTATTGAACTAGAGTTAATTTGAGAGCTCATCTCAAAAAAAAATAAATTAAAAGCAAAATTCACAAACAGTTTTCAACTTTCCATTTGCAACTTTTCTGCAATTTGTGTAATGCTTTTTACAGCAAAGATGAGACTAAAATGACATTAAATGCATTACAAAAATTGGAACTGAAAAACTTTAAAGCCAAAAAGAAATGTATAAAGTGAAAGTAACAAAATTCTATATCCACTTGAGTGTGACAAATTCACAAAGTGGACTTTTAAATTCTCAACTAAGAAGAAGTTGAACATTCTTTTTACTGATTTCTGTTTTGTGTTTTTTTGATTTTCTTTTCGCAGCTCTCGAGACGTGAACGGCGCCGAAGCGTAACAAGCGAAGACAAACAAACAACAATCAGCGAAAAGTGGAAAATCCCAACAACAAAACAAGGACAAAGGCAAAGGCAAAAGGGCAAGGCAATTAGCAATGGGCCTAAATATTGAGGCAAACTTTTTGAATAAATAAAACGAGACAGTCAATTTGCTGGAACCGAACGGTCTGGGATATTCTAACGGAAATGATTGCTTAAGTGCCCCAACTTCCGTTGCCCAACTAGGCTAGACGATACCAGTCGAGGAATTAACAACCAAAGAAAATAAACACGACTAAACACTTCAACGAAGCGTAAAACTTTTCGCCGAGAGTAAAGAAACCGATTTTAGGCAGCCTTCCTTATGGCCAACTTAACGTTAATCAATGGCTTACTGACCACAAGTCAAGGGCAAAGCTGGTCGACCACAACCCCGACAACTCCCCTGCCCTTGAATACCACCTTAAGTTTCCTAGACAATACGAATTTCAGTAGCTCCGCGACAGGAACCACCACCAGCACAGCCACGCCTGCCTCCATCATAGACGGTATAGAGGAACATGCCGAGAAGACCGATGTCATACAAAATGAGTTAGTGCAAATTTTCTTCTGCATACTCTATGCCACCGTCTTTGTCCTGGGAGTATTCGGCAATGTCTTGGTGTGCTATGTGGTGCTGCGGAACCGGGCCATGCAGACGGTGACAAATATTTTCATTACCAATTTGGCTCTATCGGATATTTTGCTATGCGTTCTAGCCGTGCCCTTCACGCCGCTCTACACCTTTATGGGACGCTGGGCATTCGGCCGGACCTTGTGCCATTTGGTGTCGTATGCCCAAGGCTGCAGCATTTACATCTCCACGCTGACACTCACTTCGATAGCCATCGACAGGTACTTTGTGATTATTTATCCGTTCCATCCGCGTATGAAACTTTCAACTTGCATCGCCATAATCCTCAGCATTTGGGTAATTGCTTTGTTGGCCACTTTACCATATGGCATGTATGTGAAAGTGGTTACAGATGTGGACAACAGCACTCGGATGCAATCCGGACTGGGAAGCCTGAATGGCACGGCCAGTCCATTGAATCAAACAGATGCCACAGAATTGACTTCGTTGTTTGTAGAGCTACCGGATGCCACATCAGCTGCCCAAGCCTACATGCAGGTAATGACAGGTGGGGTGACCCTGCCACCGGATTTGGTGGCCACTCGTACATATTGTGAAGAGAATTGGCCTTCGGAGCAATATCGTAAGGTATTTGGTGCCATCACAACCACTTTGCAGTTTGTCTTGCCTTTTGTAATAATTTCCATTTGCTACGTTTGGATCTCGGTGAAATTGAATGCTCGGGCCAGGGCCAAGCCGGGCTCGAAGTCGTCGCGGAGAGAGGAGGCCGATCGGGATCGCAAGAAGCGTACAAACCGCATGTTGATAGCCATGGTGGGAGTCTTTGGCCTGTCCTGGCTGCCCATCAATGTGGTCAACATTTTCGATGACTTTTATGTCAAGTCCAATGAGTGGCCCTTCTTTTGGCTCTTCTTTTTCATAGCCCACTCCATAGCCATGTCCTCCACCTGCTACAATCCCTTTCTGTATGCCTGGCTAAATGAGAACTTCCGCAAGGAGTTCAAGCATGTCTTGCCCTGCTTCAATCCCTCCAACAACAACATCATCAACATCACTCGCGGCTACAATCGTTCCGACCGGAATACCTGTGGACCGCGGCTTCATCACGGCAATGGCGAGGGTGGCCCGGGTGGCAGTCTCGATGCCGATGATCAGGATGAAAATGGCATCACCCAAGAGTCCTGTCTGCCCAAAGAAAAGTTACTAATTATCCCACGCGAACCCACCTACGGCAATGGCACGGGTGCGGTCTCACCCATTCTGTGTGGTCGGTCTCTGAATGCCGCCCTGGTGCACACGCGGAAGCCACAGTCGCCAACCGGCTGTCAGCAGCAGGACATTATGCTTAAGGAGCAAGACAAGCGCAGAGTACGCCATCGCACTGACGAGGACACCGACTACATCGATTCGGGCGATGAACAAACCGTAGAGGTGCGCTTTACCGAGACGCCTTTTGTCAGCTCAGACATCACTAGAACCAGCAGCACCTTTGTGGACCAGTACTCGGACACGGACATTATTTCCGAATTGGCTGGCGGTGGGAGTCAGCAAACAGATCGAAAGTGCAACTGAGGAAGGGTAAGTAAAGCAAGCCCTAAACATATACTCATATACTCTTTTTCTTGGTACAATTTGATATAAGAGGGTCCTCTTCTCATTTCCCAACCACTCCAAATTCTTTCTCTTCCAATAAAAACTGCAAGACACTTTTTAAAGAAAACAGTATGCCTTGAATAAACCACTCTATTTTCAGACAATTCAATTCATATTTTTTATTTTGAAAAGCTCTTAGGTAAAGCCAAAAAAATTTTGGAAAGGGACTAAAAGGGAATAGCAGAAAATCTAACTTGAATTATTTCAAAACATGCCAAGTCATGTGTTATTTGATTTTTTGTGCATGTGCATGGAAATATTATTGTATCCTTTTTTTTTTTTGTGGGCCAAAGTTGGTTGAACAAATATTTCTGTATTATTTGACAAAACTCTACCATGCACACGGAGTGATAAAGCAAACAGAAACACAAACACATTTCACGGGTTTTATAAAAAAAAAAAAAGAAATGTTAGAAACAAAATATTGTATTCTTTTGCCTTTCCAATTTGGTTGTTTGAATAACCGTAGAGATGAGCATACTTGTGATGTTTCAGCGTGACTTGTTTTATAAACAAAATAAAATTTAATTTAATTTTTTTTTTTTTTTGAGACGAAAAAGTGCAGAGTGTTTTTGAATATTAAACAAAAGCAGACAAAGTACGAAGAGCAGGACACTTCAAAATGCTTTTAGGATTTCAAAGATTTTTATAAAAGTCCTTAAAAGTTGGAAAACTCATTTAAAAGAATTAAGTTCTGAAGAGTCCAGAATGCTTAAAAGTAAATTTATCAAAAAATATATAATTAAGGCAGACATAATTATAAAGTAGAAAAAGTTGAAAAAATAATGGGACAGAGTCGGTCCACTTTTTTGGAAAGACCAAATCCAGGAATGAAGCATTTAATCTAACTTTAATATTTGTCAGCATTTTTCTAAACAAATGTTTTGATTTGAAAATGGAAAATATAAAGCAGAGCAAATATGATTTCCATAGACTTTTATCAAAGTTTACAAAAAGCAGAAATTCCAGTCGGTAAAAAAAAATCCGATTTGCTTAAGTTTAGAATCCGACAATGAAATCCGCCAGAAAAGTTTTCAAGTGCTCGTAAAAAAAATGTACAAAATGAAAGGAATTATTCAGTCCAGGCAAGCATTTTTTTTTGTATTTTTAAGTTTTTCATTTGAAGTACAAGCACTTTGAGGCTGAGGTCCTGAAATGACGGATGGTTGGTAATGGATTGCATAAATGTGAGAAACGTGCCGACAATAAAAAACCAAGAAACTCGACCCTTAAGCTGCCCTTTCAGGGATTCGGCCAACAGAAAATAACAGGTGCAGCAATCATCCATACAGATTAACCCAGCCAAACAAAAGAAATTTTCAAGGACAAAGTTATCTTAAGCCCGAAAAACACAAACTTGACAGAAAACAACAAGAAACACTAAAATACAAATTACCGAATAAAGTAAGCTCCGACTGACCGGACAGACTACCTCCCATGTCCAAGGGTAAAAATAAAATATTTCTCATCTTTTTTTGCTCACTTCATAAACAGAACCTCCAATTCCTCATGGTATTAAAGTGTACAAGATTTTGATTAGTTATTTATAAATTTTTATATGTGCACATTTTTAAAGAGATGTGCCAGCTTGATTGATGCCTAGACGACAGCAACTTAATAGTCTTGGGCGATTTGGAAATTTCAAAACATAAACAAAAAAACATAGGAATATCAACAAGTAAACAGAGGAAGGGAACAAAAGCAACCCTGGGAGACAGTGTGGAAAAATAATTTACTTGACTTTTATGATGTATGAATACAGACAGAAAAAAAAATCCCACAATCAAATCCTGACAGAAATGGAAATATTTATAAACCTTTTTGCATTATGTGGCTAACCCTGAAACCTTAAGAGACAAGCTTATAGAATCTAGAATTCTTACAACTCATGTGTAAGCCAAAAGAGTTCAGTGGTAGTGGTGGGTGTGGCTAGACAAGAGTAAAAGGACCTTTAAGTTATGAATAATTCAGTGTGGTCGTTAGTGCCACTTTGGCATTAACTAAATGTAAACATGCAAACTGAATTAGTAACAACAGAAACAAAGTAAGATCAACGAATACTCTTTTTGTAGTTTTAATCAGAGAAGGTAGAGATACCTATATTGACTAAAGCTGCTCCGATCCAAAATGGGATAAGGAGCTAAGAACTTCCAATAAAATATACTCTATTTGCCAAGAAGAGTGTCTGGGAACCATCCAACCACACTCGTGCTTTAATTAGTCGAAGAGACTCAAGTTTTATTTAAATGAAGTGCTAAGTTTTGCTATCAAACAAATTACTTTGGAACTAATTCAGCAGACTCTTTGTCTCTCTTTTAACAAAGAATAAAAGAGTTATTTCTATGGAATCAAACCCCAACATTTCTTTCATTTCTTCTTCAAGCGAAACTTATTCATGACTGTTATTGCAATAAACAAATAAAAAAAATAAATAAATAAAATAACTGTGCCACGTAGACCTAGATAAATAGCAGAGCAGAAGTACTGACTGACAGAAAAGAGGAGAACATTTACAGAGCATATATGACCATATAGTTGAGTAAAACTGTCTGACTGTGATTCAGAAATGCTGAAATGCTCTGGAGTAAGAAAGGGAAAGCGAAAGAGCAGTGAGAGTGAAACGTTAAGTGATATAGTTTATGGCCACCATCACATCCTGTACTTTGGCCAACTGTGCTGCATTATGCATGATATGCTGGAATGGCAAACAGCAATTGTCCTGGCAGAGAAAACTAAACAAACCAGAACAGCAGCACAGAAGAGTTGCTCATACGCTCGCAATTGCATTACACCGACTCGCCTTCTCATTCCACAGCCCTACTCAATTTCAGTTCACAGCTTTTTCTGCTCTATACTTTTTTTACCAGTGTAAACATGGGAGTTCTTTACTGTCAAGTTAGTGGAAAACATTTTACAACTAAATTGTTTTTTCTGGCACTTTTGAAAAATCTCCAACCACTTTGGTCCTCCACAGAGTCTACAATTGCAACTTCTGGTACTATCATAACTTCTCCTAATGGTATGTCATATATTAAATACAAACAAAGACACACACACACACAAACGAGTACATATAGAATATATGAATAGTTCAAGGAAACCGGTGGGTGGTTCTCTCTAAAGTTGGCATTGCGAATTTTTTGAACGGTTTCTATTTGATTTTTAATATTTGTTTATTTTGTAAATATAAAATATTTGATTGCTGATTTTTGATAATATTTAAATTTTTGTTTATTCCAAAGAAGTGTGAAATGGTCATAGACAAATAGTTTGGTTATTGAATTTAAGGAAGCATTTGATTTAAAAGCTTGGAATAAGCATTCTGCTAAATCAATTTGATGACTGGAAAATATATTTATGAATAATTCATGAAAATGAAATAGACCAAAAAATACTATATTCGAATGCAGAATCTTTCAGACTGAAATTGGCCAGTACATGACGGTAACTCAGCTATGTGATAAAGCAGTCCGATCAGATTGAAATTTAGTACACGTATGTAGCTTTATATGTATTTTTATATATTAAATTTGAGTGAGATCGGCTAATAAATGTCGGAGTTATGCCTACAAGCAATTCAGAATCGTATGTCAGCTATTTATAGGTGTTTTTCATTACGGTGGCATTAAAACTGAGACTCTAGTCACCATAAAAGCTAACAGAAAGACAAAATGACAGACATAGCTTTATTGACTGGCTTAGGGATATGCTGGAACTTACTTTTGGGGGTCTTACATTTTAACCGAAAAACAATAAATTTTACCACCAAATTTGTTAAGCTTTTTCTTCACTTAGTTGGATTGCATTTGAAATATTCATGATAGTGATTAAAGTAAAACATCTTTTAGTCCTCAATCAATCACACTAAAAGTGCAGAAAAAAGCCTTATAAAAATCAAAAAAAGACAAAATGCATAAAGAAAATGCCACTAAATAGGAGGGCATAAAAATCCACAGCAAAAACAACAGAAACGCCCCAAGCAAACACATGAATACGGTTGTCTTTTTATTTTTATATACCCTTCATATTTAAGGATCCCTCCAGCTATACCCACACTCCTTGCCCTAGCTGGTCCTATCAACCAAATATCTGGACCTAAACCACAAGAAAAGGCAAATGTTTTGGCATTATTGTTGTATTCTTGGGTTTCTGTGTGTGTGTGTGTGTGTGTGTGTGTGTATATATTGTTGTGGGCTTAAGAGCTAAAATAACAAGGACATTGGCTGCTTATCAGGCCACATAACCGTCCACTCACACACACACACACACTCGCCGCACACAGGGAATAACATTATTTCAATATATGTACTTAGACCCGACATGAAATCATCCGTCTCTTTCTTGCTTGGCTGACCTCACTTACTCAGTTTTTTTTTTTTTTTTTGAGCATTGACTGGCTATAAAAAAATTATTGCCTTGGCTTTACTTTGAAGCGATCACAACACTCACTCAGATTCAAAGTTATATGAAACATGTGTTGAGTGTTTATAGCCCAAGGAGCGAGAGACAGTGGAAGAGAGAGGGAGAAGTATTCCTTCTTCTTCTTCTTGTTCCATGTTGCCATTACTCACTTAACGATACGCATTTATTTTACAATAAATGGCAGCTGGCAAGAGACAATCACACAAGCTGAAAGACAACAGACGGTTTATTTTTCCAATCTTCCCTTACCGCCTCAATGTCATATATCAAATATTTCCACTGGCTGTTCAATAAGTCGACTTGGCTGACAGACACATTCAGACAATCGTTGAAATAAATGCGTTTAATGAAGTTCCAACAATTGGCATTTGGTAAGATTTCTAATTGGCATTGGCTGGAGAGGATGGTTGGTAATGGGGCGGGAAGTGTTGACAGGGCACAAGTGGTAAGACATCTTATGTGTTAATCGATATCCTCCAATAAAGCCAAAACCCAGACACAAACTTAATTTATGCTTGTAATTTGCCAAAAAGAAACACAAGAAGCGAATACTTTAATCAAATACACTATGTCTGATTCGTAGAAAAGTCATTTCAATATGTCAGAGTCGTTTTACCGAGACAAAGAAAATCAATCTAAATGTTTGTGAACTGTATACCTTGGTTATCGATTATATTTGCTTAAACGACATAAAAAATTTAGGCAATTTCCATGCAAAACAATTTAATTGAAAATGGAAACAAATAACTGATTCGACTGAGCCGCAAAACGAAAAGGTAGCGACGCAGCTGCACGATACTCTTCAAGCGAGTATTTAAGTGAAAAAAGTATCGAGAAGAAAAAGTTCGATAAATAGCACATTGTTTGTGAAATTTTTAGGCAATTTCCATGCAAAACAATTTAATTTAAAATGGAAACACAAAACTGATTCGTCTGAGCTGCAAAACGAAAAGGTAGCGTCGCAGCTGCATAATACTTTCCGAGCGAGTATTGAAGTGCAAAAAATATCGATTAGGAAAAGTTCGATATGCACCACATTATTTGTGAACTCTTCAGGTTTTAAACAATCCTTTTCTTATTTCAAAGCTTTGAAAAAATTATAAAGTCAATGATAAAGAATCTGTGAACCTTTTTTTATGAATTTAACAGGGTAACTCCATTTTGCTTTTCAGGGTCCAATTAATTCTTTTCATTCGATATATTTAAATATATATTTTTCTTACCAAGAGTTTTTTTCTATAAAAAAAAAAAAAAAATTAACTTAGAAAACAAAGTATACTTTTCGTTGTGAAAACGTTGTTATTGGGCACCTAAAAGGTGTATGATTGTAAGTTATTATTACCACACCCTATCTCAAACCCGCACACACACACACTAACACACACACACATATCATAAGCACGTTTCTCTGCCGTTCCAAAGCTAATCAGCCTAATGTCCAGCAACAGCAACAACCAGAACAATACCAACATTTTCATTAGACCAGCGTAATAAACGCCTTTTTCCCTAACCCCTCCCCAGGCCCCTTCCATATGGCAGCCTTTTGCCAATTAAGCAATTACGCTAACAAGCTTTTATTATGTTGTATGGCCAAGCAGGCAGGCAGTCAGCCAGTCAGCTAACCAACAAGCCAGTTAGCCAACCATCTAGTCAGTCCAGGTAATGTGGCCAATGTGTTGAAGTAAACAAAAACCAGCAGGAACTTGAACCGATAACATAGCGACAGCAACTGAGACAGAAAGAGAGAGAAGGAAGTAATGCTATCCGCAAACTGCGTGCCAAGGTGTTGAGCAAACAATTAAAAAGGAAAGCGAAAAAAAAACGACAAAACCACAATAACTATGGCTATGTTAGCTGGTCTAAGTGGAAAGCTCCATTTGGCCAGCTCGACAGGCGGGCTGATTGTTTTGCCTGGTTGGCCGAAACAGGCAGATAGTAATGCGGGTGGGTGCTGATTTTAAGTGGCCCAAAGATTAGGTGCAAAGGCGTAAAAGTGTGCTGAAATTGTTGTATTTTGTTTTGTTGTGTTGCACAGCAGGCACAAATTTGCCATATTGTTTTTCATGTTCTTCTTTTGCTTGTGATGGTAGATGGCCAACAAATAATTTATGTGAGACAATTTCAAAAATAAAAGGGGCCCATAAATATTTCACTCCGGCTATATTTTGACAGCCAAAACTGAAAAAAGCGAAAGAAGAAAAAATCTAAGACATAAGAAAAACAAGCATCAAGAAGATATAGAATCGGAGTCGTGAAAGGAGAAGGAGAAAATATCGAACATAAAAATAGAAATTGCTCATAACTTTTATTGACTGTTGTCATTGTCATTTTGGTCGTAACTATGGTAAAGTACATTTAAGCGTAAAATTGTTAGAAATAAACCATTCAAATATACACCAAAAATAAGGAAGCCAACATACGTACGCACATACACACATGTCAAGACCTCTTCGAGAGTCTGGGGAGGTAATAATAATGAGCCAACGATTATTATGGGGGAGGTCAGAGAAAGATGTTCACGAAGCCGATGACGATGAAGCTGAATCATGTGTGGGCGGTAGCGGGAAACAAAGAGTCTTAAGCTTAAGTAAACATTCTGAGCATTTAACTCTCTTCCCCCCTTCCCCCACACTCCTTTCCTACTCATTCTGGCATTCATCAGCCTTGAAGATTCAAGACAATTTATACAGGCTATTAAAAGAGGCTGACATGGACCAGGGGTAGGCTGACTAGGAGGGGGATTTCACTAAACAAAATCTTTTGTGTCTTTGGTATGCCAGGCACGTAACAACCAACTGGGAAAATTTCACTTGACTTGTTTGTTTTGTTTCGTATAAAAAGAGGAATCGGTACCGGCTCTCGGAGATTTTCTCTACTTGGCTAACCTTTAATGTGGGTTAACGAATTGTCTATAAAACACGAGTTGGCATTTATGTCTAATTAAATACCATCAAATTCGAAAGTCTTAACAACTGTGATTTTTGTATTGTTACACGAAACAGGAAATATCAGCTAAATTGTTTCAGTCTAGTTCCTAGGAATTTGCATGGCAACCAAAATTAGTTTATGCTCTACACGTACTCTTATTTCGGACTAGACAAAGCTAAAATCTCTGGCATATGTGTGACCACCACTCGAAACCACTCGAAAATCAACCAAGCAACCAAAGAGACCACCAACCAAGTCAGCCAGTCGGGTTAACTTTGATAGACCACGGGACTGTACTAGTTGGCTTAACTGTGTGGAAAAAGTTGTCATTGTCACTGTTGTTGTCTGTTGCTATATTATTAGGAACTTTATGAACAGTTAATTAAATTTTCTGCTTGATAATTAAAGCAGAGCAAGAAGTCAAGTGTCGACTTGGCTGACAATGTTCATAATGAGAATATAAAAATTTTTGCGGCTTTCTGGCTTTATCAAAGTTGAATGGCAAACAGCAAGCGGTAAGCCAAAAGAAAAGAAATTAAGTCAACTGTTTTATTAAATTGTCGTTTAGCAAAAACCAATGAAATGAAAAATTGCTTTAATAATTACATCCAATAAAAATAGCAAAAAGAATTTTCAATGAAATTGGCCAAAACGAGGAAATTTAAATTTCCATTTCCTTTATGCTATTTTTTGGAGTGTTGCTTTGAGATTAGGCAAGAGTGAGTCAATTTATTTAAGCCAGAGGGATTTGGAACAGCTTGTATGGTTAAAACGAAAAATTGTTAGGCCCAACGAGCTGCGTTAAAGTGATTATGTTTTTTGCCAAATAAAGAGAGAGAGAAAGGAAACAGGATCATAAAAGTGTATACAGTATAAAATGATGCTAAAAATATAAAATAAACAGCGCAGCATAACAAAAAAAAAAAAAAATAAATAAAATAATAAAAGGGATATAGGTCCTAGACACAGGGTCCTTGGTAATTACCGTTAACAGTTGGTTGCCCTTTTTTTTTGTTGTTTTTTTTGGTAAAGCTGCCAACACCTGTCAGCCAGTTGAGAAGGTCCTTATTATGATCATCATCATTATCATTATTTGCAACTGAGCCTTTCCTTAAGCTAGGCAAAAAGACGAAGCAGAAGACAAAAAAATTTACTGTTTTTGTCCTCCCTTTTAGCGTCGTTTCTTAATTTATGAAGGCATACCAAACACACACAAATAAAAGAAGAAGCCGAAGAAACTCAGAAATTATGAATGTTTAGAGAAAAAAAAAAAAAAAATAAACAAAAGAGCCAACTCAACTCAACGAGTCCTTGGGCCATAACTCTCTTGCATTTGCTCCTTTCCCCTCTCATAAAATCCGCCTTGATAAAGCTAAAACAAAAGATGAAATTTTTCATACAAAATCTCCACTTGACTCGGCTTAAACTTTAGTCGACGATTCTGCAAAATTGAGAGCACATTTTTTTGCAATTTTTTTTTATTCTTCTTCTCGGTTCCCTGTTTGTCTTTGTGGAAAAAATAATTCAACAAAAGTAGAAAAAAAAATCTATAAACTTTTTTACACAGCCTGAAACCATGTAAGCCTTCCCAATGTCTATACGTTTTAACAATTTTCGTTAGAAGCCATAGAATAGCAAAAACAAAAAAACAAACTCGGAAAACCCTTAACCACAGCTGTGGGCCATCTAAAAAAACTCGGCAGTTTTTTTGTACATAATTTATGACCAGGTGGGTGTGGTTTGTTTTCTTTTTTTCTCTCTCAAAAATTTTCTTGGCCACAAAAAAAAAAAAAAACAAGAAAAAACTTTTTATAGTTGGTAGAAAGAAAAAAAAACATTAAAATCTCTTTCACTTTCCGGTTTTGGTTTCCTGTCACGCGGCAGATGACAAATTACAAAAGATAAACCAAAAAAGAGAGACGTCAAAGCTTACGCGAAAAAGTTCTCGTCAAAATGGACAGGTTGCCAAGACAGGCTGACTTCTTGGTTGGAAAAAATGTAATTAATGCTCTGGATTTAACCAAAATCAATCACATTAAATCAACACACTGTGCTCCACAAATTTGCATCGAAATCAGAACGTAAAGTAAACAAATGGACACAAAAGAGGAATGAACAAAAAAGAAAATTATACGATATCATTATATTGTATGACATGCGATACTCTACTATTAATTCTATAGAGATTTTTTATTTTTCAAGTCATCTTGAATAAAATTAATGAATTTAAGTAGATAACTATTCATTTTACTGAGAATGCTGAGTGCCAAAGCTGAGAAAAGGAGAGAGATGAGAATTCTAGTATACTTCATGTAGTATCGATATTTTCTATCGATACTTAAGCCAATACGATACTACTTAAACTGTGCCAGGACTCTTATCTTTCTCTTTCTTTCTCATTCTATATAAAATTTCATTGAAAAACTACAGAGTATCTTGGCGTCAATTATTTCGACTTGAGGGAATCGACGCTTGTTTTAATCAAAGTTGACATAACATGGTGATTGCACTTGTGTGACGCGCCATCATCATACTCATTCTACCCGTCTTCGGGGCTCCAGTTCTTGCTCCAAGCCCATGCCCTTTTGTTTTCTTTGTCTCCTCGGTGACTGTCAATGTCTGCGTTTCTCCGATTGATATCAGGGCCAGACACATCGGAAAGCAACAACACTGAAAGCGTATAGAAATTTGTTTTTTATGTTGAGAGCACTTCCGTTGAGCGACCTGCATGTCATTAAGCCATGTGACAGACAGACTGGATTAGTTGTAAAGTATCCTAAATAATCAGTCATTTTTCACGCGCTTTTTCTTTTTTTTTGTTGGGTTTTGAAAAGTTCACCAAACACATAACAAATGAATAACAATAAATGAATGAAGGGCAGAGGATTTGAGGTTTATTCTTTATACTTCTCTTTTATTTCTTGTTAAAAAGCTTGATCAGATAGACGGGAAACCAAAAGCTTTGCAATTTAAAGAGCCAAATTCAACCTTATTTTGAAATAGGTTGACAGGACGAGAACAAACAAAACTTTAAGGTCTTTAGAGTTTTTTGTTTCTGCAAAAATTGTTGCTGTCAAATGGTAAAGCAAAGCCTTCTATTAACTTGACGCTGATAATTGAAATCAAAATTTCAGCCAAGCATAAGGAAAGGCAGACTTTGACAAGAATCTTTTCGCTCTTCTTCTCTTCTTTAAGAGGCCAACAAATTTTAGCATTCACTGCACAAAGTCAGTACATGGTTAAAGCCTTGAGTCTCTGCCTTTGTCTCTGACTTGTATTTATTTTTAAGGACTTCTCTTTTCAGATTCTGCTCCATTTACCTGGCACTAGAACAAAAATGCCAACTACTTTATTAGGTATTCATTATGGTGAACTTTGATTGTACTTTCGCCGTGTGGATCAGAGCCACGTGCCGTCACCACGACGCCGAAGCCGAAAAAGAATCTGTCTCCCTCTCTCTTTCTCTCTCTGTTTCCCTGAATATTTTTGTAGCTTGTGTGGCTGCAAATGAGTCACAGGCACTTCAAGTGGCTGCTGTTGCTGTTGTTATTGTTCTTGTTATTTTATGCGGGGGCGTGGTGGCTAAACAATAAGCGAGAAATTACTTTTTGCTTTGTTGGCGGCTTGTTGTTTGTGGTTCTAGTCCTGTTTTTCTCCCAGGCTGATGGAATATGAATTTTCTTTAACCATTATTATGGTTATGTAATTAATTTTAATGACTCAGTTTTTCTGGCCTCGGTTTTTTTCTTTCGTTTTATTTTTTCCTTGAATATTGAAAGGTATAATATTAATACATTTCATTTCTCGACTGTTTTATAAGCACCCACAAAAACTTTTAGCGCATTCAGAGAAAATCAATGTAATATAAAAAAAAAAAAATGCCAGCTTGGCGTATACGTAATGTCATCCAAAACAAAGTTCATGTCTGATTAGTTTGCTTTGTTTCTCATATTTCTGTTTAAATTACTTGCCTATTGTTTCTTTTTGTAAATTTGATAATCAGTTGATTACATTTTCCAAAGGAATTTATATTAATTGTTGCTTTAAGAAGAAAACATTTTGATAAGGTTTCAAAGCATGAGTTGGATAATTTGAGATATTCAAAATAAATTTTTCAAAGTTCCAAACCAAATAAGCAATAGTCCAAAAAAGTAATTTTTCTTACTATTTCTCTTAAATTAGGAAATATTTGATAATTGGATAATTTGCAATACTTGTAGACCCTTGTCAGCTTGTCTGCAAAGTACGAAGCCTTACCTAACCCAATTGTCCTTGAATGACTGAAACAATAAGCAGATAATTTCCGAAATTTGCTGACACTTTTTCCTGGAATTTTCTATTTCACTTGCCACAAGACCAGAAATTAACGATAAATTTTGAATGAATGCATAGTGTGTGAGATAATCTTATACCGACACTGATTGGCACAGCACAGCAACTCTAAGTCTGCCAACTATAATTTACTATTATCTTTCTTCATTCCCAGCTGTGGTTGGGTAGATACCAAAGATTGTGCAACTTTGTATGCTACCGCAATTAGTGCAAGTGTCGGTCATATAACATTTTCACACACACACAAGCACACACAAATTCTCGTAATTTCTAACAGCCTTCAGGGCTCAAACACTGAGAATATCACATTTTATCACCAACAACAACAGCAATAGAGGGCAAGGGGGTTCTACGCCTTTCACCCTGTCTGGGAATGTCCTTTTTAATGAATTGCATTGGAGCGAATTTTTTTGTGGCAAAAAACTCAGCTGAAGCACTTCCGGGTAACTGTTGATTATGAAACACACAATCTACTAATTAGGAGAGTTAGACAACATGCCCAAAAGGGAGAGGCTTTAATTTATAACAGAAGACTTTAATAATATGCTTCTGCGTCACCCTTTAAAATAAAAAACAGGCTGTGTTAAAAATATTCTTCATTATATTTTCAACGCTTTAATTATAAAATCCAAAAAAAATGTAAATTTAAAGTGTTATTATTAAATAATTCCAGAAAAAAGTCTGTTTTATTGCCGAAAGCTGTAAATGGGCAATTTTCAGGAGCCAGACAGAAGCAAGTGTTGTAATAAGGAAATCATTTTCAAAAACATACACAGAGGCAATGAAATTTAATGAGTTAAAAAGTGACGCATTAAATTCACTTGGCCCAAAAGGGGTGCGGCCAAAAGCCACTTAAAAAGCCCTCGGCAGATACAAGAGAGGAGCTTCAAGAACCGAGCAAAAAAAAAAAAGAGCCTGTACACTCTGATGTATTTTTAATTGCTGTATATATTAAAATAGATTTACATTACATCATCGACATAGTCGCAAAAAGGAGAAGCCTAAAAACATAACAACGCCCCCACAGAGACAAACATTTCCCCGCCCTCATCAACTTGAATTCCACACAAAGTGCGTGTATATATTCTTTTTGTTTCCAGAGGGTTTGATGACAGACACATGCAAATATTTGACGCTATAACGAAAAAAAAGGCTTCAACAAAGACCACACGCAATCCAGGAAAAAAAAACTTGTATAACAAGAGTCTCTTTCAAATGGGGGAATCTGTATTCGCATAGAGAAACGTAGTGTGGGGAAATTCAAGTCGAAATGAACTCATTATGAAGCAACCAACAAAGCGTCCCAACCATCTGACAGTGATTTTTATAATATTCGTTTTGTTTTTCTTCTTCTCCTCTGTTTGTGCTTTTTGTTTTCATGGTAGAGTGGCCAAACAAATAACCATTGGCCATCTTTAGGGGACAGTAGAGACCTGGCCCAATTGGAAGGTGTCATAAGAAAAACTAAAGTATATTTTGAAATCCCTTGGGTAAAGAAACCCTTGGAATTTCGTGGAACCAGATGAAACTAATTAGGAATTTAAATTGACAAAAGATTGACAAAAGAATGATCTTATCAGCGTGATTCATTGTTTTGGTCCTACAGGAATTTAATAACTAAATTAGTGGTTAGGAGGGATGCGCAAAAAGTTCATTATAAATTTCAAATTCCCAATGCCAAGCTATAAAATCAACTAGAGGGGAATTCACTGTAGTAAACAAGAATTGTTGGTGCTCCGGGCTTGTGGCACTTTTAATTTGATGACTGAAGAAAAATGTGCCCGAAAATGATGAAAAATTTTGTGCCAGCTTTATTTTGTCGGCCCCATAGAATTTTGAGAGACCAAAGAGCAGGACCGAAAGTATGCTAAATGTATCAAACGCGTGTCAGAAGATGGCAATGCCAACAAACTACTTAGAAGGTGGCACATTTCTAACCCAGATCTCTGACCCTAGTTGGCATGAAGAGAAAGCCGATGAAATATTTCAGTTCGTTTATTTATGTTGAGAGTATTTGGTCTGGTCTGGTCTGGTCTGGTAGAAGTCTTGGGCTGAGGCCTCTAGACTTGTTTATGCTTTCAAATTATATGGCATTATTTAAAATATTAAGTTAAAAATTATATAACACAATGCCAGCAGCCACAGATCCAAAAACAACACAAACAAGTGTCCATAGTCTCTACGCTCCGTTGGTTTATTCAACTGAAGTGGCACTCGTTATTTTTATTTTCATTCTTTCAGTTTGTGCTGGGGCAAGTCCCAAACGCACATTTTAGACTAAATTAAATTTTCCATTCTTTAAACAACAAAAGCAGCAATTTTTTTTTCTGTTTTTTACATAAGGGAATTATCCAGTTCCCCAATTCCCAGGCTCCTTTGAGCAAAAATGAATTCGCCAGCAGCTAAGCCAAGCGAAAGAGTCTGATTAAAATGTTGCCGCACAATCGATCCAATAAATATTAAAACACATAACTTGAGCTCTTCAAATTCCTGTCTTTCCTTATTGATTTAACAATTTACTGTCACAAGAGTATTCCTAAAAACAATCTTCATGTACTCATTCAATATTCTCAAGTCTTAATGGCATAAAGAAATTAACTCATATACCAAATCCCTGGGGAAGAATATGTAAAAATGTGCACAAAATGGTTATGTGGGTTATGGTAAGATGACAACCCTAGATAAGGATGAGTTCTATAGATTATGGCTGGAATCAGTGGAATAGAAAAATTTTAAATATTATAAACTTTTTTTTTAATTTAATTTGAATCATTTTTTTAAATTTAACCAAACATTTAATTTTATTAAATTCTGTATTAGCGAAGCGGTCACACACAAAAATCCTAATATGATTATTTTTTGATTTCACCGCAACATTTTCGACTGGGGAAATGTGTATTTTTCTTGTAATTTTATTTATATATTTTTGCAAATTTTATGAATTTTAATTAAAAAGAATCCAAATTAAAAATGCAAAACACAAACTTAAACAAAGACAATTTGTTTGGGCTATGAGTTTTATTTCCTCTGTGATTAAAAATTCCCGATAATAATGGCAAAGAGAATTGCATTTTATTTTTTTCAATTCCAATAAATAATTAAATCAAAGAGACTACATAAGCTGGATTATAAGCCAACGATAAGTTGAGAAAATAATTAACTAAAGTGTGGCATGATTGTCCTATAAAGTTGCCACATCATAGAGAAAGACAAGAAGAGCCACTTTAATATAATTGAAAGAACCCCTAAGGGAGAGAATCCACATCAAGGCAAGCAGAAAACTAAACTAGTCCTGCTAATTGCAGACAACATGAGTCGGCCAAAGTAATGTGGTTTTGTATTCCTACAGGCCACAACAGACCAGAATAAACAATTCAAAAAAGCAACAGGCAAATCACTGATGATGAAACAAAACAAAAAAAACAACTGAGAAAAGAAAATCATCCAGACAGGCAGGCAATCGAATCAACAGTTGACGTTGCTCTTTTCTTTTTTTTTTTTTTTTGGTGTCAATTGCCCTTCTAATTATGCAGACCCAAGTGTAATGACATCTTAAGCTAAAGCCAAATAGAATGGGAGATTTGCGTAGACTTATTTGGCATGCAAAACATATTCACAGACTTAATAAAAAAAAAAGAGGGCAAGGAAACTGGAATTTAAGCCACTACAAATACGATTTACAGACAGAAAAAAAAAATTCCAGAAAAATTTAAGAACTCGAGCGAACCAAATTGACATAAGCTGCTTGGGGGATTCGTATGAGTATATCTCTCTCAAAAGACTACAATAGAAATATTTATGTATTCCAAATGGAAGGAAGAAAAAAAAAAATTATATTTACCTACTTATTTTATTCTTGTATATTTCATTATATTTTCAGATGTTTGAAACGCATTTCTAGACGATAACCAATGACATGAATGTTGGCAGAAATGCGATATAAAAGAGGAAAAAAAATAACCGTATACACCTACGCATATAAAATGAAGGAGATATGCTGATAAATGCCAAATCTAGTGACAAAGATGTGTGAAAAGTTTGCCAAGGAGTTCTACCACTCAGTAAGAGGCGTCTGCCAGCAATTGGCAGAAACGGCTTGTCAAATCGTTGATATCAAATATTTACAAGTTACAAGAAGAAGAAAAAAAAAACTTTATATAAGTATAAAATTGTAGATGGTAGAGATATGTTTGTGTGTGCGTGTTGCCTCAGGAGAAAAAAGTCAACAATAGAAATGAAATGTCGCGAGCAACAGCAGAAGAATTTTTTCATTTTCTTTTTCGTTTTTTTTTTTTTCTCATTCCCAACAGGCGACATTTTCTGGCGCAATTTTTCCAGCTATTTACAATTTGTAGGCACATTATGTGTGCCAAGGAGTCAAGTGGTTAAATCCTTGACAGCACATTCTAGCTGGCAAAACAAAAAGTTTCAATCTTTTCGTTTTTTTTCACCTTATACAATTTTCAGCCTTGTTTGCCAATTTCAAAGTGGTTCGAATTAAATTCCAAGCACTTGTGCAAAACTTGTAAGAACAGTCTAACATCAACCACAAAAATGTCAAGAAAGTAAAAATAAACCCACCAAAAAAGAACAGCAAAAAAAAAACATGATCAAAAAATCAAGAAAAAGGTTCTTAAGCCGACATAAATAAGTCAAGGTTAACAGGACAAAGAGAAAAATACTAAAGAGTTGGCAGACTGTTTAGAAAACTTTTATTCACTTAATTGAAACTAAGTTGAAAAAAAAAAACAGATAAGGAAGGAACCTGCTACCCTGACTTTGACCCAGAAAGTAACAAACAAATTTAACAAGAAAAAGTTATCAAAGTCAAACTTTGCAGGAATGTGAGAATAAAGGCGAAGACCTTGTCAAAGTGTTTTTATTTTATTTTTTTAACTAAATTTCAGCAGTTTGAAATGTAATTAAATATCTTTGCTGTCCAGCGCACACAGACATATGAGTATCCTATTAAAATAATTACTTGTAAGACGAAAGAAAATTCTATTCGAGACTTTGTACATATGAGAAAAGTTATTATAAGCAAAATAAGAGAAAAATAAAACCAAAAGTGCTTGTAAAGTGTTTTGGCCCTAATTTAAGTAGTAGTAAGGTAGCATCAAGTAGCCCTTGAACGAAGGAAGTTAATTATAAAAAAAAAATATATATATATATGAAATTGTTTGCTTGAGTTTTTCTGGAAAGCACATCAAATGTGTCAAAGAAAACTAACTAGTCTCTTATTTCGGCCATGTGCAAGGTATTGCTTGCAACTGACATGTGTATATAGAGAAATGAAAATTCAAATGAAAAACAAAAAACACAAAAAAAAAATGTTCATAAATGGTAAAAACCAAAAGTATGCAAAAATCTTGCTGACCATGAGCCCCGCTTTTGAAAGATTCTGTCAGATGATGTTGCAACTGAAATGAGTTGAAACACACACATACACACACATATAAGACTTTTCTCTCTCACTCTGTCTTTCTTTCTTTTGTTCACTCACCCACACACTTGCAATGTCGGAAATTGAACTTTCAAAAAGAAAAAAAATAAAAATAAAAGAGTCAGATACTTTCGTATACTTTTGGTTATTTTACCTGAAGCCCCATCACATCCCTCAGATATTTCCCCAAAACCACAAAATCATTCTACATTTACCTTTTGTATGACTAGGTAAGGCTATGCTTTTTAGCTCATAGTGAACGTTGCGTATACGTAATATCAGTTAATATAAAAGTAAAGAAAATTTAGTGGTCCCAAAAAGAAATATTTATGTGTGTATCAATAAGTGTTTATATGTCTGTCCTTTCTACTTTTAGTGTGCATGTTTGTAACAATGTGTAAATCTGAATACTCAAAATAAGCAACTGCTGTGTAAACATAAAAAAAAGAAAACAAAATAATATTGGCCAGGGGTTTCAATTAATGAAATCGAATCAATAAATGCTTAGAACTAAGTTAATTGTCAGCCTACCTAAAGTATTCATAAGACAGCCTAAGACCTCTAAGAAATCTCAAATAAACAAAATACAAACTTACTCAGTTGATTTAGTATAAGCTAAAAATATTTCTTTATAAAAATCAAGACTAGTTGGTAAACCAAATTTGGAATGTATTAAAAAACTATAATTATGAAATAAAAAAAATAAATATAATGTTTAGAAAACAAGAAATAAGGTTTTAAGAAAACTATCATAGATCGAATTTGTTTCAAAAAAAAAAAGAAAATTAAATAAAAATATTCGTTGTAAACATTAAGAAAATTTGAAAATAAAAGAGAGTTTTATGTTGTCTTAAAAGAAATTGAAAATGCAACGATAGTTAGCAAAATTTGGCTTAAAAAAAAATAAATATATTTTTAAGATAATTGTGAAATGGACTGCGTGTATTTTGAGTGTTGAAACAATGAAAGAATTCAAGTAAAATATTAAGTATATTTCAATGTATTAATAAATGGATTCAATGAAAAAAAAAAATTATATATAAACAACTGTGAGAAATGATTGCAGAAAATTTTAGTAAAATATTTAATGGTGTTTTTAAAAAGTAAGCCATACAAAACATAAAAAAATAATAATAATAAATAAATAAATTGAATGTTTAACAAAAAAAAAAAGGAAAAGCTTCTTATTTCATTTGGTAAAGGTATTAAAAAGGTTTAACACAAAAAATGGAAAAGCTAAACAATGTATTATATGTATAATTATATAGTCAATGCTAAATTCCAGTTAATTGATTGTTGTTCATTCTAACACGACTCAACCGACTTTATAAATTATGCAAAAATTAACTCTGCATGACTGACGGAGAGACAAGGCATTTTGATAGAACGATTGCGTGCCTGGTTTTACCCTATGCGGATTAATTCATGCTTGTTATTTTTGTTGTCATAACAACAACAACACCAAGAGTTATAACAATAGAATAACAACAATTAAGGTTATAAACAAGAGACAAATGTGTAGACAAGTGATTTGTCACTTTTTCGAAAATAACACAGTCCACAAAGTGTGAGCTCGATTCTGAACTGTGTTTAGAATAAAAGTAAATAACAACATCGAGACAAGACATTTTGTCAGGTGTGTTAAATTCCTTTATTTGAGTTGAGCCGACAAGCTTGTTCAATTAAATTTTGCTGGCATGCAAAAAGAACTTTTTTTCTTTATGTATGCAAACTTTTTACTTAGGATACAGTCAACGACTTCAGACACACCTAGACAAAGTTGCTGGCACGGCACACAAAAGTTTAAGGAACAACGCCCTCGCAATTCACCATAAGAAAAGAGAAAGTGGCAAAGTTTTTTTTTGTGGAAAGGAAATACATATAAAATGGCACCGTGTGGCTCCTGGCACTTATTAAATAATTAAAAATTAATTTCTTATAACGCTACTCGTAATGCTGCCGCATCTTTTATTCTAGCTGAAAACAATGAAACGACAGTTTGAGGTCGCCGCTAAATAAATGAAAAGGAAATCGAATTTAAGACTGCCAGCCAAGATGTACTAAATTGAAAACAGAAAATGCAATAAGAAAATAGCCAAAGAAATTGATGGACTTCTGGGTTTTCTCACAATGGAAGCCAGCTACCTTTTGTTATTGTTGACAGTTGGCACAAGTTGGCCAGCCCTAATAAATTATTTGCAAATGCAAATGGAAATATTTAGCATGCAATGGTAAGACATTTAAGATGGGTAAATATATGTACAACTGCATTCAAACTATATCTCTTTCAGCTGTCAGGCAATAAATATACTTTTTTTGTTGGATAAAGCAGTATGTCTTAATGCTTGAATAGGATTGGTTTTTTGTCAAAATGAAATATTGCCAGACTCTTTTTCCAATTGATTTTCACATCAAACAAATCAAGGAATTTGAATTATTTAGATTTTTTATATAGGATCTACATATCTGAATATCTATCTATCTGAATATCTCAAAGTTAGTAAATTATTCAATCTTTATTTTGATAAAAATATGGAAATCGAAAGGAAGTCAAATATTGAAGTCTGTAGACTATAACCTTGTCTAAGTTGGCGTACGAACTAAACTGAACTAGTGAAATTTCCAACAAAATAAACTCGGATATATACAAGATATAACCTTGCCTAGGTTAATGTACGAACTAAACTGAACTACTGGAATTAACAACAAAATAAACTCGAATTCATATAGGATATAACCTAGCCTAGGTTGGAGAACGAACTAAACTGAACTAGTCCAATTTTTATCAAAATAAACTGTGATATATAAGAATTCATAAGATAACTTAGGTTAGACTGAACCTCTTCAGAACCTTATCACAACTACTTGTTCAGTTCACGATTTCAGGGAATCAGGACTATAATACATGAACTTAATCCACTTGAACTAGATTTAGATTCATGAATAAACCAATTATTCACAGTATCGATGTTTTCAACAGATCCTTCCTTAGTGCCTCAGACCTCTCCTACGTCTCCTTTGCTATGTCACAGAAATTGGTCCAAACTTAATATACCTATTTGTATTTTAAATTATAGAGTATTATTATTATTACATATTAATTTTTGAACACGTGGCTTGCCACACAAGGACTGGTAGAGATTTTTCTCATTCCACAAAATTACCAACTTAATTTAATCAAATCTTTTTTTAGTAATGCCCAATTTAATGTAATTTTTGCAATTTACACCTGCCACATACTTAAAACCCCGAAATATAAAATCAATACTAATGGAGCAAAATATATGTGGAGACAGAGAAATAGGTCGCTAGATATAACAAAATTAAAATGTCCGAGAGATATTTTAAAGTGTGTGAGGGGATGAAAATTTTGTAAATATTTGTGTTGGAATATAAATATTAATTGCATAATTGGAAGTTGATTGGGCTAGTATCTCGCTATTGATATTGGTTGATGGTGGTGAGTTTGTATAATTTTTGGACTGAAAACCGCAATATTGATATTTTTGTAATTACCTAATAAGGGGAATATCCAGTAAATGAAACCAAAATGTGGAAACACATGGAAACGTTACGCTTGAATACTTGATGAATATTTATCAGTTTGAAAAGTTGAAAATCTGAGGGAAATAAAGATAAGACCCGGGTGAGAGAAATTACAACTTCAAATGAATCAAAATTAAGCTGACAGCTGATAAAATAAAGAAGATATGAAATGTTCTGTTACCTGTCAAAGACTGTCACAATCAATCGATTGATTCTTAACTCAAAGGTAAAAATGACTTCCTCCCCTTCCATGGCTTTGGCAGCTCAAAACTCATTTAATGTTTGTCATTTCAATCAAACCGTCCCCATTAATTTTCAGTCCTGTCATGGCCAAACAAAATTGTAAGTTATACTATAGTCTGAATAATTTCAGTCAACTTTAAAAGGATAAAAGACAAAGCATTACTTGCAAAACTCGAGCTAAAAACTTGGCAAAAGTTGGCCTTTTACACTTAATCACTTTGAATGACCAATTATATTTTATCCCAGACTTGGTGTCATAGGCTTTTCCTTTTTACCTCACATCAAATAGACTTGGCTTGGTTTACAAATTACACATTTTCCGTCTACCCAGAATTGTTCGGTCATGTGTTCCACTGTAAATTACCCAAAATATCTACGATATGTGGTAAACCTGAGAGACTAATAAACTCGACAGTTTGTGTGTGTGTTGTGTGACATCTTATTAAACGCCTTTCAATTTGGTTGTGGTTTGAATGTTTTGGTTAAATTTTGCTTAGTGGCAAATGTATTTGATTGGTGTCTGAGGTTAGTCTGAGAATCTCTACAACTTTATACACAATTTCGATTACCTTATTAATTTGGTATCAATAGAAAATAACTTTATAATCAATTAAAATTGAAGACACTTGATTCATAGAATCAATATTGATATCCTTGAATAAAGTGTCATATGGAAAGAAGACTTCAAGAAAAAGTAGAAGTTTTTGTGAGCCAAAAAAGTGACACTCAAAAAACAAAGAAACAAATTTAAAGAACTTTTAAGTAAGTCAGACAAGAGAAGAGTTTGTGGCAGCTGGAGACCACTTGATAGTCAGTCTGTCTGGGGGGGGGGGTGAAGTAGAAAAGTTTAAAAAGTTCACCAAGAAGTAAACGGAAGTATTCTAAACTCTTGTCTTCCGCAACTGCAAAAGCCAATTGACCAGGGGAAGAGAATATCACAATAGCATTTGATTGTAATATCACAATAATACTAAGTATAACGGTCAATAAAAGAGTGTACAAATTTGCACAATTAAAACTTTGAAGAAACTAAAAGAATCTAGAAATGGTTAATTCTTAAAATAAATGAACTTTTTGCTCGGATAATTAAAACCAAGACCAATGAGAACTGAAATTGTAACTTTTTCAAACAAATTGTGAGTTGCAAATTTTTGCAACAGCAGGCAAATCATTTCGGTAACTGAAACCAGAAAACGAGTCTACATTTTGAAACTAGTTTAATTTTATTTTATACAACTTACTGGCAACGTCTGCTGTGAATGAAACAGATTTCGGTGGAACTTTCACTCATGTTGACATGTGCTGACAGTTGCTTTTGTTGCTATTTTCAGAAACTTTCATATGTTTTCTGTCCTCTTTGAAATGGAAATAAAATAAAAATGCAAATTGAAATGTACATGGCATATGAAATTGAAAACTGCTACAGTTCCTAGAATAATTAATTTAACTTTTTTGAAATGGTAAGCCAAGGGTTTCATGGCTTTAGGGCTTGACAAATGAATAATCTATTTTCATAATAAGAGAGATTTGAGTTCCGTATTATTGTTATTGTTTTAATTGATCATTCAGTTGACTTTGTTAGTTATTAGATTTTTACCCTTTTGAAATTATCTACTTGAACTTTTTATGATATCAATTAACCAACAAATATAAACAAGTGTTGCCAAAGCAACTAATGACTTTTAGCCAAAGGCTGTTTAATATGCCCGGGCAAAGTTTTTGCTGTTGTTTCAGTTCATAATCAACAAAACGAAACAGGTTAAACAAAGCACACAAGAGAGCACTTAAGTGCAATGCACTCCCATGAGGTCAGTTTTGTGCGTCGTTGCTAAAATCTCGGACCAGGCCACAACTTGGTTACCCTCCAACCATTCTGCATACCTTGTCTTGGTCAGACAGGATATGCGGTTGAACGCGTATGTGTGTATCTGTGTGTCTGTGTGAGTGGGTATGGCAAGGAACGTCAATAGAACTAAGCAAACAAAAACTGGCAACTACTATTAGAAAATTGTGGGCATAAGTTGAACATGGAGACGGCGGTGGCCTTTTGGCTACATTTGATGTCTGGACGTACTTTTTCTCGTCCTCTTCTTCTTCATTTTGTTTGCAGTCATTTTCTATGCAAATGCCAAAAGCGTTGAACGCCCACACTGACATACATATGTAATTACATCTTTTCAACATAAAACACTTCCGGTTCATTACTCCGACTGCAAAGATACCGTTGGGCAGTACAGTGGCCCAGCCTCCTATGCATATGCATGTGGATGGAAATGCAAATGCGGATTGAGATTGTGTTACCAGTCAGACTCCTTTGCCATCTCTCAGCAGCTTTGATATTCCATATGGCGCCATTTTGTTTGCTGTTTTCGCTGGAAATTGATTTCAACGCAAGAGAATTTGCATACATGCAACTTTGGATAAGAATATGCGTTGCCATAAGTCCTGTTTGGTGCTTTTCTCAAAACGTGCACTTTTCACTTATGCCTGGATTGCATTTACCTAGGAAAAGGTACAGTTCTTTTCGGCAACAAAACTTATTGAAATAGATTGAAAAAGTTAAATTGATTTCGAAGACTTAAGAGTATATTTTCTATTGATTTTCCTTGATAAAGCTTTTCCAAAAGAGTATAGAGTCTTTGAGAATATCAGCGTACCAAAGGCGTACTATTCATTTTATTACCACTCGTTTAATGTTTATTTAGACATCTGCTTTTTGGCTAGCTTTATTGCATTTATAGCTTAACTCTTTCATCCAATTGAAAAGCAACTCAATGCCAGAGACCATATGGAAATTTAAGCGAATTTATTCAAAATGAACATATGTCCAATGTTGATTTTTTGCGTTTCCTTTTGTGTGTTGGGCCAATCCAATTGGGAATATAGAAAAATGTTTGGCTTGCGAACAAAGTGCGAGACAAGAGTGTGGCCTATTGAATTTTGCCAATATTATTCGATTCCATTCTATGAATTTCAACCAAATACAAACAAGAGAAATCGTATCGAAACCAGAAAAATGGCTAACCAAAAACAGAACAAAAAAAAATTAAATGAAACCCTTCATCACTCACAAAACATTGGAAAACCCGAGTCAACTTCCAATGACAATGACAACGATGACTGTCGAAAAAGGATTTATTTTGTGGGGGAAAAGCATCGAACAAGAAAACACTGAAACATATGGAAAATCGAGTTGCTCTTTTGGCTACCTAACTGGGTTAACCACTTGGAACCAGCAGCTAACCAGAACGAGAACAATGTTGACTGTATTCGAAACACTGAAACGAAATGTCAGAGCGGGTAAAAGAGGCTAAAAAAAAGCAAATCCCATCGACGGCCAAAAGCCTGCCAAGAGCTGCCTTGTCTGATGACTGTCAAATAGTCTACCAATTCGTTCAGATCGGGTTGGGGCGAGACCCAGTTGGTGTAAGAATAGCCCCAGGGAGACTAAGAGGTTGTCATGTTGAGTCAAAAAGAGCAAAAGATTTCTACATATTTGTGGATTTTGTGGTTTTTTGTTTTGTCCTGTTCTTTGTTCTTGTTCTTGTTGTTGTTATTGTCACTAAATAAAATCGCAAAAGACATCTCGTTGGAGATGAAATTTGCTTAGGTTTTCAAAGCAAAACCGAAATAAGATCTTTAAAAATGATTAAAGAGAATCCTTTGGAATTTAATTCTATGTCAATGAAACTAAAAATTTAATTCTTTTCTTTAGAGTTTTGTGGTATTTAACTAGAATTTTTGTGGCCTATACAGACTTGATTGGTCATTATTTGGTTGATTCCTATCCTTTCTCTGGTTACTTGGTTTTTACTTTTCTAGCTTGACTTCTCCGCCTTGATTTATGCTGACTGCTTGTCATACAAAAAGTAAATCAAATCAAAGATAATCACATCAAAAACCATGACAGCTTCTTGAGCACCTCCCGAATTATGCTTACTCTTTTTGGCATATCAGTGAGAAAGACTTGTAGAATTTTCTGATTTAGATTTTTTTCTTTTCAAAAAGTGTATCAAGGTTCGTGTGGTTGCAGCGGAATTATTTGAAATATTTCGACCATTCGGAATTTAACACAATCGAGTGACTTGAGTAGCTACTTGTCGGTTTGGATTGGCTGAGCTTGATAAACTTTAACAGAATGCAAGCCAAGCGTGAAGGAATGAGTATTTGGAACTCAAGGTGAAAGACAGACAGAGTGAAGAAGAAGAAGCAGAATATTGTGGAACTTTCGGCATGCCTGATGGCAGATTGTGATATTGATTGCATTTAGTAACTTGCTTGGCTGTCGAAAGTGAGTGTGGCAGCCAACTGAATGGGAAATTGGTCAAAACCACTCTCCCACTAAACTTTCTCCTTAGAGCTTTCAGAAAAATATACATATACCTACATAAATAAAATCCTTTTATTGAACAACCTGGTCGCTCTTGAGTTGACAGGTTCGGTTGACAGCTCGGTTCTGGTTTGTCACAAATTTTTCAGCTTGATAAATGATTCGAAATCGAAGCTAGACACTTACCGTCATAAGGCATAATACAAAATTCACTCAAATAAATATTAGAAGCACAAACAGTAAACATATTAATTATGAAGCACACTACCTACCTACAAGATACAAGCAAATATTATTGTGACAACAAGAATTCTCAAGGCAACCGCAACAATCGTAAGCACTTTTAACGACTTTCTGTGTTGGAAATCGTGCGGAAATTTCTGCCGTTGCCGCCAAATAAACAATAAATCAAAAAAATATATATACCATATTTACGATATCTGTCTTTACAGAAAGTGGTAGAAAAGCCAGGCATCGGCCAAAAAACTGTGTAAAAGTATCTGGAGGATGAGGTTGCGAATTTCTCATGGTAGAATTGGGGTAAAATGGTTTTACAATATTCATATATATATTGGCTGCTCCCTTTTTCTCTTTCATTTGCTTTTACTGACTCGCCTGACTGGCTTGGTATGAAATTTTTGGCCCTCATATGACATAAACAAATATTTGTGGGAAATTCGTTTGCCATTGTCGGCGAGGATGCCACAGTATTGCCTGCTTTCAGACGCTACCAAAAATATGCCAACCAATTTGTTGTTATCATTTCTGACATTGTCGTTTCTTTTTTTGATGCGGCTACCAAATTGTTGAATATTTCGATAGCACAAAGAGAGGGCAACAATATTAAAATACGAAAATACAATTTTTTATATGCCATGCCATATTTTTCTATTAAATTGTTCAACCAATTAAAGACACAGATACAGATACAAAATTAATAAGTTCGCGTAGCTGATTGGTTTACCATGACAACACTTTGGATACAAGGTAATTATATCTTAATTTCTGAGAAATCAAATAACACAAAAACCCATACAACCACACACTCAAGTCCTATCTCAAAAACTAACACGAATAGCAACAATTGATTTGTCTAGTGCCAAAGTGCAAATTAATAGTTACGCAAGGTGAGTCTATTCAAATTAAATTAACGCTTCGATAAATTTTGCTACGTAGCTTATCAGATTAGAAAACTAAAAAATCGAAGTACTCCAAACAGCAATTCCATAATTGACTCATTTCAAGGCTGGCTGAATAAAAAGTTGCACAATTTTATGGATTTTATGATTTTTTTTTCTGGCTATAAATTCATTTCAACCCCATCAATATATCTATTATTTTTTTTTACCCTGTCACTCATCAATTATTAATATTTCAATTTTAAAAATTGACTTGGAAAGGAAAAACAAAAAGAGCCACGCGCTAGGCTGTTCAGGAAAAAACATAGCATACTTTTTTGGGCATAATTAATTTTTTGCTTGACTTTTCCATGACAAAATGTTGGGCAAATTTGATTTAGCAAACCCTGTTTAAAATGTGCCTTTTCCTTTTCTTTTTTTTTAAGGTTAATTAAGTAAGAAAAATTAAACCAAACTCAACATTTTAATTTAAAATATTGAACCGCAACTTTAAGGCAATTAGAAGTGCAGAACAAAAAGTAAATTAAGGTATTCCAAGAAATCAATTTAATTTTAACTACAATAAGAATTTTTTGCTATGAATAAGTGGAAAGTTTAATTAACTTGTGGGTAAGCTCTCTTTCTGCTTTTAAAATCACAAGTTTTTATTTGTTCCGCTCGATGAAGCCTTTTGGGCAGTTTGGGGCTTCCATTATCCATTAACCGGGTTAAGCACAAGCCTTTTAAAATGCTAATAAATCACTTAGATTAACACTTAACCATTATGGCTGAGTCTCTGAAATTACACCGAACCCGTCAATTCCACTTAAGCTCACAAATTAATTACAGTTTTAATGGCTCTGAGTCCGAAAAAATTTGTGTTTTTAATTATTCAATTTAAGTGTAAATGAATCAAAGTTAAAAAAGTTCCATTGAACTTATTATAGAGTATATACTGAAAGGTAAAAAATTTAATTCATTCGTTTTTAATCATTTGTGGGCAATTTATTAACCAGTGGATAAAGATACACTCGAAACATTTAAACAAGCAAACACTCGATTGCATTGTCACTCGGAATGTCTGATAAAAATGCACATACATTGTTCCCCCCTCTAAATTAATATGCCACGTAGACTGGCAACATGGATATGCATAAACCATATCCACAAAAATATATATATGGTTTTTATTTTGAGTCAGCCATTTGAACCAAAAATTTCTTTTTATGATTTTTTTCTTCTCCTTTTTTGGCAGCTCGTTTATATTGAATATTTTTGTGTGTATTTAACTCAGCATACAATTTTCCATTTAAGCGCTTTAGTGTTGAGCAAGGTTCCGATACAGGAACTTTAAGAATTGCAAGACTATCACAGTGGAAAATTTGTTCAAAAACTAAAAGCCAAAAAAGGGAATGCCAGTGTCTTAAAAAACTCTCAAATTTGAGCAATAAATCATCAGGCTTTATTGGAATATTTTCAGTATAAATAGTATCAAATGAACTAGTTTGAGCAACTCTAAGCCGCCCACTCAACTGCAGTGCAGAATTTCCTGTTTCAAACACCATTAAGGCGATTATCCAACTCTGCCCGCTTCTGTCTCTTCCCCTGTTAATTTCCTTTTCAGCCAAGCATCACTTGCATTTCGATAAGCACTGTTAAATAAAATAAGAAAATGAACACAAAAAAAAAGAAATCTCTTTTAGCTGGTAAATCACGTAGCATTTGCAATTTTCGGGGTATTGCAAATTCCCTTACCAAAAATGCACTCAACTAAGTTGTCGTCATTTAGTCTGCTGACTTGACATGTTTAACTAGATAGTCTAATGGATATCCTGTGTTTCATTTTAAGACTTTTGACATTAATTGCCCAAATGCAATCAACACTAAAAGTGTTGAGAAAAGTGTCATGAAATTTTGAACCCAACAGAAAAGGGCACACTTGACTTGTCAGAAAATTAATACCAACAAATGTTGGAAAATCGAAAACAGAAAATATTATTCTCATGTAGAACACAACACATTCAAAAGTCAAGATTATCATTGCCCATATCAAATAATCCAAGTTGTACTCAGCAACCACAAATCCCTTATGAGCAATTGAAAATCATAAGGCCTGTTGTAGTTCCTTTTGCGTTCTCTCAATTGGCTAAGATGCAACAGCATCAAGTAAGCCACATCACAAACACAAACACACAGACAATGTGTAAGCATATTTAAGCCATACAATTTGAAATTTTGAGTCCCACAAAGCGCATAGGTTGCCATTACTGCAAATTGGACCTACACGACGTATGCGTGATGTGCATATTCTCATTGTCTAACCAAGTGACTACATAAGATATCCTTTATGTGCACATTTGTGGCTAGCCCTACGGTAATCTGAGACAGTTGTTTTTGACACGTTATGGACTTTAAATTTTAAGGATACAAATGAAAGGATTTGAAACCAAAAGAAACCATATTCCATTTCGTTATCAAAAGATAATTAGCTTTGGACTCTAAATAAATATCAAATCCCACCTAATTGGAGTTGGATGCTTCATTCAGTAAGTAAAACAAGTGGAAGGCTTAAATTATTTTTAATCTCTGTTTTTTTTTTTTTTTTTAATTTTATCTCATCATAGTTTCTTGTCTTATCAAATAAAATGTTTATTTTCATTGTTTAATTTCAAGTCTCTTATTTATTCGCTAAGTCACGTATGCTCTTTAAACTTCGTTGAAATACACTGCACACAAATAGGATTAAAATTTATATATAGAGAAATGAAAAGCACATGCAAATAACAGAGAAAAAAATTATATCAAAAACAGACATACATATGGCTATTTAACATGATGGCAACAAACCACAGCTTGTTGGTAGGCGAAATCCAACGAGTTGAAACACAGAAAATATTATGCAAATATTTGGGTTAAATTTTTGGCCAGCTAAGCATAAAATTCTGCAGAAAATGTAAATATACGAAATGAATACGAAAAAAAAACGCAATTGAATTTTTACTCTTTTTATGTTGATTTCTCTTGATGACACTCGAAGTGAATGGCTTGATTAATGAGTTCATTGTACGTGCACCATTTTTGGAATGATTATAAAAAATGCGTATCCAGAAATCAACAGGTTGTCAATTTGTTGTAATTTTCTAGTCTGACCTCCTAACTATTTCTAAATCCAATGGAAATTTATTTGCTTGACCTTATTTGGCTTTTAATTTATGAGATACGAAAACGCACTCACGTAGATACTTGAAGGAATTAAGAGTTTCATTCTCGTTTACCCCTCGCCGGCTTCCTGTTTTCCCATTTTCTTACTATATATTTAATGCAGCCTGACAGCCATAAAAGTCACATTTATAACAACAACAACGACAACAACAGCAACAACAAAGTTGTTTGTCCGTGTATGTAGAGGACAATTTTTTCAATCTCCACTAATTTATGTCAATTTGGATATTTATGTAGTACGCGTCTCCAGCTCCGGCTCCGGCTCTGGCTCGGTCTCCTGTGTCCCAGTCAACAACAACAACAAGAACCACAAAAACAACAATTCCATTAGCCTTGCGGTTCCATTTTGTTTCCTACCATGACTCTATTATTTTCTATCCCTGGCTGCTGCTGCTGCTTCTACTGCTGGTTTGGCTTTGTGTAATTACAATTTGCCATCGCTTTAATTTAATATCATACTCAATATGGCAAAACACGAAAATATATATTGGACACAGGACTTTGGACACTCTGTGTGTTTATAATGCGAATAACACCAACAACAACAACAAGAATAACAACTCAATTGAATTGAAATTAAATTTAGTTGTTCTTGCCTTAATAATTAGTTTGGTTATTTCCCCAGCTGAGCCTTCACTTAACTTATTAGTAAAATTCTATAGTGGTCATTTTTTTTTTTTTTTGCTGAAAATTGCTTTGAATATTAAATAAGCGTAAGAATTTAATTTCAATTAAATTAAATGTTGATTAAATGTTTCCACAAAATTCTTTGAATTTCATTTGAATACAAAAAGATTCTTGAAAAAAATTCCAGAAATTCCTTTATGAATTCTTTATTCAAACCGTTTTAAAAAATTCAATTACAATTTAAATAATAACAAAAAAAATATTAAAGTTGAGAAAATAAATTTTAAAATGTCCACTATAGATTCGAGTTTATTAAAATCATTTATTAATCCGATTTCCCCATCAAACAGAACCTTGTCTTAATCCCTTAGACAGTGGGTAAAATCATTTTGACCATATCGAAAATCTTCAGACAGTCCCGTTTAAGCCAACTTGTTTTCAAATAAAATATATTTTCTCTTTATGTAAATTTTGCCAGACACTTTATAAAAAATATAAGAAAAAAAAATAGTTTTGTGTGTGTGTGTTTTTTTTTCCTCTGATTTGTTTGGCAATTGTTATTGTACTTGTTGTTGGTCTGACATGTGTTGCAGATTTATGGCTTAAAATTGAAAATATAGACCAAACAAAATTGTGTATGTGTGTGTGTGTGTGTATGTGTGTACGTGAGTATTCATAAGCTATGCAAATGAGCGTGAAAATGAAAGTGAAAGTGTGAGAATGTCTGTGGGTCTCTGACAGGTCCTTAAACCAATTTAAATTGTTGACAAATATTTTCCGGCTGTTTGCCTTGAGGCAACTTTATTGTGCTTCTGAAAACATTTTAATAAGTTTTCTCCCCATCCCCCTCGTCTTTTGGCAGGAAAGTCCTGCAGACCGTAAGTACGCACTTCAGCACTTTGGAGCCTTCACAAAATGAAATATGTCCGCACATTTAAGTTATTCTTGCAATAAATACAGAAATGACTACAACAACAACAGCAACACCACCAAAATTGGCAAACCAAAAAAAAAAAGTCATAAGGTTTGAGGTCGCCTTGATGGTCGTCTCTTTCTATTGTTGTTGCTGGTTTCTTGGAGGTGGCCCAACCAATTCAGAGCGCAAATTGAAAATGACTGGAAGAAGTTAGTTGAGAGGTTAAAGAAAACAGCTTACTAAAGTGTTTTTCATAAATTGAAATATCACTTTTCAGATTCCAGCTTCAATTGGAGCATTCATTTTTTCACCCCCCGCATCATAAAATGCAACAAATCAAATTATAATTTGGTATTCAAGACACACACAAAAAGCGCACAGTTAATGGATTTGCCATTGTCAATTTCTGTTTTTTCAGTGCGGACACGAATTATTTACTCAACAATTCCTATTGCCTGTCAATTGCCCAGCCCCTGGCAGCTGGCACTGACAGCAGCGGAAAAAGCAAGTCGGTCGTGGAAATGGAAACTAACAAAACAACAATCCAATTCAACACTATCTTTTCTCTTTTTTTTTTTGTTTTCATCTGCCCTCCTCTCTCGCTCTCAATTTTTATTTTCATTTATCTCACTCCCCTTCAAAGGTGTTTCATTTTGCATTTGCCTCTTTGGATTGTTCGCCCGGTGACAGTGTGTGAGTGAGTGTTTGAGTTTATATTGAATGATTGATTGCAATTTGATGCATATTGAAAATTGTTTTTTAATGGCAAACACCTTTGTCCGATTGTCCAACACACTCGTGCGTAAAAAAGCCTCTACCACGTGCCCCATTCAAAGCTGAAAGAAATTGGAAATATACTAAAAAAAAAGAATCTATGTATAAAGTCATCAAACTATTTTATTCTACTCGTTAAACGTAAAGCGATTTATTTAAAAAAAAAATCTATTTTATTTTTGTTATTTTTCTAGTTTTTAAATTAAATTTCTTTTCAATTTAATTTTGAGCTATAATTTTCTACAGATTTCTTTATTTTGCAAAAAATAAAAATTGTTTAACAACTTACAGATTTAATTATTATTATTTGTTTTCTCTAAATAAAAAGAAAACTCTATGAATAATTTATTTGTTTTCACCACAATTCCAGTTAAATTAAATATTTCATTATTTACAAATAAAATGTTGATTATAAAATATTTTAATTTGCATATGGAAATATAATCATTAGCATTTTTTTTTTATATATATTTAAAAAATTAATCCTAAAATCAATGAATCATTCTGCTCTTTTATTTATTTATTATTTGCCTGTGTGAACCTATTTATTGACCCTTTGACTGTCGATAAATAAAACATATTTTATTCAATGAATTCGTGAGTGTAACTTGATAAGAGTAAAGTTTATCACATATTAAAATGACATGACCCATCATAAATGACACGCTCAGAGTCAAGAACCCTGTCACCTTATTAGACCTTCATATATCAGTTACAACTATTTAAGAACCCCATCAAAAACAGAGCCCTTTCAACTTCTTTCTTAAGTAGTAAAGTAAGACGAAGAAGAAGAAGAAGAAATGTTAATGTTGAATATCGAAAATGCTTTAAGCTTAACTTGGTCCATTACCATCAACAAACTATTTGCCCACTGAAGCCTTGGCTGTTTTCTATGTCATTAGCATGCCAAAAGGCATAAATAAATAACGAAAAGGGGCGAAGGACAATGCCATCGAAGGGCAACCTACAAAGCACAACAATATAAAGAAACAAACACATTAAAATATGTACATACAATATAAAGGGATGCACAGCAAAAGTCACGGTTGGCAAGTGAAAAGAAGTCAAAGAAAAGCAAAAAAAAAAAAAAATGAAAGTAAAATAAAAAGAGCTTGACTGCTGATGTGGCAAATGCTTAGAAGGACAATGTGCGATAACGATGCTGATGACAATGAAGTGGACATTCAACACAAAAAAGACCCAAAGACAGAGCAGAATTTAAGGCAAAAAAAAAACTGGAAATCCTTCGGAGAAAACTAAGAAAAAGTGGAGTAGATAATGAAAGTTTCTCACCAGAGAATAGTTCAAATTATATAAATAAATTTGTATCTATGTCAAGTCTAAATGAGAGTTAAAGAACCAAAATTAGGTAAGTTATTCTGGGTTATTAATTTTCAATAAAATCCTTTGCGTTCTAAAGGAAAAATATTTGAAGGAAATTTCTCGGATACCTCCCAGTCCCTTTGACTTTATTTCCTTGGAACAGCTTAAGAGCAATATTTCTAATTTATTACTATGGAGTTCTTCAACAAAATAAGGAAAGAAAATAAGAGTAATAAAAAAAAAGCTAATGCATAACAATTTCTAGACAAAAAGTAGCACAAAAATGACCATGAAAAAAAATCATGGAAAGCGAAGGCGATGAAGGGCAAGTTTGAAAATACTTCTTTCCTTTATTTATTCATGGCAACCAAAAATACAAGTATACTAAATATATTGAAATGAGTTTCTATACAAAAAAGTCGCACCCACATTTTGGGTGACTTGCAGGACAAATTTGAATTCTGACATTCTAAAGACTTGGAGGCAAGCGAACCTTAAAAGTAACAAAAGAAGGGTGAAGCTTCAAAAGAAAAAGTCCATACAAATTGTATAACTTTTTGAGGACTTTGAAAGAGTCACAGATGCTTTGACTTTTTTATTCAACGAGCTTAAAAATATTTGATTAGCCTTTTTTCCTAATTGATATTTTATTTTTAGTTAAGTTGAATCCAAGATTTTAACAACTTGACAAATTAATTACTCCGAGTCTTAGGGTTTATTATTTTGTGGTAATTATTTGCAGGGTTCTCTTAATTAATTAATTCATAAGAAAAAAGTTTAGAAAAGTTACAACGAACCAACTGAAAGTATTGTGAGAACTTAAAATAGCCATCGTGTTTATAGCATACTTTTTGGGGCAAGTGCATTTTAAATTTAATTTACTATTTCAATTAACAATATAACATTTTCTACTTTTCTTTCACTTAAATATAAAGGCTTCTTTTATTGAGTATCTAAATTTGTGTCCATGGTTGAGAAAAATATGAATTCTACGGTATTCAAAAGTCAGCCTTCTGTAGTGTTTTTTTTTTTCGCTGACAAAGCCTTTGAATTTTAAAGACAAAAACCCTTTAAAATATCTGTAGCAAGCATAAATTTAAAGTGTGCTGTGAAGAAGAAGGGCTAAGGCATTAGCATCCATTTCAAGTCTTATAATGTATTCAAATTGTATAAAATTGTCTTAAGCTGGTACGCCTGCACAATGCAAATAAGCCCCAAGAGATGATTAGATCCTGATGAGTGTCAAGGCGTAAAGACAAAGAGACTGAACTCTTTAAAGGTGCTCTTGAGGAAGGAAGGAAGCTGAAAACACCGCCAAAAAACAAAAAAAAAAATGTCAAATTAATTTATCGCAGGCCAAAAGAAAACGGACCGCGATTTTGCCTTTTTCAATCAGAATCAACCTAAGCCCGAAACCAAGACGAAGGTAACAATGTAACCAGTTGGCAAAGCCGTTGAAATGCTTTTGGCCTAAAGAGGCTGGAGTGAGTGTGGCTTTGAATTTCTTGTCACGTTTTATGAATTTGCTGCGTTTGCCAACTGCCAAGACTTGAAGCTGCCTGCTGTGTCTGCCGTGCTGTCAACCGTGTAACCAGACAGTTCAGTCTCACTTACATAAGACTGATGAGCAGGCAAAAGATGGATGATTACTTGCTTGGTGTGTGGAGGACCCAGGAGAACTAGCAAATCGAGCAGGCTGCTAACAAAGAGTACTCATCAGACTATGGCAGACACCAAAAACCAGCAATAGTGCTGGCTTATACAGCTTTAGGTTAAAGCCACAAACAAGGACCTACAAAAAGGCAGCCTGCTAGGCAGTCAAACTTGAAGAGTGCACTCTAGTTTACGGTAAAGGTAACGTTAACGGTAACAAAACCAGAAACACACGCATAAATTAGTCAATCAGTAGCCAAAAGGATTAACGAGAAAAACGAACCCAGAATACACCAGCCTCTCCACATATGCCAGACCGAATCTTCACTTAAATGCTTCAATCTGGCAAACACAATTCCTTCCACATCATAAATCAGAGAGCAATCAACGTTATGTTTTAGAAAAGACAAAGTGTACACATTATTAATGAGGTTTTCAAGTCTATTTTAATTACAAAAAAAAAAGAGAAAAAAGGAATAGCAAAATAAAGAAGGTTGATCGGTCTTCAGACAAAATACAATCAAAATGGCTCAGACTAAAATAAAGAGAAAAGCCAAATATATGAAAAAGAAAAGCACTTAAGCTATTTGCACGGTCGAAAATGTATATGTATTTGAAAAGCTAAGTAAATAGCGGTAAGAAAAAAAAATAAATACACATTTTTGAGTTTGACTCAATCGAAATGCCAACTGACAAGACAATAGGCAACCGAAAAAATAAATCCTCAAAGAAAAAAAGCCTTTGGAGTTGCCTGAAAATATCAGTGACTTATAAAGGAAATAGCAGTGACTGATAAAGCGTTTATGATCAAAAGTTTTGGGACAATTCAAGATACAAAATATGAATCAGAAATTTCCGAATGATATATTTGATACCAAATTGATTGATAACAAAAAGGTTCCATCAAAATTAATGAGGAGCCTTTTGAAGTCTCACCAAATCTAGCCTTAGCTTCTTAGACTGTACTTATCAAATATAAAGATTGGATCATTGAATTAAATATTTACTTGACTGACTAAACAGAACAACTTCCGCCAAAAAAATTTGATGTATCTCTGGTGAAATCACAGTTCCTCTGCTGACAATCCCTCATATCTAATTCCTTGGAAAAAGCTAAAGAAATGCTTTCACCGTATGTGTGCGGCTGGCAGTGCGTGTGTAACAGCATTTTGGCCATATTGTTGATAATTTCGAGCATAATTTGTTTGCTTGGCCCAAACAAAAGCCCTTGTCACACACTCTTCCTGTTGAAGTATCCACAGTTTATGGTTTTCGATGTTAGGTAGATTTACTTTAATGTGGTCATACGAAAGCCTTTCAATTCTGCACTGTCGTGTTTAGCTTAGCTTCGTTTCGGTCTCCTTGTTTCTGTTTTGCCATTTTTAATGCCAACGCTGCTGTTTGTTTGCTGTTAACAATTAAAAGGCACACACCTGTTTGTGCAATGTTTCATGGCTATTATTAGAATTATCCTGAACGAAGCCGTCATCGCTTTCCTCATCATGTTCATCATCGTCATGAAGAACATCATTATCAGCACTTGTCGCTGTCGTTGGCTGTCTGCGTGAGTGAGTGAATGAATTACTCAAACTAATATCAAGAATAATATTTTTCTGCTTCATTCCCCCAATGTCAGGCCACAAGACAATTACGACTTATTAACTTGATAAATTAAAGTGAGAAAAGCTTTCAAACAGACAAACAATGACAGCGTGTTAAGGTGTGTAAATAATAAGAAGAAACTCATAAATTGTTGCCCAACAACGAAATGCTATCAAAATAAATAAATAAGTGAAAGGAAGAGCAAATAAATTGAAAGAACATGCTTTAAAAGGGAATTGTCAGTGAAGTTTGAAATTGGCATTTATGTAATTTATTTATTGTCCATTGAGAGATGTTGGCTACGTTGTTGGCTTGGGATCCACACCAGATAATCTCTACAAGCTGCTAGACAAAATTCGAAGAAAGTCAGGGTCAGGTTTGCCATCTTCGATTGAGTTAAAGTGCCTCGGGAAGCAGCAAAAAAGAAATAAAAATAAAAAGAGTTTCTTGTGTTCAGGCATGTGCCTTGGCACAACCGTGCGTATGATTGATGTAACCTAGTGCGATTTTGACAGCACCATTATCTATGTGTGTGTGAGTCTGGTGGTGTACATGTGTGCTATGAACACGTGATGAACAGGCATGAAAAAAGGATAGAAGAAGAAGAAGATGGAGATGGAGAAATGGCAGACAACTGAGCTGGCGTTTCAGTGAGTGCCTTGCTTGTCCATTTGCCTGCAAATGGCAATCTCCTCTCAGCCAAGTCAAATGAAAAGCGGGCAGAGAAACACGCGTTTTCTATATCTCTCCGCCCCTTCAGTCTGACAGCTTGATGGCATAAGAAAGTGTTAAGAATGGTGGAAAAAGAAATACTGTGCAAGCTGAGGGCTGCCAACTCGGCTTTGATACTCTACTTTACTTATAATTGATGCCACGCATCCACTGAAATTGCAGCTTCGTCACACCGGAAACTCTCAAAAGGATAGTCTCATTTCCATTTCAGCTTACCGTTCTCTCCTTCACCCCTTAATTTACGGGCTTTCGTATAGCAGACTGATGAATGAAATAATCAAGAATTGATAATGTGACTCTACTCCATTCCCGCCAAGCCGGACTCCCCCTGTTTGTTTGTGACCACACAGTACGAAATTAACTTTTGCAAAGTGTTTCTTCACGGCGGGTCAACAACAGCACGAGTTTTATTGAAACACATCAGTCAATGTTTAATTATGAAAATTACATTCATTTATAAAACGTGACTGACCTGACCCTCTGACTTTGTCCTGACATCTCTTAATTGCATATATATATCAATTATGCGAAACGTTGAAATGATACAATAAAAAAATATTCACATAGATATGGAATTAACGAAATACATTTAACAGAAATTAAAATCAGACATAATCTTTTTAATAAACAGGATACTTTTCACCCTAACCTAAAAAATATCTTTCATTGATTAACAAAACTTTTACGTGATTTCTCGGAATTTTTAAATAAATATTTTTCGGAATTATTATTATCTCCTAAATTATCTCTTTCATAACTCATTTTCTAATTATTTTAAAATTAATACTTCATAAGATGATTTGACTATTTTCAAGAGAATTTAATCGTAGGATTTGAGAGGCAGATGCAAAATTCTATTTAAAATTAATTATGATTGATATTTTATTTGTATCAGAAGACTTTCTAATTAATTTTAAAAGCTCTCAAACTATTTTGAATTTATGCGTAAAGTCTATTTTTTTTTACCTGCGAGTCTAGAGTATAAATATTTAATAATATTTTTGTGCCCATCGAAAGTGCTATTGGCTACTCTTGATTGCAATTTCCAAGCGAGGGGAAATATCACAATATTGCAGAAAAATAATAACAGACATTTAAATGGGCCACTTCATGCAATCAAAGAGAGAGAACAAAAGAAAAAATAAAACAAATAAATGTTGGAAAAAATAAAGCCAAACGTTAATATCGGGCGCAGAAGAGTTTTATATACCCTAATGATCTGGGTTTTTGTCTGATTTACCATATGGAAACTATATCATCTAGCTGTTTGTTTTCATTCAAATTTCTCACAAAATTATTGAGAAAAAACATATCACAACCTTTAAATCCTTTTTTCAATTCCAAACGGACTTATGGGAGCTATATTATATAGTAGTTCGATCTTGACCTTCACCTTCTTATTAGCTAACAAACATATATGTTTAAAATTGTTACTTACAATTCTTTCCGAAAATAAAATCTTGAAAAATATATTAAAAATAATCTAGTCCCTGGACAGAGCTGACCAGATCTATTTCTCTAGGTAATCTTCATATCTATGTTACATACTTTTTCACAAACTCAATATACGTTTTGTACCTTAAGGTACAGGGTATAAATATTTATATACATATAGGACAGGTGAATAACAATTATCCCATTCAAAAATAAACAAGAGATATGGTTTTATGTCAACTGAAAATTAATTGAAATGCGTTTTATTAATTTGTATTCATTCATTCTTCGGCTTAAATTGGAGATATCAAATTCAGAATAAATGGACCGTTAGTCTGGCCATTTAAAATTAGCTAATTTGGTTAATTGGATGACTCTTTCTCTCCGTTCGATGGGCAATGAAAGTTTTCCCACAAAAGTCATTGCAATTTCTGTTGTCCAGCAGCTAAAGTATACCATTCTCATTTTGTATGTCATACAAAAGGTAAAAGGTCACATCAAAAATAATAATTTCCTAAAACTGCAACAACATTTTTATTTTGACCTTGTGGGCTAGTCATAAATTTTACGGGCATAACCAATCAGGCATACAAATTAATGTGTCCTTTGGAAGTAGCCAATTCCGATGGATTGGATTGTTGCTATTATTATTATATCAAGAAGGATTTCAAAGCCAGATTAAATAAAAAACTTTGTGACTTGTTGCCGGTAATTTCAATTGCCTTTAGCAAGTTTTCTGGAAAACTACAAAGACGATTGCAAAAATAACAAAGGAGTACTTAAATGGCAATTCCAGCATTGAAAAGAAAGAATCAAGAAACGTGCTTCTAACTTGAAAGGACCAACCAACTAAGTGGCAGATTTTTACCCTTAAGCATTTTTGCTTTGTAGGTTGGTCGGGCTTATAATTGCCCCTTCAGATGCTTCTTCAAAGTCAGAGACAGACAGACAATGGTGAATATTGGAAAAAACTAATAAACTACAATGAAAAAATAATGGCTTTGTGGGCATCTTAAATGTCACTGCTATTTATTCGTAGAACCAAATTGATTTGATTCCTAGAATTGCCTTGGAAAAGTTTTAAGTTTCAAGAAATCAAAGCAACAGGTTTTTCCCTACGAAAACATCGAACACATCGAATGTTGCGCAACATTTATTGGATTGGCCAAAATGTTAAATGAGTCAAACTCGAGGAATCTAGCGCCTGCGCTTTGAAAGTAATCCAAATAAAACTCACTCACAAATCACTCAAAATATTTCAAAGATTTTCTTGTTGTCTTCAGGAACCACATTATAAACTATTCATAACTTTGTATTTTAAAGTACATAATTAAGCTTTGACTCAGTACTTTCAATTTTTAAGTGTCACATACACCCAAAGCAAATGGAACTGTCAAGTGGTTGGTGCTTCTATTCCAATGTCAGATGCAAGTCCAAACCGCAAAATGCTGAGCTCTGCCACATGATGTTGTATTTTGGTGTATTTTGTGTAGAAAGAATACAGATATCAGATGTATCTTTTCGTTTTTTCCTTGGATTTTCTCAACAAATTAAATTAAATGTGGCTTGTAATATGATTGCAATGGTCACAACCAGCGAGCGGAAACTTTTGTTGGAAAAGGCAAGACAGCCAGCAAGATGAAGCCGAGGCAGGAAGCCAACAATAACTGCACAAATTGTTATAATAAAAGCACAACAATAACAACAAACTAGTGGCACAAGTAGTGGCCAGATAAAAGGGCGAGAAAAACTAACAAAGTGGAGAGTGCGTGTCTAGTCTGGAGAGTTCTGTTCAGGAAGCGGAAGTCTTGGCCAGTCTACCAGATTGCCTGGTAGCTCGAAACTCTTAAAGCTTGAAAGGTCGAACAGAACATGCTCTTTTCTTGCAATAGTTCAATCTAGACCAAAATCGGTACAGCAAACAAATTTAATCAACATTTTTCAATAAGTTACAGATATATAAGCTAAGCCACTAAACTATGACCAGTACTTGATAGAGTTATCCCAGGAGTCTTAGAGATCTATACTGAACCGACTTAAGATTATAGGAACACCATTTGATAAAGTAATCTGTTCTGAAGTTCGACAAATCCATTTTGAACTGATATAACTGACCTAATGCTTTACTTTTACCATGCTCGATGTAAATATTATTTGGAATAGTTCAATCGAGACCAAAATCGGTATAGCAAACAAATGTAATCAACATTTTTTTCAACAGGTTAAACTAAGCCGCCCTAAAACTATATGACTACCATTTTATAGGGCAGCCCCATGGCAATCGGAGACATATACTACGCCGACATAAGATCATGTGACCACTATTTGATAAACAAATCCCTTTTAAACTGACTTGACTATATGGACTTCTCAACTTTTGGAGGTCTCCTTCTACAGGTCAGATCTAAAGAAAGATTTATCTTCAAAAAGAGTTCAGAACCAAAAACCAAATCGTAATGTATTGAATATACTTATTACAAATAGGATATTTCATCAATTGTTAAATAAATTATGGATATGTAACCTAAGCCGATATGACCACAATTTAATAAAGTGATCCCTTGGGATTTGTTTAATCCATTTCAAGCAGACATGACATGATATCAATTCCTCATCTTTTGGGAATCGCTTTCCACACTTCAGATCACAAGGAATATGTTTCTCCAAAAAGAATATAAAAACGCTTTCAAAGACCGTGCATTTAAGTGGGGCTTTGTAATGACTTGTTTTGCGACAACTGTCTTCCTGCTTTTTTTATTATTACTTTTTCCCCCCTTTAAGCATTTTATTGAATTGCTGTGCGTGGTTTCATGTGTACAAGGGAAAATTCGTATTGTTTTCTCCTCTTGCCTGTCTGCCCTTATTTTTCTTATCCCAGTCTTTGGCGTAGCTGGTGCCTTATCGCATCGTGACCTGCCTTCTCTTGGCTTTCACCAGTGTATTCATCGTCCACGTCGTTGTTGCTGTCGCTGGTGCTGTTCGTCTGGAGTGCCAAGCCTCATACAATATAAAATGTTAAAGGTGTGCGCGTGCGAATTTATGTACAGTTGCCACCCTTCACACATAATTCAAGTCAAATTACATGACGACGGAAATCTTAAGCTCGGCCCTGCAGTACTTGTTACAAGTGTCCAACTAATTGCGGTACAAATTATTATTTAAGCAAGTCAAATATTTAGCTTTCTTTAAATCAAAATGAGTAAATTTTTAAAGAATCCTTTTAAGCTATTCAAATTTGTATGTTAATGAGAAAAGGGAAGCGTTTTTTGATTATTTTCATTGCTTCCTTGACTGGACAGCTCCAATGCCAATTTAATCTTTTATGGTCTACTTAAGTCAATTGGCGTGCACTGACGGAACTGCACTATCCTGTGAGACAACTTTTGTAGCACTTAAAGTAACTGCAAGAATAACACGTATAAAATTTCTTTCTTCTGCTGACTGAAAGATACCCTAAACTAAATTTAAATAATCTTATTAAAGATACCAAAAAATTAAAAATTCTTTCACATTTTCTAGAATATTTTTGCGAAATATTCATATCGTCACTTTTATGAAAAGCCACTTAAATTCAATATACTTTATCAAATAGCAAAAATCTGCTTGGAATGTTTCAAGGAAAAATTCAGTTTCTCTGGTTAAACTGAAATCACCAAAGTGCAATTTAGAAAATTTTTATGCACTTCTTGTACCAGTGCAAAATACTATTCAACTAAATTGGATCATAAAAGCCATAAAAACATAACTATACAAAAAGCTCAAATGCACAAAAAAAAACTAAAGTTCAAAAGGTGAAGGGGGATAAGTGTACTCGAATTTATAAAAGTCACGCGCTCTTTCAGAGAGAGAATTGAGCATATTTAAACTTGAAGTAAAATGATTTGACTTTGATAAGAAACTTGAATAAAAAATGATTGTAAATAAAACTTACCCCAAATGAGATTACTTTGATGCATTGTTTGATGGGTTAGAGTTGTGTTTACGGGAAGCGCGGCGCTGCAGATAAAAGCGAATAAAAAATGTATTACCATGACCATAAAATCATTATAAACATATTAAAATCATAAGGCACACGCACACACACAAGCAAAAAAAAAATACCAAGAACAAAAAAGGAAACTCATAAAAGCCAGAAGGAAATAAAATGAACAGTTGGGTAGCTAAAAGAAAAAGCAATAAAGCAATAAAGCCAAATGGTCAGACCTTCAGAGGAGAAAGTCCCGGGTGATTTCGATTGGGTCAGTTCAGTTGCATATGAAGCACTGTCATTGTCGAGCTGGTGAGACTGCTGAGAGTTCTGTCAATAAATTGCAAAAAAAAAGGTCACCAGCACCCACAAGGCGAGGCAGAGAGACTCCCTCCAAGCCAAAAAAAAATGAGCAGGAAAACATTGCATTGAGTTAAGGTTCCTTTTTTTTTACAGAACTTTGTTGTACCGTCAGTCAGTGCATCAGTATTGGCTTGTGGGCTTACTTGCTGGCCTGTCAGTCATTTAGTCAATGGAGGCGTGCATGAAATTCCGGTTGCACCAAGCGGAAATTGCATTTACACGCGTCGCCCAACCTTCCGAAAATTCGCCTATAGCCTCCGTCATCAACATTAACCAAAATCCCGATCTACCCCCGACCTTGCCAATTTCACTCATATGGGTTGGGTCGCTTTTTGATTACAATGCCAGGGGCGTAAACGACGCCCTTTGGAATGGCAACATTATTGAACTTTCGAGAGCCCACACATGCTACACTCAAATCCGACAGAGCTGCGATACCACTAATAACCTTGTCAGATTGATAAGAAGTACAACCTCAGAACAACAACAACACCAACACCAAAAACAACTTGATTGACCTTAGCGAGGCGTTGTCCAACATAATAAGCAAACTTTCCTACCCAACAACTCATAATCTACCCATCTCTGTCTTCTTCATCTTCTTCTTTATCGGCGTCCTCGCAAAACAAACACAACCTGAAACTCAAGCCAACAACACGTTGATTGAAAAACCTTTACCCGTCTGGCCATGACGTCCATTGTATGTTTGTGTGCAAGTCCAAGCTACAGGACAACCTATAAGCAACTAAGGTGTTGGCCAAAGGCGTCAATACACATGCTGGGCAAACAGCAACATATTCAACCATACTCTTGACCTTGTTGCAATCTTAAGTAAAGAACTTGAAGGATGAGAGATTTTTTTTTTTTTTTTGGTTTACAAAGTTTCTCAAAAAAAGTATCAAGAAAGCTTGCCAGTTTATTTACTTACACCTACGGCAAAACTTAAAAATTATACAAGCCGAGAAATAAACAAATATTTATAGTGACAATTAAAAATTAAATATCGTAGGAAAAGATAAAATACACTTTTTCTTAATAAAATAAAATAAAAATAAAAGAAGAGCTTAGGTAAATTCATGTATTTAATTTTAAGAACTATTCGGCAGTTTAACTTATTATATTATATTTTAATAATATTGTAACATTAATTATTAAAAATAAAATAATAATATTTATAAGACTTTAATAATATAATAATATTTATTATCTTTCCTATAAATATAGTTTTGATCAAATAAAGAAAATCATTCTAGAAAAATTTTATATTAAAAACTTAAATTGATCAAATGAATTGTAGGAATAATTAAATATTATTATTATATAATTTTTTTTAAATATTTTAGATATATCATAGTTAACCTATTTTCGGATAAATCTTAAAAATTGGAGAAACAATTTTGTAGAGAGGAAATCATCAATTTTGTGGAAAGCAAATCCTTAATTAATCCGAGTTACCCCTTCTGCAGCAGAAATACAAAATAGACAGAAAACAATTTCCAATTAAAGAAAATGAAATAAATACTCCACTAGGCTTGCAGAATGAACTAAGCCCTTTCAGAAGGAGCAAATTTATAAAATCAAACTTTAAGCTTACAACTTTTGGAAAACATTTGCATTTTCAAAACATGCCAAACAAACAGACGATCCAAAAAAAAAAAAAAAAAAAAAAAACACCCACACGAGTTAAAGCAAGTGTGGGAGTTGTAACACACACACATACACATCGACACCCACATTCTCACAAATAATTTGTGGTCAAGTAAACAAACAAGCCGAGCGGCCAAAATGCCCAAAGCCTTTCGAGTGGATGAAAGAAAGAAAGAAAGGAACCCATTTATGGAGGGCTTGCAGAGCAAATGGAGCGCAATAAAGAAAATCGTGGCATACATCAAAGCGCTAACCAAAGATGATGTCCGTGGTCCCAAGTCCAGAGTGCCCGGAGTGAAGCATTCTTGCCGATGACAGAGAGAAGATAAAGACAGCTGTCGGTTTGTTTGATGGCAAAAGTTTTTAACAACTTGAATTACTTTTCACTTGCCGCAACCTGGAAGACGGCTTTGGCATTGGTAAGCACAAACATTGTTAGCACACCTAAGCCAACTGACTGCCAAAGTTGTCTTTGGCATTTCCCACGACACGCCCGCGCCTTCTGCTGCCCAAGTCATGTTAAGTCGCTTTACATTGATGGTAATTGTGCGTCAGCATACAAGTTTTTCAATTAAATTCATTTACATTTTTTTTCTATCTCTTTCTTTTTCTCTCTTTTTGTCTGTAGGAACCACAAATAGACTAATGACACATGCAAAGACCCCTGACATCACGCGGACTTGAAGGACCGTGGAGCTATGGCGACTCCACCCTGACCCTGCCCATGACACTTGCAAATTAACTGAGTGGCAAATTGATCAACATGGAAAATATAAGGAAAAAAAAATATATAGAAATAAAGGACCGCTAAACTGTTGACTGCTGTCGACAGAACTGAGGCCAACAATCAATAAAGGCAGTTGGTGGCCCTGACAGTGGCCAAAAGGTGAAAGCCAAGAGCGACAACAGCGGCAATTGAGGAAATTAAATTGCATTCGAAATGCGCCGGAATGTGACAGGCGTCTTTCCTCTTTTAGTATACCAAAACTGAACCGGAAGTGAAGACTAAGAAAAGGTTTCACTTGAAAGCTGTGCTAGTTGCTAATGGAAGACCAGACAAGGATTCAGTACACTATAATTGAGAGACTAAATGGATTACATTGTTTGCATTTAATGAAAACATCAAGGGATTAGAAACTGATTTGAATTGAAGCAAATCCTTTGTGAATTCAAGAACAGAAATGAAGATTGTAGTTTTTCAGGCAACTCAGCCAAATAATTTTAGATCCAATCGAGTTTATTCAGTCCCATTTATGAATTCCCAGCACTTAGCTCAACAAATAAATTGCTTTAAAACTGAAGTCTTCTTAAGGAGGCAAAACTTTGATTAGAATTACCGAAATTTACACACTCTTTTTATAGATTCTGAACCATCATGAATATATATAATTTATTTAGGATTGGTTGGTTATATCAAGACATATTGGTGGTAGTTCAATCTCGAGCAAGATCAAAAAAAACTATATTAGTATAATTAGATAACTGGATCAGTTTTTTAAAAGATGTCAGACCCGAGTTTCATATATATAATTCAAGATCTGTCTGGTTCCTTCCGGAAGAAGAAGTTTCATTATTTAAGCTGACTTGATTCGCAATCAGAATAATCTACCAATTCGAACGATCCTGATCCAAGTAATACCTGGAGGGGTCTCCATAATTTAAAGATCAGTGCAAGCCAGATAATCTTGATATTAGTAAATAATTCGATCGGTTCGGTTTGGTTCCTAACTTGAAGGACATCACCTATATTTAAATTGTTCAAAGTTTTTTTTTTCCTTTTTCATAAAGAGAATGTAAATTTTATGAGAAATTTAAAAAAAAAGCTCAACAGAAATCTAACTGAAGTATTTCGCACTTTTGATGTCGTTTATGACTTTTGGTGTTAACGCTGTTTTAACCCAAAATCAAACGGCAATGGAGGAAACTAAACGGGCCAAAAAGAAAAACGAAAAAACAAGGCAACAAGGAAAACAACTATTGTAAAAAGGGCGAGAGGACAGCCAAGAGGCAAGTCTAGGCAACCCGGAACTCTGACATTCCCCCAAAGGCAAATGCAGTCGAGCGTCAAGTCGAGTGGAAAACTTTTTCTGTTGTTTTTTTTTTTTATTTCAGGGGAAAAAGAAAGGAGTAGAAGTGGTACAAATATTATGCAAGTGCTATGCAAACAAGTAAGTTTAACGGTTTGGTATTTTTTTTTTCTTCTTCTTCGTCCTTTACTTTATTTTCGAGTGGAGGGAGAGACTGCTGAGTAGCTAAGCTCGAGGCTCCAAAGTTGGGTCACCAACTGCAAACACACGCTCTCCAGAAGTTGAGTCTGGGGGGAGCTGAAGATGGAATGGGTTTGTTGGCTTGCAGCATAAGCAAAGTTGATGCGATAATCGCCAGTTATTCTATGTAAATGGAGGGTATTTTCTTTGGCTGAGTAAGCTCGATAGGCGACATAAGAGAATATCGGTAAATGCATTCAAGCAACGGCTGGCACAATTTGAACATGATAGGGATAATGGCTTAGCCCAAGGCACAATAAAAAACAATTTCCATAAGCTCAAATATTCTTAGATGCGCAATTGTTGAATATCTTATGCTAAAGTCAATGTAAGATATTATTTTTTTTTATGTAAAAGACATAAAATTTACAGAAATATATGATTGAGACCAAATCGGTTGTTAAGCCCAGCTTCCTAGGCTCTAAAGATATTTTGGCTACCTTTAAATTTGGAAAACTGCTTGAAATATATTCAAAGTTTCCTGGTGATAATAAAGAAAATAACAGTTATAACCCATCAAGATTTCATGATAAAAAAAATGATTTCAACAGAAAAACACTCAATTGAAAATGTACGAACAAAGGGAACTTTTTCCATTTGCTTCCGAAATAATAGTTGAAATTAAATCACCAACTCATCAGATCAGTCAAAAAAGAGAACTGTAGGCCCAAAACAACTCAGCACGCACATTCGCAAATCATTCACATGATTGAGCTAATTAGTTTAAATTGGCTCCCCAGCAGCTGATGCCATTGGCAGGGAAAGAAGCTAGAAAAAACAGATTTCTGGCCTGGCAAAAGCTTATTGAAGTGAACAAAAAAAAAAAAAAAAGTTCATAAAAATAAAAGTCAAGAGGGAAGAAATCAACTCTATGCTCTCGTTGCTATCATTGGGGGGTCCTCATTAAATTGGAAATGTGGTTAATTCAGTGCAAAGTAAAACAGAATTGAGTGGAAGTTGGTCTATTAATTCTGACGGACCAACCAATTCAATACAATATTCAATTTAATTTTTAGAATGTTACCAAAATCGCAGAGAACTCCACTGGCTTGTGTGTGATTGTGGTTATAAAATTTGCCACAGCAATTTGCCCGCTTCCGTTGGGAACGGAAACAGGAAACAAAAGCCAGGGCTCAACATGGCTTGCTGATTCGCTGACAGGCTGGCAGGTTGGATGAAGCATGTGTTGTCTTGCCTGATGGCAGAGCAACTTGGCTATAATCAAATAAATGTTGTACGACTCTTGGGAAGATGGCAACAGTGAGCTTATGAGTTACTCACTCTCTCTCTCTCTCTCTCTCTGCCCGCATATTTTAATGTCTTTATCAATGGCAAAACATTCCAGCCAGTATCGAATATCTTTTCAGCAAATCTATCTTCATTCCATCTATTCATTCTTCACACATCTCACAGCCATTGAGCTTTAGTTCACAGTTGAGTGAGTTTTACTCGTTGACTTGGAGCGGCTGTTTCTGAAAATTTCTTCTTCTTTTCACTTTGCGGGAAAATAATTAAAACATTTCACTTGAATACATAAATTTATTTCATTTTTATTTTCCTCATATATCAATATCAAATAAGTTTGGAGAGATAAATCAAAACTGACAACTAATCATGATTTTCATATAGATTGTTGAATTATTTGGAAAGCAAAATAAATCACTTGTTGATTGACAAACAATATAAAACTAGGTCAACTAGAAACCAAGTCCCGGAACTATGAGAGACCTAAAGAAAATAAAGATCTCAATATTGGAAAAGAAGATAAATGGCGACCTTAATTTTCAAGGGCAAAGTTTATGGACAAATAATATTTAATAAAATATACAATAATCGAATTCAGATTGTTAAGACATTTGGAACGGAAAAGGGTTTCCAGTCGGATGTCCTTTGAGATCATAGGGGCTCGACTTTAGTATATTATAACTCAATCCAGATGAAACTCTGTATACACAAGTATTCCTACATAAACTTTCCAACTTTCCAATTTATTTAAGATACCTCAATTAATGTCAAAGATATTCCTAAAACTGACTTAGGCTTGTCAGATATAGTGGCTTGAGTGGCCGATTTCAACAGAAGTACACAAGATAACGAATGCCCTTCCAGCTGAGAGGCTTTTACGACCTAATCGATTTATCTAGGCATACAATTCTGGTGGTGCCCTTTGATATATAGAATTCATGATATAGAAATCCGATCTGTCCGATTACTACAACAGCGCTGGGTATGTATAATGGATTGTTTAAGCTTTGCAGCTGAGAGACGCTTATGGCCAAGTCAATTTCTTAAGAGGTAAAAATCTGGTGATATCTTTATCGATATGTCTAGGGGTACAGATCTGGTGGTACCTTTTGGTTATATACAAAAATATAGCAGTCCGATCTGGCCGATTTTTACAAAGGGTCCGTATTTGTACAAAGATTTGTTATATCTTTACAACTGAGAGAAGGTTACGGCTAATTCGATTTGTGTAGGAGCACTTTGGGGGTCAACGAAATCTACAACGAAGATAATTACAAATTAAATTAAAACACATTGTTTTCGATTTTTATTATACAATATTTATTACAATTTGAAATGAAATCTCTTATATTTTTTTTGCCTAAATATTCTTATACAAAAATTAAATAACGCTCTAAAATCTCAAAGATTTTGTTCAAAACTTTTATATTTCTTCTTTTTTTTCATTCATTCTTTCACTTTTGTACCAAACATTTTAACTTTGACTTAATACCGAGCATAAATAGTTAATTTACAATTCTTATAAAAAAAAAAAAGATTTAAATATTTAAATTTAAAGTATATTCTCCTGGATTTATGTGACTAACGAGTAGATGCGGCTGGAACGAGCGGCGGGTGGAATGAATTCAGCAAGAACAGCGCACAAAGGCGACAAAAATAGAAAGCAATCAAATGGCCAAGGGAATCGATAAACAAAAAACAGAACAGTTGTCATTCACCAGCCAAACTGGCCAGGAGTTCTTCATCAATGCCATCGGATGGCCCTGAATTCGCAGCCAAATTTAACAAATGCAAATCCCCACCACCTGGTGGTTTGTTCTGGGCCACAGAGCTGATGGTATTCGATGTGTTGGTGGTTTGTGTACTGCCCGCCAAGCTGGCCGCTATGGCAGCTATTTCGCTGGCCGGCGGCGCCAGAGGTGGTGGTAAATGTGAACTGCTCTGGTCACTGGGTCCCACCAGAGTTGTTGTCGAGGCGGTCGAAGTGGAGGAGGCTGAGGACACAGAAGTGCTGGATGTTGTGGTTTCTGTACTGGGTGTGGTGCGTCCACTGCTGCCACCGCCGCCACCACCACCGCCAGAATTGCTACCACGTTGCGATAATTTCGGTATCTGAAATTTATTATGCAGTCCTTTGATAAAACCCTCCATGCTGGCGGCCATGCTAGGCGAGGCATACTGCAAAATTGTCATCATATCGGTGTGATGATCGAAACGTGGTGGCGGCTGAGACATGGAGCCGCTTAAGGCAGCCGGCGAAACGGCGCCAGAGTTGTTGGCCGAAGAGCTGCTACCTTTTCGCTGACCACTGCCACCGCCGCTGGCCACCAAATTGCCACCCACACTGGGTCGCCGCCTGGGGGCAGCATTGTGCTGTTCGGATGTAAAGGAATTTGTACTATTGCTTTTCATCAGTGGGAGGCCACTGCCGCTTGAACTACTTAATTTACTGCTTAAATTGCCGGAAGAATTGGCCTTTTGAAAAACATGTTTGGTGGCTGAGCACGAAGAAGACAGCGATGACGACGACGACGATGACATTGAGGATGATGTTGCTGTGTTGGCTGTAGAGCTGGACAAGGCGGACCCCACACTCTTGGCCAAGCCCGATGAAGAGCCGGGTCCGGAGCTGACCTTCTTTGAGGCTGGTCCACTGTTCACGCCCGGCTTCAGGCCCGTATGCTGTTTCTTTGAGGAGTTGGAGGAACTGCTATTGCCACCACTTCCTCCACTTCCACTGCCAGACTTGACCTTGCCGGCCGAACTGGTCATGCCAGTGTTGCTGCTACCACTGCTGTTGCTGCCGGTGAGACTGCCACTTGATTTCGTGCCACTGCTGCCGGCACTTGTCTTATTGATGGTCAACTTGAGACCCTCCTGGCTGCTCGTCTTGACCATGTATTCCGTGGACTGGGCGCTGCCACTGCTGGCGCCGCCGTCGTTGTTGCCGCCACTAGTGGCCAATCCGCCGCCTACGTTGCCGCTACTATGTGGCACTGCTGCTGGCAGCTGTGATGTTGGCAGCGTTGTTGCTGCCCCCGCTGCTGCTGCCGCCGCTGTTAGTGCTGTTGCCGTTGGCATTGCTGCTGCTCCCGCTGCTGTTGTTGTTAGTGCCGGAGGTGCTGCCACTGGAGTTGCTGTTGACGCTGCCGAGGTTGCTGTTGCTGCCAACGACAAGGCCGCCACCGACGCCGCCGCCGACGACGACGCTGCTGTTGTTGCCGCTGTTGCTGACGGTGTTGCCAATTGGGTTGCCGCCATTCCCGGTGCTGTTGGCATTGCCAATGAGGGAGAGACTGTTGCCGGCAAGGCTGTTGTTGGCTGGGTTGTTACTGCTGCCGCTGCTGCTGTTGCTGCCACTGTTGCCGAGGCTATTGAGGTTGTTGTTTGTGCTGCTAAAGCTGCCGTCGACGTCATCAAACTAACCTGACAAAGTAAGCGAGTGGTTGGTTGTGTGTGTGTGTAATTTTTCAATGAATGAACAAAAGAACCAAAAACAAAATAGCGCCGGCAAAATTAACACCACAAAAAAAAAGGCAATTGCGAAAAAAAAAACAAAACGTGCAACCAAAGAAGAAAACAAAAAAAAAATAAATAAATAGATAAGCGAAATAAAGAGAGAGCAGAAATGCCCGTGTGGGTGATCAGTGAAAATTACCAATTACCAGTGCAGGTGTAGGTGAGACAAGGGAGAGAGTAAAGAGAAAATCAAAGGGCAAATTCATTAGTATTTTTTTTTCTTTTTCAAATATAAAAGGAACCAACTTTTCCACTAACCAAAACTCGAGAAGGAAAAATCTTTCATGCAGCCAACAAACAAAATTCAAATCAGAGAAAAAGCCAAAACGTGCAGAGAGAAAAAAAAAATAATTGGAAATACAGCAGAAATTAACCAAAAACCAACGAGAGCAGTGGAGAAAAAATAAGTAAATATAAATCAAACTAGCTCAGCTCTAGCAAAGTTAAGGAAATGCCAAAAGCTTCAGAGTGCCAGGCCAGCAAGCAGAAATTAAAAAAAAATTAAAGAAAATTTCTTTGACAATACAAAAAAAAAGAAAGAAAAATAACAAAAAAAAAAAAAAAACAAAACCATTCAAAAGTAAAAACTACAGCAAATCAAGTTATTTAAAATATGTTAAATCAAATAAATAATTATTTAAAAATATATATATATAAATCAAAATACCATATAAAATTAGAATTATTATATTATTTCTTCAGCAAGTTTCAAAACTTGTAAAAATAATTATTACATTCTTAAAAGGGCATTCATAAGTTTGTCAGGCCAACTAAGATAGAGAGAATTAAAATGCAAGGCACCAAAATAATTATTAAAAAAATAATAATAAGATTAAACAATAAATAAATCAATGAAAAAAAAAAAAAGTAAAACGAAACAAAAAAGGAAACAAATAAATCATAAACAATTACAAACTACTTAGAAGGTTAGAAGTGCTACGGTGGTTGGGTTGGTAGGAGGTGGTTCTTTTTTTTCGGTTGTTGTTGTTGTTCTTGTTGCTGTTCTACTTATAATGAAAACGGACTTACCGCACCTCCTGCCATGCCCTTGCGCAATGCTGTCAATTCCAGGGGCTGCCCTGGAGCTGTGGGAGCACCTGCATGAGCCGCAGCAGCTGCGGCCGCAAAGGCACTTAAATTTCCCCCGGCTGCCGCCAAATGTGACAGATTGGCCACCGAGGGTTTTATTTGTTGTTGTTGCTGCTGCTGCTGCTGTTGTTGTTGTTGTTGTTGTTGCTGCTGGGAAGTTTTTAGAACAGCAGCAGCCACGCCGGAGGCACTGCCACTGCCACTGCCGCCACCACCGGGCACACTGCCTGTGGAAGAACCCGAAGCAGATGTGGCGGAACTAACCGAGCCGACAGGCTTGTCCTTATCTCTTTTAACACTGCCGCTGGAGACGGTGCTGGCCAAAGGCGGCACTGGGGCTCCTACATTGGCAAAGGAGCGCACCAGGCCGGGATTAGTGCCACTGTTGGCAGTTGAGGCACTGCTGGCAGCCACCGCTGATCCACTGCCGGACTTCTCGCCCTTGGGACTGAGACTAGTGGCCGCCGTGGCACTTTTTAGAGTGGACATGCTGGGCTTTCCCGACGAGCCGTGCTTGGGTGAGTGTGTACCAAAGGGTGACTTGGGACTGTTGGAGGCAGTGTTGTGCTTGGGACTGCTGTAGACGGGCGAATGCTTGGGACTTGGTCTGGCAGAGAGCGAGGTGCCCGGTGGCACACCAGCCATGAGATTGGCACAACTGCCACCGCCTTTGGGTGAGGATGAGGGTGAGGAGAATTTTCGTACCACTCCGGTGGCAGAGCTGGGATCACCGCCTGCCGCCGGCGAGTTCTGGCGGGAGTAGACTTTCTCGGGTGGACCCATTGGTGAATCGTCTCTCTTTTTCTTGCGTTTCTTATCCTTTTGGGTGTCCGAGGAGCTCGAGGAATTGGATGAAGAACCACTGGTGCCACCTACACCACTACCGCTGCCGCTGCTTTCATGTGGTCTTTTGCTGGCTCCACTGCTGCCACCGCCACTGGCTGAACCAGAACCACCACTATTACCACTGCTGCTAGACTTTTTCTCCTTGCCGGAATCCTTGCCCGTAATGGGCGTGATTGTAATGGTTGTGGCTGCAGCATTTGGGGCTGTACCACTGCTGCTGCCAGCCTGAGTGTTTAAGGGTATGATTTCAATGCCTCCAGCCATGGCACCGCCACTTGCAGCAGCCGTCACCTGAGCTGGCTGTGATTGTGTTTGCTGTGCCTGAGGCGCTTTTCCATCACCTGGTATGGGTGTGATGCTCACACAATGCTTTAAATTGGGAGTTTTATCTTTCCAGATATTTTTATATTTGTCTGCAATTTCAATATCGCTGGCTTTGTTCTGTTGTGGCCCTGCTGTCATTTCCAATTTGGCCAGATTTGCTGCTAAAGCTCCTGTTGCCAAGGTAGAACTGGCGGAAGCTGAAGTTGGGGTCTGTGGATCTGTTTCCCGCTTCAAATTTATAAGGCCTGCAATGGCTGCAGCCGCAGAAGTCGAGGCCGCAAAGGCATCCGCCAAGGAACGAACTTTAGCATCCATTTTCATATTATTTACACTAACAAAACCACCGCCGCCATCACCAAGATTAGCGTCCAGACCGAATTGGCTAAAACTGGAGTTACCGCTGGAACCGCCACAAGCAATATTCATTGATCCATCGCCTGAATTCAGGCTACTATTACCAAAGCTGCCGCCACTGCCTGTGGCACTCGGGCCAATCAAGCCATGAAGCTTCTGTTGATGCTCCTCATCCCAGCTCCTGAGCAATTTGTAAATCACCATGGGTATGGAGATAACTTTACGCGCAGTTCGAGTAAGCTTCTGAGACAAAATATCGTAATTATTGTTGAGGCAATAAATCGTGCACGTAACATTGCAATCATCCAGCAGAAAATCCACTGTGGCCAATGATTCTTCGTAGGGATGCTGCAATTCCACAGTTATTTGATTGAATGACACTGCTGTCACCTCCAGAATGACTGTGCTATCCATATCTGGCAAGGGGTAAAATATTAATTGAGAATTTTCAAGTATTTGAAATACTTACCACTATATTGCTTTTGCTGCTCACGCACACACGACGAGAGCAACATATAGAACAAGGCTTGTTTCTTGAGAAAGGCAATGATCTTGGGTACTTGTGAGGGTTCCGTAAAGGGCAGAGAGGATATTAAAGTGCCTTGCAATTTGCGATTGTCGGTGAAAAAGTAGCAATGCGTCTCCTTGGGCAGATTTACAAAGAGGCCTTTTTGTGTATTCTGGATGGCTTGTTTAGAGGAAGTTTGAACAATTAGATTCATCACTGTGGTGACTGGGGTGTTTTCGCCAGTACCAGACTCATTCGTCAAAGGCAAGCCCAGAGCTTTTAGGGCTTCGTAGCACACAGGCATGGGTTTGTTAAGGCGCAGGACATATGTGGCCGGCATCAGCATAGAATTGTTCTGATTGAGCGGTGCATATGTGGGCACTTCCAATCCAGTTTGAGGGTCTCGATTGAATGTTATGATGGGCATAATTTGTAACTTGTTGGCTGATGAGCCTTCCAAATTGACCGTGGCACTTAAGCTGCTTGGACTACGCATCACTTGCTCTATGCTAAAGTCAGCAGAAGACTTGGTCTCGCCGGGCTCGGTGAGATGTATAGGCGGGCAGAAATAGGTGAGTTTTAAAGGATGACCGCCTCGGCGTTGTAGTACCAAGCCCACTGCGGAATTGTTCATTATCTCGTAGCTGTCACCATTGTGATTTTGAACCTGATAGAGATTATAGATATCTGTTTCCATGGCCTGCAGGGCCACAAAGGCCTTCTTCTTGACCTTTGGGTCAGCATTCAATTGGTAAATTGAGGAGAGACCTTCTAATTGGACTGTGAAATCAGCAAAGTCGCCTCGCTTTAAGCAGCTGACCAACTCGCTGGATTGCTGTTCTAGTTTACATTCATGATGCACTTTGACATCCGACAGATTTCCATTGGCATCCAGCAGTATTTCTACAAAGAACATGTCGGTGGAGATAAAAAGTAGTTGCTGATCCTCCATGAATTTGAGGCCTAGCTGACGTGATAAGCTCTCCAGCCGCTCCACCAAGCCATGACGTGAAGTGACTTTAATATAATGTTGGAGTTTATCCAGGGCAGATTGCAAGGTGGCTTTGCAAACTGGATCCAAGGGATAATGCTTCTCGATGAAATACATGCGTACCGACTTTTTTATTTCCTCAAAAGACTTTGGTTTGCTGCGATATTTTCCACGCAATTTTTCCATCATTGTCTCCTGCTGAATTTGTTTGTTCTTCTCCTCGATACTCGCAATGTTAATGCCAAACCCGGCTTAAGAGAAAAAAAGAATATATTAAAATAAATTAAATCTTAAAATAAAACGTGTTTTAAATTACCATTTGCGAGTCCTTTTTGATTCGTTCCACTCATTTTCGAGTGTCACACTCTTCTTCTTCTTCCGCCAGAAAAGTCTTAGAATTGTTTGGCCTTTTCAGTTTTCGCCTTTGCAAAAATAGAATACAATAATTAAAATTATATGAATGTGCTCTTTGAAAGTATGGTAGTGTAATACATTTAATAAAGCAATTTGTTACATTTTTTCTGTATTTCTACTTACAAACAAAATTCATTTGCAAAAATATTCTTACCGACATGAAGAAAACGCACAACCGGAACTGGAACTAGTTTGGCGTTGCAATTTATCGCATTCATAATGCGGGATTTTTTGTCCATATTTAGTCCTTTTGCTGTTTTAAATGCAAGCTACATAAATTTAATAAAAAGTAGTCTAAGTCATTAAATTAGCCATATAAAACTTAAGTAAATGTAAAATCAATATATTTTTAATATCAGGCTTGCATCAATGTAATCAATTTAAGTGTTTAAGATGATTAAAAAATGAACTTGTTCCGGAGTAAAGTTCAAGAATCATCGTTATCGGATCTCGGTTGGCTCCATAAATTATTTACGTTTGCAAAATAAAAATAAACAAAAAATGACTTCGATTGCCGGCGGCCATGGAGAACCCAATCCAAACCGCACCTGGCTAAGTGCTCGTGGATTTTGGCTGACCTATCTTCTGGGAATCCTCATTTTTCATTTAGTACTGCTGTCAGTGCCCTTTGTTACGATATCTCTGGCTTGGACATTGACCAATTGCGTCCACAATGCTGTGAGTAGGAATTATTATTTATAGGCTTGTGATACCTTGTCTTGTTGTTCAGATAAATATTTATAGGTTTATATAAATAAATTGAATATTTCAAAACCAAAATTAGTAATAATAAGCACCTGAAAAATCGCGATGTTTCCATTGAAATCAGTTGACTAGATAAGATAGTTCCCATTCCCATTAAATAAACTAACTAACAATTTTAATTATTCCGCAGGCTCATCTGTATTTCCTGCACATAATCAAAGGTGCCCCCTGGCTGAGCATTGAAAATGATAACGGCCGGCGCCTAACCCATTGGGAGCAGATCGACGATGGAGTTCAAATGACAGCGACTCGTAAATTCCTAATGGCCGCACCAATAATACTCTTTTTGCTGACGTGTTTGTATACGCGCAACAACACGGATCACTTCATAGTCAATTTTATTTCTCTGGTCGTCGTGACTTTGCCCAAATTGCCACAATTTCATGGAGTACGATTATTCAATATCAACAAGTACTAGGAAGAACCATTCTCCCGGTCTTAAAGGCACCTAACATACATAGTATATAGGATGTGTGGAGATTATTTGTAGGACTGTTTCTTTATTTTGTTTTAGTTGATTTTGTTTTTGTGCTTGAAGAATTACACTGTTATAAATCTTGACACAGGTACTACAATTTAACATAACATTTATTTACAAAAAGTGTACATATAATTAACATTAAATACAATATAAACATAGAGTATAAATTATTTTTTCCTCACCCAACTGATAGCATATTGCAACCCAAAATGAGAGAGGCGTAAAGAGTGAGTGAATAACCCAGTCAATTGTTATTGCCTTTCTCTTTACCTGTTGTCTAGTAATTTAAATAGATGAGCTACGAGCTGAAGCCACTTAAAATTAATTGTGCTCAACAGAATGTTATCATCTTTATATAAAAAAGCAGCCACTGCCAATGCATTTTAATCAGTCTGATTTTGCCAACGCTCGAAGCTGACTGACCTCGTTTGACTTTGGCAAGTTATCTAATATCAATAATCTGTGGGAGTGTTATTTACCTGTCACATACATTTCAAAACTCTTCCAAATGTGGGGGTAGAATATAAAAAAAATTACAAAACATTTTTCTATGAATTTTCCAGTTGAAACCAGCTAGTGACCACCAACTGGACTAAGCAACAATGACCATCACACTTGTGGAGGAGATTTTCGGCTTGGCCGTTAATCCGTATACCAATGCCCCAGAAATGGTACGCCGTCTGACCCTGAGCAATAGCAATCAAATGTCCGTCTCTATCATCCAACTGGGGGCCATCATCCAGAGTGTGCGTATGCCGGATGCCTTCCAAAATGTGGTGGACGTGTGCCAGGGGTTCGATGATATAGCCAGCTATGTGGCCACTAGATCAGCTTATTTTGGTGGCACGCTCGGACGTGTGGCGAATCGTGTGGCTAATGGAGAGTTTCTTTTGAATGACACGAAAATTGAGGTTACCAAGAATTTCAAGGATGCCTATCAACTGCATGGCGGATTCATAGGCTTCGATAGTGTCATCTGGGAGATTGTCAGGAAATCGGAAGATGGCATCACCCTGCGGCATATATCGCCCCATGGCACCGAGGGTTACCCTGGTAATCTCACTGTGCTCATACACTACTGGCTGGACAATCAGAATCGGTTCGGCGTCCGTTTCGAGGCAGTCACAGATAAGACCACAGCAGTGAATATATCCAATCATGCCTATTTCAATTTGGCTGGTCATGCCTCCGGACCAGCTGGCCTGGCCGAGCATACAGTGGAGATCACTGCCGACCGCATAGTGGAGACAGATGATGACCAAATACCCACAGGAAAACTCATACCTGTGGATGATACGGTCTTTGATTTGAGGCTGCCTGTGCTCATAGGCGATCGCCTAATGCAGTTCGATAAGCACTTGATCAAAGGCTATGATAATTGTTTTGTGGTGAACCGAGATCTGGAGACATCAGTTAATGCCAATCTGGTGGCTAAAATAGTACATCGACCTAGTGGCCGTACCTTGGAGGTCTGGACCAATCAACCGGGTCTGCAGTTTTATACGGCCAACAATCTACCGGATGAAGCAAACGGAGACCATCCCATAATTGGCAAGGAGTGCAAGCATTATGTCAAGCATAGTTCATTTTGTGTGGAAACGGAAAAGTTTCCGGATGCCATGAATCATGAGGAATTTCCTAGTGTCATCTTACAACCTGGTGAGAAATATTCTCATGAAGTGATTTATAGATTCCTCGTGCAAGAGTCCTGGAAATGTTGTTGCAATAATACCGAAACTGTTAAATAAAAAAACTGGAATAATTCATAGAAAAAAAAAATTGTTTTTTTTATTTTCTTTTAAAAAACTGTCAGTGCCGAGATCTGTAAATTTTTTTCTACATAATTTCTAGCTGTAAGCCAAAAACGTAGTAAATATTATTAGATCAAAAAGAGCAACAAAATGACTGAAATGCGTATAGAAAAAGATACCCTGGGAACCATGGAGGTGCCAGGGGATCGATACTTTGGTGCCCAAACTATGCGTTGCAAGATGAATTTTCCCATCGGTGGTCAGGAAGAGCGTATGCCGGTGAGTCTTTCCGTCTATCTGAATTCCAGGTCTTCATTATATGCTTTCCCGAACTCAGAAGCCCATCATCCAGGCTATGGGCATACTAAAGAAAGCTGCTGCCGAGGTTAATAAAGAATTTGGCTTAGATGCCCAAGTAAGCGCGGCTATTGCCAGTGCCGCAGATGAGGTTATCTCTGGGAAACTCTACGATGATGGACACTTTCCCTTGCCTATCTGGCAAACGGGCTCTGGGACTCAAACAAACATGAATGTCAATGAAGTTATCAGCAATAGGGCAATTGAAATGTTGGGTGGCGTATTGGGTTCTAAGAGCCCCGTGCATCCCAATGATCATGTGAATAAATCCCAGAGTTCCAATGACACCTTTCCCTCAGCAATACATATTGCCGTGGCCATTGAGCTTGAGAAGCGTTTGAAGCCTTCGCTGACAGAATTTAGGGATGCCCTTCAAGGCAAGTCGTCTGAGTGGAAGGATGTGATCAAAATCGGAAGGACTCATACTCAGGATGCAGTGCCCTTGACTTTGGGTCAGGAATTTAGTGGGTACACACAACAAATGACCAATGGCTTGGCGCGTCTAAGTGCTGTGATGCCAAGGGTTTATCAATTAGCCTTGGGCGGCACTGCAGTGGGCACGGGTTTGAATACCCGTAGAGGATTTGCCGAGAAATGCTCACAAAGAATTTCACAGCTCACCGGATTGCCTTTTGTAACAGCCCCCAACTTCTTTGAGGCCCTTGCCTCGCGGGATGCCATGGTGGAAGTTCATGGGGCCTTGAACACAATTGCAGTGAGCATTATGAAAATTGCTAATGACATAAGATTTCTGGGTTCGGGTCCTAGGTGTGGCTTTGGCGAGTTATTTCTACCGGAAAATGAACCAGGCAGCTCCATCATGCCGGGCAAAGTCAATCCCACTCAATGCGAGGCCATGACTATGATTTGTGCCCAGGTGATGGGAAATCATGTGGCTGTAAGCGTTGGTGGGTCAAATGGGCACTTTGAGTTGAATGTCTTCAAGCCACTGATTGTTTCAAATGTCTTGCGTTCAATTAAGCTACTGAGTAAGATTTGAAAACATTTCATGAAGTTTTCCAAACTAATAATGTAATCGCTCTAGCTGATGGTTGTGGGTGTTTCACCAGGAATTGTGTGAGGGGTATTAAGGCGAATAAGGAGAAAATAAGCAAAATTATGAATGAGTCTTTGATGTTAGTCACGGCACTCAATCCCCATGTTGGCTATGACAAGGCTGCAGTAATTGCAAAGACGGCTCATAAAAATGGTACAACATTAAAGGAAGAAGCTATAAAGGCGGGCATTTCCGAAACAGACTTTGACGATTGGGTGCGTCCCGAAAAAATGCTGGGTCCGAATTAGTATAATTACTATTCTTATAAATATTTAAAATGTTAAATATATTGTGCTATTAGACGTGGTTCATTTCCTTAATTGGAAAGCAATAAATTATTTTTTAAATTGGCGTTAGTATTTTAAAATTCAGAACCGAAAGTGAAAAATAATCATAATTTACACTAAATCTAAATAAATGACCATTAACGTGAGGTCCGATACTTTGTGGGGTATTTTCTAATTAAATTTAAAAATTTTTTTCCAAATATAACAAACAAAATGCATAAACGACCTTTAGCAATAATAATAAAAATCCACTTCAACAATATACAAAACCAAATATCACGACACCGAAACTGATAGCAATTGTTCGGTTATATTTTTGATTATTTTTAAAAGCAATGATTTTGTTTTCCGCAGATTATTGTTAGTTTTTTTTTTTACAATATTATCGATGTGCTCGATATGACGAATTCTTTTTTTGCCAATCTGTAACAAATCGAACTCTGTTATCGAGCAGGAATACAGTCGATAAATATCGATTTTCAGTCTATCGAATTAGCACTCAGCGCTGCACCAGATGGCTATCGCTTGTAATACTTTAAAAATTAAATAAAAAGTGGCAAAGATTATAAATCAATCAAAGAAAAAGCATTATACATGCTCAATGGCTTGCCAAAATGTAAAACTTACTGAAGCTAGAAATTATTTTGCGGCCAAGTTAAAAGTTTAAATCAAGCTCGAAGAAAATACAGCGACCGCGTCACAGAAAAAGTTCACAAAGCCTCATCAGAGCAGTGGCGCAGCAGCGCAGTCCAATCGCTGCCGCACGCGTAGGAATAAAAAAAGTAGCCAACGGTACATGTACATACATACGACTACGTGAAGACATTGGAATTTGTGTTGAGAACACCCGTATTTTTGCGCTGCCGCCCCAGAGAGAGGTAGCGCGCCGCCGCGTCCCCAACATCGTTGACCGACAACCAATAACGGTAGACAAAATAAAAAATGAATTAAACCTAAAAATAATAATAACATCAGCAGCAGCTATAACAACAAATGACAATTTGCCAAAGTGAAACTGCGCGAAACAACAATAAATCAAGCGATCTTTGTATCGCAAGTTATTCAATTGGCTGTGCTTGAAAATACAAATTAAAAAAGAAGAAAATTATTGGTTTATATAAAATTTGCAGGCCCTACAAATTGTTTGTTAAAGCTGCAACTGGAAAATCAATTTTCGATATTGGCTAAAACCACTAAACCAGCACCAGTTGTTTGCCACCGTCAACATTAAATAAACGTCGTCGCTGCCGTCGCCGTAGTTGTCGCTGTTGCGGTCGTTGTATTGGTGTCGCTGTTACCGCCGCCTGCCCAACCCAAAACAATATTGAGTGTGAGCGAGCGAGTGTGTGTGGCAAGAAGAAGAGGAAGAAGAAGCAGCAGCAGCAAAAGAATAAGAATCTAAACCAGCAGCAGCAGCGTGACAACAATCGCAGCCGGATTTTTTGCAAATAAGTGAGTTCATATATATCTCAATTTATATGTGTTGTGTGTGAGTGTTAAAAAAAGATCAAAATCGGATCAACCAGAATGGCCAAGACACGCATTCATCGTCTCCGTTTCCGTTTTTCTCTTGACGGTGACATTTAAAACAAAAATTGTCTTTTTTTTCTGCCGTTCGCCATTTGCCAAAATAAGAGAGACCAGACCGCAACAAATTTTTAGCCAAAACAGCCTTCGCCTTCGGTCAGTACAAAAAGCAACAACTGTTTAAGGTGTGTGTGCGAGTGTGTGTGTGCAAGACGTCAGCGCTGGCAGAATTAAGGCATACACAACGCACCGGTAGCTGCACATGAACTGAGCTGCCGTCGTGCAGTCAAAACAATTTGAGTTAATTTTTGTTTTTTTTTTTTTTCTTTTATTCGCCTCCAAGTCTCTGTCAGGGTCGTTTTAACTAAAGTTATTTACTTTCAATTAACACTAAAAGTGTATACAAATTTCCGGACTCTCTCTCTCTCTACTGGTTTATCATACAGTGTACATATTAAGTTTACCTTCAGATTTTCATTATATCTAATCAGTTAGCAGTCTCCTGATATGTAGGCGGCCGGTCACTGCTGACTTTGGTTATTATTTTTTTTTTTTATATCCCACAGCAGTTTGGTATTATTTTGTTTTAACACGGCATTGATGATTACGTTGCTAGTTTTTTTTCTTCTTTTCTTTTTTATTTAAAAATAGAAAATTGCGTATGCAATGTTAATTTTGTTTGCCAAGCCAATTTCCTCTCCTCAATTAAAGCTCTCTTGCTCTCTCTCTCTCTCTCTCTCTTTCTGTCGAAGCAAACAAGTCGCTGTTGTTTTTGCTGCTGATGTTGGTGTTGTTGCTTAGTAATTGTTAACGTTGATTGACTCGAGCTTTGTTATAAAAAATATTATCTCATTTAAATATTATTTTATTTATTTCTTACGCTCTTTTTTTCTCTCTCAACGCTGTCGCACGCAAATTGGCGCTGCTGCAGCGAAGCCAGGCGACATCAGCTCGCGTCATCGCCAGCATTGCCATAGACGGTTTGACGGCGACGTCGCTGCCAGCGTTTCACCGTTTATGTCGTGGAAGTCGCGCTGTTTTGCCAAAAAAAGAATCTGCTATAGTCAACCAGCCATGGCACGTTGTCTGAGCTGGCTTTTTAGAATTTGCTTTATAAAAACGATTGGACTTTTTGTTGTTTTTGCTTTCCGGTTGCCCATCAGCACCTCCATCCACCCACTAAACTCCGTCACGCTGACTTTATTGAGATGATTCATGTTTATGCACGTAACAATGGCCCCCAAAAAAGCCAACCCACACACCACCGCCACCGCCACCTGCACCACTCAATCAGATGTAGCCATTCACCTACTTTCTGTGCAAACACTGACTTCATTTCTTCTTCTTCTTCGCCCGCCTCTTACCAAAAATACACAGACACACACACACACTCTCATGTGCTTTTGTTACCGTTTTGTTGATATGCCCGCCCGTCTATTTCGTCGTACTGCTTCTTCTTATTCATTATCTGATTTTGATTTCAAGCGCCTGCGCCGATCAAAAGAGAAAAAAAAAATTGTTGAAAGAAGGAAAAAGAATTTCATTTGTTTAGCTTGAGTGAAAATGATGCAGTTGACCCGACCTCTTGAATTCGCAATGAACCTGATAGATTGACCAATTTTCTGAGGTGCTAGAAAATTGAAAATTCCTTTAAATATTTTATCGAAAACATTTTATAAGCCAAATGAACTAAAGTATTTTACTCTTACAGCTCTCACCACACACACATACACACACACACACAAGCCGAAATGGCGTACCGGAAGCCCCCAGATCTGGATGGCTTTATCCAACTAATGCCGAAAGCCGATATGCGTGTTAAAGTCCAATTGGCCGAGGATCTGGTCACATTCCTCAGCGATGACACCAACTCAATTGTCTGCATGGATATGGGACTTCTCATCGATGGCCTAATGCCCTGGCTGACCGGTAGTCACTTTAAGATAGCACAAAAATCTCTGGAAGCCTTTTCCGAGCTAATCAAACGTTTAGAAAACGATTTCAATGCCTACACGGCCACAGTCTTGCCCCATGTGATCGATCGTCTAGGCGATAGCCGTGACACGGTGCGCGAAAAGGCCCAACTGCTACTGCGTGATCTAATGGAGCACAAAGTGCTCACGCCCCAGGCCCTGATTGATAAACTGGCGGTCAGTTGCTTTAAGCACAAGAATGCCAAAGTTCGAGAGGAATTCCTGCAAACAATTGTGACGACCCTGCATGAATATGGCACCCAGCAGCTAAGTGTTAGAACCTACATACCGCCGGTGGCCGTGCTGCTGAGTGATCCCACGGTCACCGTAAGGGAGACGGCCATTCAGACTCTGGTGGAGATTTACAAGCATGTGGGTGATCGCTTAAGACCGGATCTAAGGCGCCTTGAGGATCTGCCGCCCACCAAGTTGCTCCTGCTGGAGCAAAAATTCGATCAGGTGAAAATGGAGGGTCTGCTGCTCAAGTCGGCCTATAAGAACGACAACGGCAATGGTCATGACGAAGGCGACAACATCGGCCTGAGAGAGCGTCCCACAAAGATTGTGAAACGTCCCCTGCATTCGGCCACCTCTACGTTACGTTCAAAGCCCAGTTTGAATGATGTTTCCGGAGATGCCGGGGCCGTGACCATGGAAATTTTCGAGGCCAGCTTTGAAATGGTTCCCCAGCTGAATATATTCCATGCCAAGGATATGGATGACATCTACAAGCAAATACTCCAGATTATCACCGACAAAAATGCCGACTGGGAGAAACGCATAGATGCTCTGAAAAAGATACGCGCCCTGCTCATCCTCAACTTCCAGCAACAGCCGCAGTTCATGACAGTCCAACTGAAAGAGTTGTCCCTGGCCTTTCTGGATATCCTGAAGGAAGAACTTCGCTCGCAGGTGATACGTGAGGCCTGTATCACCATAGCCTACATGTCGAAGATATTGCGGAATAAGTTGGACGCCTTCTGTTGGTCCATCTTGGAGCAGTTGATTCAGCTGATACAGAACTCGGCCAAGGTTATTGCCTCCGCCTCCACTCTGGCCCTCAAGTACATCATCAAGTATACACATGCCCCCAAGCTATTGAAAATCATCACGGACACATTGCAGCAATCCAAATCCAAGGATATACGATCCTCTCTCTGTGAAATAATGGTTCTTTTGTTTGAAGAGTGGCAAACCAAATCTCTGGAGAAGAATTCTCTCCTTCTGCGGGATGCCCTGAAGAAGTCGATTGGTGATGCAGACAGCGAGGCCCGAAGACATTCGCGGCGAGCCTACTGGGTCTTCCGACGGCATTTTCCGGAATTGGCCGATCAGATCTATGGCTCACTGGATATAGCTGCCCAGAGGGCCCTGGAAAGGGAAAAGGATGGCGGCAGTCAACTGCAAATAGAGACGCGTCGGACAGTCTCCCGCATAGCACGCTCTCCGGGCACACTGGCAAAGCCGGCGGCTAGCATGCGTAGCGTTTCGGCAGTGGACACGGCAGCAGCCCAACGTGCCAAGGCCCGGGCCCAGTATACATTTTACTCCAGGTCGAAGAAACCTCTTGCACCGAGTAACTCAAATGTTCCAACAACGGCACCACCCACGGGCTCCTTACCCAGGCCACGTCTCAACTCCTCCAGTCAACAGACACCCGTTAATTCCAGTTCAGCGGCCAGGTCACGCGGACGAGCCGGCGTCTCTCAGTCACAGCCCGGGTCACGTTCCACATCGCCCAGCACCAAGCTCAGAGAACAGTACAACTCGGGCCTTGGCTACTACCGGGGCGGCACTGGAGCTATACCCAAGAAGGCCTCAGGTATACCCCGCTCGACAGCCAGTTCCCGGGAAACCAGCCCCACACGCCTGGGTGCTGGAAGTGGCTTGATGAAGCGTAGTCTCTACTCCACAGGAGCGGGTGCTCGGCGTACACCAGAGCGTAATAATCCGGTGCGTCCTTCGGCCGCTGCTCGTCTACTGGCCCAGAGTCGTGAGGCCGAACTCACGTTGGGTGACGCCCACTCCCCTGTAGATGGACAGCAGCCGGATTATGTATCCGGAGATTACATTCGCACAGGCGGCATGCGCTTAGGCCGAAAACTCTTGGCCCGCGATGAATCCGATGACATAGATTCAGAGGCCTCCTCTGTCTGCTCGGAGCGATCCTTTGACTCTTCGTATACACGGGGGAACACCTCGAATTACTCATTGTCTGGATCACGCAACCGCCTGGACTGGACTAGTCAGCGGGCCCCCTTCGATGATATTGAAACGATCATTCAATACTGCGCCTCCACCCATTGGTCCGAGCGCAAGGATGGCCTAATCAGCCTAACCCAGTACCTGGCCGACGGCAAGGAGCTGACGCCCCAGCAGCTGCAATGCGTCCTGGATATGTTTCGCAAAATGTTTATGGACACGCACACCAAAGTGTATTCCCTGTTTCTGGACACAGTCACCGAGCTGATCCTGGTCCATGCCCCCGATCTGCACGACTGGCTGTTTATCCTGCTGACTCGGCTCTTCAATAAACTGGGCACCGATCTGCTCAATTCCATGCATGGCAAGATCTGGAAAACTCTACAGGTGGTCCATGAATACTTTCCCACTGAACTCCAGCTGAAGGAACTCTTTCGCATTATGTCGGATAACACGCAGACGCCCACCACAAAGACACGCATAGCCATCTTACGCTTTCTGTCTGATCTGGCTAACACCTACTGCAAGAGCAGCGACTTCCCCAGTGACCAGAGTCTGGCCTGTGAGCGTACTGTGCTGAAATTGGCCCAACTCTCATCGGATCAAAAGTCCATAGAACTAAGATCCCAGGCCCGAAGCTGTCTGGTGGCCCTCTACAATCTGAATACCCCACAGATGACCAAGTTGCTGGCTGCCCTGCCCAAGGGCTATCAGGATTCGGCTAGGCTATGCATCCAGTCGCATATACGCCGACAGAGCACCAATTCCGGCACGAATTCTCCCAGCAGTTCGCCCCTGAGCAGCAGCAGTCCCAAGCCTCTGCAGAGCCCCTCGGTGGTGCCCTTCGCCTCCCTGCAGAATCACAGTTTCAACACTAGTCCGCGTTCGCGTCAATCCTCGGTGGAGCACGAACTCATCTACGGCTCCGAACTGGATGTAAAACACAATATTCACAAGACCTCCGAGGAAATACGAAATTGCTTTGGCGGAGCCGTGGAGCCGCTTATCCAAAGTCGCCAGTACCACTCCCTGGCCAGTTCGGTGAATGCTGCCAACGGCTACAATGGCCACCTGGTCTACAATGACCAGACGCCCCAGGATTCCTGTGCTTCCGTCTCCTCCAACTCAAAGACCCAATCTTCGGCCACCACCACAGAGTCAAACACACCGGAGAGTGCCACCATGCGCTTGGATGCCCAGCTCCTGGGTGAGGCTGCGGTCAATCATCGCGCCACCACAGCCACGGCCAAGACCCCACCGCCAGCCAACAGTAACTCAACGGATGGTGGCGGCAAAATCTGCATCACCTACCGCATGGCCGACAACGGCGAGGTCATTCTGCCACCCGAACTCTACGAGAGTGAGATTATTAGAGTGGCCCTAACCCTCACCAAGGAGCTGCCTCCTGAACTCCTGCAAACATCGCTGGCAAATCTCGGGCTCTGCATACGCGGTGGCAACTGTGAGCTGCCCAACAAGCACTTCAAGTCAATCATGCGCATGCTGCTCAATATGCTGGAGGCGGAGAACACGGATGTCCTGCTCTCGGGCCTGCATGTGCTGAGCAAGATTGTGCGTAGTGATAAAATGCGGCACAACTGGATGAACTTCCTCGAGCTGATATTGCTGAAAATCATCAATTGCTATCAGCACAGCAAGGAGGCCCAAAGGGATATAGACACCATGATTCCAAGGATTGCACCGGCCCTGCCCCTGGATCTATCAATTAATATTGTTAATCCAGTCATAGCAACAGGGACATTTCCATCGAATTTATGTGCAATCAAAATGCTGCTCGAACTGACCGAGCGTCATGGATCGGAGCTGACAGACGCCCATTTGGAGAGCATCTTTCCGAATCTGGCCCGCTCCACCGACGACCTGCAGTCGATGGTGCGCAAGGCAGCCGTTTTCTGTATTGTTAAATTGTACATAGTCATGGGCGAGGATAAGGTCAAGCCAAAACTAACCAATTTGAGTCCCAGTAAGGTTCGTCTCCTCAATGTCTACATAGAAAAGCAGCGCAATTCCAGCGGTGGCGGCAGCTCCACAAAGAACTCCTCGGCAGCCTCCTCCTCATGATTGTGACTTCAACAGCAACATCAGTCGCAATCGCAGTCGCATCAGCGTGGAACTCAATAAGCGAGACTTTTAGTCAGACAAAGACATTTTTGGAGCCAGGCCTCTTTTATGTTTACGTAAAAAGTGAATAAAACAAATTATAACAAATTCGATATACACATACTAATTATTTATAAATTAATTCAATAATTCTCCACACCCGAAATTTCCCAAAAAAAAAAGACAAAACAAAAAAAGAAATTTCTAGCTTGAAAAAATTTACAACAACAACATCAAACTATTTATATACATATAACGAGAACAAAAACAAAAAAAAAAGCGAATAACTAAACCAATTAAAAAAAAAAAAGAGTATACAAAAAATTGTAGCCAACTTTGCCTACCCCAAAAACAAAAAAAAAAAAATCTGCGACTATTAAAGGATTCCTTCAGATTCCTTCACTTTCCAAAATTGCTTCATTCTTCTTAGCAGCTCAGTTTTTGTAATTCAAAAAAAAGAGAGAGATATTTTTTTATGACGCAACTTTGTTTATTGTTTTTTGCCTGTCCGCTTTAGCTTTTAGTTTGTAAGTGCAAAGAAAAACTACAAAACAAAAAATGAGACTTGTAATATTCAAAGGAAAAAAAAATAAAGACACAAAACAATTCTCTAAATTAACGTTCCTTCTTTTAAATATATATTTTTCCATTTTCTTCTTTCGTTTGATTTCTTTTTTGTTTTTTGCCGATTTGACTACTGAACTATTTTTGTAATTAATTTAAAACAAAACAAAATCAAGGTTAGGTTATAAAAATAATATTTAAATAAATAAAAACAGTTAAAAATAAATCCCAATATATACGAAAAAAAAAATCCAAAACAAAATTGTGTTTTATTTCCTTAAATCATAAAAACTATATTTATTGGTTCACACGGACAGTTAACCGAACTCTCTCAGCTGCCCTCCGTTATACCAAAGAGAGCGATCATATTCTAAAGTAACTGGGAGAGCCAAGCAAAAGAATGCGCTACAGCAGGCACCTCGCTCACTCAACTGCAACTCATAGGCTAAATGGGCAGCCTACATTCCATCACTTTCTCTCAATCACACATTTCATAAAGAAGAAATTCGTGTTTTTTTTAAGATTTTCAAACTTGTTCAATTTCATTTTTATTTACACATTTAATTGTTTACATAAAATTTCAATACTACAAAGTTTTTTTTTTTAAATAATTTCTGTTTTGGTTGAGAATTGTTTTTAGTTGGCCAAAACAAAGTTGTTTTTTTTTTCGATGTGTTTTTTTCTATGGAAATTTTTTTCTTTTGACTTGGGCCCGTATGAAACCTGAAGGGATTCGAGAAAAAATTCGTTTTTTATTTTATTTTACACAAATAATTCTAAAAATATGTAAAATTGTTTTTAAAAATTGTTGTTGTTTTTTCTTGGGAAGTTTTAAATTTTTTTTTGTTGTAATTGGAAAACGTAAAATTTAAAACAATTAAGGCACTTAAACTAAAAATATTTATTTTTTCTGAAATAAATTAGTGCGGTGGTTTCATTATTTTTAATTTTTTTTTTACTAAATTTAAATGTGCTTTAATTTTTTTATTTATAAAAAATTGTTTTTTTTTTTAATACTAGAATATTTTTGAAAATAATTCAATATTTAAAAACATATGGCACATGGTTCACCAAAATTTCTTATTCTAAAATTAATTTTTGAAATTATTCCGAGCTACCGAGGGAAGAGGGAGCGGGGGTTTCGGTGTGGGTTTCCTTCAAATTGACTCTAACGTTTTGGGTGTTGTTTTTTTCCTTTTTCGATGTTGGAGAATTTTGTTTCTTTTTATAAAATTGTAAGAGATTTTTAAAAATATTTGAAATCAAATTTAAGTGTAGATATATATATTTTTTAAATGCTTAATTTAATTTTAAATATATATATACAAATGGTTCAACATACATACAAATGTCTTTAATGGCTTCGATTTAGCTTTAAAATTGTGTGTTTTAAATAACATTCAACTACTTAAAAACTAGAACGACTTTTAATTTATTATTTTTGTTTTAAATATTTTTTTTTTTCGTTTTTTACACAAATTTCAGCTATAAATATTTTGGCTACGCAAATGTCTGCGTTATTTTGTTATTTGTTAACAAATCAAAATGCCTGGCAAGCCGGCAGATTGATAAAATATTTTTTCTGATTTAATTTTGACCGAAAAAGGCACACACAGAGAATTTTCTTTTTTTAAATGACACAACGACTAAGACGACGATGACAGCTAATTTTAGAGAGTGTTCTGTTCATTGTTTAATAGTTTTAATAACCATTGCAACGTATTTCATTGTAGCGACTGCGGCCTGCCCCGTTGTAGGTGGAGGCATATCGCTCATACGCCATGTAGTCGGAAAAATTATAAGCCTGGGCGGCTCTCAGGCGATTTCGATTAATTTGATTGTAGCTCAGGGCAGGCTCATCATAGGCAGGTGACCAATAGGGCGGCGCAAAGGGTGTGGCCTCATAGTAGCCCAGATTGGAAGGCATGTAATCATCCTGGCTGTAGCTGCTCGAACTGACTGGCTGATTTCCTGGGTGGCTTGGACTGTTGCTGACTATTTCGGAGGAGAGTAGAAAAGTCTCGGAGAAGCGACCGATTTCCGTGGAGCCAAAGGCCTGCTGGAAGCCCGGCAGGGGCTTGATGTCCTTCGAATTAAATTCAGATTAGGAAAAAATTATTTTTGCTGACTTCCATTTTCTACTCACTTTTATCTGCTCTCTCACAGAAGATTCGGTCATTTCCGAGCTACCTTCACTGCTGGTGGTCTTTGAGATTTTCCTTTTTGATTTTTTACTTGGTATAAGATCACATTCGATGACTCGACTGCGGCTCTTGGCCAAGCCCTGCCTCACAGAACTGCCGGTCCGGCTGGCTGGCAGAGGCGATGGTGCCGGGCTAGCAGCAGGCAGAGCCGTCAGTGGCCCCGGTAATATTGAGCCATAGCCCACGGGTGAGTTGTGTGGCACGGGCGGAGTACGCGGGCGTCGTTTGGCCGGACTTGGACTCCAGTTCGCTGGTGGTTGTTCTGGCCAACTGTTTGGGGGCTGAAAAAAAAAAAATGTAACCACAAAAATATAAATATCGATTCGACTAAGAAATGAGGATTCCCGCCCAAAAGAGCCACCCACACTCGGTGACAAATCTTCTGGGCTCTCTATTTTTTTTTTTGCATTCAATTCGCCTTCCAAAAATCAATGATAGACTTAAGGCTTTGGGAACACCCTGTATATTTCCGGCACACATGACAACTTGTGCTCTTGGACTCTCTGTAAGTTTGTTTTGCTCTCTCTCTCTCTCTCTCTCAATTTTAGTTGATTTCGTTTTATGCTCTTTTTCTGAAGCTTTTGCCTTTTGTTGTTATTCTTTTTTCTATCAGCCATGGCCAAGAAAGCCGGTCGATGGAGCTAAACGCATTCCGTTTTCCGCTTCTCTTTTAGCCATCATAAAGATGAGGCAAAAACTTTGGCCAACTAATGTGATGCGCGCATCTCCAGAATGCCGACCTGATTGGGGGAGTGAGGTAGCCTGGTGGGCTGGTGGGACCAGAATTTGTCTGGTATTGTTGTCGGGCTTGCCCTGTATCATTATCAGCTCGTCGTTTTTCGTTTACACGAGTCTAAATATTTCTGTTGGGTGGCTGCTCTGAATGCGAATTGGTTTGAGCGCACGCCTTTGGCCTAATTCTAGTTGTGGGTGAAATTCTTAATGAAGCTGTACTTGTCGTCTTCAGAGCCAGCATAAAAATTCTGCGTAGTTTGGCTCTTTTTGAGTACTTGAATTCATTCTACACTAGCTTGACTAACTTCTCTTGCAATTATTTCCTTAACTACAAAGTACAAAGAAAGAGAGAGAGAGATTGCCTTAAAACTTTCACATATAGATCAATTTTGCTGAGCCCTAAAAAGTATGCTATGCTTTTTTGTTTTTCGTTGTTCCATGAACTTTGGTAAACATTTTCGTGGCTTTTTTAATTTGCTCGTGCAGTGTGCATTTCCAAAGTGTCTAGGTTGCAGTTTTAATTTCTAATTTTCTATTTAATTGATTGCCTTAAACTTACTCCATGATTTGTTGTTGCTGCTTCTGCTGTGTTAGCTAATTCTGCCTTGGTGGATTTTGTTGCTGTTGCTGTTGCTGTTGCTACTGCTGCATCATTTATTTGATTAGATTGCTGTTCCGTCTGCTGTTGAGCTTCCGGCGCGGTTGGCTCCTCCTCGGGTTTGCCTAAATTGATTTCTGCACGCTTGACAACATCCGCTGCGACAGCCTCAGCAGCCTTAGTATCAGAGGCAATGGAGATGGTCTCATTGGAGGTGGTGGCATCTCTGGTGGCTGACGGTGAAGCCGATGGTGTTGGTGGTCTCACTTCTTCAGCTCTTGTGGGCGAGGATACTGCTGCTGTAACTGGCGGGGCAGCCAACGCGCTTATGTCATCTGGGAAAATAGAAAAGCAAGAAAAACAAAGAAAGAAAATGTTAACAAAAAATCAATAATTCATATAGGATTTTAAATGCCAAAAAAAATTAAACACGCTGTCGTTGGTGTTGAATGATTTTTTGTCATGCGTGCAAAAATACCATCAAGGGTTAAAAAGCGTGGCCAAAACAAATTCTTTGGTTATTTTTTTTTTTTTTTTGCGTTGAACAGGTTGACTGGACCGAGAGTTAACATTAAAGCTCTTTTTCTGTCTTATCAAATTTGTCGTTGCTAACCGCTTGAGAAATTTCAGTTAAGCTGCTTTTCCGGGGGTTGCCCCGAAAGCAATCCAACCTAGAGAGCGAGAGCTTCACGAATAGAGAGGGAGAAAGAGAGAGAGAGAGTGAGAGAGAGAGAGAGCTTTAAGTCTGCACTTGTTGAACGTTTTGGCCAGAAGGAAGCACACACGCACGCACACCCACTCAGCTATACACTTGACATTCTTGGGCCAGTTTGCGTGAGGGGCATAGTCAAATAGTGAAAACCAAATGGCAAGCAAAATAGGAATTTTAGAAAATAGAAAAAAACGATGCGCATGCGGTTTTTGATTCAAAAAAAAAAAAAAATGCTTCGTTTTTTATTCCTGCAATGTTTACAAAATTTTCAAGTGGCCCTAGGAGTTCTCTGGCTCAAATATTGCTGCATCAATTGTTTCGGTTTACTGTCATTGCCGAGTTTATTCGATTGTGGCCATAAATCAATTTCCAAATGCATTCCAATTGCCCGTAAATCATCTTCTTCTCTTTGCCGCCTAAAGGCAGGCAACAAATTTTTGCGTGCCCGAACGCGTGCTTGTGTGTGTGTGCTCTATCGATTACCAAATGGCAGCCAGTCCATTGATCTTCTTCGCCTTCTCTTTTTTGTTACAATCAGTAAATTTTGTTTTTTTTTCGAATTGACTTCTTCCTTTTTTTTTTGGGTTGTCATTTCGTTTGCTGTGTTTTCATTCTCATAACGGTCATTGATTTTTGCGTTGGTGGTGCAAATGTTGCACACAAACACACTCAGACTAGTATGTCTGTGTACTGGGAAATAGTAGCAACTACCACCAACCAACGACAACAACAACAACTACGACCACGACAGCAACACCGACAACGAAGCCCGCTTTAGGTTGAGCTGAGCAAAAGTTCATTTACATGTTGGTCGATGTTTTTGTCTATATATATATATATATATTTGTGTATATCACACACATACAGCTCTTTCTGTGTATGTGTGCGTGTGTTTGTGTCGCTTCTCTGTTTGTATGTATTTTGCCCATTGATAACGACTATGTGCTGACTCTTGCCTTCCCTCCACTCTTTCTACCTTCTGTCTTTACTTTTAAGCTTAAACATAACGAAATATTTAGAAAAGCTGTCATATATGAACATCATCGTTCATTTTGCACCTTTTTAACACAGACGCACACACACTAACACATTCAAATAGGCTCATTTGCCATGTAAACACAGTGGGATGTAAAGTAATTATTTTGTTACTTAAAAAGGAATAGTTTTTTTTTTGTTTCTGCCTTTAAAATTAATTTATTTAACTATTCAAGCTATTTTTTTTAAGGTTTGTCATTGATTTTTGAGAAAATGATTGAGTGACAATAATTATTTAGGTAGGACATCAACTTTTGGGCTATTCAACCTAGACTGGACGAGACTGTACTAAGCAGTTTTCTTCCTAGGCTACCTCGATTCCCATTTAAAAGCTGTCTTAATGAAATAAATATTTTATAAGTCAGAATATTAAGACACGATTATAATATTCGATTTCTTGTAAATATTAATTTTACTATTTTTCCTGTTGCCGTCTTAGATCATATAGCCGTGTTATGAACCTTAATCGGCTTTAGGAATTACTCAAACATTTATTTACTGATTTCTTGCAATTTTTTTTTTTTTTTGTATTTAGAATTCTTATTATTGGAATCAGACTATATCCTAAGACGGCCACGAGAACATTATCGGCTCTAGAAATATATGCGATGTTAACCAATCAATCTCAATCTCAATATCAAATTTTATTAGAATCAGACTTCTATATCATAAAACGGTCACAAGAACCTTAAAATGTTTTAGGAGTATCTCTGGGCGTTCTGATCGAGTAAAGAAACATTGAAAAGAATTTATAGCCCGAATTTTACTATACATTTTTAATTTCATTCTTTTTCAAATATTTTTAACCTTTCCCTCTTGGACTTTTTGAGTATATTTAGGATTGGCAGAATGCTTAATCTTTCGATTATAAAATTCTATTTATAATAAACTCACTCATTAAATTCTCGCAGAATTTTTATAATGAAGAACTTGATTAGTTTATCAATAAATTGATTGAATAAGAACAAATTGAATAATTTATGTGTGAAAGAATGTTATTGGGTCTTGGTGATTATTTAAACCACTGTTGGGTCCGCGTAAATGTGAATTTGGTTTGCGCATTTTGATGCCACGTCAAAAGGTAACTGTGACTTATTGATTTGGATTCATGGCATAGAAGTCAGAGGGGCCGAGTTGTCGTTAAGGTCTACCGAAACGGAAAATAGAAAAAAATATTCCATATATGAAAAATATTAATAGAGCCCGCTTATCAGCAGCTCAGCTGAGTTCTTCTGGGTGTTGTTGCGTGTATAAATAGACAGCTAATTTTGAAGTCCTTTAAAATGTTATGACGTAGGCGTCGCACCCAAACTAGCTTGGAAACTAGAAGAGTCTGTCGGGCCGAGTGTCAGACTGGTTGGCGAGGTGAGTGAGCTGACAGGAAACGGAAGTATTTCAGCAGTTAACCAACACTGAATGGTTGAGTGGTTGTTGGCGAAAGACAGAGACAGAGCAAGGGCGAGAAGCATTTCAAAGTGGCTGACAAAAAAAGAAACTAATACCAATGGACTCAAATGTGTGGGAAGGTTGAGTTGGGCTGGACACATTTTATTTGCATTAATTTGCATGAAAAATCAAGCAAGCGCAGAGTGACAAAAGTCAGTGGGGATTCCCTAAACAATGAAGGCGCATAGAGCTCGGAAGGGGAGATGCTCGGTATGACTGCATAATCATTTGTTACATAATCCAGTTTGACATATGTTTGCATAAATTTATTCCAAGCCATTGCATGATTGCAAACTAAGCCAAATGATATGTAAATGTGAAAATTATCAACTTACCAACACTGGAAGTGGAAGAAGAAGCAGCGTTTGCGAAACTTAAAGAGCTCGTCACAGGCTCTGATTTGGCGCGGCTTTCATCGGGTATTTCTTCAGCTTCTTGGCTCTCTGTGTGCTGTTCTTCTTCATACTCCTTGCCATCGCCCGGACAGTGATAGGACACGCAGGAGGCCGATTCCACGGACATATTCACTGGATATTCACTGCTATAAACTGGGGTGCTCTGGCTGCTATCGCTACGAGCGCGTGTACTGCAATTGCTGATGCCACTGTCCGTGCCCGTGGCACTAATCAGAGGTGGAGATGTTGTTAGGCGCGGAGGTGAAGGAGCCAATTCTGCATCGGAATTTTCCTGCTTGCCTGCCTCAACATTGCCTGCCGGTGTCATTGGTGCCTCCTCTTTTTGAGGCCTCATTGTTTGCTCTGCATAGCCACGCAAAGGCTCCAGATAATTCGGAGGCATAACTGTACGATTTGGGGCAGGCGTGCTCGAGCGTTGGCCGGAGTAATTGTGATTTGGCGTACTATTAAACAAGCTAGCCTGGTAGGCGGCAGCCGCTGCAGCCCTGGCATATGAAGAAGCAGAGTCGCTGGCAAAGCCAGGTTGAGCCTGGTGCTGCTGCTGTTGCTGCTGTTGCTGTTGCTGCTGATGGTGTTGTGGATAGGCACTCTGACGCGGTGGATAATGGAGCACACTGGATGGTATGAGCTGCTGGCCCGCCGGTGTGAACATGCCCGCCTGATGGTGATGCAGGTGGGCAGAATGATGAGGATGTTGAGGTGGTAGCTGATGTGACATAGGCTGCTGGTAATTGCTATAGTGTGGGGAGGCATAGGCCGCATATCTTCGATAGGCGCTGCTCTCGAATTGGGCGGCTCCATAATAGCTCGGCATATAGCCTCCTGGCGGAGTATGGGGCGGCGGGTTGGCTGGCGTATGTCCATAGGATGCCTGGCCAAAGCCAAAGCCTGGCGACCCACCATAGCCATAGGTGCTACCACCAGGTCCCGACCTATATGCAGGTCCATTTCCATAGTGTTGCAAGGCTGCAGCTGCAGCCGCTGCCGCTTGTTGCTGCTGCTGGTGCCGATGCTGATGCTGCTGCTGCTCGTAGTAATATCTGTCGGCCATAATCGTAACCAAGTTGGGTTAGCTCAGGGACTGGCTGTTGCTAACTGACTGATAGGTGAGTAGAAAAATTTTCTGCAATTCTTTACGTGTGTGTGTTCTCTTTTCTGTGCTGGCTTGGATGGCTCCCGTGGGTGTAAGGACGCACTCAAGGGCTCGTTGCTTAGTGCCAGGCCGTGGTGTCCGGCAACAATAGCTCTAACAACAAGTACAACAATGACAATGACAAGGTTGTCTTTGGCCTGGACACCCTCAAGCCTGAGCTCCACATTTTCAGCTCGTCGGTTGTTGTTGCTGTCGATTCAAACATATTGCGAATGTGTCGCCTGTGTTGACTGCCAGCCCAATGGGGGGTATCCTCTTACATGTGTCTAATATTGATTTTCTTTTACTGTTTTTTTTTTTTTTTTTTTTTTTTTTGTTTTTTACTCTTTGTATACTTTACTCTGAGCTGCACAAGTTGGCTTGACGTTTTTCTTTTTTTTTTACTGCCCACGCTGACTTTCCTTTTTTTTTTGTGCTCTTTCGTTTTCGATTTTTCTGCGTGGTCCTCGTCGCCTGTTTAGATATGAAAATATCCTGTCCCGTGTCTGTTGCAAATTCCTTTTTGAACCTTTTTATTTGCTCTTTCTTCGGCCCCTTTCGACTCGTTCAATTTGCGCTAAGCCTGCAGTTCCTTTTTATATTATCGTTTGGTTCCTGTTCACTTATTTGGCTGGACTCGTCGCTCGATTATGTTTGTCCTGCAAGAGCAAACAAAGAGCATTGAAATTGGGTCTATTATCAATGGTTGCCTGCACAATAATACAAATAAAATGTTAAAGCTGACCCTTGCCCATTTCCCCTTCCCCATTTCCCATTCCCCATTCCGCATTTCTCATTCCATGATGCCTTTGTGTCAATGTTTTTCAATTGACATTTTATATTGGGGGTAAAACTTTCTATTATGCTGCACTTAAACGGCTGAATCATTTATTAGAGCACGTCTGGCTGGACATTTAAATGGAAAAAATAATGAAAAGAGAAACTATTCACAAATTGGATATTCATTAAAAGTAAAATTGGGAATTAAGTTCAACAAGGATTGGCAGTTTCAAAGTTAATTAATTTGTTTTCGAGTCAGTCTAATTAAATTAATTGATCCAAAGATTTCGGAATCTTAAACAATTTTTTAAGGTTAGTTTTTCTTTTTTTTTATATTTTTGAAAGCCTATTTTATTTTATATATAATTGGGATCCAAATTCAATGGTTAAAGTCTATTTTTTGTTATATGTTATTTTATATGTTTTAATTCATAATTAATCAATAAATTTTATATAATGAAATAGTAGCTATTTATGTTATTTGAAATATCAAGCCAAATTATTATTATTAAAAATATTTTGAACTAACAATTTATATATAGTCATATGCTTGATCTAGTTATATGTAAACAAAAGTATTAAAAAATATTTGTACACCAGATGAAAGATCTCATGGAAGAAATTTGTTGAACGATTTCATATTAAATATTTATTATATTAATTAACAATTTTATTCCGTATTTTTACAATTGGACTTCATATCAAAAAATTATGAAAGCTGAACTTAGAAGCTTAGAAATTAAAGCAAAAATAAATATATAATGCATAAACAAATTTACTAATAATAACTTATTATTAATAAGCTAAAAAATAAATTTACTAAAAAAAATGTAAAATGGCATTCCCAAAGGGGCACCGGATGGCAGCCCTGCATTAACACAGTCTGGTCACACTGGATAGTGCGATCAGTTGGTAGAAATTAGGAAAAAAAACATTTATCTTTTATTACTTTAGTTCGTTAATGACATTATTAAACATTTTAATTATTTAACTTTTCATTTATATATTTTAAAGTCCATCTTCATCGAAAATACTGTGGCAACAAAAATGTTGAGCATCCCAATTAATGCAACCTAAATTGTGGTGCCTCTGGCAAATGAAATGTCCTGTGGTAAATGCAACTTCATTTAATTCACAACAACAGCAAATTTTGTGGTTATCATAACTAATTGTGGTTGCCATAAGAAAATGTGGCATTTGCAGGCATCAGGCCAGCTAATGAGGCTGCCAAGCAACTTCCTCTTACACCCAGAGCCTAATAAAGAAGACTATGACGTTGAAGAGGGCCAGGTTGGAGGTAGAGGTTGTGTTGCATGTGGCTTTGTTGTTGATGCAACGCCATGCGCAAAATTATATTTGTTTTGCACTCACAGAGGCAGAAGAGGCACCGTTTTCTGGAAGGAACTCAACTCATACTGCCTTAAAATTTACCATACTCCGCCTGCATTTTGGTTGCCTCCTAACCGTTAATGAGCCACAAAATGTGCACTCACACACACAGTGAATGCAGCTGCTGAGCTTCTAGGACACATGGGTACACGCACACACACTTCTCTGACCTGTATGTATTTGTAAGTCTTGTGGGCGTGAGTGTGGGTGCGGGTGTGGGCGGGCACTCTTGTAGTTGCGGTTGACGTGTGCGTTTATTGATTAATAAATTTTTGCAAAACAAAAAAAGAAAATGAAGGAAAAAAATGAAACAAGCCAGCAGAAGAGGAGGAGAGCAAGTAAAATAAAAATAAAAACAATAATTGGTTTGGCGAAACTTTAAGTCTGAGGTGGGGAAATTTTATTGATTAAGCCAGAACGGAATCAGCCAGGTCTTTACTATTCAAGGGAAGTTTATCTGCCATTGCTGTCGATGTGGCTGACAGTGATGATGATGTTAACCGATACTAAAGTTAATCCTCCTGCTGTTTACCACCCAGAATTAGCAAAGTCAACGTTAGCCGGGCCAAGACAACAGAGACAGTGACCAACCAAAGGATTCAAACAGCTTTATTAGCTGGTAAGCCAGACCCGACCCGACCAAACCAGACCAGCCCACCATGGCTGGCATAATCAATGTAAACACGCGCCAAAAAGAGAGAGCCACATTCAAAGCCCAAAGAGACCGGCTCGTTCCAAGAGAGGGAGAGAGAGGGTGAAAGAGATTCGCCAAAAATGAGAGAGCGCAGAATAGTTGAGCTTTTTGGCAGTAACAGTGGACTGGACCCTTGTAAAAGGGTTGCCTGGCTCAGGTGGTTGTAGTTCCTTCAATTCAATTTCTTTTGAAGAATCGCCAGGCAAAAGAATCCATTTCCTCTCTTTGTATAGACTCTCTCCGGCTTCCGCTTCTCACTCACACTCTCTCAACGCACTCTCTCTCTTTCTGTCTCTCTTTGTTTAGTTTCTCTTTTATTTTGCTTGGCATTTTTTTTTTTTTTTTTTTTTTTGTGTGGAACAAAAACCAAGAGCCACAATGATTATCACCATGATGATGGAGACATTTGATGATGATGAAAATGCTGATGACGACAAGCAGCAACTTGCAGCCGCAGCGTCAGAGGCAGAGGCAGCAGGAAACGGAAGTGGGCGCATAGCAATGCTGCGTGTACTCAGCTCGCAATGTTTATGAGGTGAGTATTTTTTGGGGGGCTGAGCCATTCTGCTGGGATGCTGAGACTCTGTATGTGTGGCAACAGGACAGAGAATGGATGGATTGGGTGTGTATTATGCTGTTTTGGGACAGTGCGACAACACATCAGCAACACAACCAACCAACCAACCAACGAACCAGGCAAACACTCAGGCAAAGTCAACACGCAGGCGGGCGAACAGACCAGACCAAACCAAACCAGAAAAGTTTGGCCAGCCTACCCAGACCAACCCGGTTGAGCCAGGCCAGCCACCCAGTTGAGTGTAACGTATATAAATCAATAAAAACAGCAGCCAAGCCAAAGCAAAACCAAAAACGTGCCGAGTTGGTGTCGTCGTTGCCGTTGTCGTTGTCGTCGTTGTTCTGCCAAGGCAGCTTGAGCTGGCAGTTTCAACAGCTTCTTCACAAGCTCCCAGCAGCTTCAGCAGCTCCATCAGAATCCAGCGTATGTTGTGCGGCATTTTTTTTTTTTGCCCCCTTTTTCTGTTATTATTGTATTTCATTATTTTTTTTTTTTGCTTTTTTTGTTCTTTCCTCAATTTTACTGCACAGGACTTTTAACAGTTCTGCTCTGCTTCTTCTTCTTCTTCTTCTTCTTATTTTAACCACTTTTCAGGATTTTGTCGGTTGTACATAATAATTACAGGGCCTCGGTTGGTCTTTCTTTGGCTGGCATACGGTGCGTATTTGTAATGCTTTTCACCAGCCTGCGCTGAGTGCTGGTGGAATATTGACGGCGCCTAAGTGTATGCTGCACATTTTTTCTTTTGATTTTTATTAATTGTTTGCGGGAGCTTGAGGTGGTAGGCGTTTAAAAGGGTTGGGCCTGCCCAAGGGATTATAAGAATAATTACAATTTCAAAAAAAGAAAGATGCGAAATCAATGGCTTGGAATGGCTACAGAAAGAATTATCAAATTAAACGGGATCAAGCATTTTTTCAGGAAATGAATGAAATTTTAAGGACGAATTAAAATATTTTATAATTTAGAAAATATAAAAAATAAAACAACCAAAAAAAAATTAATTAACTTTTTGTTTACTTTATATGATTTTTTAGATCGAATTTAATGTTAAAAAGTATTTGAATAATAATAAAAATAAATAAATAAATAAAAATAATTTTATTAAATTCGTTATATGTCAAATCAATATATGCATTTTTTTTAGATTTCATTAAGCAGAAAAAATTAAAAAAAAAAAAAATACTTTTTGGATTTCCGAATTATAATTTTAAAATTCTGAATCTTAGTTTGACCAAGTAATAAAAGTTATTAAATAATTATTAATAATAAAAAATGAAGCCCTAATTTTGAAACTTTCTTCTTCTTTTATTAACAAAAGAAAAAAATACTTAAGCTTTGAAAAGAAAAAAAAAATTTACTTTAGCTTTGATTTTTTTCCGTTTTTTTTAATTTTTTTTTTTTTATTAAAATATTTTCCAAGCCTCTCCATTATATTCTATTATTTTTAAAATTAATGTTGCTATTTTTTTTTTTAATTTTTAAAAATTTACAAATGAAACAAAAATATTTGCAGTCCAAATATTTATGCGAATATTCATTTCGGCTCAAAAATGCTGATTCCGAAAATTCAAGAACCGTTACATTTCAAACACCACAAAAATGTACAAAATTTCAAAGGTGGGAATTCACAATATAAAGTAACACTTTGCCCAACACACACACACAAACAGACAAGCATACTCACATTCGCATACACAACACACACACTAAAATCTGTCAGAAAATTACACTCACCGGAATATGTGCACTCGCACTAGCTGGAACTTGTATGAGGCTATGTAAAAAATCGAAGAGCGAACGAGGCGCACGCGGCAAAAATGATCAAAAAATTGCTCGGAAAATGGCCTCACAGCTGCTGCTGAATGTGTTTGAAACGGTTGCAGAAACTACACACAAATGGGCCGTCGATGCTGACAGTGCGACGGTGACTGTGATAAGCCCTTTGCCTTTGCTTTTGCCTATTGTTGCTTGTTGGCTGAGAATGCTTAGTAACGCGTTACGTATACGCAACGTGTAACGCGCGCCAAAGTCAAACGAAGACTGAAATGCGATGCTCTGGCGCGCATCCATTTATACCACATTGAAAACGCCTCGACGGGACCGACGATGGTGCTGATACGACGACAACGAACCAATTGCCTGATGCCTCCTGCGTCGCCCACACGCTTCCTGCAGAACACCGAAAAAAGTGGCAAAAGACGGCGTTGGCTGCGGCAAAAAAAAAAAAAAAAAATAGAATAGCTGAAACGGCCGAGCCGCCGCTACACGGGCTGTGTGACCCGATTTGATGGACAATCCAGCCAAGAACCGAATTGCCAATAACTGAGAGAGCTTTCGCCAAAAAAAAAAAACAGAGAAGAGAGCACAAAAGTCTTTATTTTCTGTTGGGTGGGGGAGTGGGTGGATTTGTAAATGCATTTGAAAAATATCTCACTTAGTTTTGCTTACGAATTAGAGCACAAAACAGAAACCAAACAAAAACAGAGCGCGCCCAGAAGTGGAACATTACAATGTGGGTGAGCAGAGAGTTTGCGCAGGAAGGTGAAACAAATATTGGAAATCAAATCGTTTTCCCCCCAAAAAAAAAATAATAATAAAATAAATTCTATTCAAATTGAGTAATCAAAAAAAAAATCTAACAAATCCCTAAAAGACTTTAATTTAAATAAAAAATATTAAATTATTTGAGAGCAGAGAAGGATCCTTTTGGTTTTGGTCAGTGAACCTGAGACATATGCCAAATTGTCAGCTCATTTCATCAGGAGATGACCGATAAGCCGAAAATTGCATACACTCAAAACCGGAAACGTAAACACAAAGAGAGAGAGAGAGAGAGAGAAAGCCATTCACATTTACAATTTCAAAGCTGTACAGGCTCATGACCCACGCGCCATTTATATTGATTAAATCTAGGAGAGAGAGAGAGAGAGAGAGAGAAAGGGTAAGGCTCTGCGCAACCGTGAGAGTTCTCTCGGCAATTGCACGTGTTGTGCTTTAGCGTAGAAACCCTTAAAAACCAGACAAACCAGTATAAGCTGAGCAAAAGAAACTAGGATAAAGGAGAAACAGAAAGACAAAGTCAGAAAAAATGTAAACAAAACGTGCGCACGCAATGCTTCGACTTTTGTCGCATTCCTTAGTGGGATAGGATAAATAAATATGACCGGTTGGACGTAGGAAAGACACACACAAACGCACACCAGGGTGTTTCTTCTTATTGATTATGTAGACAAAATACAGGGCGTTCATTTTAAATTTGATTTTATGATAAACAAAAAGTAAGCAACAAATTGGAAGAGTCAACAAAGTCTTAGATAAAACTAAATGAGTTAGAAAATTGTTTTCCTTTGGTCAACCAAACCAGTGAGCACCCATACAGTCGCGAGTCCATTCGGTCTGACAAACCCAACACCATTCAAAGCCGCATCCAGCTCGTGTGCAGACCATGTGCATGCAGCCACCTGGAAGAATACGATAATAAAAAAAAGGCATTAAAGGAATTTGATTATATGTAATGTGAGCCGCTCACCATCACGTTCAGTGGGTGTACGACATTTTGGGCAGGGTTTGGTGGAGACTTTAATGGTTACATTACTGGCCTCTTCCCAACGAGCTTCAGCTGCGCGCTGATAAAAATCAGAAGAAATAGTTAAGTTAAGATTACGCAAGCTTATTCTGTTAGCTACTCACGTTGGGATCCACGGCATATTCACAGGAGTTGGCCGCACCACCTGTAGTGCCCTCGGGCAGGCACTCGCCAATGTGATAGCCCTGCAGACAATTTCTACAGAATACATAACCACAGCCGCTCTGGCAAGTCACCTTGCGACAGTCGTCCTCGACAAGCAGACCCATGCCACAGCCGGGCTGGGGGCAGAGTACGCCACCCGCTTGTAGTACGAACTCTTCGGTGGCGAAGCGCTGATACCGATCATATTCGTCTTTGGTTAAAAGCTTAAAGTGATGAATCTCTTCGATAAAAGAGTGTTCACAGCCGGCCGGGCAGGGCAAGGTGTAGCCAAAGTCAGGGTGAGGCATGAATTGGCGTTCATTGAGGCGAGAGCGGCAATAATGGCAGAAGCACTCAATACAGGTGACGTGCTGAGAGGCACAGGGAAAGACCAACACAGTGTCGCTATGATAAGATAGAGAGTAAAATAAAAAAATACATATGCTGGGAAAGTTATATGACTCACCAGACTTCTGTGCAGGCCAGGCACGGAATTTGCTTGATATTGTTTTTGATTAGGTTAAGTGGTGCGGCGAAATCCTTTTCTCCGCCAGAAACATGCTCGCCGCACTTGAAATAAAACTCGGCAAAAGGCGGATCGCCGGCGTCGTTGTCCACACAGGCAATTTCGAGGCTTTCGCAATGTCCGCGAATGCGACGTGGCTTCAGTACATCATCCCAGTTCTCCGGATCACGATGTACTGTAAAGGCACCACCTTTGCAAAGGGCGCAGCGTACGCGCAGCTTGCCCCGGCATAGTTTTTCACATTGGCCACAATGAACAAAGAAATGGGCCTTGGAGCGAGCACGGTCTAATCAAAAAATGTTATTTTAGTTAGTGTGAAAAATGATTAGCGACCCTCATACCTTCTTCGGTTATATTCAGTCGCTCTTCGCTCTCCAGTTGCAAGTCCAGTAGAGTCTCATTGAGTGGTTTGGACGGTTCCTCAACTGGTGAAGACTGCTGAGGTTCTTCTTCCAGCAAAGTAGACTGTAATCTCTGTCTTTTTTCGGTAGGTCGTGCGCGTATGGCATGCAAAACACTTTGCTGACCTAAATCGCATTCCTACTAAGAAGTTAAATTAATTAGAATTTTTTTCATAATTGTTCCGCTTACCTCAATTGTAGTGGCATCGCTAAGCTCTTTGCCTGCAAATATAATTTTTACCTCATCTGGCTGAAGTCCCATCTGGGGCGCCACTAATTCTTTTACATTTTTTATATCCCATTGCGGCTCTAAATTTACTGATAAAGTGCGTCCGGTATTTGTTTTGACATAAATGCTCAGGGTATGCGTTAATGTTTTGCTGCTAAACTGCAGTAGCTCCAACATTTTTCGTACAAGTGTACCAATAAATTTAAAAATAAAACTCATTAAATTAAACGACAGAAAAATATTTTACGTTTTATATTTTAATATTTTTTCTTTTTTTGTTATGAGTTCAGCGCTCGACATTTTACAGCACTAATTTTAAGTTCGGAGGTGTTTCCACCAGTTGTTCATTTGCGGAGCTATGCCGTGCTTTCACTAGACCGTTCAAGCACATTTAAAAATTTATTTATTGCAATTCTAAACTAATAATATGAAGAATTCAATATGGTATAAAATTAAATATTTTTTTTAATGCTAAAAATTAAACTACAGTAAGTTATAAGCCAAATAATAATATGAACTTAACGGAACTGAACTTAAGAACTCAATGAGAACATTCTCTTTGTGAACTTTGAAAGTTTAATTTACTCATTCTCCAACACCATCAACCGTTTGACCGCCAACTACAACGCGCTGGAATTTTCGGAATTTTAAATAAAAAGAAAATTTGGATCTAATTTAACTTTGGTGTAATTTAAAATTATACAATCAAAACATTCAAAAATGACAAGTTTCACAATTAAAGAAGTAAATGGTAATTTATTTAGTGCTGATGAAACATTTTCCATGTGCCACTGTGTTGCCGCAGAATTAGGTATGCGCAAATAAATTGCCGCCGCATTTCGGTAAGTCTGTAAAGGACTATACTCTTCACTGACCTGAAACCTTTTATTTTATATCAAACAGTTTGCCCAATTCTCTGAATTGGAAAAGCAAAATGTTCAGCCCGGTGGCGTGGCCGTATTAAAGGGCAAGCAAGGATACATTTACAATTTAGTAATCAAGCAAACCTTTTCGGAGAAACCAACCTACGAACAACTGAGCAACTCTGTCAAGTCCATCCGTCAGCACATAGTAAGTCTTTTAATATTTTAATTAAGCTATTTATTTTCATAAATCCCACAGATTGCAAATAATGTAAGCAAATTAGCGCTACCGCGCATAGGCTGTGGTCTTGATGGGCTTGATTGGACTAAAGTAAAACACGAAATTGTAGAAATATTTAAGAACGATAATGTTGAATTGGTTGTGTATAATGATGTGCCAAATAAATTACATTTGAAAAAATAAAATCAACTTGAATTTCATTTAGATGCCGGTGCAGGTGGCACAAAATTATATACCACAATCTCTAGATTTTCCTGATTGAACACATTCTCCAGCATAGCATTGACTTTATCCCACTCCAGCCCATCAATGCCGCAACCAATACGTGGTATAGCCAGCTTCTCTATGCCATTTTCACGCTGAAATAAACAGGTCTGTAAGTGTGCTTACCATTTGTATACTGCAAACTTACCATATGTTCACGCATTTGCTCCAGTGAGGCCTGCAGTGAAGCGTAAGTGGGCTTATCCCAGCTATTGGGTTTGGTCACCAGATAATAAATATATCGGTTGTCATCCTTGAGCACAGCCACCTGGCCACTTCCCGCTTTCTGAGCCTTTAGTTCGTCCACCTTGCCATAGATCTGCTTAAATTTGACCGCTATACCGGCACCCATGGCCAAATCTGCCCCGACGCAATGGGCCAGTGAGTGCGTCTTTGGTGCTGAGAATAGATCTCCATCGATCTCGTTCAATTTGTAGTTGCTCGAACCTTGTTTAGCCATCACAAAAGCACGACGGAATGCCTGTCGCAGATCTAAAAGTTTGGTTGAATACATTTAGATTTACATTTACATTTAGTTCTTAATAGTTTTGTATTGAGTTTATCAATTATCTAGTTCTGTTTTTGTTTGTATGTATGAATGTCTTTAATATTTGAATGACTTGAATCCCCCCACAAATTTGATAAAGCTTGTTTTGCTTTTGTTATTTTGTATTATTTTATTATTTGTTTCACTTAAATTATATAAAATATACAAATAAAATAAGTAAATGTGATTTACGTGCACTCGCAAAGTTTGCTTTTCTCTCCCTCTTTCATTCCATCATGCTCTCGCAGCGTCAGAGTTTCCAGTGTTGAAAACTGGCAAATTATAAAATTCAACAAATAAAGTACAAGACCTGGCACAGTGGTTTAAACAGTGTAAATAAATATGTATTTTTTATATTTCGAATATTTGTTTTTTTTCGAAATGTGTTAACAGTGATAAATAAAATTAATACCCTTGAACAATTATTGCGAATTTTTTTGAAAAATTCTTTTGGTCATGTGAAACTATTCTGATTCAGTGCTAAATTCTTATAAATTAAAACAAATACAAGAATAGTGGATTAAAGGGTGTACAGAAATCGGGAAAAAATTGGAATGTTGCAAACCTTATGCATAAATTGGAATGTTCTTTTTAGAAAAATAAATAAAAAGTTTTACCAAATAAATAAAAAATATACATGAAATTTTTCCCACCCAATTCTTATTTCAATTATAGAGCGATTGTGTTGAGGAATGTGAACTGTTGCGTGAAGGCACTCGTACAAATTTCACATGATTACAAGTGGGACAGGTTATTTTCAACTGGTCCCTGGTCATCGTAAGCGGCTCATAGAAGAAGACAATAATATCGATATTGTCCTCATTGAAAACCAATTCCAGCAAGCTGCGCACACGCGGCCAATCCATCCGATCAATGCCACAGCCAAGTCGTGGTATGGCCAATTTGGTGACATTATTATCACGCTGCAACAACAACAACAAGTTTATGCTTTTTACAACAAAGTGGCAAGGTCAACCCACTCACCATATGCTCCTGCATGGCCAAGAGAGCATAATACAAAGCCATATAAGTACATTTTTCGTGATTCCGCTCCTTGGTAATCAGATTGTATATAAATCGACCATTCTGCTCCAACACAGCCACATTGCCGATATGACGATTCTGCTTCTTCAAGTCATCCACTTGCCCGAACTTGCATCTAGATTGGAAATTTATGCCATTGCACAAGGCAAAATCGGCACTAACCGAATGGACCAGGGCAAAATCATCAGGGGCACTGAACAAATTTCCACTCGTCTCGGTAATCGTACATTTCGGGGAAGTCAGCTATAGAGAAAATGGGTTATTAGAATTGTCATTGCCATTCAAAAAATTTGATTAATTAAGCTCACATCGACTGTATTGTGATCACAGATCAAGATTTCCACAGCAAATTCCATATTGGCAAAGATTTGTTGAATCATACGCTTCACTTCCTTCCATTGGAGTCCATCGCTGCCACAACAGATACGCGGCATGGCCACTTTGGTGATTTCATGATTGCGCTATAAAATCAGGGGAAATAAAACGGAAATTCTTTATTAACAAAACGACAAGTCAGCCATACGCAAATCAATTAATAATAATTTCAAAATAAACTAACACCGATATGCCTTGACTTTTTTTTCAAGATCATAAATAATATACTCTTCTTGGGAGGCTCTATAGGGTTTGATATTCCATTTGTGATTGAGAAGTTTTCACAGTATTCTGAGAAACTTCTTCAGGTTCTATCAAAGCCATAATTATAGAATTTCAAACCCTTTAAGAAAAGAGTATAAATAAATTAGAAATTCCCAGCTTACTCACCATATGCTCCCGCATACAAATTAAGGCGGCCTGAACATCTTCGTACTGGCTCTTGGCATAGATATTGTCTTTGGTGACCAGATAATAGACAAATCGTTCATTATAGAGTACAGCGCAATTTCCTCGAGTCACCCGTCGTTGACGCAGTTCATCTACATCACCAAAGATCAGACCGAATTGCCAGGCCGGAGAACCTTCCACGGCACTGAAAGATGACTCAACGGCGTGGGCGAGCGCATAACTCTTTGGAGCCGAGAACAGATCATATTTCGCCTCGGTAATTTTAATGGCAACCATGGCGGTGGCAATTAAGTTACTGCAATTACAAAAAAAAAAAAATATACAGCCAAATAAAAAATAATAATCACATTGCTCAATGCCAGAGACAAATTTGTATTCACTTACGAGCACGCAGCGCGGTTATTTTGTTTTTCGAAACTTTCACAGTCACTGCAAATTTCACAATGAAAACTTTTTTCGGGGTTTCAGTTTTTATTTTGCTTTTTTTGGTTGCACTCTCAAAAAAAAAAAAACAAAAGAACGCCACCGTTTTATTTTTTTCTTTTTTTTGTTATTTATCGTATTTGGGGCTTGTTGTTTTTGGTTTTGTTGTCGTTCGATTTCTAACCGCGCGTAGAAAGAGAAAGAAAAACAACAAAGCAATTAGCAAACGGGCAACAGAGGCGGTCGCCGTTACGTCTCCCCTGAAATGTTCTCAGACTTTCGTTCTTCAGCTTGTACGTGTAGCTGAGAATTCAAATGTATATGTGTGTGTGTTTTTTGATATCACTTGGGGAAAATCAGTAGCTGTTATTTTGACGAGTTGTTAAAGTTTTTTTTTTCTGTAAGCTTATCAAATTTCAACTTTTAGTTTTTGTGCAGTTTTTCAGAAAAAACAAAGAAACTCCAAATTGGGTTAGTCAAACCGAGCTCACTCAACCAACCGCACCGGCGTTCTTTGCTTGAATGAAAGGCAATGCGCATGAACGAAAGCCCGCCCCGGCGGTAGACAAAAAAGGGGGTAGCCCCGCAGAGGCGTCCCCTTAGAGGGGGCCGTTAACGGTTGATGACACTCTACCGATTTCATAGTTAACTTTTGCCATCAGCTCTCGCATATGTCAAGCTACAAAAATTTGACTGGCTGGTTAAAGTCTTTTATTTCGGTTTTACCCCGTTCTTCTTCTTCTTCTGTTTGATGATGACATGCTGATGATCATAATGAAGATGATGATGATTTGTTTGTGTGTTACCTATAATTTCTATTTGAGAATACCTATGTCATGGGTTGTTAGTTTGTCATTACGAGAGCTGGAGGGCCGCTTAAACCACACAGGTGTTTACAAAGCCAAAAAAGTTAAAAAAATAAAAATAAAACAAATAAACAAACGCTCGAGTGCTCGGAATCGTATTTAATTGGCAAGTTGATGTCGCAGCACGTAAAACCACTCGGTGGCATCGATACCCATATCGGCATTTTATTTTGTATTGATTAAGCGAACAAGTTATTACATTCCAAGTGGGTGGAAAGGAATGGCAAATTCATTTTCTCATTGGTTAGATAATCTCGGAGCCATGTCAACAGTAATTAAGCAAGCCAACGCTTTCGGTTCTGGTTAACTGATTAAATAGAAGCAAACCGAATCAAGTAAGGAACCAGGCAGCCGCCACCAATACCACTTTAGCAATTTGTTGACATTTTTGCTTGTATTCTGTCAGTTTTTTTTTTTTTTTGCATGTTTAATTTTAAATATGACTAAAATTATACTAATTGTATGGCAGGTGAAAAAAATCACACACACACCCAAACTAAATTACCATATTAAGTGACTACTTAAATCTACAAAAAAATATGTATCAACAAAATACGAATAACCATATAAAAGGAGAAGCAAACAAAAACAACAAGTGACTCATTAAATATTTTTGTACGAGTGTTTAAATTTTGCGCGCTCTTTGGCTTAGTTAAACGGCAGCTACGGTGTAGCTGTTGGGCAGCACTCTGCCGCCTACGCTTTACAACACAGATACGCTGGGCAGCACTGTGACCTTGATGGGACAAGCGACCATAAAGGGTCGTTTCGCTAGATGATTTAACTTGTCACGCAGTTGGATTAACAAGTTAACAACTATTTATTATTAAATTATATTGTTATATAGTTTCAAATGTATTATATGCTTCCTGTTTGAGTTAAGCCCAGGGATAAAATTACATATTCTTGCATACTGCTTGCCTTTTTTTTTTTATAAGTTTGAAACTGGTATACTTTGTACCAGTTTTTGTGTACAGAAAAATGTCTAGCAGAAAAATTGCACTCAAAGAGAGTATACAAATACCATGACTTTTGGTGTTTCGTATTTTTCGGCATTGCCATCTCTTTGATTCTCTGACATTTGTTTGTCATTGTACGCATGTGCATGGCAATGGCGCGACCCAATGAAAGCAATATAATATTTTTAAATTTCACTTTTCATTAAATTATAAAAATGTCACTATCGGTGGGCAGCGTCTACGTCCACCCAGTTCATGGCAGTTCAAAGTGGTGCTTCGACGACGGCAATAGCAACAGCAAAAGAAAAGAGAGACGAACGCCGAGCGTTAATAAAAGTTTTACGCTTTTCTGTTATTCGCAGTCCGTTTGTAAATTGGCACATTGTTATGATTGTTGTTGTTGCTGTATTTGTTGTTACATAAATTGAGTTTTCGTGTGCTTATCGTATTAGTAATGAATTGTTTTAGTTTTTTTTTTTTATCGCATCAATACTTTACTTTGTAGTCTTTGGCTGTTGAATAATATTTGCTGGCGCGCTATAAACATTTATAAGACTGCCTAAATATTTGGGCAATTAATCAGCATTAAATCTCCCCAAAATATAAAAAATAAATACAAACAGAAAAAAAAGTGCAAACGGCAGAGACACTGAAAAAGTCAAAACGTTCTGATTCACACGCTACACAACTAAAGAATAACTAAAAAAAAAGTGCAAGCAACAAAATCAGAAAAAATCTCAGATCTCTCACAGCCACGACGACACCGATTACGTCGCAGTCGACGCAGACAATAGCGTCGTTGGCGACGTCATCTCAGCTGTGCGACTAGTTTTGTTTTCAGTTTCTGTTTTCAGCTGTAAACTTCTAGCACGCCGCCAGTTTCGGCTCCACGCCCGCCCCATTACGTATACGTATCGTCGGCTCTGATTTTGTTGTTTATATTATTTGCTTTCCTCTGTTTTAGTTTGCCGTTTTCGTTTCATAAAATTCAAAATTATTACGTAGTTTTAACTAGTTTTGGATTCTGCCATATATGCAATGTTTCGTTTAAATCTGAAAAGTGGACGGCTTGCGGTAGTCCGCGCTGCTGAGAAGTTTTCAAGCCACCCTAGGCGGCAAATACAAACACTTCAAAGGCGCCAACAATTACACATACAATGTAGGCGTTTAATGCAACAATTGGCAGCTGCCACAACAACACCAACAACGAATCTCTTGGCCAACAATCGTGCGACTGGCAAAACAAATGGAAATGCGAGCGGTGAGTTTTATTTTATTATGCTAATCAGGCGTGTGTGTTTTAAATTTCAAATCAAATTTATTTGACATATTCGTCTATCTGTAAAGTTCTTATAGGCGTTGACAGTTTATAGCACTGGAATTGATAACCCTCCCCAAAAATGGCAAGATTTTATATAGTCAGAGCATTTTCATGATCTCCCCGGATTCTATCTTTTTCGAAAAAAATAATGTATATTCTATTGAAATTATTTGTTTTATTACATTTTTTTTCTGGACTTTGGTATTCATCTCATCTCGAAAGATTTATTTTTGGCAGTGCATAATTAAAACCAATATCATTTATCAACCCAAACTGAGCAAAGCAATAAAGTCTTTGTTTATATAAACAAGAAAGCCAATAGCAGCAGGCCGAATATCAAAGACTCTTCAATTTTTCATTTCAAATTTTCCATTACTTAAATTCTCCTGAGTCCTTGAGATATAATGTTTTGATCCAAGTGAAATTTGGTATACTTTTCTGTCTGCTTTGAATTTCTCTGAATATCCAATTTCAATGAGATAGGCTATCTATAAGTATTCAAAATTGATTTGAGATATCTCAATAAATGTACAAGATATCGCTAAAGCCTAATCAGTTTTAGAAGCCATTTACATGATATATTCTAATTTTTTATTAAGAGAATTTTGTAATAGATGAAAGAGAGATAGGTTTGATCCTATCAATTCCTCTAGTGTTCAGTAGAACATTCTCGATATTTCTATAGGGGCCTCCATGATCTCTTTCTAGTCTTCATGAATTCTCGAGATCTCTCTAGAATCCTCCATGATCACCTTCTTGTCTTCATGACTGTACTCCATATTTCTTTGAAGAGAGCATTAAATGCTTATTTCCTTGCAGTAGCCGATCAGATTTTCAATAGGTTATATAAGTATTACCGACTTACTTAAGCATTGATTGCACTTCCAGCTTCGTTAATTATTTTTTAATAGCTTCGCAAATTGATTACTTATTTTTTACTCTCATTTGAATGAGCTCGTTATGGCTCTTTATCAAAAACATGTTTTCCCTAAAAATAATAATTCAACTGCTGATAAATTGTAGAAATTCATTCAGCTTGGTAACATAAAGAAAAAAAATGTGAGTCTTTAGAATAGTCATAAACTTGTTTACCCATTTGTTTTGCCTATTTATTAACCTCGGAGACTGAGTGAGAGTGAGAGGGGGATAGAAGCGAGAGGTAGATTGTTTGCATTATTTTGAGAGCGATTATCGCCAAGACTTTTAATGTTGAAATTTATTTAGGCTAGTTAGGTTATTCTGATAAGATTAGGGCTAAATAAACTTGACAGTATTTCTCTTGCCCTTGAGTTTTGGAGATTTTTATAAAAAATATTTCTTCTTGTGGAATCCACAAGTCATGCTCTCTGAGTAATTACAGAATCAACAGAAATGCTGAAGTGTTTTATTCAATTCATTTTTGTTTGGACAAATTTTTACGTATATAGACAAATTGTGATTAATTGATTATTTATTGGATTAATTGAATATGCAAAACAAAATTTATGACAGGTTTTATCACGACTTATCGTGTTTGTGGTTAGTTGGATACGCCAGACCTTCGCTCATCATTCTCAACTTATCTTTTGGCATTCGTAATATTTCGAGCTTTCTGGTAAAAATATTCCATTGACCAAAGGTCAATTTACTTAATGTCGGGTGTGTTTTTTCTCCGGCCCTGTAAACAATTTCTTATGCCAGAGAATCATTTATTTACCATACAATTAAAATGATTGCTTGAGAACTTTTGGTACACCCATTTTTGTTACCAAGCGATTTTTATCAGCTTTACTCAATTAATTTACCCATGAATGCTAATTAAAGTGTTAAGCATTTTACTCCACTATTTTTAAACACACCAAAAACAACGGTGACAAAACAAAACTGATCAATAGACCAGATAAGCACAAGTCAAGTTCAAGGTCATTGACAACAAACCACTCCACAAACAAGAGAAAGAAACGAAAGAAAACCAACAGCAGAAAACAGACAAGGAAAGGCATACAAATCCAACATGTGCCGGCAGCTCATGATGCTCAGCCCACATACATATGTACATATACACACTCACACAGAGGCATTCACTCACGCACGGACAGTCAATCGCATGCGACTTTGAAATAAAAATACAAATAATTAAATATGTATATGAATATAAGTAGGCAGCCACGAAAATAGCTGCCCCCAAATGAGACAGGGTAGGAGAAATTAGCAAGGGACTAATGACTTTGGAATACTCTTTTTGGTGGCAGTCAAGGTGGAATCACATCTTTATTAGAGAATTTTTGTTTATTAAAAATATTGAAATGCTTTACAAGAATTTTGAGCATTAACTAACTAAAAGGGGAAAATAAAAACTCTACAAATTTCTTCGAACTATTATGAAATGTTTATTCAATAAAAAATATAAAAAATTTATTAAATATTAACAATTACTTTAAAAAATTACTAAATAAATTATAAAAAAAAAAATTAAATAAAAATTAAAAGAACAATTTAATGAATAAAATAATAGAACAAAAATAATAAAAAAAAGAATTTTTAAAAATAAAGGTTAAAATAAATAGAAATAAAAAATATTAAAATTAACTAAATAAACATTAAAATAATAATATAAAAAATAAAAAATAGTTCAAATTAAAAGAAATAAATAAAAAAATAAACGTACATGTATTTAATAAATTAATGTAATTTTTAATAAATAAATCACATTATTTACTAACTAGGAAAAAAATAAATAATTTAAAAAAAATTTGAGGCTGGATTAAAGAAATTTTAAATTTAATGGAATGTTAAAGAAATAAATAAAATAAATAAATATAAAAGAACTTGTGAAAATAATGAAATTAATTGGATAATAAAAATAATTATTTAAATGAAAATGAGTTATTTATAAAATTTTAAATTTTAAAATTAAATTCAAATAAATAAAAAAAGAGCAAATTGGTTAAAAAAAATGGTGTTAAAAAATAAGATTAAATGAAAAAAATGATAAATGATTAAAAGCTATAAAAAAGAAACAAGCTACTACAAAAAAATAATAATAATAAATAGATAAATAAATTGATTGAAAGCTATAATAAAGAAACTAGTTACTAAATTTTAAAAATAATTATATTAATTTATCAAGCAAATAAATTATATTCATAATTGAAAAAATAAAATTAAATTAAATTAGATTTAAAATGTAAGCAAATTGGTAAAAAAATTGCCTTTTAAAATGAAAATAAAATGAAAAAATAATAATAATAATAAAAAAAAACAAACAAATTAATTAAAAAAAATTAAAAAAGACAATAACAATTTCATTAAAGGCACAATTCAATTATGATCTAAAATAAAATAAATAAAAAAATAAAATCCTAAAAAAAAAAACGGATGGAAGAACCTGCAATTTAAAAGCCAAATAAAATTTAGAAACATGTCTCAAATTTTCCAAATTTGATTGGAATTTCTTTTTTGATTGGAAGAACTAGCTCAAGCCAAGTTAGCCGATTTGCCTAACCTTGGTCAATTTAGTGTTTTAACTTGAATTTATTTATAGGAATTTTATGAACTAAACGCGTTTGATTTGCATGGGATAAATCTGGTCAGAACTGGAATTTTTTAAAGACTTTTGAATTAGTCTAGACAACCAGTCGACTGCCTGGGAAATTTGTATACTTCAAATATTTTCGTTTCGTAATTTTAATTAAGCTTTTATTTCTTTTCATTCATAATTGTCTTATTTTGTTTGGAAAAGAGTATTTCGCTTAAAACTTATTGCCACTAATTAAGAGCTCTTTGACTAGTTTGAATTGGACTTTATATATTTATTTAGTCTTGTATATTTTTATTTATAAAAAACACTTTCGCTGATCTCACAAAAAAAGAAAAAAAAAAACACGCCTTTTTATATCTAAAAAAAATGAAACATGCCCCGACTAAATAGAAACTAAAACATTTCCTATATGAGGAGACAAGTGGTGTAAGTAAAATTATTTTTCCCCCTGATAAGAATTTATCTCGAATATTTTAGGGTTTGCAATTTATGTTTGAGGCCTTTCGGCTTTGCTATCAGCCAGCCCTCCCCCTGCCGTCTTCATGCCCGACAATCAACAAGTCCAGCCCTCTTTTTCGGTATAGTTTTTTTTTTCTCGAGTCTGCCTTGTCACGATTTTGTATTATTCTGAGTTCCTATGTGTGTGTGTGTGTGTGTGTGCGAGTGATCGTCTTTGTTTTTGCCCTCCAAAAAATATAAAGAGTCGACCGTTCTCCCTGGTTACCAACTTGTGCGAATCTTAAACGGCTACCATTCAGTTCCATAGCTCCGAGCAGTTTAGTCGAGTATACGCCGCGTAGATAAACACACACGCCGCGCTTTTAATTGTTTGCCAAATATATTTTTTTTAGTGATATTTCCATTGACATTTTAGCAGTACAGCAGAGCCGAAATATGTCGTCGTCGTGTGAGAGTCCAAAATTGGTGACCGCCAGCGAGTCGCGTCGTTTTATGATTGATTGCTTCAAGGCTGTGAAAGTGCCGCAGGAGAATGCCGAGGCCCAGGCTGATTTGCTGGTGGGGGCTGATTTACGTGGGCACTTTAGTCATGGCATGAATCGTCTGGAAATGTATATCAATGATCTGGCCATAAATTCCACCGATGGTGCAGCGCAGCCGCAAATCTTAAAGGAGACACCCTCGACTGCCTGGGTGGATGGCAAGAATGGCCTGGGCGCTGTGGTGGGTAATTTCTGCATGGATTTGGCCATCAAGAAGGCCAAGGCTGTGGGCGTTGGCTGGGTGTGCGCCAAGGGTTGCAATCATTATGGCATGGCCGGCTGGTATCCCATGCGGGCCATGAAGGAAGGACTTGTAGGCTTGTCCATGACTAATACTTCGCCTCTGATGGCACCGACGCGCTCAAAGGCTTCTGCCTTGGGCACAAACCCCTTGTCTATTGGTGCTCCTGGCAAAAATAATGATGACTTCCTGCTGGATATGGCCACCACTGCCGTGGCCGTAGGCAAGATCGAGATTCAGAGACGCAAGGGAGCTGCCCTGCCCGATGGCTGGGCCCAGGATCCCGATGGTAAAGTTACCAATGATGCCGAACTTGCCTTCAAGACTGCCTGCCTGATGCCTCTGGGTGGCTCTGAGCTCACCTCCGGCTACAAGGGCTACGGCCTGGGTGCCATGGTGGACCTCATGTCCGGAGTGATGGCTGGTGCGAATTACTCGACCAAAGTACGAAAGTGGACTCATGCCGGTGCCAATACCGCTGCCGATTTGGGTCAGGTCTTCATTGCCGTGGACCCCAACTGCTTTGCTCCTGGCTTCGATGAGCGTTTGTCAGACTTCAATTCACGCTTGCGTTGCTCTGAACCGGTGAGTCGGGAACCTAACAAATCCCATAACTCAACCCTAACAATTTAATTCTTTATACACAGACCGATCCCAGCAAGCCTGTCCTTCTGCCCGGCGACAAAGAGGCTCAGAATATGAAGAACATTTGCAGTGCTGGCGGTATTCAATATCTGGAAAACCAGCTCAAGACTTGCGAGGCCCTGGCCAAGAAACTAAAGATCAAGCCACTTAGTTTCACTTCCTAAATAGCAAAAAAAAAAAAAAAAAAAAAAACACATATCATATTGCTTTTGCAACTTTGGCATTTGTTTTATGGGCCTTGATTTACCAAAGGACTTTTGATCTTAGAACTTAAGCTATCGACCAAAAGATATTCATTATATAAAGAATTTGCCTGCCCTTTAAAATTTCTAAGTGTAAAGTTAACTATCAAAGTGTTCTTAGCAAAAATTATAGACTTTGCTTTTTGCTGCATATCAAAATTTTAAATTTAAGTCAATATATAATATTTTGTTATTATTATTCTTATATACCGATTTGGGATGTACGATATTTTAATTATCACTGATAAACTAGCAAATCTAAAATTATAATTCAAATGTTTGGCTTATTGGGTTTTGGAATTTATTGAGGACTCTTCGCTACTCGCTTCAGTTTTCCTTTGTCTTGCCGAGCGACGTTTCAGAGCATAATCACGACAATCGGTATTGGTTGCATTGGCAATTGGTTGACCATAGCAAGGTCTCACTGTAACTGAAGTCGTCAACTCTTCCACGTTATCGGTTTTGGTGACAGTCTTGATAAAGCTAATGTAATGCTGATTCTCAGCTGTGAGCTTGCGTTTCTCTTCGAGGAGTAAGAGGTTTTGGGCCTCGGCCATGGCCTGGCGGCGCCAGAAATTTCGGAGAAACCTATTCATGTCCATCAGCTCTTCTTCTGTCATATCGACATGTGATTTGAGGTCCAGGGTCTTGATGATGAAATTTTCATCGATACCTTCAAAGTCATCGTGGATTTCGCCACCGACTATAACTTTCTCCGATTGGGTCTGCAGCTTACGGCAATTGATGGAAAGGGCCAACAGGAGTTCTCCGCTTTTGACAAACTTTTGGAATTTCTAGCAAAGCCCAAAAAGTCAATTAAACAGTGAGTCCATCGATTTTTTAAGCTTACCTTAATAATATTGTAGCATTCAGTGGTGAGTATGCGTAGTTTCTCATGGGTTATCTTCCTATCTGTCTGGAGGCTGTCTTCAATTTTCTTGCGCACACTGGTAAAATACTGCAGCTCCAGTTTCAGATCGTTAATTTGCGTAGTATTCTCCAACTCGAATTTGGTCATTTCGCGCAGCATTTCGGATTGCATATTCATATATTTCATTTCCTCAACATTCAGTTTCTTGGACTCCTCCATAAAGGTGGCCTGGCGTTCTGTGAGCCAGCGAATTCTCTCGTATTTCTGAGCATCCAGTTCGGTATTTCTCAGAGAATCCACAAAGGCGTTCAAGTGATTTTGCATGGCTATCATTTTATTGGCCACTTTATCCCTTAAACGGAAACGATTTTCGATTTCAGTATTTACGCGATCATCTCTTTTCTCCAAATAGATTTGATAGTCTTCTTTTAATTGATCACGTGTGATAATATTTGAAGCATGTATGATATTCTCACTGTTCTGATGCATAAAGTCCACTTCCTCGGTGCGTCGCTGGATTTCCGCATAATAATCGGTGAGCAACTCCTCTGCTCGCTCATCGTAAGCATTCTTGATGGCTTCCACCTGAGCGTGAAAACAGTTGATTATGTGATCGATCAGTTCGACGGTTTTACTGTAGGATAGAGTATGTTGCTCTTGAGTCTGGTCCATGTCGTCCAATAGCATTTTTAAGTGATCATTCTTACGATCGATTATTCGTTGTGCCCGTTCCCCCCAATCGAGCATTTCCTGGCGCAACTCAACCATTTTGATACCCTTGCACATTTCGTGCCATTCTTCAGTGCCACGTTGCTCCATTTGCTTGCCCATTTCCAATTCCTTACGCAAGGCATCCTAATGAGGGGGTGAAGGGTTACGTTCAAATAAATGTGAACTTTTGAGCCCTACTGTACTTACGCGCAATATCAACTTCTTTTCTTCAATGGCTTCTAACCGTTTTTGCTCTTTGCGCTCCGCTCTCTTCTCTGCTTTAGTCTTTTTCTTTGGTTTTGAATCTTTCTCCATTTCTTCTTGCATTTCCTCCAGATAATTGGCCGAAAGGTGTCGGACACTAGTAATCGAAGCCATCGCAGCCTCCATTTTGTTTGTATAATTTATTTATAACGAAAGTAAGAATTGAGAATTATTGAACTCTTGTGTAGGGGATAGGTATTTGTTAATGGAGATTCTTTTTTTTAAATTCTAAGTTTGAATAATGTTTGACAATTTCGTTTTGAGAAATCCTGACATGTTAATATAGTCAAGAACATTTAGAAAATTTATTTCATACATTTGTCCGGCATCAAAAAAATGCTAAACTTTCTTTGCTTTTATTAAAAAAAAAAAATAAATAAAATAATAATAAAATTAATAATATTAATAATAATAACTAATAAATAAAATACATAAAAATAAATATTAATTACAAAATAATAAATAAGGCAAGCGAAAATTTAACTATTAAATGATAACAGATTAGCCAGTAAATTAAATTTTCAAATAAATAACCGTTGCATTTTTTCTTGCTGCGCTTTACAACACTAAACGCATTAAAAGCCAAGCGCTCAAGCAGGAGTGCAAGCAACCAGAGAGAGAGAGAGAGAGAGAGAGAGAGAGAGAGCGTATTCCATCGTTTCTTACTTGAGAAAAAAATCTGTTTCTGGCTAGGAAAAAAGCTGAAGCTGCGAATTTACTACTTTCCCTTAAATATTACTACTTTCGCTTAGGCACTTCTACCTTCGCTTAAAAAGAGTTGCCAAGTTTTCCTTGCTCAAATAGCTGTTTCTGGCTGGGAAAGAAGGCGAATGAAAGCGTAATTTTTTTCAGTTTATTTCGAAAAGCTTGCCAGAGAAAGTCGCCAACGCGGACGAAAAATACGAAGGACGAAATTGTTATTTTGCTGGAGTAACGGAACGTCGGGATTTTTTTTTCTTCGGTTTTGTTTTGTCGGCAATGCTGGGCTTTGTAAACAAAAATAACTCTGCTCTAGCACTGAAGGTGGTGGCAAACAACCCCCGAAAAATACACAGTGAAAGCTTACGACCCCCAAAACGAGGCGTAGCAAGGGCAACGGTAAAACCGACATAGAAATCTGAACCCCCAGCCAATCCTGGGGGTGGCCGCCGCATTTCCAGACTGTAGGCAAATAAAAACAAACTGTAAATTTCAACTTGTGTGTATGAAAAAATTTGCAAATCATATAAAAAGGTAGCCACAATAAAAGAGAAACAAAAACAATAAAAAAAAGTGAAGTGAATTGCAGTGAAAATGAGTGAAGCCAGTGGCAGTGGTGGTGGCGGCGGTGGCGGCTATCAAAAGTTGCCGCCCGGCTGGGATTGTAAATATGATCAGGCTACGGGTAACTGGTGAGTATTTTTTCAAAAAACTAATTACACTGAGTAGCGAGATAAAAATCTGCCAAACACAACACGATACATTTTTATGCATGACTTCAACTGTGTGAGTAACAAAGAGGCAACCAGTCTGAGACAGAGAGAGAGAGAGAGAAAGAGAGAGCGTAACAAACCAAAACAGAAGTAGAACCTGCAAGTGTTTTGTGAGCCAACAAAAAAGAAGCAGCGAAAAAATAAACAACTGTACATTTTCCCTTGCCTGCTTTTAGGCGGGGCTAGTAATTCTGTGGGAAAGGCAAGAGGATGTTGCTCTTATTTTAAATGTCAAAGTTAATTCCCCAATTTAATGTAGGGAAATTTTTAGGACGAGTTGGGTAAATCTTCTGCCAGAGGACATTGCCTTTATTGGCCTTATTTAAGCGCACATAAAACTCGCACTTACACACTTCAATACACAGACAGACTGACAGGAAGACGGTAAGACAGAGACACACCCACACACACACACACTCGGCTTTAGAAATAAATTGTGTCATTTCCGTCTGTGATAAGTCAACGACTTGAATAGACTTGCTAGGCGAAGGAGTCACTTTCCTCTTACCCAGCTTTTTATACTATTTTTGGAATCTGGGAATCTTAAGAGATTTCTTATTTTATCTTTCTTATATTACAAGTCAAATCCTGAAGACTATTAAGCTTTTATTAGAAAGACTTTAGAAAGAGGATTCTATTGTATTTTCCTTTCCCCCCTTGAAAACCATCAGATTTTGTGGCTACAAAAAATGTATTAAAGTCTCGACTCATCCGGTATAGCTTCGTAGTCCTCACTTGTCTTGCCTCACATCTCAAGCTGTCATTCGTGACACATTTGACTGCAATTAAATATGCTGCCTTCCACTGTCATACGTTAATTCAAGTGGCCACTCAGGGCGGCCTCTAACAGGCTCCTCCTTTCGGGCTAGAATCACAGTTCACAGCATTCAGCATCTTCAAAGCAAATTGCCTGACAGATGCGTTGTTGTGCCTTTGGCAGCTACTTAACACGTGTCGATGTTTAGGGCTGCCATAATATTACCCCGTTCCAAGCAGCCTGTCCGCCTGGCCAAGACCACCTGGTTATGCCGGGTCGGAGGAATGAGAAGAGAGCCCTTCATTTGAATGACTGTAAATTTCCCCAAAGTACCATTCAATGAGGCAGTCTTTCTTTTTTTTTGGGCAACCAAAAATCAACCCCCATCAGGAAAATCAACCCTCCCTGAGTTGGTTCCATATTATATTATTATTTTTTTTTTTATTATTCTTCTGGCAAATGTATGAGCATTTTTATGGTCTTTGATTTGCACTTTTATAGTTTTATGTCTGTCTTGAACGTGTCCGGAATTTCTAAGAGCTGGACCGGACCTAGACTGCATCAGACTTGGACATTTGTTTTCTCTTTTCAATGTGGTTTCCTATCTTTTTGCAGCTATTATATTAATTATCTGACGAAGGCCATGCAGCTGGAGGATCCACGAGGACGCTACAAACAATTGCAAAACGAACGCTGCTCAACGGAATCCATTGCCATGCAGGTAAGTGCAGGGAGTGAGGGAGTGGGTGAGAAGAGCGAAAGAGAGCGTAGTATGTTCTTGTCCGGCATCCCAGGAATGCAACGCTGCGTTATTGATTTTCTGAAGCCAAATTACTCTCAGTAGTCACAATCAGTCGACCCAACACGACTCTCTTCTGTTCGCTTGACTAATGTTAATGACATTGATTTACTTGGCTCTTTTATTTTTAGCACATGGTCACCCAGCCTCAGCCAGCGCAATCTTCGCATGGCAGCTCACCATATCACGTCTATCCCAGTAATAATTTGACAGCGATACGAGCTTTTCAAGAGCGTAATCACATACCACCGAGCTTGCACAACATATCCTCGAGTCCCCTGCTGTCGGCCTCCTCACGTGGTCAATTGGTGAGCATTGAGTATGCAAATTATGCTTGTCCTTCGAGGCTATTGAAAATGGTTTTGCTCTTCTTGCAGGAAATGTCTTCACCCTTGCCCTTTCAGCGTGCTCGCCTGGGCAATATGTCCAGGCGCTCCACCATACAGGAGACTTCGTTCACAAATCAAATTGACACGGATGCTGTGGTCAATAAAATCCAAAACATGTTCCCCACTGCCGGTGAAAATCATATACGACTGCTGCTGAAACGGTGAGTACTCCAGCTGACTAGGTCAACATTTTTTGGGTTGGAAATAACTTAACCAGGCCTTTCCAAATAGTCCGTTGTCATGCTTTTATCCAGTTAATCCTTTGCGTTCACAAAGGGTCTAGGAGAGCCCTTTTGCTCTCGTATTTCTGGTTTGTCAAAGTGAAAGCCTTGAAACTTATTGTAAGGCTTTTTATCGGTAAATCAGTCATTTTAGTTCTATGATATAGTATTTCGATCCAAGTGGAACTCAATACATTTATTGTGTTTCCTATCAGTATTACAAATATCCCATTTGAAAGTGAATTATGTGAGTTTTGGGATCCGATTCGCCCGGAAGTCTGTATTCCATTTTTCAATATGATTACTCTAAGAATAAGGAATTCGCTCGATTAGGAAATAAAGAACACAGCCATGTTAATTTGTGTAGTGATAGTCAGTTATCCAGAGAGGATCTCTTGATTGTTATAAAGTGAAAGAATGCTTTGAATTTCTTATACTATAGACATCTGCAGATTGAGACTATAGAGACCAAAGTAGTTGGATTTTCCAACGCTAGAAAATTTAGTATTTAAATTTCATATGCTATCAGATCAATTTGAATTGAGTGAATTTGAGTGTTCTATAAATGTAGGAGTTATATCTTAAGGATATATTGGTTTCTATGATAGCTAAAAGATATATAAGTCCGATATGTTTGGAAGTGTGTTTACCAAATTTAAAAGGATTGCTTTGACATTAAGGAAATATTCCTGATTGACATAGATAAAGATGGCTATATCAATTCTTATAATCTTAGTATGTTACCAAATGTTTAGATAATTAAAAGGGGATTTCAATGTTTCTTTCGTTGAACTTTATAGCGACCAAGCGAAAATAGAGTGGGTTTTTCTATTTGAACAATTTCTGTAAAGTCTGTAAAAATCTAAGATATTTCTAGGAAAATTTGTTATACTTTTTCTCTCAAAACGTGTATAAAAACTTCGGCTTGCCGTGGTTATCTTTCGCTGTGATATTTATCGCTAATCTATGCCTTTGAAAATTTCTATTCTCTCACCTACGCTGCCGCTTAATGCACTCAAACAAAAATTAAAAAAAAAAATTTACATGAAACACACACACACTTAAACTCTTTTACACACACACACATGCTTACTAATCTTAATCCTGCAATAAAAAATGAAAATTAAAAAAAAAATCGATTAATGTGGAGCAGCTACTACAATCGAGAGGCCGTCGTCATCAGTGCACTGCAAGTTGAAAAACATCCGGTTACCATGCCTGGTCCGTTTGTGACACCACCGGCACAACGGCATCTATTCCACAGCAATTCTGCTTTTTATATGACACCACCGGCGCGTCGCCTGGACATGGGCGCTAGCCGGGGCGCCTTGAGCACTAATTCGCGCACGGCCAGTCCCCTACCGCCTGGCGGCCGTTTTGGTAGTCTCATGAGTATGCAAAGTGCTGGTCCCGGTCCTGGTGGTCATGTTGGTTTGCCAATTGGCATGGGGGGTGTGGGTGGGATTGGTGTACCCGGTGTACCCTTCAATGGTTCACCGCAACTACAATGGCGTAGTTCGCCCAAACCGCACTCGTCGCCCAAAATGAAATTGAGGTTGAGTTTAGTTTTTCTCTTTCATTTTTTTTTCTATTATACCAACAATTTTCCGTTTATTTTTCCCTTATTTTCATTTTTTTCCGTAGAGACACATTCGGTGTGATTGTATATAAACAGAAAAATTTTAATTATTTTTTAATTCATACTCTGATTAATTGCTTGGTTGTTCTCGATCCAAACAGATATATGAAGAATATCTTCCCCAAGGCCGATGAAATGCTGCTGCTCGATGTCCTGGCCAATGCGGATAACAATGTGCAATTTGCCTCGGAAAAGCTCATCTCCCTGGGCTATGCCAAGCGAGATGTTCAGCCCCACAAGCCGAACAATCGACCGCCGCAGCTGAGCGAGGCTCAGACCACAGCGGCTGCCTTGGCCACTCAGCATATACCCCTGAGACCCAAGGAATACACAGCCGAAGAGAAAATCTCAAGTGAGTAGAAACTGGTCATGGATTTTGGTAAATCTAATTTGGTTTCTATTTTCCAACAGTGCAAGAGCAACTCAAAGAGAAATATCCTCAGATAGGCGATAAGATTATTCTAATGGCCTTGGAGTCGGTCAACTATGCCGAAGATCGTGCCATGCAGATCCTGCAGATTGTACAGGACGAAGATGATCAACGGGCCCAGAAATTGGCTCTGCTAAATGGTGAAAGCTCGGGTCTTTCCAGTTCTCAGCTGGGAGGCTCACAAGTGGAACAAGTTGATGGCCACGGCTCGGAGAGGTAAGCCAACGACCGGTATACACATCCCCTCCCCCCTCTCTCTCGCTGTCGCTCTTACTTTGTAAATATTTAAGATGAAACCTGTCAGTTCAGTCAGCCCCTGCTACCCCGCGCCCTCCTTGCTCTGTCTCTGCTATTTAAACAAAAGAAATTCTCTTATTTTTGTTAACCGATTGCTATTTTTCCAAACTTTTTGTTGCTGCCAAAAAAAAAAAAAAAAAAAAACAAAAACTATAAAAATCTATAAATAAAAAATCGTGCCTTACATTTTGCCTGCCACATCAACGTCATTTCATCAACTTCCTCATGAAAAAATATCACCAATCACCATCAGCATCCTGACCGTGGTCCTAGAGACCAGCACAGCCGAGGCACCGCCGCCAACTGCACCATCAACCAAGTCCGGTCCATTGCATAAACGTCACATTTTGCCCTCGATAAATGTGACCACGCCCACCACAGCCACCACCCAGATTATACTCAGTCACTCACCGGTCCAAGAAGATAACGAGGCTGCCGCCAATCAGAGTCACATCAATCACAACAATATTTCCAGCATCTCCACTATTTCAACAGTCTCGGGTAATTCCATCTCATCCACACATTCATATGTCTCACCCACACAATCGCCGACCAGGCAACCGTTCTATGAACGTTTGACCACCAAAAGCATTTTGGCACGCAGGATCAGCAATACCAACAACAACAATAATAATAATAATAACAACAACAACAACTACAGCATCAATGGCTATCTGCATGGCTCGAACAATAATAATAACTCAACCAATCCAAATGCTAATTCCTTCTACACCTCATCGCTCTGCTCGGCCAGCAAATTGAATTCAAATCGCGCGCGCACCAAAACCGATTCATTGAAGTATGCCCGTTAATTTTGTTCCAATAAAAAAAAAAGAGAAGCATGTTGAGCATGAAAAGTAGTCTTTGCATAAAATATATTTTCTTTTTATTTGATTCCTTATTTTCTGTGGCATGTCCTTAGTTCTTTTGTAATATTTTTTAGTCTTTGAAAAAATTCGTACTTTTGTGTCCGTAAATTCCCTCGATTTTTCTTTTTTTAAATTCAAGAAATTCATTAAAACTATTTCTCCTTACCTTAGGCACTCGCAGTCTACAACGGCTAGTGAGTCGCAGCATTCGGAATCTACAGAATTTCAATCACTCATCGAACGCATGGCCACTTTGGGACCCAATGCCCAGTTGAGCAAAGGAGCAGATGAGAAACTATTGCTGTAAGTCTTGTAGTTTCTTATTTTTATTCAAAAAATTGAATACTTTTGTGTTGTTTGCAGAGCGGACTATGTCACCTGGAATGGTCCCAATACGGCGTTAGTTCAAAAGCAAGTGACCCAAGGCCCGGATGCCAGCATCCTAGCCGAGCGTAGCTATAAGCCTGTGGGTAGAAATTCTGATCTCTGTAAAGGTGCCAAGGCGGGACTGGCTAAGGGTAGCATTTATGCCCAAGGCAAGAGCTGCAATGCCAATAATATTAAATGCAATTAAACTTAAAAGAGGCTTCCAACGCTAAAGTGCAAATTTGACTACGTTTGAGCCTTACAGTGCCAAAGCCAAAACGAAGACAACCACATATATTAAATGTGCACCTTTTTCAGAGAACTTTCCAAGCACACAATCCAAAATACTCAATCCATCCAAAACTCTTATAATATACATTCTCATATATTGTCGTACTCAAATATTATTTTTTTTAAAGAGCGACACTTTTAACATTTGTGTAAACTCCAAAAGAATCTAGATGTATAAAATAATATTACATAAAAACAACGTAATAAGCTAACTTATTTAATTATCTTGGGCGGTTGGGAGGGAGCTAAACTTCGTCTTCGTTTAGCAGCATATTTGGTATACCATCTGTAATGGGAAATACGCGTCCAGTTTCTGGGCACTCCAGCTTGCCCTCGAGAACATCGATTTCGAAGAGTAAATGATGCAGTTTTAACATGAGCTGTTCATTTTCAACTATATTTTCGGGCTGCGTGGGGGGTATGTCTTCGGCCTCCTCCGCCTGGAAAAATAACATAATTCAAGATATGAAATAAATAAAAGAAAACGAGCTTACCACTTGTGCTGCACTGTAGACAGCAGACCAGTCCAATTTGGGCAACAAACGTTCTATAAATGTGGCATTATATTCACTCTCAATCACATCTTTCTTGCTTATCTGTTCGGGAGAAAAAACCAAAACAAATCAATAAGCTGGAAATAAAAATATTCCAAAATATCTGCCTTACCGTTAATTTGAGAGGGAAGCCCACTTTTACGCCCTTGATGGCCATGGATGTCAAGAAATTATAGGTGCTGAGCTTCATTTTGAGCTTGGATTGTTTTGTTAAAATCAAATTTTTATAAATAATAAAATTGCGGCACGTTTTGCTCTGTCTTCTTCTTACTTTTGCCATTCAAACATATTGCAATAAATCGATATGTGCTATCGAATGTCTTGCGAACTTATTCAGTTCGTTCTTTTTAGTGATCAACACTTTCAGTTCATTCGTTCCATCGCCAGCCAACATAGATTTATAGAAAACAACTGCTTTTATTTTGTTGTATATTCGCGTATTTGAATGTTTTAAAAGTGCAATTGCCCATCCAAAGTGCTTAGTAGGCTATAATTAACGTGTGTGTAGAGTGCAGATATGGAGGATATATTCCACTGGTGCCGTGAAGGCAATTCAATACAAGTTCGCTTGTGGCTCGATGAGACCGAGCATGATATGAATTTAGGGTAAATTTAAAGTTATTTAAGTGAAAAGCATGAAAAGAGGTATAAAGTTGAGAAAATTTCAATAAAATATCTCAACATTAATCACTCGGACCAACTCTTTTCTGCTGGTCAGCAAGAGGGACGCAAGAGACAGTGACGTCATAATTTATTCTTGAATTGTGTAAACACACACACACAGGTTCAATCACGCACATGTATAGGCATGCAAATATATTGAAAGAAAACAACAACAAACCTGCCCCCACATACGAAATTCTATTTAAATAAAAAAGTGGTTAACCTTTTCTAGAGACGATCATGGATTCAGCCCACTGCATTGGGTGGCCAAAGAGGGTCACACGAAACTGGTGGAAACACTTTTGCAGCGTGGCGCCCGTGTCAATGCCACCAACATGGGTGATGATATACCTCTGCATCTGGCTGCCGCCCATGGTCACCGCGATGTTGTGCAAATGGTAACTATGACCAAAGTGAATTCAGAGAAAACATTTAAAGTTATCCTTTTTCACAGCTTCTCCGTGAGCGATCTGATGTGAATGCCGTGAACGAACACGGCAACACGCCTCTGCACTATGCCTGTTTCTGGGGTTACGATATGATCTGTGAGGATCTGTTAAATGCTGGCGCCTTGGTCACCATAGCCAACAAGGATGGCCACACGCCCATGGACAAGGCCAAGCCCAGCCTGGGCAAACGCATACAAGAGTTGGCCGAGAAGAGTGGCCAGGAAATGAAAATCATTAGTTTCAAAGAGCAAAGCTGGCAGGGTATGAAGACCCGTTCTCGAGATGCCACTCTCTCACGCTTCAAGGGCATCAGCATGGGTGATTTGGATTTGCATACCAAAGTGGCTGTCACACCATCCGGAGAAACGTGGCGTGGCCGCTGGCAAAAGAACGATGTCATAGCCAAGGTGGGCTCAATTTGGATTGGAAATTTTGTATTATTTGGATAAACTTTTCTGCCTATTCCTCTAGATTCTTGCCGTGCGCCAGTGCACTGCTCGAACTTCACGAGATTTCAACGAAGAGTTTCCCAAGCTGCGCATATTCTCGCATCCAAATATTTTGCCTATAATAGGAGCATGCAATTCGCCACCGAATTTAGTGGTGATAAGTCAGGTGAGTCTGGATCTTTGAGTGTCCTTTTTGTATATGATTAAACATGTTCTTGGTTAATAGTTTATGCCACGGGGTTCGCTTTTCAACTTGTTGCATGGAGCCACTGGCGTGGTGGTGGACACCAGTCAGGCAGTTCGCTTTGCCTTGGATATAGCCAGGGGTATGGCCTACCTGCATTCGCTGGAACGGATTATACCCACTTATAATCTGAATAGTCATCATGTTATGATTGACGACGACTTGACCGCTCGCATTAACATGGGCGATGCCAAGTTTTCCTTCCAAGAGAAGGGTCGCATTTACCAGCCGGGCTGGATGTCGCCCGAGGCCCTGCAGCGCAAGCAGGCCGATCGCAACTGGGAGGCCTGTGACATGTGGAGCTTTGCCGTGCTCATCTGGGAGCTGACCACCCGAGAAGTGCCTTTTGCCGAATGGTCACCCATGGAGTGCGGCATGAAAATTGCCCTGGAAGGTCTGCGTTTAAAAATCCCACCAGGCACCTCTTCCCATATGGCCAAACTAATTTCAATCTGCATGAATGAGGATCCCGGCAAACGACCAAAATTCGACATGGTAATGCCCATTCTAGAGAGAATGAAGCGTTAACTTCCAAAACCAATAAAGCCAAAATGTGCCTATTTACAAATTGTGCAGCTTACGAAAAGGAAGAGACTCTCAAATCCTTATCGTTTGTTTCATGACTTTTTGCCAACTAATCTAATTATTTTTGTCTTAACTAGAAAAGAAACAAAACAAACTGAACTTAACCAATCCGTACCGAACCACAAAGTGCCTAAGAGAAGAATCAACGATTTTTAAATCAGATTTATTCGATAATATAAACTGAATTTATATTTGTATTTTTGTGTGTAATTTGAAAATGTGTTTCGTCTTGTGTTTTATTTTATCTCTGTTTTTGTTTAGCAATCGACGGTGCTCGATTAATATATAAAAAATACTTTTTTATTTAAGTTTTACAATTAACATTAAGTACGTATTTATATAAATATTTGTTACTAATTATTAAAAACAAATAAATAAATAAATTGTGTACAATTAATTTATAAAAAAAAGTTGCTGGTGCTTTTTTTGTGTTTACCGTTTCTCCTTAAAAATTTCCCCTCTTTTAAACTTTTTGAAAAATGAAGCTTTTAGCCAAACAAAAAAGCTTTTGGTTTCTTTTATTTTGTATTTTTTTTGCGTGGGAAAAAAGTGCACAGGCAGCGTGAGCAAAATGGCCCTGACCTGGTTTAATTATTGTGCACGCCATATGCAGCCGCGTGGGCCAGCGCAGAGAGCGAGGCTAAAGAGAGAGAGCGAAAGCAGGAGAGCCAAACAAACCGAGAAGAACAAGAGCATACTGAAAAAGTAACGGTAAAAGATTTAAATTATTTATTTAATTTATTTAAACGAGAAAATATTAAATTTATTTTCTATAAAAAATAAAAATTCTTTTCACTTATCCAACCTGGTACCTTGCTCTCTCCCACCCTCTCTCGCCCTCTCTCTTTCTCACGCTGCTGCTTTAGCTCTCTGCTAGAATTCTTTCTTACTCTCTGTTTATATTTTTGCGGCACCGTTATAATTTTTTCTTTTCTTTGCTGCGACACACCATGTGATTGTGTTTGTTCTCTCCTGCTCTCTCTCTCTTTCACTCACTCTCACCCGGCTGCTTTTGTCGGCAGATCCTGGTCAGCTTTAAAAAAAAAAAAACCGTTTTTGCTGCAATTTTTTGCACTTACTGCGGCAGCCGCTATCTTCTAAAGCCTCACTCTTATTGTTGTTGTTATTATTTGTTGTTGTTGTTGTCGACATTTTCATCGTTGTCGGCATTTTCTAGGTATATCGGATCGGCGATTTTCGGATTCGTTCGTCGTTTGGCGTTGTCGGTCTGGTTGGTCCGTGGGTTTGGTTGTGTGCTGCATGGCCAGGCGCTGTGTCAAAAGCCGATTTACAGTTATATGCCAGTTATGACTGCAACAGCGACGACAGCCACATTTCCGCAATGGCCCAACGTGTGCCTACCCAACAAAATCCACAATAGAAACAAACTAAAACTAAATTATATACAAAAGTCACTAAAATAATTACAAAAAAAAATAATTAGAAAATCCCAATAAAACCCTTAAGAAGTGAAAAAGTGAAAAGCTAAAAAAATAAATAATCAAAGAAAATATATTTCGGTGCAGTCAAAAAAGCAATAAAGCTGAAGCCAACGAGCTTCTTGATCTCTGCAACGCGACACTAGGCGGCCCAAAGCAACAACAACAACAACAGCAACGGTTGCGGCCGCTTTGAAAAAAGCTTTCCCAAAAAGGAAAACTTGAAAACAAACGCACACACACATTCACACACACACACACCGTGACAATTTGTGCAAGCGGAAATGAAGAATTTAGTGAAAGTGCTTTGAAACAAAAACAACAACAACAATTGTAGCAAATTTTGTATGGCATCTTTTAGGCGCAGCCAATAAGACAACACTTCTTCTACTCCTTCTCTTTAGTCAAAAAAAAAAAAACAACAATAACAACACACTTTGTGAGTGTCCTGAGAAGAGCAGCTGTTTAAATGTATTTTAGTGCTGGCCACCAGCAACGGCCAGCCCCATTGAGGGCCGGCAATCCATGGAGTATTCAAACACAAAAAGTTTGAATCATATTGAAAAACAACAACCACAACAACAACAACAACATTGCCCCGAACAACATCTTCAACAGCAACATCAGCACAATTTGGGTCTGAGCAACGGTAAAACCAGGTGAGCCTATAAATAAATTAAACTATTCATATGTGTGAGTGTGTCCATTTGTGTATGTGTGTGAGTGTGTGCGTGTGCTTTTATGGTCCCATTTTGTATGGTTATTGCCTGGTTTCATCAGCTTTCGCTTTTTATTTTTTAATTAAGCGAAACAATTGCGAGAGACAGAGTAACTTTTCATCATCAACTCATGCGGCCACCTCGGCCAGGAGCAGAAGCAAAAAACAGGAACAGGAACAGTCAGAACAGTTGCCAACACAAAAAAAAAAAGAAAAGAAAAAAAACAGTCCGAGTCGACATCGTCAGCATCGCCAGAGCCAACATTTGCCGCAGTTACTCCATCATTCATTTTGGTTGAGCGTTGCCGCAACCAGTGAGCCAGTAACCTACTTCGTTGAGGGAGGGGAGATGGAGAGCATAGGGGAACAAAAGTTGCCAGTCAAAGTTGCGGTAGCCGGCACAGCCACGCCCACACATCACACAGCATAGAGTCATATGAAACAATGGCTGCTTGCCATCTTGGCCAAAAGAGAGGAGAGGAGAGTGTTTGTGGGGAGGGGAGGGGGTGTGGAGCTGGCAGTGTTGATGAGCGAAATTGTGAAAATGAGCCTCGCACACACCAAAATGATGGGATTTGTGTTGACCAAGTCGGAGAGCGGAGAGGCAATGAGCAATGTCGGCTGCATAAATAAAAAGTTCAATTTTTGCAATTTCAACAAAAAATCCAAAATGAATGAGATGGAAATACACACAGAGAAAGAGAAAGATGGATTGAGTGCTTGGCATTTCCCAGTTGGAATATTTTGAACGAAAAAAAAGAAGAAAATCCTTTTTTATTTTTATTTTTTTTTTTCTTGCCTTTGCAAAAATATTTCACTTGTGCTTTCGAGCAGCATATTGAAAAGCGAAAATATTGTGACAACACAAAAACAACAACAACAAGAAACCGAGTACCCAGAGAATACCCTGAGTGGATGATGCTCTCTGCCTGCACTCGTGTGAAGTGCATAACAACGTTGAAATATCGTATTGTAAAAGCAAAACTACAAGAATAATGGAAAGACTCACACATACACACACACACTCACACAAGCACACACGCTCACACAGGCTTGCCTGACGAGGCGCACTCTGAGAGTTCTGAGGAAGCAATCAATCTAAATCAATTTACTCACTGACTAACTGAAATCGATTTCCACATTTCCTTTATACTCTTTTCGAAGAAAACAGACTATATACAATTTGTACTAGTCAGTATCACTCGGTAAATCGATGGAGTCATAGTTATCTGTCTGTCCATTTGCTTCTAAGCAAAATAGTCCTTCGGCTTGTTATGAAGAAATTTTTAGTATACTCTCTGCACCTATGTCGCAACCGGCCGAATCGGACCACTATCTCAATTAATTCTAATAAAAAACTATATCGGTTTCAGGGACAGCTCCTTTATATTTTTACCGATCTCTTTCAAATTCGACCTACGGATATCCTGTACACATAGAATGATATATAGAGTGACACATATAAACATAATTGCTAAATTTAAAAAAAATCGCAGTACTATATCATATAGCTTTTATGCCATCCCTACTTGATCCTAGGAATATCTTTAAAATATTAATGACTGATCTCAATCTCTATCATTTTTCTTTTCCTTTGGATTATGTATGGCGATTTCTCCCTTTAATACCAAAATAATAATATTACGATAATTTCTAAAAATTAAAAAAAAAATTGAAGTAGGACATTTTACTATATGTACTTAAAATTGATAAGGGACAATATTTTATATTAAAAAATTATATTAAGCCCCTACCGGAACTACAACATCGAAGTTTAGTTCAGGCCCCTTTTGAAATAAAATCCATCCATGGTTTTACTAGGATCACTGAAAAGTGTCCAATATATCTTCTCGAGAGGAAGTCCGACCTCTTCTTCCTGAAGGACTTGGTAACATTTGATGGCATTATTGGGCTCGACCTCCAAATACATTTTTTTTTTTTTTTTAGAAATTTGATTAACAATTTTGAATAAATAAAAACTAATTAAATATTTAGGCTTGATTTTTAATCAATTAAATGTTCTGAAAATTCTTCATCTTTCTTTCGAATCCTTAGGCAGAATTATGTTTTTTTTTTTTTCAAATTAATATTTAATTTTCTAATAATAAAATAATAAAATATTATTATGATATAATTTAATTATAATATGAACAAGTTCACTTAAGGAAAAACAATTTAATATCTATGGATCTTATATTTTTGATTTTATTCTTTAATATTACAAATATTTGTAGGTAATTTTTTTACTCTTTTTAGAGGATTTTTTATTAAAAATTTAATTATTTTTATCATTTTTAAATTTTACAAATCGAAATTAAAATATTCAATCAAGTCTCTTTTTAAAAATTCTAAGAAAAGTTTCCCTTTGACACATTCGGAACTTCTCGAACTCACCTCGCGTAAATTTTGCAAGCAATTTTGCTCTGGTAGGCTTGGCAAGTGACAGCATCTCTGTGGCAAAAGAAAATTTATATTGTAGACCCCCACAAAAGGCAAATGCAATAAAGTCTTGGAAAGGAAAATTACACACACACACACACACACACTGACACACACATACAAACACTTTTCAAAGACGTGGCATTCTTTGCCAGTGAAAAGGGGCAATGTAAACTTGTATTGATTTTTGTTTTCATTTTTTTTTTCCTTGGATTTTTCTATTGCAATTTCTGGCTTGCAGAGTCTTTCTCGTAAGCTGAACATAATTCATTGGGCTATAAAGCATTTGACAGGCCGAGCAGAACTCGCACACGTACACGGGGCGTATGTGCAATTTTTTTTTTTTTAAATCCTCCGGCCAAGTTAAAGTGAAATGTGGCCTCAAGTTTTTGATAGGTTGGCAACTTGAGGCAAGTATTGATCACACGATGATATTCAATAAATTCTCGGTGGTCTGCTCGAGCACAACAAAATGAGCCAATTACGAACCAAATCGAGTTAAGGTAGAGAAAGTGGCAGCAAGAACGAAAGAGATAGAAAAAGAGAGAGAGAGAGAGAAGGAGAGAATAAATGGCCAAGCTGAATAAGTGGCCAGTGTTGCACTTAACATGAATGGTCATTTTTCCAATCAATTACTTGCCAGCCAACCGCAAATATAAATAGGGTTGTCTCGGGCAGAGGAGGAGAAGTAGAAGAGAGAGAAGAACCTGCTCAGAGGTGGAGCTGAGAAATAACTTAAAGAGCCTTCGAAAGTGGGTGAGTTGTCTTTTGTTATGGGCTGGAACGAGGGCACTTAACGATGGCCATAATGCAAGAGTCAAGAAATGCGAACGGTAGTAATTTTAATTTTTTAGTAGCCTTCTCTCTGTGTGTGTGGGTGCGTCATGAGAAATTGAAACAAAAAGAGAAAAAAAATGCCATTCAAGCAACAACTTCAAGAGCTAAGCAAATGGGCCAAGAAGGTGGCCAACACTGGGTTAAAGTCACTTAACAATGCCACCAGACTATTAACTTTGACATTGACACTGAAGCCGCTCCGTTCGCCATTTGCCCCAAGTTGTGGGCGTGGAGTGAGGTGAGGCTAGCCCAAGGCAATCAATGAGTAGAGAGATTAAGTATCTTTGTGTTTTTCATACTCTTTTCGAAGAAAATATTTTATTGGTTGGTCCGTACCACAGAAGAAACTATTGAGCCATTCCAATCTGTCTGTTTTTTTGTTACTATGAAAGACAGTCCGTCAGTCTGAAGGTTACGCTGATACTACTTGGTGGACTATTCCGATCAGACCGCTATATCTTTCAGAACAGCTCTGTCTTTCTGTTACTATGCAAAGTACGAGGGTCGTTTGATAAGTCCGTGACTTTTTGAATAAAATATATTTTTTTCGTCAAAGAAGCGTTTTATTTCTCAACATAATCTCCTTTTAGCTCTATACATTTAGTCCAGCGTTTTTCCAATTTTTTTATTCCTTCCAAATAATAGGTTTTCTCAAGGCCCTCAAAATAGTCGTTTGTTTCTGTGATGACCTCTTCATTTGACCCGAATCTCTTACCGCCGAGCCATTTCTTCATGTTTGGAAACAAAAAATAGTCACAGGGGGCTAAATCTGGAGAATATGCTGGATGGGGTAGCAGTTCGTAGCCCAATTTATGAAATTTTGCCATGCTGACTACACACGTGTGCACCCGTGCATTGTCCTGATGGAACAGCACTTTTTTTCGCCAAATGCGGTCGTTTCTGCTTCAAATCAATATCGAATCTGTCCAAAAGCTCTGAATAATATTCGCCGGTGATCGTTTTACCCTTTTCAAGGTAATCGATGTGAATGATACCTTGTGCATCCCAAAAAACTGTGGCCATGACCTTGTTGGCCGACAGACCCACCTTGGCCTTCTTTGGTGCACGTTCACCCGGAGAAACCCACTGTCTTGATTGTTCTTTGGTCTCTGGTGTGGTGTGGTGGATCCATGTTTCGTCTACGGTAACGAAACGGCGCAAAAATTCGTTTGGATTGCGGTTGAACATCGCCAAACACTCCTTTGAAATGGTCACACGGTTGCGCTTATGGTCGTGTGTGAGCAATCGCGGCACCCATCGCGCGGAAAGCTTTCTCATGTCCAAATATTCATGTAAAATGTGATGTACCCGTTCAGTTGAGATGCCTACAGCCTCAGCTACCTCACGCACTTTCATTCTCCGATCATCCAATATCATTCCATGGATTTTGTCGACGATTTCTGGCATGACGACCTCTTTTGGGCGACCTGAACGTTCGGCATCACTTGTACTGGTACGACCACAACGGAACTCAGTAAACCATTTCTTAACCATTGAAATTGATGGTGCAGAGTCCCCATAATATTTATCAAGTCTTTCCTTGGTTTCGGTGATGGATTTTTTACGCAAAAAATAATGCTTAATTAGCACACGAAATTCACTTTTTTCCATTTTCGTTAAAATTCACGAGATCGTCTGCTTTCAATGCCTATAAAACGCAAACCAAAAAACGCAGCTTTCTCAAAATTTTACAGTCAGCTGTTAATCGATAACTGCTGACAGGAGCAGTGTTGTATTTAGAGCAGGTGCGCGGCAAATACAAAAAGTCACGGACTTATCAAACGACCCTCGTAGTCCATTAGCCTGAAGCTTATCCTGATGCTACTTGTTGTACCATACAGATCGACCTATTTTTTTCGGAACGATTTTGAGAAATCCTCCGAAAGTTATTTTCTTACTTTAGAGATAATATCCCAAATGACACAGGTTCGAAGCTTCCGACTAAGTGGAAAATTGAAATAGCTCAAGGTGATGTCAGATAATATCAATAATATCTAACAAAAGGACCTGCTGAACTTACACAAATTCCCGGAGAATAGGGCCCTTTTCTTATGAATGAAAGAATATGTATCCATCTATATTGATAATGTTTGATGAAGCTCACGTAATAAGGATATGGAATTTGCTTACCATATTTATATAGCAGTCAGATTGGACCTCTATAACTTCTAGAAAGATCTTGAGAAATTTTTGCTTTATATATAATATAGAATTTAAATAAATTTTCAAAAATTCATGGTTAGATCTATTTCACTTGATATACGACAGAAGAGACTTTCAAAAAGAGTCTATACTCTGCGGCATTTCGAAAAGCTCAAAAACCTAAATTTTGTGCTGAAAACAGTCTTAAATTTTATTTAAAAATATTAAAATTCAAAAAGTTAAAATGTTTTAGTTAAAGCCGATTTAAAATACTTAATCTAAAGCTGATTTAAAATATTTTATTTAAAGCTTATAAAAGGAGTTTTAAGTTGCCCCACAGTTGACAGTAATAAATTCAAAATAAAGCTCTAAATTTAATATTTAGTTCAAAGTTCAAAAGGTTAACAAAATATTATTTTAAGCAAATTACTTAGAATACGGAAGCACAACTATTTTTATTTCAGTCAAAAAAAAAAGCAAATATGCCAGGAAAATAAATTTACAGAGAAAGTCTTTTTGCATAATTAAAATATATTTTCCCTGATGCAGAACATTTTTTTTGGAGAAAATATTTATGCAACTAAATTATTAAGTTCCATTAAAATGTGGGTAAAAACAAAAGTTTTGCCTCTGGGGAGAGAGAATATCATTTTGTTTTATGAGACAACTCACACACTCTGCTTTTATTTTTCAGACTGCCCGTAGCTGGTTATTTTAATTTTAGTTTAAAGCCAACAACTGACACGCCTCCCACGCCCACATCTATAGGAGCAACAACAATTGCCAGTCAGCGTTGCCTCTCCACATCACCAGAAACCCCGAGTAGTCCACTGAGAGAGCCACCCCAAAGTCCGGACGGACAGACCTCATCGCTGAGTTCCACTTCAGGTTCCAGTGACATTTTGTTGGGTAAGTCGGTTCTTTAAGAAATTCAAATTCTAATTCAAAACCAGCGAAACTATTTTCGATTTGCACGCAATTTCCTGATTCTTATTTATAGCCAAGTTAAAGACTCAGTCTATGATGGTCTTGGCCCTAGGGTGTTTTCTCTCATCTGTACGAGTGAGAAAGGGGGGAAGAAGCAGATCATGACCCAGGAAAAAAATCGTGAAATTTTATTGAGGTTGCTGACATTCAACACACAAAAACACCAACACACTCCTCCACACCGCCCTCCTCTACCGCCCGTCCGAACTCTGCAGCTGCTGCCAGAATGTGAATTCTCTCTTACATTTTTTTTTATTATCTTTTTCCTGAAAAGAACATATCGTTGGCGGCCCAAAAACAACAACAACAACAACAAGAAGTATGTATTTTCCGCCTTCGATTTCCTCAGCTCAGAGCTGCACTTTTTTTTTTTTTGGCTAACAGAATTTTTTTTTTAAGAAATTCTCATATTTCATTGGGTCTATGAAACCAGCTGCTTTTGATTATTATTATTTTTATTTGAGACTTTTATTCTTTTGTACTCTCGAAGCAAGTCGCAATCGCGTCTAAAATAAATAAATAAATAGAAATGAAGTAGAAAATGAGCAAAGTAAACAAATAAATAAAATAAACTAAGTTAAACGCATTTTGTTGTTGTTCTTGTTGTTGTTGTTGTTGCTGCAGCATTTGCCCGTGACGTGTGGCGGCAGCGCTTAAAGTCATTGAACTTAGATGCCAACAATAGCACAGCAACAACAACAACAACAGAAACGGCAAAAAAAATTATAATAGAAATCAACAACAAAATCATTGCGAAATTGAAAGAGGGCGATAAAATAAAATCGTAGAGAGGGCGCACTCGTGCGAGAGAGAGAGAGAGAAAAAGATTAGAGCGGTATTTTTTTATGATAATTTTTTTTTTTATTAATTTTGAGGTGGGTGGAAAAAAAAATATTTATTGACCCTGGTCAGAAAATGAACAAGTAAGCAAAGGCAAAGGCAAAAGACTCTCACTCAAAGGCGCATTCACACTTACTCCGCTTCGAAAGAGAGCCGAGCCGATTACACAATCGTTTCGACTTCGCCGTTGACTGCGCTGCAGCAGCGGCATTTTCATTTTTCGCTTCCTGGTTCGTCGTCATCAGTGTTGTGGCTATTGTCGCGTGTCTTATGCGGAGTGTGCTGAAGATCAGGTTTTATCAGGCAAACGCATCGCGTATGAGGGCCTCTCTCCCTCCCTTTCTCTCTCTGGCTCTTTCTCTGTCTATCTCTGTCTCTGCTAGCTGAGGCAGCGAGGGAGTTGCTGGTTGTGTCGTCAACTTTTCGCTTTCGTGGAGGATCACTTCGGGTGCTATGGCAACGGCAATGCAAACTTCGTTCAACGTCTTCGGCATTCAAAGTTGCCGTTTCTTTTTTATTTACAGTTTCTTTCTGGCTTTCGCTAGCTGCTATCGTTGTTGTTGTTGTTCTTTTTGTTGTTGGGAAAATAGCAAACTAGCCGCACTCTGATCATTGACTTTCGTTACTTCTCTTTTGTCATAGACATTCGTCAGGGAAATTGCTGCGACGCAAAATAGAAAATGCTGCATTTTTTTTTTAATTTTGAGAAAATTCCTAAAGGGCACTTTTGTATACTCTTTAAGCTTGGTTAGAGACAGGTGGATGGGACTAGAGAGTTTAAGGGGGCGCTGTCATTTTGTTTCCTATTTGAAGGGAATGAAAAATTCTTTGTAATTTAAGGAAAATTCTATAATTTTTGATGACTTTAAAAAATATTTTATTTTGGGAAATTAAAAATTTTAATAAATAAATTTAATTTAAATTTTTTAAACCAAGGCATAACGTATACGCCACATAGGCTAAGCTTATGAAAGTACAGTCAACAGGATTTTTTTAGTCAAAAGTATATTTTTTGAAGACTACGAAAAGGATAAGTAGATAATCTCTTTTGGCAGAGTTAGATTAACTGAGATGGTGGATAGAATATACAATAGAACATAAAACAGAAAAAACTGAAGAATTCAGAAAAGAAAATCTTTTAAATTATAAGGAAATTCCTTGAAGAATATGTCATATAATCCAATTCCCAACTGATCAACAAATCCCTGTCTTATTCTTTTTGTTTCTTAGAGAACTCAAAGATCTTTTTTTATTCTATTAATTTTTCACTATTCCCTTAATAGGTTAATGACTTTTTCCCCTACTCCTAATTCTTCTACCTTTATAAAAACTGAAGAATTAAAAAATAAGGAAATTTGCCAAATTATAAGGAAATTCCTTAAAGAACTTTTTAAGAATCAAATTCCCAACTGATTAACAAATTCTAGGCTTATTCTTTAAGTTTCTTAAATAACTCAAAGTTCTTTTTTATCCTATTAATTTTTCTCTATTTTCTTAATAAGTTAATGACTTCTTTTTTTCCCTATTCCTAATTCTTCTACCTTTTGAAAGTATTCTTCTAACTTTTTCTTCTTCTTTCTTCACTTAATCAGTGATTGGTTATTTCATTTTTTTTTTGTGCCTTTTAGTGCGGGAGTTGGCTAGATTCTTTGAGTGTTGCTTAATGTGGAGGGGAAAACTTGTTTGGCACTTTCTTCTTGGCCAGCTTGGAGCAGTTGCAACATTGTGCAACTTCCGCATTTCAATGCTCACCAATACTTAGACAGACTTGAGGCACATGGCAGACCAAAGGTTCTTTGACTCGAGAATGATTTTTTTTTTTGCTATTTGTTGTTGTTGTTGTTTTTTGCCTAGGCTGCTGCAGCGCCCGCGCTTTCTGCACGCAAAACTGCACTTCACTCTGAGAGAGGCTCTCTCTTTATTTTTATCTCTCTCTCTCCCTGTCTTTCTGTCTCTGTCTTACTGTTTCTTGCTCTCTATTTTTGTCTTTGTTTTGTAACGGTTCTAAGGCGCTGCCACTTAGGCCAAAGCAAAGTTTTGCTGATACTGTCAGAGTGTGTTTGTGCATATGTGTGAGTGTATGTGTGGAATTGATCTTGAGTGAGTGTGCTCTTGAAGTAATCGTTGCTGCTGCTGCTGCTGCTGTTGGCTTTGCTGCCGCCCAAGGCAATAGAAATTGAAAATAGCCAAGCGCGGGGAATGAAAAATCCAGAAAATCTAATAAAAAAAAAAACCGCGCAATGCCAGCGAGAGTGGTGCGTGTTGTTGTTGTTGTTGTTATGGCAAATTAGAAAGATAGAAAAACTACCTCTCCCTCTCTCTCACTCTTGTCCTCCTCCTCCTCCTTCTCTGTCTATCTCTGTCTCTCCCTGTCTTGTTGTTGTTGTCGTCCAGTGAGTCAGCCGCGGCGCTTATGTTGCTGCAGTTTTTCCTATTCCCCCAGCCACATTCTATTTTCCTGCTCTTTTTACACACACATGCATTTCTTCTTCGTCTTCTTCTTCTTGCTCCTCGTTTTCTTTTTCTTGTTCTTTTCTTTGACTCCATCGTCGCCGTTGTCGTTGTCGTTGTGGTTCTGTTCTTTTCTTGTTGGTGTTGTTGTTGTTGTCGCGGCCGCTGCCTTTGCCTTTGCCATTTTGTGCTTCTTTCTTCTTCGGTTCTTCTGCCATTGCGCCGCTTAGGTTCTGCAGTTTGGTTTGAATTTGCTGTTGCGCATTTGGAGCGCTGCAAAGTTGGCGCTTGGATCTCGTCTCGTTTTGTACGCGCGATCGCACATTTTTTTTTATTATTTCCTCCTGTCTCGTCGCTTCTCGCGTGTTATCGTAATTTGTTTGCCGTTTGCCGTCACTCATCCGCCCGCCGCTAAGCCGACGCTAATCCATCCACCCCCAACCCCTTTTCTGCCGCTTTGGATTATTTAAAATTTTGATAGCGCGTCTCTGCCTCTCCCCCAGTCCTCAGACCCCCGCACCCACACACTAATTAGTGTCCTGCGGTGAAGCTTTCCCTTGGAAGCTTCTGTACTGACCAAGAGTGAAATGTTTTTAATTTTTGTGCTACATCGCCGAAGGAAGCAAACACGGAAGTGAATTGAATATTTTATAAATAAAACTAATTAGTTTTTTTTGTTAATTTTGGTAGATTTTTTAGTTAGAAAGAAAATTAGAAATGTCATTGAAACAGCTGAAATCATAGAAGAATCTTTCTTTCTGGCCCAGAGAAATTGTCAGGCTTATGAATAAATTTAAGACGGAGATCAATTAAGAGTTTTCCCATTGTTGTGAGCTATTTTTGAGAAGAAGAAGAGTAATTTGGCTTAAAAAAAAAAAATAGGTAAAGCTTAGAGGGGTTTTGAAAAAAATATTACCATTATCAAACATTATAAATTTGATAAAAAAAAAATCATAAATTAAATTTTGATTTTTTAAAACAATTTTTAATCTTCAAATAAGATTCTGAATTTTTTTGATTAAAATTTGTTGTACAATAGAAAATTGAGAGATTCCAAGGTATATATTTTTAATTTCAGGCATCCTTATCTTAGGAGATTTCTTTAGGGAAAAGTCATAGAATAATTTTGAGATTTAAGTTTGAGCAAGATGACCTGGGAATAGCTAAGAAATATCACAAATAATTTGGGTAAAAATTTACTAATTCTGGAACTATGATTGATCTCTTTTCAATCTAATCTAAAATATCTTTGCGAAGTCTTTTTTATGAAGGTATTTTTAATACATTGTATAGGATTAAGACAATTTTATATTGTGGAAATTATAGGCTGGATTTATTTTGAGGATTCTCAAACTTTCAAGGATTTTCAAAAACGAAAATTCCGGGGGACGTGAAAAATCTCAAATCTTGAAAATACCCAAGTCCTTTATAAGAAAGAGAGGGGACAAATTTTTTTAAAAATACCGAAACTCCTTCAGGCTGTTTAGGAATCTTTGGTAATCTTCAGGAGGAGCTCTTACTCTAGCCTTGAGATTTTCCATTTGCCAAAATTTAGCATAAAATCATCGATAAAATCGGGTAGAATTTAAAAGTGCCAAAAAGTAAAAAGCAACGAATAAAATAATCGAAAGAATTGAGTAAAGAAAATTTCCAAAAATGCCGACAATCTTCGGTGTAATTCTACCAATGCCGATAATAATAATAATGGATGCCAATGCCAAAGCCACTGTCACTGCCACTGCAACAGCCACAGGAATTTCCAATGCCAATGTCAATGCAGAGACGTCAGCAAAATGGATATTTACAAAATAGAATTGGAGGGGCAAAGACAAACACAAATCCATACGAATTTAATTGAAAACGTTGCCAGCACATGCATCAAATCCGGCCTGGCCGGTGAGCAGCACTTACACCCACATTCACATCCGCACCCACACGCGCAGATCTATACGAATCCAGTCCAGCAATTGGAGCTGCAGCACAAAGCCAGGGAATTGAGTGAGCAGGAGAAAGCAGGCGAGCTGAAAAAGAAGGCACTGGAAAGGGAGAGGAACGGAACGGAAAAGGAAGAGGTGGAGGTCGCTGAGGAGGACGAGGAGGAGGAAGAGGAGGAGGCAGAAAAGCAGAGGGAGGCACTTTTGCCAGAGGTTAGCTTTGATGCGAATTCCGACTTCAATTTGCATTTTTTTGACACACCCGAGGACTCATCCACCCAGGGTGCCTACAGTGAGGCAGGTTCAATAGATTCGGCCGAGGAGGACGAAAGCGACGACGACGAGGGTGAAGAGGAGGAGGAGGAGGACCAAGAGGGCCTGCAAGAGGACCAAGAAGAAGAAGAGTTGGATAGGTGCTATAGAAACCCACAACAGCAATTGGAAGACTGTCTGAGTGCCATTGAAGCGGATCCTTTACAACTGCTCAACTGTGATTCCTATTTTTCGACTGCTGCCACACAGCAACAACAGCAACAACAACAACCCCAAAGCCAACAACAACATCAGCAGTGTTCGGCTCTGACTTCAGCATCAGCAGCAGCAGCAGCGTCACTGTCGTCAACATCCACGGGGCAACACCTGAGCTGCGCCACACTGAGCAATGGTGGAGGTGCTCTGTACGCCATCAGCAGTGTGCATCAGTTCGGTCCAGCGTCAGCGTGCAGCTCCTCAGCCTCTTCGGCTTGTTCAGCCACCACATCACCGTGCAGCGGCAGTGGCAGCGGCAGCAGCAGCAGCAGCGGCAACAGCAGCAGCGGTGGCAGTCTCAACGGACGGGGCTCAGCTACAGTTTCATCGTCCAGCCAACGCTCCCACCGCCACCACCTGGTCAACGGTGGTCAGACCAATTCAGCGTCAGCGGTCACTTCATCCACTCCAGTCCCAGCTGCATCAACAGTTGCCGGCACAGTCAACTCAACCGCAGCAGCAGCAGCAACATCTTCATCGCATCAGGCGCATCTGAGCAAAGTCAAGTCATCATCAGGTATGTTCCAAAGTGCCAACTGACCATGTGACTGCCATAGATCTTCGTCTTTCGAATCTTTATGGTTGTTGTTGTTGTTGTGGCTGCAACAGCAACTTTCAAACTCTTCCGCGTTTGGTTTATCTTTCAAGTTTCGGTGTGCCCCATTGTTGTGGCACTGTCAGACGCAGTTGCGAATTATGCTCAATAAATTTGCATTCATTGCATAACACATTTGCAACAACAACAACAACAACAACAACAACAATAACAAGAGAGTGTGCTTATGGCACCAATTGAAAGTTGCTTTAAACTCAGTCCAGACTAGACCAGACCAGACCACATCAACGTCTCAACATCTTTTCTCAGTTTGCTTCGCTTCGTTGACTGCTTTGTATTTACCTCTCTCTCACTCTTCCTTTCTAACTCTTCCTCCCCCTCTCCTTGTCTCACTCTCTCATCCAAGTTCTTCTATGGGTTTTTCTTACAATCTGTTTTCTGTGCGGAAACTCTTAAGCACAGCATGAAAAATTTTGCAAATGAATATAATTCGTGGCCGTTAAAAGAGCCAGAAAAAAAGAAACGCAAAGATTAACAGTGAAAACTGAGAAGAGAAAAACTGTGGGACACAGAGAGGGAAGATGGAAAAACTGAGTTTTGTTAAAGGAAATTGCTTTGGCCTGTCTACTCGAAAGCCATCAAAATAGTTTCTTTATTTATTCACTTCCAAGAATTTCAAATGCTATAAATTTTATTTATTTTTCTCTTTCTTTTTTTTTAGTTTTGTTTTTGTCAAGAAACTGTAACTGAATAGGATTAGTCAAAGTACCGGGAATAAAATAGATATTTTTATTTGTTGATGACTCTTTGAAAGAGCAAATAAAACTTTGACTGACTTGTGAGAATATTCAAAAGAAATAACTTCAGATTGGCTTAATTTTTATTTGACTTACGAGGCTGTGAAGTCTTAGCAGGTTTGAAGTTCTTGAAATCTTAAAATATTCTCATATATAGTATATATATTCTTCATCTTAAGATAGGGGATCCACCTTAAAATACGGGGTATAGTGAGTTATAGTTTGGGCAAATATTAATGTATTAGACAAGGAGATTTCAGAAATCACAATGAACATATTTATAGGCACCTCTCCCACTCTTTTGATTCCTCAGGGGTATCCCAAAAGATTAGCCTTCAGCTTATTGGACTATTTCAAAAGAAATACCCTTTCTTACTTTGTTAGTTTTGCTGGTGCTTCCTAGGTCTTTACTGTCTTTATTTGAAGTCAAAATCTTGACCTTTACTAACTGGACCCGAAATCCCCTATTCTTTCTCTTTTTAATGTATTAGACATTTAGCTTCTGGACCATCCAGAGATATGTAGCAATCTCTGAATACTATAAGATGTTATTTTCACCATGACTTTTTCGAGAATTTTTGGGTTTTGGGTAATATTGTATTAGTTCTATCAAATAAGACAGGGAATCGAGATAGCCTAGGTAGCCTATATCATAGTACAAGCTATAGACTAGTCAATTCTAAAAAGGACCTGAGTCCATTCCCATAAACACCACCAAGAGAGTTTTCCCTCAATCGATTTGCCCATAGGGACTGAGGACAAGGTTATTAAGAAGTATATTGATCATATCATAAGTCTTATTTTAACTGTCATCTAAAAGTTGAGACTATTTTCTTTCTTTGTTTAGATCAATCGAAACTGTATAACTAAGTTCCTAAGACTTTCTTTATATTCTCTGCGTAAATGGGCTGAATAAATAGATACCCTAGCATATTAAGAAGTTCTTGACTACACCGTGTGTCTTATTTTAACTCTCATCGAACATTTGGGACCATTCATGTATTTTTTAGATGATTTTAGAGTGCTAACTTCCTTGGTTAGATCAATCGAAATTATATAACCAAGTTCCTAGGACTTTTGTATAGGCTTTGCAGAATGAATGATTTAGAGTTAAGATCAAAAATGAGGAATTCTTGAAGAACTTATTGAATAAACGTATCTGAATTTAAAATACTACCAGGTTTCATAGGAATCAATTGTTTCTCTGAAGAATTCAAAGAAAAATAATTAAATTACTTAATTACTTCAGAACTTATTTCCTTTAGAAAGAGAATATATAATCAAGTTAAAGCTAAAGGCCTTAGAAGCTATGCTTTCCCCAAGTTAGGTTCTTAATTTTTAATCATAACCTAACCCTGTTAATAATAAAATATAATTTTTCACAGATTTCCTTTGACACACACTTTCAATTTTAAACACTTTATAAATCATTTTGAGACAAGTTGAAAAGAACTGAAAAAATTTTCGAAATACCTGAAAAATGCTTAAGCTTTTCTCTGCTAAGAAATGCAGCTTGAAATATTTTCCCTTTTTGAGTGGTGGCAAGAGTTGGCAGTGTCCCTGAAAATTTAATTTCATATTCATAAATTAAACTTGATGACTTTAAGTGAGCTTTGCAAGTATTTTCTTTGGAATTTCTTAGGCATTTTCCTTATTTTCCTTTTTGCTCGAAACTACCTAGCTAATTGTCCTTGACAGACTTGTTTCTAATGGGCCACATGTTGCCAGGACTGAAAGTTCTGGCCGCTGCAATTGTTAGTTGCACCAACATTTAATTGCCGCTATTAGCCAGGCAGACTGTTAAAAGCTAATTGCAAACAAATTAGATTGTATTGAAAGGCTCGGTGAATAAAAAAGAGGGTCGGGGTGGCAACGAATTGTTTTTTGCGACTTTTCCAGCTGTTGTGACACTCGAAAGGGCGCCCCAGTTTCTTAGCCTTTTAGCCATTTGCGAAATGTGGTGTCTGGCATATGAAAATGAAAAGGGCAAATGCCAAACTAAAATGTTGACTCAACGACGACTTATCGATGGGGCCCAGTTAGTCAGTCAGTCGGTCGGTCAGTCTTTTTATCATTTTGCAATGCAAAATTGTTCATGGTTTGCCAACAAGGAAATGATGGATTTCCCGTCTTTCCCTGACTTTTCCAAAGCCAACGAAATTGTCAAGTGATTTGCATTTTGAAGTCGGCGTGAAAATGCAGCTAGCGCTTTTGCCACTCGAATTTCCGCCACGCCATTTTCCAGACACACTGAGGAAAATTCAATTTTCGATTTCACAAGCGCGTAACGCGCGGCAACAACAATAACCACACCAATTGGCCATTTGCAAAATGTTATTTATTTTTTTTCTGTTTTCCTTTTTTGCATTTGCTTCCTTGAGTGTTGCTGCCTCTGAACGTGGCACGTTGCACATGAATTGCATTTCACTAGAGTGGTAGGTGTGGCATTGCCAATTGCAACAATAACAACAATGCCAGGCAGCAGTTCAAACTCCGCTCTTAGTTCATTTGCCTTTTGCTTAGACAAAAACTACAACAACAACAACAACAAAAGCAGCCAAGCAAATTGAAATGAAATGGCAGAAAGAAGCAGCAAAATGCTTTACGTTTCGTTTGTCCGCCTTCCATCATCCTCAGCTACACCCCCTCTCTCCCTCGCTCTCTCTCACTCACTGTCTCAGTCTTTTTGTGCCTCAATTTTTTTTCTTTTTTGAATTTGCATTGCAAATTTTCGGCTGTGCGAGTTGAAAGAAAAGTTGTGCCCGCTCTTTTCAGCTGTTGCAATTTTCCAATAACCGTCTGTGGGCTCTCTTGCCAGGCTTTTGAGTGTTGTATTCGTTGTTGTATTTTTGTTTTTGTATTTGTTTTATTACGTTGAGACGTCGTGACTGACAGCGAATTGCAGTTGTTGGTGCGGTGGCGTATACGTGATTTTTTCGGCATTTTTCCTTATCGCTCATCAACGGCAACAGCAACAGCAACAGCAAAAGCAACGCCAACGCAACCAATGTTAGTCAACGCCAACCACTAACGCCAACAACAGCAACAACAACAAAAGCAACAGCAACCTGGCTGGCTCTGAGTGCATTGCACTTTCGAGTTGCCTTTGCTGCCTTGATTGCCTTTCCTATGGATTTTTATTTGCTTTTATTGTTGTTGTTGTTGTTTTTCTATTCCTACATTTTTTTTCTATTGCGAAATGAATTTTTTTTTCACCAAGAGTGCTTACAAGAGCCATTGAAGAAGTCGTCTGAAATTGACTTCCTGAAAAAAAATATCAGTTTTTTACCTTAGTGGGACAGCTGTCAATATGTTTGGCTCTAAAATTTGGAGCAACCGATAAGCAGCTCCAAAAACCGACATATTGATTAAGTCGACTTAGGCAAATTGCATAAATCGAAATCAATACGAGTTGGCACATCGGGCGTATGAGTAATTTTTTTTTTTAATTGATTACATAATCAAAGCACCCAAAACAACTTTCCAATGCTGGAAATTTTTAACTTGTCTCACTGTTTGACTTTTACAGAACAACAACAACAACAACAGCAACAGCAGCAACAACAACAGTTGTCGCAGTCCCAGCAACAATTGCAACAACACTCTCAGGCGCCACAACAACAACAGCCTCAAACATCTTTCAGCCTAGCTGATTCGAGTAACGGCAGCAATCACAACAACAACAATAACAACAGCAACAACAGTACCAGTAATTCCTCTAGCAACGGAGTCTCCTCGAAGTCTTTTGTGCCCTGCAAAGTTTGCGGTGACAAAGCCTCCGGCTATCATTATGGTGTGACCTCCTGCGAGGGTTGTAAAGTAAGTTTTCTGCCAAAATCAAAGTAACCCAATCTAGTCTATTGATTTTCTCTCCTTTTTTAGGGTTTCTTTCGTCGCAGCATACAAAAACAAATTGAATATCGCTGCCTGCGTGACGGCAAGTGTTTGGTTATCCGATTAAACCGAAATCGTTGTCAATATTGCCGCTTCAAGAAATGCCTTTCGGCTGGCATGAGCCGCGATTGTAAGTACAAAAACAAATTTTACTGATATTCATTTAACATTTAAGTGGAAATGCCTCACGGTATCTTGGCCAGTAAACGGCAATCACACCAATTCCGCCAACGCCGCCACCGCCGTCGCCGCGAAAATGTTGCATAAAAATCGCAAAGTGAATGGATTTTTGTCTGTGGATTGTTCAAGCATTTTGCCAGCCATTGACTGCCTTCTTGTTGTTGATAACTTTATTAGCTGGTGTTGAGTATTTCTTTAAGATTTTTTTTAGATTGTGCCAATTGCCTGTCAGCAGTGCCGAACAACTTGTCGAGACCCCAAAACTAAAACCAAAGACATTGTCATTGTCTCGAAACTAAACAAGAGGAAGAGTTCGCCTGACTCGCCAATTTTTGCTAAAATCTCTATTTATGGGCTATGAAAAAAGTATAGTTTGTGTGGGCTCTTTTCTGTTAGTAGGCTTGTCTCAATTTAAAAAGGCTTCCGAAAGGCTTCTTCTGTGACTTTCTTAGATTCACTGGGAATTCGAAAACTATTGATTTTTATTTGAAGGCCTCGGATTTATCCCTGATTTTTCTTACACTTATCAGCTTGAATTTTGAAGATTTATAATATTTAATGATTCTTGAGATAAATTAAAGGAAGCCTTTAGAGTTCTTTTGGGAAGACCTTCTCGTTGGGCCGACAGGGTTGGCTTTGAGATTGGAAAAGAAGAATGTTAGCTTTGATGTCAAAGAAGAAAAGAATCGAAAATTATATGGTATTTCCTTTAAGTTTGTTATTACTTTACTTTGGGAAAGCTTGGATCGCCCAATTTTCCTTCATTTTATTGTCTTATTTGGCTTGGCTTTCTTGAAGCTCTGGAAAACTTCCTCAAGACTATAGAATAATTCTCTCTTATTCATTTTGAATCATTTTTAAATCTCTTAAGGAATCTAAAATTTTTTTTATTTTTATTGATTTTTCTGTCTTTAAAGCTCATCAAATTTATTGAGTTTTGTCTTTCCAAACATAAAACTAACCTCAAAACTTTAAGAATATGATTAGTGAAGTTGAGACAATCTTTGATTGAAATAAAAGAAAATATATAGTCCATATAGGAGGAGGAAATATATGGATATAAAGATAAAGTAAAGTCTACATTAGGAAATATATAGAAACTCTATTATTTCATATTCATAAAATACAGACTAGATTAGGAAATATGTAGAAAGTGTCTGTTTTTATTATAAAATTGAAGAGATAAATCTGAAAGCAGCTTAGTCAATATGATTTCTGGTGGCTTATGATTAATCGCCTATCTATATAATTACAATATTTATATATTTTTTTATTTTTATATATTTTTACCAATAATTTTTAATTTATTTAAAATTGAATTTTATTAATTGTATTTTGGAAAGAAAGAAACTTAATCTAATTTAGAAATAAAAGACATTTGAAGGCCTAATTTTTTCAGGACCCTCAGCAAACTTCCTCTGATTCTATTTAACTTTGAGAAGCTTAGAAATGTTCAACTTTGTTGAGTTTTAATTTGACCCTAATTGCATTTAGATTTTAAGTATTGAAATTAATTTCAATTTCCGCTTAGTGCACATAATTGGCACTCAAAATGAGCTGAAATGACCAGGAACCTTAGAGACTTGCAACATGAAAGAAAGACCCAGCTCAAGCACAATAAAAAGGCTTTTATGATTCTTGTCAGCGGCAACAAAAGCAACTACAAAAACAACAACAATATAAAGCAATATAAAGTGAAGCTGCTTTTGAGCCATGGTTCTGCCACATTGCCACCACGAAATGCAATTTATTTTATGTTGCACAATTAATTGCCCCCCTCCCCGAAAAAAAAAGAGACACTAAGGCAAAATGGCAGCGCATAAGACTCTTGACCACAAGTGGAATAGGAGCGGGTAGGGGTAAATGGGGTTACATGGTTGGAAAGGCTTAGGTGTGCAATGGTGTAGGTGTAGGTGTGTGACAGGCAAAAAGATATTTGTCTAGTGTCACTGACGGTGGCAGCAACTGCTGCCATTGGCAGGAAACATTTATTAGCCAGCTCGCATTTGCCGGTTGTTTGTTGCAACATTTTCAGCCAACTCGGCCGTTTGCAAAATGTCGTTGTCAGGCACCTCGACTTCATCCATTACACGCCCCTCAATCAGCCAGCCTCTCTGTGGTTGTCTCTCCCCTTTTGTCTATTTTACATGCTCCTCTCTCTCTCTCTCTCTCTCTTTCTCTAATGCTGAACAAACACTTCCTTGAATAAAGAGAAGAAAAAGAAAAATGCCTTGCCTGATTGCGGCAAACGAAACGCCCACACAAGCGACTCCACAAAGACAGACGAGCCCAAAAAAAAAGACCCAAAACCAGCCAAGACAACCCACACAGACCCAACTCTGCCGAGTCTGTGTTTGGATTTGCCTTTTCTTTGTCCAAAAAAAAAAAGAGTTTCAATAATTTACTTAAATTGCTTTTTTTCGAATTACCCTTTGTGTCTCTTTTTTTTTGTTCGATCGTGAAGAGAAATTGAAAAGTTCGAACTGAAAATTTGAAAAAATAAATTGAGTTTTGAATTGCTGAGTTTTCTTCCTGAAAGTTTTGCCTTTGCCTGACTTCAAGCCTTAATTAAAGTTTCGCAGTTACTGTGAGATAATTGCCAATTAAATTTTGGGCCAAAAAAACTAACCACATGAGTAGTCCTAATCTGATTAATCGGTCAATTGAAATTTGATTTTGAAAATGTGAGGGAAATGCCCGGAATATAATTAAAAACCAATCAAATCTTTGAGAATGTTGAAATAAATGCAATTATCTGATTTGTGGGTGTGGCAAGCTTTTGTTAAAAATACACAAGAAGAAGAAGACGAAGAGGATAACAAAAGGGTTGGGGGGAAAGGTAACAGAAATTGTGCGGGCTCTCTCGGAGGGCTGGCAGCAGATTGCATTTTGGATGTTGCAACAAAGGCAACATCAGCAACACTTTGCATGTCAAGCTGCATGTGAGGGAGAATTTAGGTCACACACACACACAGACACACACACTGGCAGAGTCTCTCACATGCCAGCAAAGTTTTTGCGCATGTAAACAAGCTAAATGCATGCCGGTATGCGGCATCTGTGGCAACAACTGCAATTGTTGTTGTTGTTGTTGCTGTTGGGCATTCCAACAGTGCTTTGGTTAGTTTGCGCTCCAAATACCAAAAGCGCCACATTTCACAAGAAGGGCTGGCAAATGAAAGGGTCCGATTCTGAATGAGTTAAACAGGGTCAAACAGTGGTTAGAATATTTGAGACATTTTCACAGGACAATCCAGAGTTCTTAGCTTAATTTTTACATACAAAAGATATATATATATATTTATTTATAAAAAATATTGATTTAGAAAAGAAAAGAAAAATTTCTAGGTATTTGTTGCATTTGATTTGATTTAAGGCGGCTCCTGAGTCCTCGGCAAGAAATTGTCTGTTAGACTAAATTTTCCGTAAATTTCAAAAATTTTTATTTCGAAAAAATCATATTTTAATTTGAAAGACTTCAACCGACAAATTGCCTTGAGGCTTTTAAAATTCAGAAAAAAAAACTGGTCAATTAAAAATTATGATTCTTGTGCTGACTTTTTAGTCCTGTCAAACCTGAGCTACAATTAATCGATAGATATTTTCTGGCAATCTCTTTCCATCTCTTTCCCTCCCTCAATCCGGTATTCAAGGCCCAAAGCTACTGCAATTGTTTCTGTTTTCGTTTGTCCATCAATCAAACATTGCCTACAAATCAAAACGTAATTAAAACGCCAAACAGTTCAGCCCAACTAGCCGACCAGAGCCAATAGTCTGTCCATCCATTCGTCAGTCATTTGGACAGTTTGTCAGTTACTCTGTGGTTATGCTCTTTTCAATTCACCATTCATTCTATCTACGAGCCGGTAAAGTTCTCCAACCAAAACTAAACAATAACAAAAACAAAAACTAGCGCAGAGCCACACTGCTTGGGAATTGGAACACAGCCGCCAGCTAACCAAGCCAACAAAACCAAGCCAAACCAAAGCAAAGCAAACCAAACCAATCAAACCAGCAACCGCCAGCCAAGGCGACACAGTAACATAGAACCAAAACCCACCAAAGCCCAAACTAAGCCAAAAACAAAACTGAGTCAACCAAATCAAAATGCCTTTTGCCAGCTTTGCTCTCCTCGGTTCAGCTCGATGCTCGATTGTAGTCCATTTGAAAGCAAACTATCAAATGTCAAGTCGAAGTTGTAGTTTGCTGATTTTGATACTACTCAAAACATTCATGTCTTTGTTTTTGTTTTTCGCAAGTATAGTGAAGATTTGAAGGAGTGTTTTTTGGGAAGTTTCTGGAGATAAAGAAATATCCTGGGAACAGCTCTGGGATCCTAAGTTCGACGAGTTATGAGTGTTTTAGTTTTCCCTCGAGTACCTTAACCCAATGAAAATCTTAAATTTAATAAAGACAGATCCTTGCTATATATTTGAGCTTAATTTAATTTAACTCTTAGAGTGGACCTAAGAGAGTAAATTCACTTCGAAAACGAATGGATCTAATTTCCAGTGGGTTAGGCTTTTGAAAGTTCCATGAACTTTTTCCTAAACATTTTTATAATATTTAGATTTATGTTTGTATCTTTCAGTGGCTCTTGAACTTAAGCCTTGTTTAAATATTGCAGACATCATATCATTCGGAATAGGCTAAGAAATATAATAAAAGGAAACTTTCAAGTCTCAATATGATTTTCGGGGTGTTGAAGATTATTTTCAAATTTTTTTCTATTGCAAGTTGTATGAGCTATAAGAGTTATAAGAGCTATAGGAGTTATAAGAGTTGTGTGACTTATATATGATATAGTAGTCCGATTCAACTGAAATCTGGCACACACAAGCTCATACGAGACTTTCAAATAACAAATAAGATCAATCAAGTTTTAGATATTCCTCTGAATAATTTAGGCTCATAGAAATGATATAGTAGTTCGATCCCAAGGAAATTTAATACACGAACTTAATTCCCACTAGTATTAAAATATTTTAATAGGATAAATGTTAGATCTATGGACGATTTAGATACTATAGATTGTAGATTAGATTATATAGTAGTCTGATCCTAATGAAATTTGATATATAACAATTATATATTCTCATGAGTTCTAAAAATCAGATTTGAAGAAGACTGGTTGGATACAAGGGAATAATTCGCTTAGTAACTGACTATCAAACGGATTTTTCTAAGTCATTTTGATTTCGATTAATCTGGAGTTGATTTTTAGGGTCCTACAAATATCAGAACAAATCTTATACCTTATGAAAATAAATAATTACCTTAGAACCTTTCTAATTAGAAGCCCAAACATTTTCTTAAGTTTTTACTGTGTTTCCCTAAGTTTGGCACAGTCCAAAATGAGACTGCGGTGACTGTTGGTAATGCTGGGCCCAACAACAAGTATCTCTGCCCTCATCGCCAACATTGCCAACATCGCCAACATCATTGTCATCATTGATGTTGCGCCTGCGCCGTGCCACACCGAATGACACAGAGCAACATAAAAACAAAAGATTGACTGACTGAGCAGACCGGCCGGGCTGAGCCGGGTCGGATCGAGCTAAGAAGAGGGGGGGTGGGGGAGAGTCGACGTAAGTTTTTGTAATTGTGGCGTAAACTGGGTCACAATTGCAAACAACAATAATAAAAATACAAATGGCAAAATAGACAGAAAAAAAGAGAGACGGAAAGCGTAACAGAGACCGCTTGTTGTTTGGAGTGTGAATTGTTTTGTTTTTGTTATTGCTTTTGTTGTTGCTTTTGTTGTTGCTTTTGTTGTTCTGCCATGTTTGCTGTCGTTCTGCTTGGCCCACTGTCCCTGTGGTTACTCTTTTGTTTGGTAATTCTTTTTTTTTTGTTTTTTTTTTGGCAATTGTTCTTGTTTGTTTTTGTCGGTTTTTGGGCACATTAAAGCGCGACCAAAGTGACGGGCTCACCAATTTGTCCTCTCTCTTTTTTTTTGCGAGCGGCCTCCCCTTGCCCACGCCTACGCCCACAATTTGACTATTGTTTAAATTTATTATATTTTCGCAATAAACATTCGAGGAAACATTCTGGGCACGCTTTGGCTTTTGGCTCATGGCTGATTCGCTGGGAATTGTCTGAGGTCAAATTTGGTTTGTCAAAAATTTTTGCAAAATCCTAGAAAAATAAAAACTAACCCAAACAACTCGAATTTGATGGATTATTTAGGAAAAGATCTGATGATTCTCATCTGACTCTTTCTTTCCTCCAGTCCCCCCTCATTCTGATCATTAGTGAGAGTCCAATGGACTCGTTTATTTTTAATTTAACGAGGCGAGAGTTGGCGTGTTGAGAGACGTGCCAAATTAATGAAAAATTGCCAATTTGTTGTTTGTGTTGAAATATCATTTAATTTTAATTATGTATTTAAAATGTGACTAAATGCGACCAACACGACCAATAACAACAACAGCAACAAACAGACGTGCGGTATTTATTTTTATCCTACACAAAAATTTCAAATTTCACATATTTGCTCTCTCCCCCCTCCTCCTCCCCCTCCCCCTCGTGGAACCAATGAAACAAAAAATTTTCAATTAAATGCAAAAACAAAAAGCAATAAACTAAAGAAAACAAAGCGCATTAACAAATTAAAGCTTAAAAAAAATTACAAAACAAACAAAAAAAATAAAAGCAAAAAAAAAAAATAATTTCAAATCAAATTGAATAAAATCAAACAAAAAAAGTCGAGGGAATTGCCGCACCTGTTTGGTTCGGGTGAATGAATTGAATTTGTCAATGATTCAGTCAAATCTTTTTTAAATACAAAATCATGTTGAAAGTTCTGAACCCATTTATCGGTTACGATCTGAAATTGTAAATTGAATTGTGAACTCAGTTTTTGCAAATTGCCTAATTGCAGATTTCCTGAAAAAAATTAAAACTCTGTAAATCCTTTTTAAATTCAAAAAAAATTAACACCAAGGTTTTATCTCGATATCTTAGAACTTTTGGGAATTTTTTAGTGATTTTTTAAAAGTGAAATTGTGAAACTAAAAAAGTCGTACAAAAATTAAATCAAAAACTGATGCAGACTTTTCTACGGACTCCTTAACATTTATTTATTTATTTTCGAATTCTTTTTCCATTTTTTTTTCTAATTGTTGCTCATTTCAAAAATATTTTAAAACATTAAAAATTAGAAAATTTACTTTTTTTAAAACTTTTTTATTTTACTTGGCTCAAATTTTTCAAAATTCTTCAAACTTTTATCTTCAATTTGTTAGGCTTGGTAAATTTTAAAATTTTCGACGAAAGACTTAAAAAACAATTTTTTATTTAAGAAAATATTTCAAATTTTTTATTTCCAATCAAAAAGTTGATAAAATCTTTAGAGATTATTTTCATTTATTTTTCTTAAGCCAAGCAATGCTTTACTCCCCTTTGTTTCATAGTTCTATTTCTATCTCTCTCTTTTTATCTCTTTCCTTTTTCCTCTACCTCCTTCCCTTTCTCATTCCCTTTCCACACCTTGTCTCTCTGTGTTTTTCTAATTACTTTGTGGCGGATTCCTTGTCAGTTAATTGCCTTTTCAAATTTATGCAATCAGCGATGCGGCGCTTGGTCGTTGCCTGTCTGATTCGAATGAGATGGCCGCCAGCATTTGGCAGCGTCACGTCAGTCGAGCTGCCACCGAGCTACGCATGCGCCAGGCATTTGTCTTGGCCAACCAAAGTGCAATGCGCCGTGAGTTGCCAAGAATGAAACTGATTCACCTAGCTATTTTGACATTACCAAAGTCTTTGATGTTGTTGTTGTTGGTATTCTCTATTTGCCATTTAATTAACACTTTTTCGCTTGTTGCAAAATTTTCAAGAATGAACAAACAAAAAGGTGGCAAGTAGAAGAAAAATAAAAAGAAGACGAGGTGGCGAGTGTGAAAGGGCCGTGGTGGGGGAGGAAATGTTTATTTGGTCATTGCCATCGGAGTCAGCAACTTCACACCATTTTTGGGTTGGATGGCAAAAAGAACCACAACAACAATGACAATGGCACGCATTTGAACTGTTCGTGAGGAGTTCATTGCAATTTTATTTTTGGAGTGTGAGCGTGTGTATGTGTGTGTCTGTGTGTGTTGCAATTTTTATTGTTTTTGGCAAAAAGTAAATTTTATTTACCTCAACTTTGTCGGTGCTCGCTGTTCGGCTGCTCTGTTGTGTAAATGCGTGAATGATCGAGGTTTAATTTTTTTTATCTTTAGTCAATTTGTGTTTGTTTTTTTTATGAGTTTTCTGTTGTCATTGCTTCTGTTGTTGTTCTTTTTTTTTGTATAATTAACACGTTGCTGCATCAGTTGCAATTTTGTTTAGCTTTGTCCAATTCAGCAGCCTCATCATTATTGGGAACTGACGCAGTTTGGTTCCGGTCATTTACTTAACAGATAAAACCAAAAAAAAAAAACACAAAAAAAAATTCCATTCAGCAGTGCGTATGAGTAATTTACAGGAAGATTAAGCATACGCCGTGGGCAATAAATTTATGCAATTATTTCTTTCGAATAGGCCAAGAAATTCTGAGCTTACTCACAAGGTGTTTGGGCTTTCTTCTTAAGAAATATTCTTTGGGAATAAAAAATTGAAATTTTTAATGGGAATGGAAAATGTTAAAATGCTTAAAGTTCTTTTTACAGTCCCTGAAATATTTTCTTAAATTTTATTTAAATATTGAAAGAATTTTTTTAATATAAAAATATATTTTTAAATAAATGTAATTTTTACGGAATAAGATTTATTTTATTTATTCCTAAGTAATTTTTTTTAGTATCAAAAACAAAATTTAATTTTACAAATTAATCCAAAAAGAGTTCGATCATTTTTGAAAATTAATTTACATTGAGAATTTTAACACATTCTTTTGTCAAAGTAGCAGAAATATTTTAGATATTGTTATTATTATGTACGGATTCTTCACTTAATTTATTTAATAAAAAAAAAAAAATTATTATTATCATAATTTTTTGTTAATTGCGCAATTTTTTTTTTTAAATCACAAAAAGCGAATAAAAATGATTTAAAATTAGGGAAAAACTTCCAATTCTAAAAATTTAAGAATTCAATCATTATTAAAATATAAATTAATTTACTTGCCAATGAGTCAAAAAATTTATAATAAACTTTTTTTTAATTTCAAAAAATAAACAAAAAATGTTCAAAATTACTGAAAAAATGTTCCCAAATCGAAAACTTCAGAATTCAATGGTTTTAGAAATCTTTAAATTAATTTAGTTTTAGAATTTTTAAACTTTCTTTAAAATTTATTATAAGTTGTTTTGTTTTAATTTCACCAACATTTTTTTTTTTTTTTAAATAAATGAAAAATTTTCAAAATTACTGAAAAAATATTCCCAAATCGAAAACTTCAGAGGTGCTTAAATTCATTTAGTTTTAAAATTTTCAGACATTCTTTAAAAATTTCGTAGATTTTTTTAACCTTGATCTTTTTTTTAATCAAAAAACAAATAAGATTTTCCTAATTTTCCTTAAATTTCTTAAAGTTTTGTTTTTAACTTTTTTTATTTATTTTAGTATTAAAAAACAATTAAAATTTTCCACATTTTCAGACTTGATTGTTTTTAATTTGTTTTCTCAAAATTTCTTGAAAATCTTAAAGAGCGTTGAACTTCCCTGACCCAAAGTCGACACCTTAATTAGGCTTTCCGTTGAGCCATCACGTGTTTACTTACTTTTCTTTTTCTTTCTGATTATCTTTTGCACACCAACCCAAAAAACAAATCAGAGTGCATTCCCCAACACAATTCACACCCACTCAACTGCTTTGGTACTTTGCCCAAATCAATGACAAAAACTGTCAACAAATTACAAAGGAATATCGCACACAAAGGGGTTTGCCAGGGGTGGACGAACAGTTGACCAAGGGCTGGGAGGGGACGAAAGAGAAGTCCAATGCGGATGACAAAGTCAGTGAGAGCGAGAGAGAGAGAATGACAATGGCAAAATGCAACAAACGAAGGCAGCGGACTCGAACGTTGACTTCCAAATGTCAATCACGGTCCGTTCTCCTACCGCCGTCGCCGTCTTTTCCTGGTGCGGTGTGCTGTCTGTCAGAATGTTTGTCAACGTGCGCTGCATAAAATTTCTTAGTAAAAAAAAGATTGTCTGTTTGTATGCAAAAAATCAACAAGAAAGTGAAACACTGCCAACAACAAAGAAGTTTATAAAATTAGCCAATGAGACTTTTGTTCTTCTTCTTCCTCCTCTGCTACTTCTTCTTCTTCTTCGTGTTGGCATTGCTAGGGCAAAAATAAATGATTATGACACGATATGCATGCCATAATAGTTGAGAACCCTGACGACAACAAAGTTGCAGCTCGCTGCTTAGACTTTAGGCGGAAGGGGGCAACAGCTGGGCGGTGGTGGGCAGGAGTGAGAGAACTCACGCACTGTCACAGAAAAGAGCAGACAGTAGAGAGAAGGGGGGAGGAGCGGTGGAGTAAAGTGGAAAAGTCACTTTTTGCGACAGCGGCAATTGCACCCGGAATGGAGTTCAATGAACGCCAGCAAAGCAGCAACAACAACAACAACAACAAGCAAAGCGATGCTTACGCATTTTTTCTTGGGCTTCCGCGATTCTCTGCCATTATCATCAGTTAATGGCAGCAACAACAACAACTACAACAACGGCAGCAATAATAATCCAAAGTAGCAGCAACAACAACCATGACTCTGTGGCTCCTCTCGTTAGCTGCTGGTGTTGTTGTAGTTGTTGTAGGTGTGGAGGTGGAGGTGGAGCTGTTTCTGTGGTTGCCTTGATTAGCTTGGCAATTGCATCAGCTGCTCTGGCAAGTTTATGCCTCGTTTGGTGGCAGCTGCTTTCAGCATCTCTTGCCACCCGGAAGACACTTCGCCTGCTCCGACTTATGACTGTGGGCGCGGGTGGCATTTGAAAAGCGAAATTATGCGCAGCATAAATTGGCTAGCAAAAGTCGCTTATCAAGTTTCAAAATTGACTGAGTCGACGAGGAGTCCCAACAACATCATCGATAGTTGCAATGCGCGGTCATTGAATCTGTCCATTCTTTGTGGCACTTCAGCTTCATTTTACGAGTACACTTTTAATTACACTCTACACACATACAAACACACACACACATGCACAGTCGAGCTCTATTTTCAACATTGCAATGGCAGGGCTGGTCCAAAGCATTTGCACTTTTCAAATGGTTGGGTTGCATCCACGTTGGCCACTCAAACAGTCCAAAAAAAATAACACAACTGCTCAAGTAGACAAGCAGCACAGTGGGCTCAAGTCTATTGAAAAAGGAGAGGAAATTTTAAAATTATTTTCATATAAGTCGGAAATAATTTCTGGGCTGCTCTTAAAAATCTTGAAAAATAATTTTTATTTCAAAAATAATTTTTAGTTTTTGCTAATTTTATATTAAGAACTATAATTTTGGAAGTCTCTCACATCATTTGACAAGCTTGACAGGTATATGAACTATTCGAAATTCATAAACTTAAGATCTGTGGCTTAATTTGGATTCAGGTTCTAAGACTTCCTTCCATTTCTAGTAGATTAAACCTTTTTAATTTATTGTCTTCAGAAAAATCTTGGAACCCTTCACCAGACTTTATTTATATATAAGACCTCGTTTACTGGAAAATTATTAGGTATATGAATTTTCACAGTTGGTTTTAGATCTCTCCTCAAAGAATCTGGCCATCAACTTTTTATGAACCGACCTTTGTCATATTTAAACAAGATTATAATAGTGTATACCGTAGGGCTTTTACTTTTAGTATTCAATTGATAGAATAGAGCATTTTAATAGAACCTCTTAGCTGGCTCTGTAGGTCACTTGAATGTATAACTTTTTTGAGTATCTCTTTCTGGCTTAAAATTTAATAATTTTAATATTATTTCAACTAATAAAGATTCCCTAAGTCATGATCAATAAAGAAGATTGAGTCTCAGATTCTTGATTATATAATTCAGTTTTTAAGAAACTTTTCTAATGGAAGTACAAATTTCCAAACCTTAATATTTCTTTTACATTTTGATCATTATTTGGACTATTATTTTTAATCTTTATGTAAAAACTAGAGTCTTTATTCATGATATAAAGACTGCTTTCTTTCTGTTCCACTACATCGCCAGAAATTGAAAATATTTCTCTCAATTTTTTTTGATGAAATCTTTTCTTAAAAATAAGGAAATTGTGTTTAATTTCTGAGGAAATTAAAAATGTTTGAAAGCACCCATAAAACCCATAAAAAAATATTCTTAAAAATAAATTTATTTTTGTAAATCTTAAAATTAGATTTCTCCAATTGAATCGAGTTGTTTCAGTGTGGCTTTTGGTGTCGGCAAACATGCAACAAACTCAGGAAGCGACACCAAATGAACGAGCTAACGAGTGTACAAGTAACCAACAACAACAACAACAACAACAACTGAAATAAACCAGTGAAGCGTTTGATTTTTACCAGAAATGAAGGCATTAATTTTTTTCTTCTCTCTCTTTTTTTTTTGCTTTTGTTGTGTTTGGCATAAAGTGAAGTTGGCTCAGCTGTTTTGAGGCCTGTTCGCCTGCTTGTCTTCAATTAACACGCCGCTTCGTTAACCGATGTTAGTGATGCGGTTGTTGTGTTTGCTGTTGTTGTTGTTGGTGCGACTGTGTGGCATTTCCATTTCCTTTTTGCAATCGTAAACCGAATGCGTTGACCTTTCGAGTCCACTTAGCAGCTTTGACGGTTGTTAAACACCTCAAAGTCCAAGGGACTGACAAAGAGTTACACAAACACACATGTGTGTGTGTGTATACAGAGAGAATGTCAGATTGTGCTCATTTGATTTAACTGCTTAATCAAGCTGAAGTTGCCACAAGTTGCCGGTTAAATTGCTCTGATCTCTCCGCTGCTGCTGCTGCTTCTGCTTCAGCTTCTCTGATCTCTCATGTCTGTCTGGAGCCCTTTAACGTGATCGATGACTTCCCATCTAGCAGTAGTCGGACCAGCACCATCTTAGCATCATCAGAAGATACATTAAATGTATCTGCAAGTACGTGCGTTTAAGTATCTTTATTTTTATATGCCAACACATGAGCTGCTGGTACCCTGCAGACCTGCAGACCTGCAGACCTGCTCACAATTCACAATTCACAATTCTTGCAGGCCGTGATGAGCTGCCTGTTCTTGAAATTTCCACTAAATTAAATCAAAACTGGCAGCGTGTTCGAAACGTGCCTGCCAAGCCAACTCGACGCCGTTGGGGGAGGGTTGGAGGGATGGCGCGAGCGGATGCCGGGTGAGACTCGAAGAACGAGTGGGTTTTGCCAATCCCAATAGAGGAGGAAATCACTACTTGAGACGCATTCAAACAGCTTTGGTTTAACCATTTTCTTGATCCCTCCCAGCTCCCAGCTACCTCTTGGTTATTTAATACATTTTTCCCCCTATCACTTGTTATGTATTTTTAGACTCTTTTCGAAGAAAAAGGAGTCTATTCACTTTGCTCTGATGTTTGTAACGCACAGAACCAAACATCGTAGACCCACAAAAGTTACATCTAGAATACTTAGAATCACTAGAGGAGTCGATATAGCCATGTCCGTCTGTCCGTCTGTCCGTCTGTCCGTCTGTCCGTCTGTCCGTCTGTACATATCAGATTTACTCCGTCAGTTTAAAAGCTATTTTGCTGAAACTTGGTATATAGCCTTCTTTTTTACCTAGGTAGTACACTAGTTTGAATCGGTCGGATCGGACCACTATATCATATAGCTGTCATACGAACCTAAATCGGTTTAGGCAATAACTTCCACATTTATTATCCGATCCTGTTGAAATTTAATATGCATATGTTTTTTATAGCAATTAATATATGTACCAAATTTTGTAAGGATCGGACGACTATATCATATAGCTGCCATACGAACCTAAATCGGTTTAGGGAATAACTCGCACATTTATTATCCGATCCTGTTGAAATTTAATATGCATATGTTTTTTATAGCAATTAATATATTGTTACGATTTTGGGTATTTGTGTTAATTAAATACAGAGTTCGTATCACTAGATTGTGAAGAAAATGTTTATTTAGCTCTTTTGTATTACAACTACTATTTAAAATAATCTGGTGGCGGGAACTTCGGTTTCAGTTCTTTTACACTTTGATGTTCACAGTTCAAACGCTCGATCACTACTACTCCCATTGCTGCTGTGGCGGCGCCTTTATATCGTCGTGAGCCGGCATCGATAGTTCTAGAGCCGTCATGAGCCGGCATCGATAGTTCCAGAACCGTCGTGAGCCGGCATCGATAGTTCTAGAACCACCGAGGCCGTCACCAGTGCGTACTCAAGTTCTTTGTTCTAGATCTATCGACGCCGGCCCATTCCTAACGACGCAGTAGCTGATGTTGTTTACATTTTGAACGTCAAGTTGTACTTCTGTTCGCCACTCTCGTAACACTGCCCTCCGCTTAAGCTTGTTCGTCCCGAACAAGTTCCATGTTATTTTTATAGAAAGGTGCCAGCCTCTCTAAATGGACTACTTTCAGTTTTGCTCTTCTTGAGTCGCTTTTCCGTATCCGGTACACCACATCATTTATCCTCTTGATAATCGTGTACGGACCTTCCCAATGTGTTTGTAGTTTTGGGGATAGACCTTTTTTCCGTTGTGGGTTGTAAAGTAGCACTAGTTCTCCTTTTTGGAACCCCTCTATGTTTGCTTTTGAGTCATACCGAGCCTTCATTCTATCGCTGACGAGTCCGATGCGGTTTCTTACAAACTGGTGAATTCCGTCCATGTGATCTTTCCTAGCGCTGGGGTGATCCACATTTTTATTGCTTGTTGTCGTAGCTACTCCAAATTTTAAATCTGCTGGAAGCCTAAGATCGGTGCCGAATATTGTCATTGCTGGAGTCATCGCTGTGGTGTCGTGTCTTGCTGAACGATACGCCATTAGGAACATGGGTATTTGCTCATCCCAGTCTTTCTGATTTTTATCAACGACCTTTTTTAAATATTCCTCCAGTGTCCGGTTAAAGCGCTCTACCATGCCATCTGACTGCGGATGTAAGGGCGTTGTACGAGTCTTCCGGATTCCGAATGAGTCACATACTTCCTTGAAAGTGGTTGATTCGAAATTTCTGCCTTGGTCAGAGTGTAGCTCCATTGGAACTCCAAATCGGGTGACCCAGTTGTTGACAAATGCATTTGCCACTGTCGTTGCCTCCTGATTCGGAATGGGATATACTTCGAGCCATTTACTGAAGTAGTCAATTACCACAAGCACATATTTGTTGCCGCTTGTACTTTGCGGAAAAGGGCCTGCTATGTCCATTGCAATCCTTTCGAACGGTGCTCCAGCGTTGTATTGGCGCATCTTTCCATGACTTCTCCGTGACGGACCTTTTGCTTTTATACACCGATCACATCGGCGGATCCAATCGGCCACTGACTCTTGGCAACCGACCCAATAGAAGCGTTTCTTTATTTTTTTAACGGTCTTTGTGTTGCCTAAGTGTCCACCACTGCTTCCGTTATGGTATTCGGCGATTATTTCCTCGATCCGCTTTCTCGGCACTACCAGAAGCTTTGTGGAAGTTCTACCGTCCTCGCTTTCCCATATTCGATAAAGACATCCATCATGAAGGCTCAAGGTCTGCCACTGAGTCCAATAAGCCTTCGCCACTGGACTTTTATTAGCCATTTCCTCCCAAGTCGGCCGCACGTCATTCGCCTTTCCCTTTATTATGACGTTAAGATCCTCATCGGCCTCTTGGTCAGCGCGAATCCTTTCGGCTGTCCATCCTTCCGCTGGAAGCGCACTTAAAAGTCGAATGTCTACAACTCCTTCTTTGGCTTCTGCCCTTGAACAATGCCTGCATTCTGGATTACAAGGACGCCTGGACAACGCATCTGCATTGCCGTGATGACCATTATCTCGTTTTTCTCGTGAACGTGATCTCTCTCTCTTTCGTCGTTCACGACAATCTCTCGCCATATGACCAACTTTCTCGCAGATGTAGCACTTTCCTTTAAAGCCGATGGATGGACTTCGCTGCGAAGCCTGGTCATGGGTCTGGTCGATGTGTACTTTACGCACTTTTGGCATTGGGTGGCATACCATCAACGACGTTTCGCAGGTCAACGCTTGGCCAACAGCTTCCTCGAACGATTTTTTCGGCACCATCACCATTGTACGCTTTGTGTCTGCATCCCGAATGCCATCGACGAAAGCATCAATCTTGCACTTTTCCAAAAAGTCGGTTGGTGCACTACTGTAAGCCAAATACGACAATCGCTCTATGTCCGCTGCATACTCCTGAAGTGTTTCCCCTTGGCGCTGCACTCTGCTCTTCAGTTCCAGGCGGTACATTTCCTGCATGTGGTCGCTACCAAATCTGCGTTGCAATGCGCGCCAGATTGTTTCGTAGTTGTTCCTCTCTGTAGCTGGTATTGTCTGTAATATTTCAGCAGCAGGACCTTTTAATGCGGTGAACAATGCCGCAGCACAGTCTTCCTCATTCCACCCGTTACGGCCAGCTGTAACCTCGAACTGCATTTTAAAGATGTTGAATGCAGTAGTGCCGTCATACGTCGGAGGACGCCATTTGGTTGTACCCGCTGCTGCTGTCACCGGACCGGTGACTTCCAGCTTATGAATCCTGTGCTCGAGAGTGGTAACTTTCTCTTGAACGTCTACCACGTTGTTATCCAGCTGTTGTAATCTTTCCGAATGTTTATCCAGTTTCTCACCGATATCTGCCCATTTGCGTTCAAAGTTCTCGAACTTTCCAATTATTTCGGCTTGGACTTGCTGTAGTTGTGCAGTGTTTTCAGCTTGTGTCTGTTGTAGTTGTGCAGTGTTTTCAGCTTGTTGTAACATGAGGCTCTGCATCATTTCCATAAGGCCTGTGGTAGGGTCTGTGACCTTACTTTCCTTCGCCAAGGATTTAACACCTGATGCCTCTGCGAATTCATGTTCGTCGACATTGACATTACTCTCCTCTAATGCGTTTCTCAAACGCAGTAGTAACTCCGTTTTGTTTCCACTTGACGACAAACCCAGCTCCGACAGCTCCTTCTTCAACTGCTCTACTTTCAGATCAGCTAGCTTCACCATTTTTCTTCAACAATCCCACTTCTGACACCAATTGTTACGATTTTGGGTATTTGTGTTAATTAAATACAGAGTTCGTATCACTAGATTGTGAAGAAAATGTTTATTTAGCTCTTTTGTATTACAACTACTATTTAAAATAATCTGGTGGCGGGAACTTCGGTTTCAGTTCTTTTACACTTTGATGTTCACAGTTCAAACGCTCGATCACTACTACTCCCATTGCTGCTGTGGCGGCGCCTTTATATCGTCGTGAGCCGGCATCGATAGTTCTAGAGCCGTCATGAGCCGGCATCGATAGTTCCAGAACCGTCGTGAGCCGGCATCGATAGTTCTAGAACCACCGAGGCCGTCACCAGTGCGTACTCAAGTTCTTTGTTCTAGATCTATCGACGCCGGCCCATTCCTAACGACGCAGTAGCTGATGTTGTTTACATTTTGAACGTCAAGTTGTACTTCTGTTCGCCACTCTCGTAACAATATGTACCAAATTTTGTAAGGATCGGACGACTATATCATATAGCTGCCATACGAACCTAAATCGGTTTAGGGAATAACTCACACATTTATTATCCGATCCTGTTGAAATTTAATATGCATATGTTCTTTATAGCAATTAATATATGTACCAAATTTTGTAAGGATCGGACGACTATATCATATAGCTGCCATACGAACCTAAATCGGTTTAGCGAATAACTCACACATTTATTATCCGATCCTGTTGAAATTTAATATGCATATGTTTTTTATAGCAATTAATATATGTACCAAATTTTGTAAGGATCGAACTACTATATCATATAGCTGCCATACGAACCTAAATCGGTTTAGGGAATAACTCGCACATTTATTGACTGATCTTTTCAAAACTCGGCTAACACGTTTTCTACATAAATATACGCGTTTGTGCTAAATTTTATTAAAATCGGACTACTATATCATATAGCTGTCATACAAATCGAAATCGGCCCTATTAACTGACCAACCCCGTTCATGTGATTTTCGGCAGAAACAACTTCGAAAAGAGTCTGTAATCTTCGGCACCCCGAAGATAACGTTGGGATTTTTTTTTTCTAAAGTTGTTTCAGTTGCAGTTTTGCAATTTGCGATTTGCGTGCTGCAAATTAGTTGGTCTGGCATTTGGCTAAGGGCGAATCGAGTTGGCCAACATGTTTTCTGTATTTACTTTTGGGTTTACCATAACGGATTTTGGTCTTTGTACTTAACTCGACTCAAACCGACTCTGATTAGTGGTTAATTGTAAATTTAGGTGGGTTTCGTGTCACGCTCAGATTCTTAAAAGCAATAACAACCTCGATAATTGACTCTGGCCATGAATAATTGAAAAGTCTGTCCATAAAATCCTATGATATAATTAGTCCATTCCGAAAATCTAGAATTTAAATAGGGTAGACCAAAGATTTGACAAGATTAAATAAATGAAATCAGGGAAATGGAGATTATCTTATTTTTTTGAAAGAATATGAATGGGTATTCCTGGTTCTTAGGAAGAAATCAAGAGTATATTTTTTTCTGAGTTTCATCGAAAGAAAATTTCATTTGACATAAGAAAAAAGACAATATATTCTCTTAGTAATTCAGGAAATCCACGAGCAATTCTTCTTCAGAATTTTACTTAATTTAATCCTGAATACTGTAAACTGTACTATATATTTGGATATTTTTTTCTGTTATAATTTAAATAAGCAAGATTGCTCAATAAATCTCAGAGATATTCCTAAATCCTAGTTTGGTCTTTATGGCAGCTGTGAGATATTCCGGTGGAATTTAAGTGAAATATGATAGAAATTTATAAAGTGTATTGGCCAATTAATGAAGCTAACTATCCCTATATATATCTTATGATATAGCTGTCCAATCCGATTGATTTTTAGCGAATACTAAAGAATTGTGAGTGTCAATATTAAATAGGATCTGTGCTAAAATGACAGAGACATCCTTAAATTTAAGCTTGGTCTTCAGATAGAGTCATCGGATTCAAGTGAAATTTGGTACACATATTTAATATCATATAAGTGTTCTTAGTATCAAATTTCATTCGGATCAGTCAATGAATGATAGGAATATTTTAAAAGCTCATTTTCATGATTTTGTGGCCTGTTCCAAAGACAATATGGTTCTAGTTGGCATCGAAAAAAATGGGGCTGATGGGAACGGTTATTGATTCTGACCAATTTAATATCCAATATACTCCTTTTTCATCGATTATTTGAAAGACCCCAATCGTATCTTACTTATGTACGAAACCTAATCCAAAACAGCTCGAGCTCAATCGAACACCTCAATTTGATTAATTTGTTTTTCGTTTGAGTTCAATTTTGCAAAAAGGTTCAAATAAAAATTTCCGATTTAAAAGTCAATTGAAAAATTGAATGCAATTTTCTTTTGGATAAGTCATCTTGATTAGTTGTTTTCATTTTTCCAATTCACTTTTGATATGCGGAAATAATTTGGTTGGCTGACTGGGGGTGAACAAAAAGAAAGGTACAAAAAAAAAAAAAAAACAAATATTCAAACCGGAAGCTGTCAAGCGACATATCCTGTTTCCTTTGGGGCAACTTTGTAAGCGACTCAATAAAAAAAAAAAAATAACTGAAAGAGACCAATTGGCTCGTGAGTTTTGCCAAAGCGTGGAAAAAAACTGACATGAAAAGTTACTTCCTTATTGCAAATACACACACACGCATACACATGCATGCTCAAATCTAAATCAAGGCTTATGCAATACCCAAGTGAGCCGCCATCTTTGTAAGCGCGTCTCAGTCTTTTTTTTTTTTTTTTAGTTAGTTTAGTTTTTTGTTAGTTTGTGGCAAATTGTAAAACGTGCCGCCAGCCGCGTTGCCAAATGCAAATGTATCTCTAACACCGGTTGAGCAGCTTTTCTATTTTTTTTTTTTCTTGCTCTGCCACAGTTTCGGATGCAGCTCGAGATACACACACACGAATAGGCCAAAAGCGGCCTATGCTGCAGCCCCCACCCACCGCGGCTCAGAGCAACATCATCATCATCATCATGAGTGCAGAGCTCTGCCTCACATAAAAAATGCAATGCGTTGGCAGCTTCCTACCTCTCGCTCCCACCAACACGGCTTGCTTGTTACTCAATTTCAAAATTGCAGACTGCAGCTGAACTTTCAAGAAGAAGAAGAAGAAGCAAAAAAAGCTCTCTCCAATGTTGCGCTCTCGCTCAGCAAAACTCACCAGCTCGTTTGCTCTCCACTTGCGCCTGCGCTCTCTTTCTGTCTCTCTCGCTGTCGCTGCACTTCTTTGCACTTCTTTGTTTTGCTTCTTGTATTCTTAAAAAAAAGAAAGGAATAAAGAAAAAGCGCAGTCGCTGTCGCTGTTGCTGTCGTTGTCGTTGTCGGTGCCGCTGCCAGTGCAAAAGCTCTGCTTCAACGGCAACAACATTTCATTTCGCTTCGGTCTTGCTTCGTTTTCGTCACCACCGCCAACTTGCTTTGACTTGCTTGATGTGAGCGTCGACGTCAGCGGAGCTCTTGCCTCCACGGCTGCGGCTGCCGCTGCTTCTGCTGCTTCTGGCCACTTTTCGTAGTCGTCGTTGGGGCTGCCGTCGTCGTTGGGGCTGTCGTTTTCAGTCAGTTGTCTCTCGTTGTCGGCGCGGCACGCGTACGCTAAAGCAGAAATTGATCAGTCGTATGAAAGAAAAGCGGCCAACATAATTTTTCGACCGACTCAAAAACCAGAACAGAAGTGTAGTGAAGCAGGCCGTTTGTCGTTCAAAAAGAACAAGAAGAAGAAGAAGAAGAACAAGGCAAGGCATATTAAATTTTACCGCTACACAGCATACGCAGGCGTTAATAAAAATAATACAAACAAACAAAAAAAAAGAAAAGAACTCTTTTACGAGTGTGACAAAATTTTTACAACACAAAACCGACGCCTGAAGAGGCACCCGCAAACATTAAGAATCAAATAAAAGTAAAAGGAGCTGCAAAAGTCAAAAGAAGAAGTAAGCATAAAACAAGAAGACGAAGAAGAAGAACTTTCTGCTCCCGTTTTGTAGGCGTAGCATTTTCTCTGTGTGTGTGTGCACACTAAATTCAATTGGATTGCCAGCCCACCAGAGAACACCCGCAGCATTCTTGCTCCCGGCTCAATCCACCTTGTGTATGAATATTATTTTTTTTCGGCATTGTGATTTGAATTAAAAAAAAAAAACTCTTGAGGGTCTGCGTGTGTGTGTGTATGACTGACCGAGCGGTTGCAGCAGTTGCTGGCCACTTCAGATTCCGCTTCACACTCTCCTGCGTATTCCTGTAATTCTGTGCGTGTGCGAGTGTGTGTGTGAGTGCGCGTGTTTCTTGTTGTTGTTGTGCCGTTGACAGTGAAAGAAAAAAAGTCAAGCCGAAAAGCAGCAGAAACGAAATCGAGCCAGCGCCAAAAAAAAAAAAAAACGTAGCCTCAAGAAAGCAGAGCAGTGAAATTAAAACAGAAAAGGAAAGAAGAAGAAATCCACAAAAAAAAAATCAAAAAAAGAAAGAAAGAAAGAAAAAAATTTGTTAAGTGAAGTTTCTGAAATCGACAAGAGGACAAACGGCGGACATTAAAATTAATCAGCAACGCTCCGCTCAACTCGGCTCAGTTTCGAAGTCAGCTTTGCGGGTTCGCCAGCTCTTTTGGGGCTCAACGAACGCGGGGGCCTATTTTTGGATACTCGACAGAGGAGCAGGAATCAAAAGCGATTGCCATTGAATGGTAAATTGAATTTCATCTTCTTCTTCTGCTTTTTTTACATTTCCTCTTTCAAAATGTTCTGTGACCTTTTAAAAAAAAATTGAGTGATGAAACCATTTTTTTTTTTCGTATTAAAAGGAAATCCTTTTGAAATTTGATGGGAGGGGAGAGAGGACAAAAAAGTTAAATCAAGTCAGGCCACAAATTCGTATATTTAATGGAGGCAATCAAGAGGGTAGCAAAGAATATCAAAGCAAAAAGATGTAAAGTGAATTTTAGGGAAAGAGGGAGCGGGTTCGGTTGAAAGGGAAAAGGTGGAGCGAAATTTTGAAAAAATTCGGTTCATTGTTCTCTGACTCTTTAAATATGCAACTTTATTTTATTTTATTTTCTTTCTTTTTTTCCTGTCCGTCACTTCCTGTTTGAGTGATTCTTCTTCTTCTCGCTTTACGGTCCTTTCACTTTCCCCTTTTTATGCCCCTGCAAAGCTCTCTCTCTCCCTGTTGCTTTCAAGCATTTCCTATTTTTGAACAATTTTTACAGTTCATTCATTCATTTATTTCTTTTTTTCCCCCTTCTTTTTGTTTATATAATTTTTTTTTTTTTTTAATTAAATGTCAGCTGTGCATTTTTAATTTATTTATTTATTTTAATTTCTGAATATTCTTAAATTCCCTTCCGAAAATTCTCGTATTAATTTAAATTGATAAATTCAAATTATTTTTTTTATTTAATTTTAAAATAAATAAATTATAATTATTTTTTTATTTATTTTTTTATATTTTATTAATTATTATTTTTTTTTTTAAGAAAGAACTGATATAAAAGGGATATATTAATTGTTTTATTTATTAAAAAAAAAACTAAATATGTTTTCAATTATTTTTTTTTTAATTCTTATTATTATTAAATTTTTATATTTTTTAATTATTTTTTTATTTTTTATATTATACATTAAATTATTTGCTTTGTTTTTTCTTCTTTTGCTTTAACTTTATTATTTTTATTGCTTTTTTTAATTATTATTATTAATTTTGATTTTTAATATTTTTATTTATTTATTATTTTTTTATTTATATTATTTTTTTTTCTTTTCATTTATATAGTATGTTCTTTTATTATTTATAAAATTATTTGCTTAGGCTTTTATACATTTCGCTTTAATTTAATTTTTTTTTTTAAGTTTTTTAATTTTTTATAATTTTTATTTTTTTTATTTTATATTTATTTTATTCGTATTCATTAAATTATGGTATTCACCTCATTATTATCAGTTTATTTAAGATGTTTTTTATGCTTGAAATTTTTCCTTTTTTTTTTGTGAATTTGTTAATTTTGGGTTATTGTTGATTTTATTGCATTTGGTGTAGTCATTCTGGCTGGCCAACTAGTGAAAAGCAAAAACGAGTTTCCACTCTTGCCACCTGCCCGGCTCTCTGCCGCCCGTCCTGCCAACTGCTCTCCCTTTGCTCAGCCAATGCTGGCAACTGTGGCAGGCCAAGGATCGAAACTTAAACTGGTTGTTTCGCTTCTTCTTCTCTCGGTTTTGATTGTTTTGCCTTATGGCCAGCGATCAGGGGGGGGAAAGCAGAGGAGGTCCGGGCAATTGATTTGCTTTGCATTCTTGTTAGGCTTTGGCCAAAGACCTGCAGTGGACCAGCCAGGTCTTGGCTGGGTTCAAGCTGAACTCTTCTTGGCTGGGCCTGTTGGAGGGTCCCTTGACTTGTTGCCGGTTTCTAATCAGAACCGGAAACATTAAAAATACTTGGCATGCAGTTTTTCAAATGCCAATGACAACGACAAATGATCATCTTTTGCCACTTGGGACAGCTGCAATCTGGGCTGGAAGCTTGGAGCAGGTGCAATGAGGCCAGCCTTAAATTGGCTTATCCACAAGGTTATAAATTAAAATTGTTTTTTCTTCTTCTTCTTCTTTTTATTGCTAATTTGCCGCCCACATAAATCATAATTTTTGGCCACCTTAAATGGGCCTAAAGACTTTTTGGTAAGAGTTGACGGTCACTTGAAGAGTTGACAAATTCGCAACTATTTTCTACATTTGTATGAGTGTGTATGTTTGTGTGTGTATTTATGTGGTGTGTGCGTGCTTCGGCTGCTGGTGTTGTTGTTGTCGTTGTTGCCAAGTTGACTGTTTGTCGAGTTCATTAACATCAAATGTGTCCTTGTGGGCTTTGCTATAAAAATAAAAGCCAAGTCGAAAAGCAAATTGAAAACATAAATAAATAAATTATATGCAACAACAATAACAACAACAACACATGGCCAAACCCTGGGCAGGTACAAAGCCAGAAGGACACACGCAAAATGACAGAGAAAGAGGCCCCAAAAAGAACGAGGCAAACTTTACTCAGCGAATTATGACCAAGATAAAGAGAGACAGAGAAGGAGAGACAGAGAGAGCAAGAAGTGGATTATTAAAGGACACACACTCAGCCGCCCTAATCCAAGGTCACTAATAAAAAACACACAAAAAAAACATTGTTGGGCTGCGCCGACCCTCAAAATCACTTTAGTGCGTGTGTCAGCCAAACTGTGTCCAACTTAGTCAGTCTGCCTGTCAGGCTGCTCGGCCTACTCCCCCAACCCGCCCCGCCCTGCTGTCCTCTTGTTCTGCTTGATTTTTCTTTTTTTTTTCGGTTAGATAGTTAAGCATTTTCTGGCACGCAGGCAGACACGCAAACAGCAGCGCAACACCCCCGGGTTGCTCCTGTCGTATACTTAATCTGCTTAAAGGTGAAACGGGCTCAGGGAGTTGGACCCGCTGAGTGCTCGGCCTCCTTTCTGGGCTTATTAAATTCTCTCAAAATAAAAAAAATACACACAAAAATCAAAATCCACACAAAAACAGCAACAACAAAAAAATACACTTTAGTCTCTCAAACAAACACAAACAAAGCCACATAAACACACACACACACACATACATACAGACACATACGCATACATAGACAACATTGGTTGCTCAACGGTATTTGTTGTAAAAAAGCGGCCAATAAACTGAACGCGTGCGGTTCAAGGTTTGGCCAAAGCAAATGAAAACTAAAACAACAATGCAAAAAAAAAAACGAAAAAAAAAACAGAAATGACAAAGCAAAGCGTATGGCAAAAAGCTGCAAACAACAAACAGAAAACACACAAAAAAAAAGAAGACCGGTGAGGGGGTGAAAAATAAAAATTCGAAAGAGATGGCACTATCGAAATAAAAATGAATAACAATTAAAATCTGAAAACCGCTGGCAAAACTATTAAAAACATGAAATCATCCGCCTCAAAGCTAACGAAACTAGCACACAACAACAACTACTAACACAACAATAACACAAGCAACAACAACTAAACTAATAGAGATATATTTTAAGTAAAAGTATCTGAGAGCTAACGAAAATTTATTGATTCGTCATTTCAATATTTCAGGCAAGACAAAAAAAAAAAACAACAAATGAAATATTTGCCAGAAGCTAAAAAAAAAACTTTCAGATACATTTTATTCAAAACTATTTAAATTTTTAGTCGAATTAGACAAGAAATTTTATTAATTTGTTTCTAGAAAAATTAAATCGAGAAGATTTATTTGATTAGTTTTCAAATTGAAAAATATAAATTAAATTGGCTAAAATATATTTTAACAGGCCAACGAAAACTAGCAAAATACTTTGGATATATTTGGAAGGCAAAGTATCTCCAAAATTGCCTTTGAATTGTCTTTTCATTTATAGAAAACTTAAGATACATTCGTAAAATTTTTTAAATTAGTTTTTAAGCTAAGAAATATTAATCAAAATGTCTAAAATATCTTTTAACAGGCCAACTCAAACTAGCAAAAATACTTTGGATATATTTGGAAGTCAAAGTATCTCAGAGATTGTTCTGTAGAGAAAAATTAAGATTCATTTAAAAAGATTGATTTAATAAGTTTTTAGAAAGTCAGAAAAAACTAGCAATAAAATTTTGAATATATTTGGCAGTCAAAGTATCTCAAAAATTGTCTTGATTTCTAGAAAAATTAAGATACATTCCTAAGGATTTTTAAAATTAGTTTTCAAATTGAAAAGTATTAAACAAAATGGCTTAAACATTTTTTAAAAAGTCAACAAAAACTAGTAAAAATACCTTACATATATTTCGAAGTCAAAGTATCTGTAAGGTTGCCTTAAAATTTTCTTCTGATTTCTTGATAAATAAAGAAACATTCGTAAAGATTTTTAAAATTAGTTTTAAAAAATCTATTTTGAAATAGTCCGAAAGTACTTTAGATATATTAAAGTATTTCAAAGATTCTCCTTGATTTATGTGAAAATTTATTGATTTCCTTTTGAAATATTTCAAAGAATCTTGAAAATTTTATTGCATTGGTTTTGCGTATTTAAAAAAAAAAAAAGCAAATCCAAAACGGCTTAAGTTGTTTTTTGGTCGACTTTATTTTTAGTTGGTTTTCGTTTCACTTGAGTTAATTTTAGGCGAGTTCATGCCAGTTTAACTTGAGTAACCGTTAAGTCTGAGAATAGACCGAGACCCGAGACTACACCAATACACAATTAACAGTTAGAAAAGCCAGAGCAACAAGCCAAAACAGAGATGAGCAAAAAAAGTAACCAGAGCAGTCAAGCCAGCAATTACCAAACACGCACAGTAATTGGCCTACTACAAAAAAAATACACACACAAACACATACAAAAAAAAATAGAGAACCAAGAAGAAGATAAAGCCGAAGAAGTAGACAAACAAAAAGCTTACAAAATTGAAAGAAAGACAAAAGAAAAAAAAAGAAAGAGAAGTCAAAGTTCTCTAGAATACCACAGATGCTGGCCAGCTTTTAATCTGGGTGTCTGTATTCTTGATCATTATCCCCGATGAAGAAAACGAAAAAAAAAAAAATAAAAATAAAAATGTATACGGTAATAATTCAAGTGCCGCCAGAAATCAGCTCATTTGTGTTGACGGCACACGCTCATTAGAGATTGAAATTTGCCAAGCACAAACATACCAAAAAAAAAAAAAGAAAGATACAACCAAAAGATACAGAGCCACAGATACGTAGAGTTTACACTCCCCCGCTTTCGAGAAATACAAAAAAAAAAAAATAAAATAACTGTCAGCTTGTCACTGAGCGAGTGAGTGAGTGAGTCTGTGTATCTTTTGGTTTATTTGTCTGACCGGGGCAACCGGCATTGGCCAACAGTTCAAGTTCTTTTTTTTTTTTGCATAGTTTCTATCTTCTGTATTTTTTTATGGTTCTACACAGCCACAGACCGACAGATACGGAGAGCATATACATTTCTACTTTATTACAAAATTGACCTACATTTTGTGAGCTTATTTCATTTGTGTATTTGTATCTCTGCTTATGTGTATCTATTAGGTTGCGCCAGTGTATCTGTGTGTGCTTGTGTGCTGCTTATTATTTATTTATTATTATTATTACTTTTTTTTTTTGTATTTCGACTATTGTCACACTCTTCATATTTCCTTCATCCATCCTTCTCTACCCTCCGATTATTTGCTTTTTGTTTGGCTTACCAAAATAGAAAAGCCCCGAAGAGAGCTTTGAGTATGTCTTTAAATATATGTGCAAATGTGTGTGTGTGTGTATCTTAATGACCGCATATGGGTGCGCGATTTAGCCATGAATATGTCAACAGTCATTCAACTTAATGCGAAACTCAAATGTTTGCAAAAAAAAAAAAAACAGAGAATCTATTCAAAGAAATAAATAAATTATCTTTATGAGATATTCGAAATATTTCTACGAGATCTGAAAGAAAGTGCTTTTAGCTATTTCTTTTTTAACCTAAATATTTTTGATTTTATTTATTTGATATATATCCGATAATCCTTAAAGTTTGCTGAGGAAAGAAAGAACCATTTTTTATATATTATTTTTTTTGAATAAATTTTATTTTTGCAAAGAAAAAAATATTTAACAAGTCATTTTAAATAATTTTGTTTTAATTTGATTTCAATTTGTGAAATTATATTTTGCCAGAATTTATTTATCTAGCCAAAAGAAAACAGCCAACCAAATTAGCCACAAATCAATCACATGCCAAATTGACATTTGATGTTGCACTCAAAAAATTAGCCATGCTCGAGAATAACAAAAACGAAAAAGAAAAAGAACAACACGAAAGAAAAATCAACACCTTAAAATGCAGAAATGCAGCACGAAAGACTGAGAGAACCAGAATGACAGACAGAGAGCCAGCCAGCCAGCTAGACAGACAGAGAGACAGCTGACAGAGCGATTGGCAGAGAGGCAGGTTGGCTCTCATTTAGTCAGTCAGTGAGTCAGTTAGACGGTCAGAGAGACGGTTGAGTTAGTCAGTCCGTTAGTCCATCAACAAGTCAGTCAACCATCGAGTCAAGTCATCGAGCCATCATAATTGACATTTTTGTGCCAAGAATACCGCAAACTGTTTCTATTTGCTGTTTTCATTTAGATTTATTTTGTTTCGTTTTCTTTTTTCTACTTATTCTTATTCTTCTTTTTCTGCCTCTGCTGTCTGCTTCTTCTTCTTGCTGTCTTTGCACGCTTGGCTGCATTGCAAGACAATAACAAAAAGTCAGCCCACAGATACAAATGTATCTATAACAATAAATGAACAGAATTCAATGTGCTGGAGTAACTGTGTGTGTGTGTGTGTGTGTTAAAGTAAGTCTTGTGGTGTATTTAAAATGCAGTTAGCAACAAAGAGCCAAACCAAAAAAGAATGACCTCTAAATTGAAAAAATGAAAAAAAAAAGACAGACCAAAACGAGTACTCAACCAAGCCAGCCAAGCAGGCCAACACCACCACCCCCTTTGAAAGTCCAGTAAATGTCCGCCAAGAAAACCACAATTGAGGCAAGGTGCAGCTTACCAGAACCACAAAGCAAACCAAATCAAAGCAGAGCAGAGCACAGCAAAGCAAAGCAGAGCAGAGCAGAGCAGAGCAGACAAAGAGAATCCACCAAGAATGGGAGCAAGGGGGCTGAAGTGAAAGACACACAACTAAAGTCAGGTCAAATACAGAAGGAGTCCATACTTATCAGTCTAACAACATTCGAGTTAAATAGCGGATTCTCTGGAAAAAATCTGAACTTAAGAGATTTGAAATATCCATACCAAATTTCAAATGATAAAGTTTCTCGACTCCCTAGGTCTGTCAAATTAAAAAAGTAGTAGATTAATCCATATATAAATTTTAAATTTTGGATTTTATTTCTAAAGATATTGCAGCCAAATTCTTTATAATAAATATCTTATATATAAAGTATATCCATATTAAATTCCAGGGTAATCGGCCAACTTATGAATAAATTCTTGGACTCTTTAGATCTTTAATATCTGAGGAGGATTGGATTCATCCTAACATAAACGTAGAATCAAAAGAGTGTATTATATTTCCTTAAATTCAGCTGAGTATATAGTCAAGAACCTAAAGGAATAATCGGTTGATAAAAAATGAAAAAGATAATAGAAGAAGGAGAGCAATAAATATTCATGGCAGTCCTGAAAGTCCTAACAAAATCGAAAGCATTCAAAGCCTCAAACAAAAAACAATTCAATGGCACAGAGAGAGGGGAAACAGGGAGCTAGAAAGGGATCATCAAAGCCAAATGGTTTTGATTAGAGAAAGGCAGAACCTGATGAAGTTTATGACTCTTTCCTAGGCAAATTCTAAAACCGATCCAAACCGTCTTCCTCCCATTTTAACCATTATCTTTGTGCGCTCAATTTTTAATGAGGCTTTTATTAAAAATATATTAAAAATTTGCCCACAAAAGGGCTCCCAACTCTGGGTCTTCCCAGGCCCGCCTCACGCCTCCTAAAGAAAGAGGCAGAAGCATTAAGCAGGTGAGTCCGACAGTGACTGTGGCAAATGCCACCGGCGGCTGTGTTGATGAGCCTATTAAATGTTGTTGATGGCTTTCAGCAAATGATGAGACATGCGATAGCAATAGACTTGTCTTTTGTTGTTGTTGCTTTTGCGGCTATTATACTTGTTGTTGCCGGCTAATGACTGACTGACTGCCAACAACAACAACAACAGCCACCAAACTCTGAGACAAGTTTTAAACTGGGTTAAACGTTAACTTTTGGCTTATGACAACAACAACAACGAAAAGCGGCAGTGTAGGTTTCTTCATTTGCTAAAATTACCGCTTAGCTCGAGGGAATTGCCAAGAGGGTAGCACCTATAGAGAGTGGGAACTAATGAGGTTGGCAATGATATAGGTAAATTATTAAAATATTTAGTGAGTGAGAGTTTTTCCATTTCTTTGTTTTTTGGGTTAAACAAATCTGCGAAATTGGGTTGAAAGAGGAAGAGCTCTAGGGAAATTAAACTTGCCGCAAGAGGAAGCCCTGATAAAGTGATTACTTTGGAAGTAGAAATTAAATTACGAAGATTCAAAGATCGCCAGGATTGTCCCTGCTGATCAGGAATATATATGATATAAAAGCTTTGAAAGCTTTTCATTAACCCAGCAAAAACATATTTCAAGACCAAAGGAAAGAGTGCATTTAAATTGCTTGCAACAAGCCAAATAGCAAAGCAAACAGCAAGCCAGCAAAGTAATTCAAAACTGCAAAAAGAATTCTGTCTAACGGTCTGTCTGTCTGTCTATCTGTCTGTCCTTCGCTCAGCCAGTCGGGTTAGTCGGTTCAGACTTTGTCCATTAACCATCTTTAAAATTCTGCCTTGGCTTGGCTGCCTCGTTTTGTTCTCAATGTTCACTTGCACTTGCCTGGCTCGGGTCTTTTTTTTTGTTTTCTTGTTCTTGCCTGGAGGAGGCAAGTTGAGTTAATTTTATTTGCTAAATAAAGAGTGAAACAAACTTTAAATGGAGTCAAATGCCAATACAAACATGTCTGGTGGGGGGAGGACAGAGAGGCAGAAGTGGAAAGGAGCAGTGCCACCGAGGGCAGAGAACAAAGATTTTTAGCTGCTGCGGCGACTGCTGGGAGAACACACGCGCCACACACACACACACACATTCACACTCACACACATACTTAGAAACACACCGACGACTACACGCACAAAAAGGCCACACGCATGCAGCGAATCGACAACAACAAAAGCAGAAGTAGAAAGGAAAAAAAATAAATAAAAATGAAAGAAAAAAAGTTCAAACGCCAGACAAGGATGCACCAAAGTGCAAAGGCAGCCAGCAACGTCCGAGACATGAGAGACGACCAACGACCGAACAGACCGAAACAGTGTACACTGTGTAAAAGGGGGAAGGGGAAGTGGAAGGGTTGGAAGAAGCAAAAGAGAAGCACTCAGACGTTGGCAACGCATGTGAGCTCAATGCTTGAGAAACGGAAAGAAAAAGGATTGAACGACTACAACAACAACAGCAGGAGGTGCAAATAAAGTAAAGGCAACGCACGTGAAGACAACAACAACAACAACAAAAGCAGCGACGAAGTGGAGACATCGACTACGCATACAGCCAGACAGACGAAGAGAGTGAGAGCGAACGAACGAGCGAGTGAGAGAGAGAGAGAGGGAGAGACAAGAACAAGTGCATTGACACTTTACGCGACAGCGACGCCGGCCAAAGCAACAACAGCAGCCAAAAGGGTGAAGCACCAGCGACAACAACAACAACAGCAACTAACAGACTTGAGTCTCGAGCGGCCTGGGCCTGGGTCTGGGCCTGCACTGCCATTGATAGCAATTCACTGTAAATATGCAAAAACAAAAAACGCGAAATAAAATAAAATATAAAAAAAAGAAAGAAAGAAAGAAACGAAACGAAAAGAATAAGCAAGAAGCGCAGACAAAAAGGGATCGACCTCGGTCAGACGATTCTTTGGCTTTGCTTTTGCTCTACTCTTCTCTTTCTGCTTGACTTCGCTGCTGCCTCTGTTGTTGTTGTTGCTGTTGTTGCTTTAGCAGCTGATCGTGGGGGAGCAAAAGTGTGAAACCACCACAAGCAGAGTAAGAAGAAGCAGCAGCAAAAAAAGCTCTGCTTTGGCCAAAAACTCCGAAGTGCGTTCGTTGCACTCCATTCTGATTATTCTTTTTCTTTTGAAAAAAATAAAAATACTTTGTCCAGACAAGCAGAGCAGAGTGGAATGGGAAGAGGGGTCTGCTGTCTGGTTAATGCGAAAGGGCTAACTCTGATAAGCAAAAGGTTAAATACACTTAATGGGGCAAGTGAATATCATTTGATTTCTTTCTTTGGAAAAATCTAAAAAAAGAGTATACAAATTGGACTATATACTTTGGGGTCTGGTCTGCTGATTACGATATTCTAAATTGAACACACGATTCGAAACACACACACACATATAAAGAGAGAAAGAGACTCACTTTTGGACTCGACGAGACGTGAAAGACTTGGCGAATTACTCACTTGATAATGATAATCAGCATTATTATTATTATTATTATTAAGTCGATGATGAAGTTGTTGAGATTATTGCCTTTGCTGTTGTTGTTGTTGCTGTTGTGATTGCTGACGACAATGACGTTGCCAAACGCATCAGAATAAAGTCAAGAATGAACTGCGACGACAACAAAAAAGCACCACCACAAAGAGGATGATGATGAGTTGGCTTGCCGTCTGACAGACTCACTGACAGACAGACAGAAAGACAGAGTGACGAACTGACAACATTTATAGTTCAATGCACTGAACTGCCCCGGACAACGATCAACATTATTGAAAGCGCCCTGCCCTCTTCTCTTTGGCTACTTGATTGTGCCCTTTTTTCCCCAGTGAGTCTTTTCAGCTCAGACTGATTCCTGCAGAAAATCACTTGCAATTCCAAAAAAGCAAATATCTTGTTGTTGTTGTTGTTGGAGCTGAAGCTACCGCGATCATGCTACCCCGGTCGGTCAATGATCGTTTAGTGTTATGGCCCCGTCATTCCCTTGTTGACTTCATTAACTTGCAACTCTCGGACTTTTGTATGCGTTCTCAGTATCTGTAAACTGATCATGTTGATCATTTGAAGTCCCTGACATCCTCAGTCGAGGTTTTTTTTTTTCTTTTTGCCCTTTTCAATTCTTAGCAAGATCCATGTTGATTTTGTTCTGCAGCAAATGGATAGGAATCCCCTTAAGTTAGCGCCCTCTGAGCTATGATAATTGCATGAAGATCCGTTAGTTTTGGCTCTGTGAGACCGGAAATTCCATTTTATTGATAGAGATAAATAGTTTGAGCTACCGAGTTTGGTCTGGATCGAAATGACTTAACTTGAATCTATTCTTTATTTGTTGCGCAAGCTTCATAATTATAGAAAGATATATTTATATATTAGACAACCTAAAACAAATCTGATATTTGATATAAATACAGATAGTTATTTTGATCAGACCGAGTTTGGTCTGGATCGAAATGTCTTAGCTTGATTCTTTTCTTTATTTGCTTAAGGAACTCCATTAAATTTTAGATGGCTATAGAGAGATATATTTATATGTACACAGTCCAACTTGGATAGGCGAGAGTTTTGGGGAGCGCAATGTAATTCTCGCCTATAGAGATTTCTCACTTACCCAGCTCTCACTTACCCAGACTGTTAGATCTATAATGGAGCTAACATATTTCAGATATACGATCAATTTTACTTTAGGATATTTGTAGATAGACATATTTATATGATCTGATGATATTAGATATTAATTATATATAATATATCTATAGGATCTCAAGACATTAATCTACAATAGAGTTAACTTATATAGGATACCCGAAAAATTTAAGTTATATTATACAAATAGAAAGACATAAATATATATAAAATGATATATCAGATATTTCTGTATGATATTAATCTATATCAAATATTTCGGTAATTTGGCAATGACCAACTTCAGAAAAGAGTATTCAATTTTAATCATGAGAAATTCATATGCCTTCATCGTTCATTGATCTGGCTTATTTATTTGGTTTGTTGGTTGGCTTACGTTAATTTCTTTTCATTAATTCAATCGATCAAAATGCTGCCAGTTGCCCTAACGATCGATCAAATAGTTTCACTTGATTAAATCGAACTAGTTTTGGCTGCTGTTGGCTTTGTTGTCGTCATCGAATTTGCGTCCATTGATCTTTCGCTCTATCTATCTCTGTCTCACTCTCATCGCTCTTCCTCTCCCTCTGTCTCTGTCTCTGTCTTGCTGGCCCGGCATTTCACCAATGTGAGTAGTTTGGCGTTCTAGTTTTTCTTGCTGCTGCTGCAGTCGCTTCGCATTTCGTCTTTCGGGGCTTTTGGCTTTTTGGCTAATTTAATTCTTTGTTATTCTTATTGTTCTTGTTGTTGTTGGGTTTTTTGGTGCTTAAGGCTTTTTTAGTTCATTGAAACGTTTATAGCTGAAATACACACACACGCACACACACACATAGCAACGACCCGTCAGTCGGCATTTAATTCGCTAATTGAATGTGCCCGTCGCTTATCAAATTGGAGCATCGCTCAGCAATTTTTTTTTTTTTTGGCGACGCCGACGACGGCGGCGGTAGCAAATGTCTGGCATTGTTGGCTGACAACGGTGGGTCGTTTGGTCTGCTTAGGATTGTTTTGTTTATTCACATGTGAGCATTTTAGTCCAAATATTTGATAAGGCTTGCGTAATAATTCTTGTTCTATGGCATTTCTGAAATTACTCATACGCCCGGTTGACAGACCATTTGTTTATCATTTGTTTATCTCATCGTCTCCCCCCTACGTCACTCAACCAAGCTGAAATGAACTGAACCGCACAGAATTGCTCCACCTTGTTTACAGTTAGAATTATTTCCGGCTATAAAAATCTTGATGAGAAGAAAACCAAACAGAAAACACATGAAAGCAACAACAACAACAAACAAAGTCACTTAAAAATACTCACATACCGAGATATTTGCATTTTGCTTGTTTGTTTTAATATTATTGAAAAGTTCATTGCCATTGATTAAAAAAAAAAAAAAAAAAAAAAAAATTAAAATTTCAGTTTAATGGAAATTTTTGTTGTTGGCTTTATTTTTCGGTGCGTTTTGCGTTTCATTGATTCTTGTGTGCCTTAAATTTTGTTATAATTTTTTTTTTTTTTTTTGAAAATCATTTCTTTGTTTATTTTTGTTTTTATTTTTTGCGGACATAAAAAAAATATTTGTTACATTAAAAATCGTTTGAGGTTTTTTTTTTTTTTGATTTTTTGGAAAAGGTTCAAAAAACGTTTAATGAGCGTGTAATGTGTGAATCTTTATGGCCATAAGCAATTTATTTGTTTAAATTAAAGGCCATTTCAAATTTAAAGCACGATTTTAATTTTTGATAATTTTTTTTTTTTTATTTTTTAACCAGCTGTGTTCCTGTCAACCATAAAACCGGCAACAGATCTTTCAATTATTTAAATTTGTTTCAAATTTAGAATCAAACATTTCCGGCTTATGAACATTTCATAATTCATTTAATTTAATTTTACAATTAATTATCTTCAATTGATTTCGATAAAGTAATTCAAGCTTCTTTATTTCATTTGTTTCCGATAAGCTGAGTTAATTTGATTTTTTTTGGAAGTATCGCAAGATTTTAAAGTACTGAAAACATTTAAAATATTTCTTGTAAGTATCTTTTATTATTATAGGATTTTCGAGACTAGATACCTTCCTTTAATTTAAAATCCAGCAAGATAGTTGAACATAGAATTTGTATCCCAAGTTTCAGATTAATCGGAAGATCTTAAGCCAAAATTCAAAGCTAGATCTTAAATCTATATAGACAGAACTTAGCTTCTAAAAAGATAGATTCATTTAGACCTTACTAGATCGAGTCTCAACCTTAATCTGAAAGAAATATTTTGGTGCTATCAAAGAATCTTTTATCTTAGACTAATCCCTTTAATCCCTTTAATATATCTATTTATATAAATAAAAACCAAAACAAAATTATATTATATTGTTTGGTAAACAAAAGATTATGGCACACAACTGCCACATAATTGTATTATTCGGTAAATCTAAAAATACAGTTTTCACCCCCAAACTAGGCTAAATCACCTAACTCAAGTGAATTACTTTTTTATCTAGCCAACCAGTCAGAGCTATGGCTTGCTCTTCTTCTTCTTCTTTTTTTTTTATCTAATTAGGTAGTCAAAAGAAAACAGAACATAGTTATATATAAATTGTGTCACTAAACAACATCTGACAAACACGAACGAACGAAAAAAAAAGATACCAAGAAGAAGAAGAAAATAATAATATAAGCGATGGCAAACAACGACAGTAGCAAAAGCAGCACAACTTTTATGCCATGTCCAGGAAATGGTGTCAAACAGATAAAAAGCGACGCCAGCAGACGTTACTATGCCAACTATAGTTGGAGCACCCTTCTGCACCGCCTACCCCACCACACCCACCCACCCACTCTGACTCTGACTCTGAGTGACTCCTCTGGAAGCAGGCAGGCCGGGGCAGGCAGGCAGACAGAGTCAGTCGAGAGCAGTTATAATTATAACCTCGTTTCTCCTAGCCAGGCGGGAGGCAGACCAAACAGCAGCCGAAAAAATCGTAAACCATTTGAATAACTCGAAAATGCAATAAAAGAAAAACTAAAATAACAGACGGCTAAAGCATTCACAGTCACAGTCTCAGTCTATGAGTAAATGGCACCCAAAAAAAAAAAAAAAACCAAAAAATTGAGAGAGAGAAGAAAAAAAAATTAAATAAAATAAAGTCAGTTAAGCTGCTGTAGACAGAGGAGAGCCAGAGGTGGAGGTGGTGGAAACTCAACACCAAAAAAAAAAACACACTATTCAAATTGAGGTCATTCATCCCGCTTCGTTGAACGCGCTTAAGTGAATTATACAAGTGTGTGTGTGTGTGTGAGAGAGTGGGTCAAATTCGACCATTAAAATAGTTATGGCTCACAAAAAAAACACTATATATACATACAACTTGGGTCATCTTGCCTTATAGAAAATTTCCAAAGACCCTCAAAAAAAAAAAAATATGTCATAAAAATTTCAAAACGAAAAAGTTCGAAAGCCTCGCCCTGGAAGACTGAACAAAAACCAAATAAGATCTGGACCTAGTCTCAGAGAAAGAGCCTTTCTTCTGGGTTAGTCAACTTTCTCACTCGAAAAATTTCACAAGTTTCGATGTTTCGGAATTCCGTAAACCGCTTAATGTCACTCAGAAAGACTGAAAAGACTCTGACAGCTCGATTTGATTCTTTGTCAAGATCTCTTTTTGTCTCCTAATGAACATGTTAATGGCCAAACTGATCTATCATTTATCTAAGCCTACTTATGTTTCTCTTTTTTTTTGAACCACTCAGACAACGCCCCCGTTTGATATTTCCATTTTTTTTTTTCAAACTATCCAAAACGCCCCCCTACTCCTTCCTCCCCCTTTAGCTGTCTATATCAGACCTGACTGGTTGGTCGGTGCTTGACTCGTTTCATTTCGTATTTTATGGGAGTAGGTCAGTTCAAAATTTGCATATGCGCTTAATTCGGTCGACATCGGCTGTCGGTTTTTGTTGTTATTTAATTTTTTTTTCTTTTTTTATTTTTACATTCATTTCTGTTTTGGCTTTTGATTTCTCATATTTGTTGGTTTTGTGATTTTTTTTTTTTTTTTTGACTGTTTGACTGGCTATTTGCCACGACCCCGTAGGTGTTTCTGACCACGTGCTGTCCAGGTCATTTCAGCCTTAAGGCGCTTAGAATCGAGTCAATTTGTTAGGCTGGAGTCCCCAATAAATTCGGAGATTTCCAGTGTCTGATTTGAGTTGTGTGTGTGGTAATTTTTGTCAGGCTGCGGAGACCTTTTATTTTTTTTTTTTTTGGCATTTTTATCATGAATTTCTTTTATTATTCATTTGCTAAGCCGAAATATTTTCAAAGGATTCTGCATTTTTGCCGAAATTCTGGGTTAACGGTAACTAATAAATATGTTTTTTTTTTTGATGAAGTGATTTTTTCTAAGATTATATCATTTGAAAAGAATAGGAAAGGTTTGAAAGGATTTGGTTACTTTTTTGCTAAATTGAGAATCTTAGCTAATATTACCAGGAGGATATTAAACTAATGAGTAAATTAAAGTAAAAATTAAAAGTATACATTGAAAATCCGAGATCTTCAACTATCCTAGACGGATTCTGGGACTCTTGATATCCATAAAAAATTAGAAGCTCTTTAAGACAGATTTTTTTTGACACAGGAATTATTTATGGATATATATAATAATACCTGCACAAGATTCTAACTCCGAAGATCGTTAAACGAGATTTTATAGGACTCAGGATATATAATTTAAAAGATAAAAAAATTGCCCCGAAATATCTAACTTCGAACTTAGGTCTCAACTATACATATATTCGATCATGAAAGCTCTGTGATTCAGATATATTAGGACTCATATATAAGTCTCTGCCACTGAGACTCTTTAGGACTCTTAAGATATACTTGATAAGAAAAAAAAAATCCCCAAGATAACCGATCTCTAAATCTCTTTAAGCCAATTTACCGAATTCCCAAGAAATAAATAATATTTTCTAATATAAATTCCTAGACAGATAATTATAACTCTTTGGATAGAAAAAGTAAGGCAGACCAGGTTAATTGTAGAATAAATAAATCACTTCTAATGGAATTTATTTATTTTAGAAGCGTCAAGAGTTTTATCAGACCATTAGATTTCCTATAAAAGCCCTGCCATATTTGCCCTCAATCAAATAGTTTTGCTACAAGTTTCCCATGATGAAGTTCGCAAAGGTCTTGAGATTTCTAATCCTGTTGATTCCCTCAGCTTTGGGGCAACTTTGCAACGATGCAGGCTTTTGCTATTGTGAAAATCTTCCGATTGGCTCAACTGTCAAGGACTGCAGTGATTGTACAGGATATTATATATGCCAGGAGAATTCCATCGAGCATCGAAATTGTGAGCCTGGTTATGTTTTCGATGACACCGTAAAGGCTTGTCTACCGGGCAAATGTGGTCGGCAGGATTGTGTGGAGGGAGCCACAACTCCAACTACAACTCCAACCACAACCCCAAGCCCTAACCCCGTTGCTCCTCCGAGTTGTGAAAATCAGGAAGTGAAGTGCTCTTTCCATGGCCAGATTATACCGCATGCCCAGCATTGTCGATTCTTTTGGTCCTGCGTGCAGGACTGTCCGGTCTTGCGGTTCTGTGAGATCGGTATGTGGTTTGATCGGATAAATTTGGTTTGCAATTTTCGGACTAATGTCCAAAACTGTCCAGCTGGTCGGGACTAAGGCTGGTAACCAAATAAAGTGAGGCCTGTTTAACGGTCATTAAACTTCAATTGATGTTTTTCTCAAAAAAAAAAAAAAAAAAATTAAGTGAAGGTGGCAGCTACAACAACAACAACAAAAATACCTGATAATTTACGCAAATTGCTTGACACAGTTTTTTTTTTTTAGTTTGTTGGAGTATTTTTTTTTTCTTTTAAAAATTTTGCTGTGACTGCTTGATTGCTGTTTATTGTTGTTGTTGTTGTAGTTGTTGGTGGGCGGGTGCTGCGTGTGATTTAATCGTTTCTCCCCATCTGCTCTGGCTGTTATTGTTGCTGTTGTTGTTGTTGTCGCGCTTACAAAAATTTAGCACGCAACTAACAATTTAAGTTGTTCCAGATACGAAAACAAATCCACAAACAAACAAACACACACACAAATACACACGCACATCTAGTGCATATTCCAAAACAGAAATAACAACAACAACAAGAAAAAGTTGGTTGGTTAGCTGTTTTTTATTTTTTTAAGTATTTCTTTAGGTGAATTGCCAAAGCGCCCAAACAGCCACATAAAAAGTAAAACTTTCACCCAGTTAAGCCGCAGCATTTTGGACAATTTCGTAACTGGGTAAACATATACTAACACACATTTACGTGGGCAAGTGTGTGTGTGTGTGTGTGTTTTGATATAAAGTGCATAAAGTGCAGCCAGAGAGCAGCAGGTGAATGAACGACCTCAAACGAGGTCAGCTCCGGCACCATCAACTGCAGCAACAACAACAACAATAAGACTACAACAACAATGCCATATTGCCAACCAACCAGTCAGCCAGTCAGTCACTCATTCATGCACACGATAAAGCCAAAAAAAAAACTTTATATATATATCAACTATCTACAGTGAAGACTAAAGATAAATCGAATGCTTAATTTTAAACTGAAGAAATGCATTTTTTTTTTTTACTATACCAATGAAATTGAATAGGTTAGAAAGATAAAATATAATCATACCATTATTGGGATCCCCCCAGATCTTACTCTAGGAAGGGAGATAAACTTAAATAGCTTTGGTTTTTCTTTGCCTTACTTTTAAACTAGATCAATGAAATTTAATGGCTAAGAAAGATAAGATATAAGATATAGGCATACCAGCATGGGGATCCCCCCAGATCTTACTCTAGGAAGGGAGATAAACTTAAATAGCTTTGGTTGTTTTTTCATACTTGAATAAAAAAATAAAGAAAAATGTTAAGAAATAGTAAAAGGTATCAAGTTAAGATTTTGGTATAATATTATAAAGATTTTAGAAAGCTGAAAGATGTTTCTTTGGTTCCAACGGAGATCTTCTTACTAGATCAGAGCTCAAAGCGGGTCAAGCTAATTGATATATATTTTCCTTAAACAAAACTTTAAAATATTGAAAAATTATTTAGTGGAAATCTTAAAAACACATTCCTTAAAAATCGGACTATTTGATAAATAGAAAATCTAACCGAACTTGGAAAAAGACTAATGACGATTTCGAAAAATTTATCTCAAACTTTTCATCTTTGTAGCAAATAAATATTTTGGTCTCCGCTTTGCATAATCCGAATCCCATGGCCCCAGGTAGTCTGACTTATTGGATGAAGACTGTATTAAATTTGGGATAGGTGTATTTGTGTGAATACAATTTATTGTAAAGTAGCAGCAACAGCATCGGCATTAAATCTACCCACAGCACAGTTTCTTGAGTTTTGTCTTCTTCTTTTATGTTTTCTTTGTTGTCGATGCTGTTGCTGTTGTTGTTATTGTTGTTGTTGTTGTCATGCTAATGGCCACCCGGTCACATACAGTCAAACTGGGCAGCATTTGGCCACTTTACAGCATACAAGCAAGCAAACGAATGGCAGCCAAGACTGCTTCAGATTTCAGTGACCCAAATCCTTTTTGGCACTCAACACCGGCAGCAAACTGCCGACGAGCCGACACACGGACAGGCTGACCAAAAAAACAGAAAAAAAGTAGGCGCTTGACTTGGTGGCCCGCAAGCTGAGCTCAGCTCCAAACGAGTTTCTCAGTGGGCCACCGCACCGAACGAATGTGGCCGGTGATGGGGCATGTCATTTTGGGTGGCTGAACGACGTTTGCTTGCTCTAAATCACTTAAGATCTCCGAGAAAAGAGTTTATGTATGTGTGTGTGTGTGACTGGCTGGTCGAGATGGCTTCTGGTAATGGATGATGTTGACCTGGACTGCTTTGTGGTGGGTGGGATTTTCATTCTGTGCTTTTTGGTTAGCTGCCAGCTGGTCTACCTGACTGGGACCACTTGACTGGCTGAATCGGTTTGAGAAATTGAAAATGTAATGATGAAACCTAAAGAGCTGAGAATAATTTATTATGTCTTTGTTTCCACTTGACGAGAGAAAGAGATTTTCTTTTTTCTCTGAAAAACTCTAATTGAATTTGAAGGCAAGCAAGTTGTGATATCTTAAGCAACTCTATGCTTATTCTTGTTAAAGAAAAGAATTCTGTATTTAATTTTGAATTCTTTGGGATTTGAATAACTAAGAAGTATTTGAAGGAAAACTGAAGAACAAAGTGAAAAAAAGACAACCTGAGGAATATTTTCAGCAACAGAAGAATGAATCAAAATTCCTGAATAGTCAATATGATTCAAGTTTAGTTAAGTAAAATCATGGCAAGTTTGGTTGGGTTACTTTAGTTATTTAAATAGAACTATAAGTTAATTGAGGTTAGGTAAGCCAGTTGACTCCCAAGAAAAGAAATGATTCCTTATCAAAATCTTATATAATTTAGAATATCACCAGAATACATAAAAAATTAAAATCCTTGGGGTCTTCAGATATGTAAAAGGTCGTCTAAATATTTTATCATTTTTATAGTAAACCAATTGACTTCCAAGAAGAGGAGTCTCTCTTAATCCCTAGTGGAGATTCCATATGATTTGGAAAATTACAAGAATATTTAGAAAATATGTTAGTCCCTTAAGACTTTAAGTATATGAAACACCTTCAACATCTTGTACCCTCTTCATTTCAAGAAAAAAATTATTTTTAAAAGAGTTTTCAAAGAACCAAATGAATCTATGTCAGCGAGAAGAATTAGAAACTCTCCAAAGCTCGAAAGCACTTGTTAAAAACTTGACCAGATGGTGTGAAAACCTATTCAAATTTCTATTGATACCTCAGACATGAGTCCCCTCTTCCTCTACCCCGCCTCCCTCTCTATCCATCTCTAACGTCCTCTTTCCAACTGAGTCACTTCTAATTTTAACGCCGTCTTTTTTTTATGATACACCCTTGAGCTAAAAAGGTTTATAAATACAACAAATAAAAGTAACACCAAAACGAAGATAAACAGAGAGCCAGAGAACAACAACAACAACAACAACGGCAATAATAATGAGAAAAATATTCGTGCCGCTTTTGTCCGCCAGGCAAGTCAACCAAATGAGCTGCTAATTGAAACCACCTTAAAATAAACAGAGCAAAGCCACACAAACAATTAGCAGACTTGAAGGTGGCAACTGTGGCAAGTGCATTTAACAACAACAACAACTGCATAGACCATATGTGTGAAGCGAGCCGAATGAAAGAAAAAAAACACAAATGAATAAAGTGTTATTTGAGAGAAGCCTCGTCGAAGTTATTATGTCGTAATAAATTTACGAGCTGTGACAATTGACGCCACCAATACCACCATCACACAAATGGGCGGTGGCTGACTAGCAGCCTAAATTATGGCCTATACGGGTGGGTGTAAAACAAAAAAAATAAAATGAACAACTAAAAAAAAATCTCCGAGTCTTTTCCACAAGGTCTCTACGTTTTTAGGTCAAAGATAGAAAGAGATAGAAAGAGATAATCTATTATTTGTTGTCTCATTTTTTGGCTGAGCATCTTTTCACTTGATCAATACACAAAAAAAACAAAAACAAAAAATGATTATTTCCATTTATTTATTTTCACGCTGCGTATGCGCAATATGCAAAAGTATCTTTCACTTCACTTAGTCAATTTGCCACTAACCGATTGACCAACTTGATGTTGGCCAAAACTGTTGATGGCGTTGGCACGCTTTCGTCATTAGTAGGCTGACAGCTTGCTGTTGTTGTTGCTGTTTTTGTTGGAAAACAAAAAGCCACACCAGCCGCCAAACAAAAAAAATCACTTGCCTCCGTATTTTATTTTATTATATTGAGCACAGTGGGTCAATGTCCCACTGATAAAGTGAGCGTGTTCACTGCAGAGATGCCAGAGTCGCCAATTGCCGCTGGACTGAGACAACTGGAGCATTCACAACAACAACACCAACAACAACCACAAGCAACTGTTGAAGTCATCGTCTGTCTGAGGCAAATTCGTTTTTAATTAAGAAAATATGCTTATGAATATTTTTTTTTTGGGTTGCACAAAAGAAATTTAACGTTAAATATTTTTCTTTATCGTTGGCTTTTCTTTCCCCTTCTATTTTTTATACTTGCTGTTGTTGTTGGCTTTTGACCAATGCAATTCGCTCGGCCGGAAAGTTGGGCCAAACGGGCAATGAGCCACACGCTGTAAGGCAAACCGCAAGCTAATGAACATTTCATGAAAATGCCAGAAAATAAATTGAAATATTTCTGTTATTGTTGCTTTTCCTTTAAAAAAAAAAAAAAATAAGAAAAATAAGAAATAAAAATAACTAGAAAAAATCAGCGTATGTCTTTGCCAAGCGGAATTTATTTTATTCATTCTTTTTTTTTACTTGGCTTTTCATGTTGCCGACTTGTCTAGATGACAGCAACAAGTGTAAATGAGAGTCTGTTGTGTGTGTGTGTTTGTGTGTCAAACATTTTAGCACAAATTTTCTGGCTAAAATAAATAACTATTTCAATTAAGAATGCTTTGAATTGTCTTATTTATTCTATTAAAAAAATGGCTTATTTTTTTACAAGAATGAACATTTTTAAATAATTTATTTTCATACTCTTTTTTTGTTTTATAAAAAAAAAAAAAAAAAAATGAAAATAAACTTACAATTTCTTTGTAAAAGATTTTATTTTTTTTTTTTGCCAGCTTTTAAGCTGACGAAGAAAAATTGTTTCAAATTTTGTTGCCTACTTTTCGGCGCGAACTTTTATTATTTTCTAAAATAGTAAGAGAAGATGAAGACATATGAATTAAGTACTTCTTAATTAAATTGTGACTGCTGAACTTAAATCATTTTTCAGAAATTCTGTTTAGCTGAGCTATAAAGCGAGAAAGCTAAGAAATGACTCAAAAATCTTGTAGGCTTCTGAGAAGCCGAACCAATTGAACAAGCGAAATTTTAAAAATTCTTTAAAAACTACAAAAAAAAATTATTTCCGTAAAAATTCAAAGAACCTCTGGGATTTGTTTATTAATAAAAATTAATATAAAAGAACCTTTTACTTTTTCAATAAGACTAGAAAATGTAGTAAGTGGGTGAAGAGGGTTAAGAGCTCGTTTGTTCCTATGTTTATTTAATTTAAGAGTTTCGACTCAGATTTCGAATAATATGAGAATACTTTGGAAACTAATAAAACCTAATTGAAATAAGAAACATTGGAATTTTCCAAAGCTGGGCTAGCAACAAGGACAGCCTATTTTTCTCCTATAGTTTTGGAAAATTTTCTAAAACTTATACAAATTAAAAAAAATAATAATTTTATTTTTTGACTTTATCTTTCCAGCTGTACGTTATGGTCGGGTACCAAAGCGTTCACGTGAGCTGAACGGTGTTGGCACCACAGCGCCGTCCTCGACAACGAGTCACGGCTGCGGGACAACGGCTGGCGGTCTCAATCCTTTGAATGTGGATGTGGAGACGGGTGGAAATAATTTGCATACAAATCAGTTACATCAACAAACTCAACAACTTCAGCAGCAGCAACAACTTCAGCAACTTCAACAACAACAACAACAACAGCAACAACAATCTCAATCTGGACTTAGTACAACGCATGCGAATTGCGTGCGTGTGAATACACCGAGTACACCACAAACGCCACAAATGTGTTCGATAGCCTCATCGCCATCTGAGCTGGGCGGTTGTAATAGTGCCAACAACAACAACAATGCCACAGGCGCCAGTGGCGTAGGTGTCGGAGTGGGCGTTGTTGTGGTCGGCGGCCAGCAAATGGTGGCCAGCAATATGGGAACAGATGTGGTCAGCCAGGTGGGCTGTGATGGTATGGCCGGTACAGCAAATGAATTGACTGTCTATGATGTGATTATGTGCGTCTCACAGGCGCATCGTCTCAATTGCTCTTACATAGAGGAGTTGACACGCGAACTGATGCGACGTCCAGTGACGGTGCCACAGAATGGCGTAAGTACTTCTAACATTTTAATTATTTTCCTTGAAATTAACAAGAGTCCTTTGTGTGTTTTAGATTGCCACCACAGTAGCCGAGAATCTGGAATTTCAGAAAATCTGGCTATGGCAGCAGTTCTCGGCTAGAGTGACGCCGGGCGTGCAAAGGATAGTGGAGTTTGCAAAACGCGTACCTGGCTTCTGTGATTTCACCCAAGACGACCAATTGATATTGATCAAATTGGGATTTTTCGAGGTGTGGCTGACGCATGTGGCACGCCTGATTAATGAAACCACACTCACACTGGACGATGGGGCCTACCTGACGCGCCAACAACTGGAGATACTCTACGATGTGAGTAAAAGGCAGCGAGCAGATTTCCAAATATTTTAGTACCTCTCTTTTCCATTTTGTCCACCCAATTAGACCGACTTTGTCAATGCTTTGCTTAATTTTGCCAACACACTGAACGGCTACGGCCTGAGTGATACAGAAATAGGTCTATTCTCTGCCATGGTCCTGCTGGCCTCGGATCGAGCGGGTCTCAGTGAGCCCAAGGTGATAGGCCGGGCCCGAGAGCTGGTGGCCGAGGCGCTACGTGTTCAAATTCTTAGATCGCGAGCGGGCTCAACGCAGGCTCTGCAACTGATGCCGGCCCTGGAGGCTAAGATACCCGAGCTGCGTTCTCTGGGCGCCAAACATTTCTCACACTTAGACTGGCTGCGAATGAACTGGACCAAGCTGCGTCTGCCCCCCTTATTTGCCGAAATCTTCGACATACCCAAGGCAGACGACGAGCTGTAAGACACACACACACACTCAGATCGATTTATCTAGCGCAACAACAAAAACAACAACAGCAACAAACAACAAAAAGCAGCAACAAATTAAATATACAAGCTAAATGTCTAAGCATTAAACAAAAACAAAAGAAAAAAATAGAATTATTCAAATCACAACAAAAGAAATAAACTACTTAAACTACTCAATACACACAGACAGACACACACACACACAGATACATTTTAGAAATAGTTGTTTAAGCATACGTACCCATGTATTAGCAATGTTTATAATGTTAAAAACAAAAAAAAAACTCCTTCAAAACAAAAAGAGATTTCACTTTCCATCCTTTTTTTTTTAGTTGTGCGTTAGAATCTTTTCAAAATGAAATCAATCACCAAAAAAAAAAAAAAAAAACATATCCATGCACAACATAAAATTATTTATTTCATTTCAAAATCATTGTTCATCAGCCATCAAAAAAAAAAAAAAAAAACAATTCAAGAAAATTTCGCTCCTTGGCCGGCTAAATCCGAAACCATTGAAGGCACATTTTCTAACTCGACTGAAGTGCGAGCGTTAAAGTTCGAAAAATACTGGTTTTTTTTAAATAAACAACAGCAACAAGAAATAATAATAATAAAAGAAAAACAATTATTAAATATAAATAAATATTTTCTAGAACTAGCTCTAAATTACCATTAAAAAAAAAGACCCATTGTCTAAAAATAAAATTTATCTATAAAAAAATTAAAAAAAAAAAAAACAAAATTGTATAATCTATTTTAAAAATCATTTAATCTTAATTGATTGATGCGTTTATTGTATCTAAATGTAAATAAATTCATATAATTATTTTTAATATTGCATTGCATAAACATTTTCAATATTATTCGCTCTTTCCAAAAATTCAAAAATATGTAAATTTTTATTTGAAAAAAAAAGGAAATATTTATTTTTTTTTGGAAAGAGTTTCTCAAGCGTCGGTTTGTTGGGCCGATTGCCAATCGCTTTTGACGTGTTCAGTTTTCATTTTGAAAATCTTAAATATTAAGAATATTATTCTAAAAAAAAAAAAAAAAAATGAAACGTAACAAATAATTTATTAAGTGCTTTCATTGCAGCTTCATTTGTATAACTTGGAACAATCAAATTGTTTGATGAATTTTTGAATAGATTGGTGCTAAATTCTTGTGTGTTAAGTTTAATATAAAATGAAAAGACAAAACAAGTAGAACGGTTACCAATTAAAAAAAACTTACCATTTAAAAAATCTTACTTACAAAATATATATAATCTTTATAGAAAAGAATAACTTTATAATTCTTAAAACTCTTCATCAATTGTTGAATTTATGTATAGACAAATGTTTTATTTTTTTTGTTTAGGAAAGAAACAAAAAGAAAGAAGAAATATTCTTATTATTATTGATGAGAAATGGATTAATTCGGTATAGTTCTATTTTATGCTCCATGTGTACCTTTTGCTTATTAGACTAGACAAAACAACTAATTAGAAAAGCATATTAAGTGAAATATTTAGAGAGAAACAAAACGAAACATTTTGCATACATATATTAATAGAGTTAAAGATAAAAAAAAATATATTAAAAGGTCCAAAAAATTCAGATAAAAATCTTCATGTACATTTAAATGTTTATCAGAGTCTCACCCAAGGCTTCTTAATTTCTCTCACAAAACTCAGCCAAATAAAATCAAACCCAATTTTTTCAAAGAAAACAAAAAAAAAGCACAAAGTAAACCAGAAAATCATTTTCTTATTAATTTTTTTTTATATATTATCAAAGAGATATTTAAAGATACAATTTTTTACCTACAGTAGCTTTGATTACATTTTTCAATGATGTGTCAAATTTTAAAACGTATTAGATATACAGATAAAGAGTATATATCTATATACTATATAAATAAACTACTCTAATCCCAAACAAGTGAGACAGAATGGAAATTTTCAAAGCTCGTGCTTGTACACTTCAAATCAGCAAGAAATAAGAAATATAAAAAAATATATATATATGCCTAAAAATATATATTAGTATTACAGTGTTGGGATATCAGCGAAAATACCAGAAACTATTCTCGCTCGTTGCTACTTAACATATTCTACTCTTTCACTCTATAAAATACAAAAAAAAAAAAAAAACAAAACAAAAAAAACAGTTATTGCATTGCAAAAAAGAAATCCATATGCAAACATATATTAAATATCTACTTGTGTGTAGAGAAAAAAAATAGATCTATATATATATATTTGCTTGGAATCCATAAACCCAAATACGATTGCGCTAAGACGCAAAAATATATATAAAACTCATTCAAATGCAAAACAGGCACTAAAAAAAAAAAAATTGTAATCAAATTACAAAAAAAAAAAAAAAAGAAAGAAAAAGAGCAAATGGGTATGGCAAAACAAACACTCATCTTTGATTAAATAAACTGATAAACTACAGAGAAAAGTAAATAAAACCTCAAGGAAATTACGAGTTTTCTGGAAAATCACATTCTAGTATTTCGGAAAGTATGAGTTTTATTTTATTCTGAGTTAGGTACATTTAAATGCTGGAACTTTGGTAGCCGCTTGCTCTAATCGTCTCTGGGCAGAGGTTGGTATTGTGTCAACAGATTTGCTATATCTTTGGCCAGCTCGGGTGTGGCTGCTGCCAAGATACGCCTTGACATTACATCAAAGTCACCGCCAGCGGGATCGATGACCACGCCTCCGGCCTCTCTCACAATTAAGTCACCAGCGCAGACATCCCAGGCGTGTGTGCCGAATTCATAGTTGGCATCAGCAGCTCCTAAGGCCACCATGGACATATTCAAGGCAGCCGAGCCCAAAACACGCAGTCTAAAAAATAGAAAACCTTAGAGCAACCCATTGAAGCAGGCCCTGTTGCTTTGACTTACCCATGAGCATTTTCGGCCATCTTCTTGAAATTCTCCATAACCACGCACAATTTTTCAGCATCTCGGGTGGTGCCGAATTCGGAGATGACCAAAGCTTTTTTTAGCTCCTTTTGACTAGAGACTTTTATTTTGCGTCCATTGAAGTAGGCGCCCTTGCCCAGGCGGGCCGTGAACAACTGATCCAATATGGGATTATAGATAATACCGATTTCAGTGACCTTTTTGACTTTTAGGCCCACCGAGACGCAGAAATGCGGAAAGGCATGTACGAAATTCATGGTGCCATCAACTGGATCGATTATCCAGGTGGGTGCATCGGTTAGTTTATTGACACCCGAGCCTGTGCTGCTCTCCTCCTCACCGATGAATCTAATGTTGGTTATAAACACACTTGTCAGCTGATTTGCCAAGTATTTGGTTACGCTACCCACCTATGGCCCGGATATTTCTCTTTTATTGTATTGATTATTAATTTTTCCACCTCTTGGTCGGTTTTGGTAACCAAATCAATGTCGCCCGACTTGGTCTCAAAATTATTACGGTTGTCATTGGTATCAATAATTAACTGACGTTAAATTCACAAAAATAATTGCAGTCCTCAAATAATTCAAACAAAAACTCACTTTGCCTGCCTTTTTGACTAGCTCCACAATTGATTCAAAGCATTCATCCAAATCCAAGCTTGCATCGCCCATTTTAACGCCACCAGTGCAGTTGTCGCCTATAGTGGAAACCTCTCGTTTCCAGAACAATTCGCGAATTGAAAAATTAAATTTTCGTGCTCTGTTTAGGGCCAAAATACTAATTTGATTATGGTATTTAGAGATGGGCGAATGAAAGCGATAGAAACATATGTTTCGCAGCTGCAACAATCGATATCGACTGGGCGCGTTCATTTGAAATTTGCTGAAACTGAACTTTCTACAGTTTGATATCTATTATTTTAGTTATTGTGAATTACAAGTCAAAGGCTTTTTTATTAATCTGCCTAACAAAACATTTGACTAAATACCAGACAGCGAGAAGCTGAGAAAAGCGCGATAAGCATTTACAAGTGTGAGTAAGAGCGAGAGAGGCCATGGAATGAGCTTGCCTCCCTCACTGTGGCAAAGCAAAGCTGATAAAATTGCCGCGCTACTGTGATGTTCTGTTTGCCTAGTGGCTGATTTATAAAAACAGCGAATTCATTGAGATTTTAAGAGCGCCTAGCGTTTTGGAGGGGTCCTAGTGTTTTGGGGATAAAAAGGCTCTTTTATAAGACCGAAATTATTTATTACAGAAATTGAGCATTTGACTTCTTAACAGTTTGGGTTTTTTTTTTATTGTTTAGCTTATTTACGCTTGGGTTTCTTGAAACTTCGCAGGTCTGGAACCGATTCATCCGATTCTGGAAAATCAGTTTGTTGGAAGAAGTCTTGCTTCACAGGCTTGGGTGGAATAGGCACTGGATGAGATCGCTGTTCGGGTTGCGGCTTAGGTTGCGGTTCGGGTTGTGGTTCAGATTGCGGTTCAGGTTGAGTCTCAGTTTGGGACTCGTACTTGGAATCAGATTCAGGTTCAGCATTGAATGGTACTGGTACAAACGCAACAGGTTTGGGTGGAACAATCTCAACGGGTTTTTGCATAGCATCGTCCCGTGGCTGTGGATAATGCTGGGCAATTTTTGACGTCAAACTCATGCACAGACTCATATTGGATCCGGCAAGGACGCGACGAGACATAAGATCAAAATTTTCACCAGAAGGATCTATAACAGTTCCGCCAGCCTCGGTGACCAAAAGAATTCCGGCTGCCATATCCCAACAATGAAGACCAATATCGCAATAGATATCGGCAGCACCAGAAGCCACCATGGCCAAAGCTATAGACGGACAGCCGATTGAGCGCATGCTGAAATAAAGGAAATAATTTCTCAGCTAAAAAAAAAAAATTTTATAATATATACATTTTTTATAGAGAGCTTACGCATGAGTATTCTTTATAATTTCTTTGGAATTTTCAAAGTCCACATTGACGCCTTCCCTATCTTCACAACAGTTATGCTCATGCAGGATCAAAGCATGAGCTAACTCCGTGTTGGAATTAACATCTATACGCGTCCCATTCAGTTTAGCACCCTTTCCACGACGCGCTGTATACATTTCATTTGTGGGCGGAACGAAGACAACTCCAATTTCGGGAGTTTTTCTGACAAATAAGGCCAATGAGATGGCATAGTGGGGGAAATTGTGTACGAAATTCATAGTGCCATCAATAGGATCGATAAACCAGGTGGGCTGATCGGTGAGTGCCACCGGATGAAAGCCAGCTTTCGTGACTTCCTCCTCCGCAATACACCTGTAGGAGAATTTTCTTAGTTTTTTGTTGGAACATCATCTTTTTACCTACTTATGGTTGGGATAGGATTTATGTATCGTTTCAATAATGAGGGACTCCAATTCTATGTTAGTTTTAGTCAGCAAGTCTCGACTATGCAATTTAGTTGTATACTCCCTCCCCCTTTTTCCCATAGACGAAAGCATCTGAAAATTAATAATAATAAAAAATTAAAATAATAAAATAAAAAATCATGTTTTACTTACACCCCCGGCACGCTTCACAGCATTAATGGCCACTTCAAAGGCCTCATCCAAGTCGGGTCCGCTTATCTTGCTCTTGTAGGGACAAGTCTTTTTATCTTCCAGTTCGTCAGCATCTTCGTAGACATACCCCGTGTTCTCAAAGGTAGTATTCGTGGTTTTCGTAGCGTATTGCTTGGTAGGATCGAAAGACAATTCAGTGTTTGTTTGTTTACAGGTTCCAGCTTCGCAATCATTTTTTTTCTTGTTGGATTTCGGAGGTGTTGTAAAGTCAATTACCGGCAGCAGTGTGGGATCTATCAACTCGGCTGAATTCGTTTTTTTTGGGACCGGGGGTTCCTCAAAGGACTCGGTATTTGATTTATATTCTAGTTTCATGGGTGGGGAGGATTTTTCAGAAGCTTTGGGGTCTTTGGAGTGAATTGCAAAAGCCGATTTTGATTGTTCACCCGGTTTATTTGAGGTCTGAGATGTAGCCGCACTTTTGACTGTGACCCTAGAGTCTGTGGAATCTCTTCTTTTATGTGTTGATAAGTTTCTCATTTGTAAGACCCGTGCATCCTGTTTTGTGGCATACTTGTCTTCCAAGCCAAAGTTGACAGCTGCATTTTTGGAGTTGTCTCCCTCCTTAGGTGTCTTGTCGTCATTTTCTTCTGGCTCGCTCATACCGCTTAACCAATTAGAATACCATTAAGAAGTTTCATACTCAATTGATCAGAATTAGTTTTTATCAAAAATATTCAACAAATTTAAAATTCCATTTTTGAAATGAGAAACAAGGCTTAAAAAAATGTATAAATATTTGTAGCCTTTTATGGTTCATCATCTCGTTTATGATAAATTTGCATAGAGCCTAAGAGTTGGACAATTTGGTCTGCCAATTCGGGTGTGGCCGCGGCTAGAACACGTCGAGACATTAGATCAAATTCCCCGCCTGCAGGATCAATAACAACGCCACCTGCTTCACGTATCAGAAGAGTGCCTGCAGCAAAGTCCCATGAGTGCGGATAGAAAGCAAGATAGGCATCTGCCGAGCCCATAGCAACCAAGCACATGTTATATACTGCCGATCCCGAACTGCGAATACTATAAAGAGAGACTAGTCAAGCTTTAATCAATGTAATCAAAATATTTTTGTTACGCTCTTACGCTTGCGAATGGGCCAACATTTCTCGAGCACAACACATCTGAATTTCTCTAAAGTTAGGCTTTAAATTCATATGACCGACTTCAAGCATGACCAAGGCTTTATTCAATACGTTCACACTACTCGCCTGAATAGGTTGTCCATTCAAAAAGGACCCCTTAGAACGTCGAGCGGTAAATAACTGATTCAAGATTGGGTTGAACATGATTCCCAATTCAGCTTGTTTTTTCCACCAAAACCCGACTGAAATGCCAGTGTAATGAAAGCCATGAATAAAATTGATAGTGGCATCTATGGGATCAATGATCCAAGTTGGCGAGTCCGTGAGTTTTACCCCAAAGCTGAATCCAGGGGTGCCTTCTTCAGCCAGATACACATGGTTCGGAAAATGCTCCTTAAGACCATTTATAAGTAATTTTTCTATTTCGATATCAACAGGCGTGACTAGGTCAGTGGATATATTCTTTGACTTAAATACACGTTCGATCTTAAGAGACTTAATGAATTGCTGTAATTTCAAAATATTTAGAAAATCTATATGTGATATATAAACTTGAGTTACCTGAGAAGCTCTTTTGACTACATCACACATGACCTTAAAACATTTTTCCACATCGATTTCCGATGGTGTTCCTGGACATTTATCACTACCATCCTTTGAATTCCTAGAGTGTGACCTACAAGTACAAAAGCGACTCCCATATTGATTCAAAAAATAACTCAATCTCTTAAACATTTCATTCAGTTTGATTTATTTCTCATATAACACTATGGTAAGTAAAGAAAAACGTTCAATCATACAAATGGAAAAAAATTTCATTTCTTTGTTTGATCGTTTTTCGATTGCGATCCTTTTACCAGAGAACTTCCTGTTTTCGTTGGCTTATTGTCTTGGACCTTGTAGGGCTGGTGGGGTTGGAAGCCAACAAGGTTTGCTTTATCTTTCGGCAAGGGTTTTGCCGGTATTATCGGTGAGATTTTAAAGGCGCTGGGTGGTTCTGCACTTATTTTTATCAATGGCGTAGGATCCATAACATTGCGTTTGGATTCTATGTACTTTTCGAATTGTTTTTTCAAAGGTTTCGTTGCCTCTTCTATTGCGATTTGCCTAGATTGGACTAAGTCATGTTGAGACTTAATGGTTTTAATTCCCAAAGACTGCTTGCTCCAAGTTGGCGTTCCAGAAGTTTTTGATTTATTAGGGGAACTCTGTGGCGATTGAGACTGCGCTGGAGACTCACTTCCTTTTAGAACGGTGGATACCAATGAATCTTTTGTAATTCGACCTGCCGTTTGATTCGGTGTATTGAGATTTGTCGTTGACTCTTTTTGTTGACTCTTAGGAGGCATAAAAATTCCTTTTTCCTTAGGGGTATTGGGAATCAGTACAGTCTGAATCGCGGGTATTCGTTTAGCTTGACGCTTCAACTGATCGGTAGACTTGGAATCTCTTGATGAATTGTCTTTGACACTATCAGCTGATCCTGAACGTCGACTGGGCTGAGGCCTTGAATCAGCAGCTTTCACCTTGTCCTGTGGGGTGCTTGGCACCAGATTGGGCTGGGCTCTAAGCATACTACCCTTTTCCCGATTAGGCTGTGGTTTTGGTTGAGGTGCCTTAGCTTTTTGATCTGAAATACTCGGAGCCATGGGGAGTTGACCTTTTAAATTGTCGCTTTGAGTTTTATTAGGTTGAGGCTTTGGTTGAGTAGCTTTTTCATCCGTCCGTTTAAGAGCCTCTGTGGGTTGGTTTTTGGGACTTTGAGGCTTAGATTCAGTCCCTGTCTTTTTTTGGTTAGGCATAAAAGCAGTTGTTGACTGGGATTGGGGATTGTTCAATGGTTTTCGAGGCTGAGGCGTAGATTGAGCCACTTCAGTTTCTTGGTTATGCTTAGGAGACATTGTGTTTTGTTTTTCGGAACTCTCATCTGGCCTTTTAGGTGGTTGAGGCTTCATTTTCGGCTTCCGCTGTTTTCCACCGCTACTGGGAAAATGACGCTTCGGCAAAGCTGGTATATCTTTTCTCAAATCACCTGGCTCCCGTTTATGCCTGGTGTCCTTCCTAATTGCTGTCCGTTGCTTTGGAGTCTGTTTGCCGCGCCCTTTACTACTAATTTCTGATGAATTGGCAGTTATTATAAGCGGTTTCATTGGTTCCTGGTTGTCTTGATTTGGAAGACTGGGACCGGGTAGAGTGTTTGGCTTGGGAGCTACTGCCTTTGGTGTCTGTGGCATTATTGTGGGCGTATCCTTTAAGGGCTGAGGATTCGGCTTAATATGAGGTGGAGTATTTGAAATATGAGCCGAGATTCCTGTAATTTTAATTCCTTTATTTACAACTTGGTTATTTGTTTGAAGTTCCACGTCTTTGAAGTTTTGCATACCAGTTACAGATTGTGGATTCGACTGAGTTTTAACTGGAGTTCCTGAAAGACCATCTTGGAGATTTACGGCCTGAATGTTGCTATCAGTGGCAGAAGTATTCGGCTTGAATTTTTCTAGATTTTGGGTTTCTTCTAATTTGTTTGGTTGTGCGACTAAGTGTTCTTGTTTCTGAGGAGTGGCAAGTAAATTTAAATTCTGATTGTTTTGTTTCCGATCTAGAGCTGCTTTAATCTTTTCCTTAGACCAGGTCAATTTATAAGGTTTTTTCATTTTAAGCTTTGATTCATTCAGGGTGGGACTTTGCTGTGGGGCTCTTATATTCAACTTTGCACCCGTAGAAGTATTCTGAGATTTATTTTTGCTTGGACTGTGCTGTAATGTTGCATCGCTTGTAACAGGCTTCTGAGTGGGCCTTAACGGATAGGTCTTTGGTACTGGTTCAATTGGCCGGGGAGCCTTTATTCTACGGTCTGTAGGCCTAGCAGCTGGTTTCGCCGGATACTGCTGTGGCGTTATAGCCGGTTGGGGTTTTCTAACTCTTTTTTTAGACTCAGGTGAAGGTTCCTTTTTCAAAGCCTTCCGATTGGCAAAGCCCTTTCTTATGAGCTCTTTACCTTTCTCTTTTATTCTAGAAAATTCAAGGCCATGTCTTTGAATTTCGGGATAATTCAACAGTTCAGATATCTCCTCAGCCAATTCCTTGGTGGAAGCGCATAAAATATTCCGCGAATTATTATCCGCTGTACTTTGAAGAGGATCCAGCACCACAGCACCCGCTTCTTCGACTATCAACTGAGCTGCGGCTATATCCCAGAAATTGCAGCCAAATTCATAATATACATCGGCAACTCCTTGAGCTACCATACACATCATAACGGCACTGGAACCCAAAATTCGCATACTACAAAAAAAGAACCAAATCAAAGATGTTTTAATTTGATTAGTTTGACCTTCCATACCCTTGGCAGTTCCTAAGAATTTCTTCAATACACTTCATATCATTCGAATACATGTTAGAGCCCGTGTGTAATCGGTGCAGGACCAGAGCGTCTTTCAACAGTTTCGTCTTGCTAGGAACAATGGGTTGGCTGTTCATATAAGCGCCCTGACCTCGGGCCGCTATAAAGCACTGATTGGTTGTTGTATTCCAAATAATCGAAAATTCTGGTTTCTTTTTCAACCAAAAACCCAAACTAATCGCCGACATGGGAAAACCGTGTATAAAATTAACAGCTCCATTTATGGGATCAATTATCCAAGTGGGTTCTTCCGTAATAACAGCCTGATTATTTATATTTCTATTTCTGTCCACGGATAAGCAGCTACACAGGATAAATCATATTTGAAGAAATATCAAACAATTAGGAAACAGATTGACCTACTTGTGATCCGGGTATATTTTAACAATTTCCTCTAGTAGAATTTTTTCAATTTCGATTGCCCACTTAGAGTGCAAGGGTCTGTTATTAGTTAAGGACACATAAAAGCGTTCACCCTGCTTGGCCTTCATAACCTTTTTAGCAGCCTTGTGGACTGAAGTATAACCCACTTCGAAGCATTTGCCCACATTAAGTATCGCTTTTTCATCTGCTTCGGTATTTTGAGGTTCTTTATTTTTATTTTCGCTTCCCACAATGTAATGACTCCCAGTCTCCTTTGTATATTTACGGGAAAGGCTACGAAGCCAGGGTAGCTTTCTGGTGATGTATGCCGATAACATACTAAACTTTACCCTTCTTAATTACCTGAAATTTTGAACTTTAAATTTAGTCTGTAAGAAAATAAAACCTGAATTTATTATTTTAAAAATTAAACATTTTTTTTCGAAAACAAAAAAAATTAACAAATCATTCAAGGCTTCTCTGTTTCAATATCATCCCGAGGCTCAGGGAAGAATTGAAGTAATCTTGGTATAAGTTCATTTGCCAATTCTTGAGATGAGGCGGCCAGCATGCGGCGCGAATAAATATCAAATTCCCCTCCACAAGGATCTAGAACCACACCGCCAGCCTCTCGAACCATGGCCACGCCCGCTGCCCAGTCCCAAATATGAGGACCAAATTGATAATACGCATCGGCTACACCAGCAGCAACTTGGGCCAGATTAATAGCCGCCGAACCCATCGACCGTAAACTGAAAATTTAATTGCTTTTAAAAAGAAATACAAATTTTCCCTGCCAAGACGCACCCCTGAACAAATGGCAAGAGCCTTTCAACATTTTCAAAACATATATTCTGACCTTCCTTATTGATACGCTTTGACCACTCTTGATATATCAAGGAATTGTGGAGCTCATGCTGTCCACTCACTTTAATAGGATTGCCATTCATGTTTACTCCTTCTCCAGGCTTATAAATATATTTATGCTTATGCATGGGATTATTGATCAAGGCATATACGGCCTCTTTCTTCACATATAGAGCTATGGAAGTGCAAAAGTTTGGGAATTTATGTAAAAAGTTCAAGGTTCCGTCTATGGGATCAATTATCCAAGTGGGCTTATCCGTTAATATGTTTGTTGTTTGAGTGCCAGGAGTACGCTCCTCTCCTATAATACTAAATATCTTTGCTTAGACTTAGAACTCAAAATTAAATGAGTAGACTCACTTATGTTCGGGAAAATGTTTCCAAATCGTACTGCTCAAGTATTTCTCAACTTCCCTGTCGATTTCGGTGACGAAATCACTAGGATTTTCTTTGGTTTCATATTTAAATTTGCGTTTAAATGAGTCCTTTATTATCTATGACTTGGAGACATAATTTTTGCCACAGTATAGTCTACACAAAACATATTCATACCTTGCCGCTTATATCAGCCATTTCGCAAACCACTCGATTCACTTCATCTAAGTCCACTCCACAGCTTTGTGTGGCGAAATTACAGTTTTTCTGAAGCCGCCAAATGAATCGAAGGCCCCTAACTTTTAAGGCTAACATCTTGTTGAAATTTATAGACTCTGGTCAATTGTTCAAACAATAAACTTTATTATACACATATATATTTCTCGATAAATATATGTTGATATGTTTATGATAATTTTTCTGTATATATATTTTTGTTTTTTTTTCGTTTTGTTTTGTGGCATTTAATTTACATATATAGTTTGACATTTAGACTAATCAGATTCCCTCATTCCGCATCACGTACTAAATCTAGACTCCACGAACTTTATACAAACAACTTTGGTCGAACATTCGAACAGACCCCTATATCGTTCCATAAATAACAATCATAACAATTATAATACTAACATTTATAATAATATTTATAATATCAATAATAATAGGAGTAACTTCTCAATGATATGTTTTCGTTGCAGAAAGTCTTCTGGCCGTGTATATAATATTTATAGGAATGTTTGATAAGCAATATAGGCTGACTATATTTGATATGTATCGTTTCCAATCTTACAAGCTAGTAGAAGAGCTCATCAAGGCTCCCAAAGAAAGTAAAAATTTCCTTGAGACCGCTTCGATAAGATCTTCCATAAATATATTTTGTTTTTATGGTTTACGGCAAAAATAGGCGCCAGTGAAACCACAGATATGTTGTTTTGATTCCTCCTTCCAAGTCCTCGATATGAACAACTTACGTGCTTTTGTTCTCAGTGCTAATCGTGCTAGAAATTTTCAAAAATAAAAACAATAAAACAAGCCAACAGCACTACCAAAAATTCTAGAGCATTACCAAAAACATAAATGGAATCAAAACTTATAAAATGAACCCAAACAAACATGTGTGAGTCTGTGTAAAATAGTTTTTTTGTGAATATTATTGGAATTTGTGTTTATATTTTGTCTTGTATATAAATTCTACTAAAAAATACATACAAACGATTATAATCAATATAATTAAAGTTTATCACAACGAATCGGCTAGAACTTAGGCTAACTACAAAAAATAACATTCAATTAGTTAGTTGAAAACAGTCGAGATTAAAATAATTTCGATCTCATCTGTTGCATTGAAAAATGTGCGTAACAAATTTGAATTCAATTCATTCTAAAAAAATGAAAAAAAAAATTGTTGAACAGAAAAAAATATATGTGAGAAAATATTTCTCAATTTACTTACTTAGATACATGGCTTATCAACTAAGTAGAAAGTGTAAAATTATATAGACACGCCAACCGTTAGCTTTTCAAATAGGTGCAAGGAAGGAAGGAGATTTACCTTTGGATCAAGGCAAAACTAAAACTTTGATTGACATGGAACAAGTGTTGCTTAAATGCAGAGACAAAGGAGTAAGGCAAGGGGCAAGACTTAATGACTTTTCCCTTTGCTTTCACTGAGATTGGGATTAAGCAATTAGTATCTATATAGAAAGAGTGAGAGATAGAGGAAGAGAGAGTGGAAAGGGGATAGGATCATACAAGCTAAAGCACAATCAACAGCCCACTAGAACTAGAACAAGTAACTCTTTAGCGCAACTAAGCCAGTCTACTTGGCCTCTACCGGACGATTGGCAAACAATTGCTCAACAATCTGCTCATCGGCCAGTGTGGAGGTGTCACCCACATTTCGATCGTTCACAGCGATTTTACGCAGAACGCGACGCATGATTTTTCCGGAACGTGTCTTGGGCAAGCCGGGAGCATTCTGTATGACATCGGGCATGGCGAAGGGTCCAATGCGTTCGCGAACCAATTTTTTCAGCTCGGAGATGAGTTTCTGGTCAAACACCTCATTGTCATTGGGTGTGATAAAGCAATACAGGCACTCGCCCTTGACCGGATGGGGTCGAGACACAACAGCAGACTCCGCCACACGGGGATGTTCCGTGAGCACGGACTCCACCTCGGCCGTGGACATTAAATGCCCCGACACATTCAACATATCATCCACACGACCAGTAATCCAAAGATAGCCGTCGGCATCACGTCGTGCTCCTGCATAAAATCAATTAGGGTCAGGGCAAAGGCTAAAAAATCTGCTTTGCTTGGATGACTCACCATCGCCAGTGCAGTAGAAGCCAGGGAATTTTGAGAAATATGTGTCCTCGAAGCGCTCGTGATTGTTGTACAGTGTCCTCATCATGCCTGGCCAAGGCTGTGAGAAAACCAAGTAACCTTCGCCTTCTCCTTTGATTTCTGTACCACATTCATCCAGCAAAGTGGGCTTGACGCCAAAGAAGGGGAAGGACTAAAATAAAAACCAAATTAGTCAATGCAAAAAGGTCAAGGGTATTTCCAATTTACTCACAGCTGAGCCAGGTTTCATAGGTGTGGCACCTGGTAGGGGTGTGATAACATGACCGCCAGTTTCCGTCTGCCAGAAGGTGTCCACAATAGAGCATTGTTCCTTGCCAATATTCCGATAGTACCATTGCCAGGCCTCGGGATTGATGGGCTCACCAACACTGCCCAAGACCCTACAAGAAATACAAATCGAATTGAACAAATTTGCTAGATAGTTTAGCATTTTCCACTCACTTGAGACCACTCAAATTATGCTTGAGCACGGGACCGTCTCCAAACTTCATCAGAGCACGTATGGCTGTGGGCGCTGTGTAGAATTGGGTGACCTTGTACTTGTCTATGACAGCCCAATACCGATCATTATCCGGAAAGAAAGGTGTGCCTTCAAACTGGAAAAATATAGAATTGAAAAAAATATCCATTTCCTTTTGATTTTCATTGAAACTCACGATAATCGAAGTGGCTCCATTGGCCAGGGGACCGTAGACCACATAGGTGTGTCCAGTGATCCAGCCCACATCAGCAGTGCACCAATAAATATCACCGGGCTTGTAGTCAAAGACAATCTTGAATGTGGTGGCGGCATACAGCAAATAGCCGGCAGTGGTGTGAAGCACACCCTTGGGCTTGCCAGTGGAGCCGCTGGTGTAGAGCATGAAGAGTGGGTCTTCGGCATCCATCCATTCGGGATAGCAGGCCGGTTCCTTGTCCTCCATTTCCTCATGCCACCAGTAATCCCGATCATCGGTCCAGGGTATGTCCTCCTCCACATGATTCTCTTGACAGGGTGTCACACGCTTCAAATGGGACACCACAATGCACTTTTCCACCGAGTGGCCCAGTTCCTCGGTCTTCTCCAGAGCCGTATCGCACAGGGCCTTCAGGTACAAGGGCTTATTGCCACGCCAAGCCCCATCGGCCGTGATCAGAATCTTGGCCTTGCAGTCGTACATGCGCTCGGCCAGCGAGTCGGGCGAGAAGCCGGCAAAGACAATCGAATGCACCGCCCCAATACGGGCACAGGCCAACATGGCAATTGGCAGTTCCAATATCATGGGCATGTATATAGAAACCCGATCGCCCTTCTGCACGCCATGGTCCTTGAGCACGTTGGCGAAACGGCAGACTTCTTCGAGCAGTTTGCGGTAAGTCAGACCGCGTGAATAATCATCGGGGTGGTTGCCCTCCCTGCAATAAAAAATAAAGAGAAACACAATGAGAATAATTCTATATAGCATGGGAAAAATCAGGAAAAACAAAGAGCGTAGACGGATCATTGTAATCAGTGAAGAGCCGCAAGAATTCTTGGCAATTTGCCCATTATTATATTTGTAATAATGAAGTAAACAAAATGAAAGCCTCATAATTGATAGGCTAGCAAAATGAGGTAATTGGACGCCTCCAAATTCAAGTCGAATTGCTTGCAAAATTGCAGCTTCCGGTAATGAGTTACAAATCGTGTCAATTACGAAAATTTACTTAAAGGCTAATTTAATTCTGTAGTTTCCTATTGAAATGTGCTATAAATTTCATGTCAGTCAGTCTATGTCGAGTCTGTGACATTCTCTTTTCAGTGGTTCGAGGGGAGTCTGAAAATTGCAGCTTAAATCGTGACCGGATAATATTCGTGGTCAGATATGAGAAAATATCTTTATAAACTATCAAAAAGTGATCTGAAAAACGCAAGACCTGTTAAGCTATATTCGGTCTGCCGAAGATTACAGACTCTTTAACACTCCTGAGAAATTGCTTAACAAAAAATAATGATCTATATGGCAACTATGTAAAATAGTCAACTATGTAAAATAGTGTGCCTCTATATGAAAATTATATATATATTGAATTAGGATCGGTAATTTATTATGCAAGTTTGAATATCTAACACCGAATTGGGTTTATATGGCAGCTATATATATTTAGAGATAGAAGACATACCAGAATCACACTCACTATAGAAAGTCTAATTACCAAGTTCAAATAAGATTGGTCATTTAATATCGGAGATATCCCGATGTTACATAATAAATATCGGAAATATCCCTCAAACCTATTTGTAAGATAACTGTAAGTTATTGAAGTTCCATCCTAATGAAACTCGGTACCCATGTAGATACCTTCAAAATAATACCAATTACTAAATATGAACAAGATTGGTCAATAAATGTCAGAGATATCCGTAAAACCGATTTAGGTTCGTATGACTATATGACATAATGGTTCAATTCAACCGATTACGGAAAATGCTTTATATAGAAACGTACTATATATCAATTTAACTAGTCTGAAAGTAAGTCTTTCGGCTTGTCTCAAACCTCAGAACAAAATGAATATACCCATTCTTTTTTCGAGAAGAGTAAAACAAAAACATTTGTTTAATAATAAAAACAAATAATATTACAGTTTTATAAGCTCTTGTCATACAGTTATAAGTGCAGTTGAATGTCATTCACTTTATCAAGAGTAGTTAAGGCAAATAAAATAAAAAAAAATCCCAACGTTATCTTCGGGGTGCCGAAGATTACAGACTCTTTTCGAAGTTGTTTCTGCCGTAAATCACATGAACGGGGTTGGTCAGTTAATAGGGCCAATTTCGATTTGTATGACAGCTATATGATATAGTAGTCCGATTTTAATAAAAGTCAGCACAAACGCGTATAATTATGTAAAAAACGTGTTTGCCGAGTTTTGAAGAGATCAGTCAATAAATGTGCGAGTGTAACTTTGGGGGTTTGCGATGTGTGGTTATGTGTGTTACAAACATCGGAGCAAAATGAAAATAGTATAAAACAGTTAATAGGGCCGATTTCGATTTGTATGACAGCTATATGATATAGTAGTCCGATTTTAATAAAATTTAGCACAAACGCGTATATTTATGTAGAAAACGTGTTAGCCGAGTTTTGAAAAGATCAGTCAATAAATGTGCGAGTTATTCCCTAAACCGATTTAGGTTCGTATGGCAGCTATATGATATAGTAGTCCGATCCTTACAAAATTTGGTACATATATTAATTGCTATAAAAAACATATGCATATTAAATTTCAACAGGATCGGATAATAAATGTGTGAGTTATTCGCTAAACCGATTTAGGTTCGTATGACAGCTATATGATATAGTGATCCGATCCAGGCGAAATTTGGCACAATTATCTATCGTTATATAAAAAACACGCATGCCAAATTTGAAAAGAATCGGATAATAAATGTGGAAGTTATTGCCTAAACCGATTTAGGTTCGTATGACAGCTATATGATATAGTGGTCCGATCCGACCGATTCAAACTAGTGTACTACCTAGGTAAAAAAGAAGGCTATATACCAAGTTTCAGCAAAATAGCTTTTAAACTGACGGAGTAAATCTGATATGTACAGACGGACAGACGGACAGACGGACAGACGGACAGACGGACATGGCTATATCGACTCCTCTAGTGATTCTAAGTATTCTAGATGTAACTTTTGTGGGTCTACGATGTTTGGTTCTGTGCGTTACAAACATCAGAGCAAAGTGAATAGACTCCTTTTTCTTCGAAAAGAGTCTAAAAATAAAAATTTACTTTAGTCATTTAAAATTTATGCCCCAAATCGTAGTTTCTAAAAATAATGAAACAGGTCAAAAAATTCAAAAAATACTAATTTAGTAAAAGTGATTAGATTTATCTGGGGTAGACATGACGTATACCCGGTATAACCGAAATTGTTTTGGTCCAAAGTGCAACGAAAGGCTAACGAAATTCGGAGCTTTCTTTTCACACAATTAGTAATTTGATAAAAATAAAAAAATTTTTAACACACACAAAAAAGAAAAAAAAAAAACAAATAAAAAAAAATGATTCGTTTTCTACAACAATATTAAAATGTTACAGTCACGAATTTTAGTCATACGGAATCAAGGTCAGTTCCCTACAGTTTGAGTAGCATTGGAACGAATACTTTTGCGCCAATTCTTATCAAAGCAGAAAGTCAAATTATTTGTATATGACTAATTCATTGGTAGTTTAGATTTAACTTCGATTTTAATTCATAAAGTACTTTAATTAAGGCATTGCGGTTTATGATCTGCCTGAGACAATTTCAACTAAACGTTTATATTTTAATCTGTATTCAGACAGATAAGAAACTTTCCATGATTGCCCTGGAAACAGCAAAAAAAAAAAAAATTAATAACAAAAAAAAACACCTCACCTCATCAAATTTTAGGAAATAGCCCCGGGTCGCAGACAGACGCGTGGCTTGTTGCTGCTTATCACGAAACATATTCGAATGAGTAAAGGAGAGCGAGACGGGTGATTTTCATAATCAGATGAGAACTTTTCGGTTTCATGCATGGGCATGCGTGTGTGTGTGTTTGTGTGTAGAAAATTATCTAAACAATAGTTGCCGGCGATCAATCGTATGTTTTTTCGTCTTCTTCTTCTTCTGCGACTCCAAATAAGTGTGCCTTATTTTGTGAATTTTGTTGTTGCTTTTGTAAGTCGTCAATGTGTCTGGGTTAAGTCACAGTTTGAAAGTCACAGAGGCAATCGTATGATCAGCGCCAGCCACATGGAATAGACTAATATTTATTTTTAAGTAATGAAATTCACAAATTTCGTTTTGAAATTTTTTATTTTATAGACTTGATTAGCATTTCTACAAAGCTTTTGTTTTTTTTCTATTCTGTCTGGCCGGGCACGTGTAAATTTTCCAAACTTTGCACCTTATATAAGAAACATTCGAATCTGGACATTTTTCTGAGATTTAGAAGCCAAGCAGAGCCAAGAGTCGAAACCTTTTGGAAATATGTATGTGTGTGTTTGCAGTGAGTTTAACGAAAAAGATAACAAAGCAGAAACATAAACAAACAACACCAATGCAGAGAGAAAGAGAGAGAGAGTTTTGCCAACACTCTCATGCTCTCTCCGCGTTGTAGCTGCTATCTCCCTTACACTAATTGATTGTGCGTAATCGGACGATATGATCGCGTGATTTCTTACCTATTCTACAGTGCGTTCGATTAGTATACGGAGGCTGCGTGTGCTGCTGCCCCCTTTTGTTGGTTTGACACAAGTCTGGCTTTCACATTTAAATTTGTAAAAATGAATTTGTGCCTCTTGCAGTGACACACAAAAGCCGCAAATTACTTAACGTAATTTTGTGCGTGCATAAACAATTTGCTTTAAATAAACATTTAGAGCGCCTTGATAATAGATTGATTATTCAAGACGTCACTGTGAAATTAAATGGACGTACTTCCCCACCGATTTTTATTTCGACTTTTTATCTACAATTTAGTGATTTTAATTGCTTTGAATCAAAACGATTTTGTTCATTCCCATTTTGCACAACATTTTCAAAATTTATCTTATCTTTATCTACTTCTATTTTTTATTTTTTTTTTTTTAATTACAAAGTCTTTAAATTGAAATATAATAGATAGTGTGGACTGAACAAAAAAAAACAATTGTTTTTAATCCTTAAAAAATAATAATCTAGCAAAATGACCTTGTTTTTTGACTCCTTCAATAAAGAAACGATTATGATTCTTTTTTTATTATTATTATTATATTTTGCTTGTCAAAACGTTTTAGTTTTTTTGCTTTAAATTTTAATGATAACCTCTAATAACCGCCTTGACATTTTTTCAAACAGAAAGAAAAAATAAATTATAATAAAATTTTTTTTTTCTCATTATTTAACATTTCAGCTGTCAATGCAAATGACGTGCGCAGGTAAAATGAACTTTACATTTTGCAAAAAAAAAAAAAGAAAAGAAAATAATACAAAATGTTTGTAAATTATTAAAAATATTTGCACTGTAATTTAACCTTTTATAAGAATTTCATAAATATATAAAACTAAATACAGCTGCCAAGTGACACTTGAGTCAAGAGGTTGGCGAAAAAAATTAAAAACAACTTGAAACAAAATTAAAGATGATAAATAAAAATTACAAAAAAAAACTTTAATCAACTATGAAACTATGAAGAGATTCCAAAGCTTTCTTTGTTTACCTTAGAGAAGCACCGACAGATTGGAAGGCATTTGCCGTGGGTGTGTGAGGCGGCAAAATAAACAAAGAAATAAAACTTCGCAGAAACTAGCAATTCTCAACAACAACAACAACAATAACAGTAAAAAATAAATTGATTTCAGTGTTTGGCAATCAGGGCTATATCTATGGTTTTATATTGGCCCCGACATTGACCTCACCCCTGCAACACCTCTTGTTCGCACTAACCAAAGCAGAGAATAAAAAAAAAAAATAAAAATAACAGAAACAAAACCAGAGCAGACACCAGTGCCACTTAAACTGTGGCATGCATAATTTTTGAATTAACACACGTGTGTGTGTGTGTGTGTGTGTGTGTGTGTGTGTGTTGTGTGCTTTTTGCTGCTCTCCTCGCAGAGCCCTAGACAACTTGCCCTTGAGTGGGCCAAAGTATCGACCAACAGATGTTTGGGAAAGCCCGCGTGCGCACTAAAAACTGCATTTGTGGGCTGAGCCAGAATGGTGGGCGGTGGAAGGCTCGAGGAGTTGGTTGACTGAAACACGTTTCGTAACCTCGCAGAAAAATCAATAAGTTCTTCTTCTTCTTCTTCTTTTTCTAATTTTATTTATTGTATGCCAAACTTTTGTTTTCAAGCGACCTGGGCCAAATGAGTTGTGTTGTGAGGGGAGAGGTTTTGCGAATTGACTGACTTACCAGTAATAGGCTATGGTGTCGCCCAATCCATTGCGCACATTTCGGTCCAGCAGATTATAGCAGATATTGGTCGAGGCACCCTGCATCCATTTAATGGAAATCGGGCCTTTGGATATATTGAAATTGTATTCGAGGAATTTTTGTGGATCGGCTGGTGTCTCCCAGTGGAACTGCTTGGCCACACGGCCCCAGAATTCTTCGGGATTATCCAGTGAGTCCTTGTAGAACTTTTGATATTCCTCAAAACTTGAGATATAAGCATTACGGCTAATGGCCGGATTCGGATTGTATATTGATTTTTCCGCTGGCATTTTTGTTGAAACTTATTTGTTAACTTCTTAAATCCTCTTCATGCACTTTGCTCCTTTAAGCTATAGGAATTCACACTTCACTGTAATGCGTAGGTCTGTCTCTGATAAATTTTATATATTTTCTTTTTTTTTTCGTTTATTCACAGCGCTAAGCGAAAGAAATACCGTAATAAAACTAAAGGAGGAAAAAGGAATTATAATTGCTTATAAATTCCGTTAACGTTCTAACCGTTTGCCTGTGCTCTGTGCTTCAATTTTGATTTGCCACCAATTTGAAAAAGCCATTTATATACCACAGCTGGTATATACAGTTATGCTCTTTGGTTATCGCTCGCTCTTTCAAAAAAATCGTTTTTTCCGCCTTTTCCAACGTTTTTTTGGCTTTTTCTAGCGCTTCGGAGCACCTTTTTTCTCTTTGGCGAGAGCTTTTAAAGCTGCTCTCACACACACCTGCCAATTTGAGCAAGCAATTTGCATGCTCTTAACATTCTAGAGAGCACTGAGCTTTTTGTCAGAGCTGGCAGCGTGACAGCCGACAGCGACAAAAGCTTTTTCTCAAAGCGCACGATTTTCGTTGAGCTTTTTTTTTTTTAGCACACGATCACATGCTGGGGACGAAGTCAAGTTCAAAGCTTCTTATCAGCCTTAGGCCCAGACAGCTCAAGCCTTATCTTTGGACCCAAGGCGGTAGGCAGGGCACAAGAAGGCTAATCAGGTGATGCCGCTCTGACAACTGCCACGGCGTGTGCCAGCAACATCTACTCTCTAGCCTGGCAAATTCCTCCTTATCACACAGACAGCACGCCGCAATTGAATGACGGAGAGAGAGAGAGATAGAGAAAGAGAGAGACCCTGATAGACCGAAACTCTTGCTAGCAATTAAGAACGAGCGTCTTTGAGCCTGGTCTTATCAGCTACTCTTAAATTGTCTTATCGGCTCATTCGTGGGGGAGCAGACAACATTCAGCTAAGGTCAGCCATAATCACTTTTCAGATTTTAAAATAGTATTTGGCTTCACAGTTTATTTCTTAAATTGTAAATTGTATTCCAAATGCAATAACAAGTTCGTAAAGATGGCTCCCAACGAAGGCAGTCCCAGTGTGCCCCAGTTGGTTTAAGCGATGATGTGTGCGATAACAGAATAATTTGTTAGTCTGTGTGTCTTGGGTGTTTGATGGTATGGGTGTGTTTTAAGGCAACCATTGGCCAGGGCCAGGCCTGTTCTAGTGATCAGTGCTGCTGCTCAAGAAAGTTTTGTATTGCTCCTCAGTCATAAGCTTTTGAAATTCATCCGGGTTCTTCAGTGTGACCTTAAAGAGCCAGCCTAAAAATAAAGATGCAAACATTTTGAATATAAATTCTACCAATTTTGAATCATTGAATACTTTTACCTTTCTCATAGCAACTGCTGTTGACCAGGGCCGGCGTCTCTTCCACTAGAGCATTCTTTTCTGTTACTTTTCCACTGACAGGAGAATAGACCTCACTAGCGGCCTTCACGCTCTCCAGGGCTCCGCATTCGTCGTCTTGTTTCAGTTCTGTGCCAGGTTCAGGCAACTGGGCAAAGACGACATCGCCAAGAGCTTCTTGGGCATAATTGGAAATGCCGACCACAGCAGATTTGGTGTTGGAGTCATCCAATTCAACCCATTCGTGTTTGTTTGTGTAACGGCGCTCTGTAAAACAAAAAAGAAACGCTCTAATTTAGCAACTGCAGTGTACAGTTTAGGTGGTACTGCTCTCGCAGTGCTTCGCTAACTGTGGGAAGATTGCATAAATTTTTTACCTTTGTCGAGCACATAGGAAACATGGAAACTACGGGCTGCTTGCGGTGTAGCTCGCACTTGGCGTGCTATTTGAACACCGACACGTCCAATTCTTGTTAGGAACATTGTTATTTAGACTTTATCTTATATTTTTACCGGCAGCGGCCGCCTTTTTTGATTCCGTGTGATCTGTCTCCCTTTGCGTTGCAAACACAAATGAGAAATGAAAAACACACGAAACGTTTCAGGCGAAGCTGATTTTTTTTTTTCTATTTTCAAGTTGTCTGTCTATTTTTTCACACACACGGCTTATCAAATGCTAAAAACAATTTTTAATGAACTTTTTGACATTTCGACCACAGTTTGGTGATTGTATGGAACTGCCAACTCGGTTAACTTTGCAAACGGCTGGTTACATTTTCAAGTACTGCCAGCAGCTGTTCTATATGCGCGCTCCTTTTCATTTAAAAGTATTTAGAAATATTTAAAAAAAAATTGTAGAATATTTTGCCAAATGTAATAATATATACATAATCATTTTGCTTTGATCTTCAATGCTAGCCATCAATTCGTTGCTGGGGGGCTGCTGTTTTAATCGACGAAAGTCCACAGCTTTATCAGCATTAATTAAAACGAAGACTTCGAATAAAATTATAGTATAAAGTATTATTGCATATTTATTTTGTTATTAACAAGTAAATAAATAAAAATAATATGCATAGCACATACATTTGATACTGAATATATTTCAACTACATTTTATATTTGATGGCCTTTTGCTTTTGTCATTTTCCGGCTATTTTAATTCTATTTCTGAGGATGAATGGGGAAGTTGTGGAATAGTATTTGAGAATTTCAATATACAAAGCTACGAAAGGCTAAACCAGACTCTATGTGGTCTTCAATACAATTTAATATTTATACTGATTATTTTTGCGTAAAATGCCATTTGGACTATGCTGAGGCGAATAGTCTGGTAAAGGAAAACCTGCCGAGGCCACCACTATTGTCTCAGAAGTGGACCTTTGATTGGCGTAGATAGGCTGGCTTTTGGGTGCCGGATATTGCTGGAACGAATCAATATTGCGGAAACGGCCATCCAAAAGTGTACCATCTCGAGACATATGAGCTGCCCGTATAATCGCCTCCTCGTTGATTGAGGTCTCAATAGATTGGGTCTCAGGAACGTAGGCTGGGTTATTATAGGCCTGCTGACGAACTTGCACATCCACTCTGCAAAAGTTGAGACAGATTAAGAACATTCTTTCAAATGGTTACAAATTCACATACTTCTCTTCTTCGTAGGCGCGTATGGGGGCTCGAGTGGACAAAATATCATTCGACTGCTTGCGGGGCATGAATAGCGTGTCCTGTGAATGAGTTAATTTTTATCTTATAGCCAGCAGATACAACGTCATTTGTTATTTGTTATCGCTTTAAATGAATTTATTGGCATACACCAAATTCTCCCGGTTCCCATTCCACCACCGCCTCCCTGAACTATTATAAAATTCTTATCGGCCTATTCATATTTGGGTACATGTGTATTTGTTGTGCTATCTTTAGCCATGTCGTCGTTATTAGTTTGACTAGTAAAATATTTTCGTTTACAACTCATTCCTTTTTGTAGGTGGATTAAAGAATTGACAGGTCGTCGGTCTTTCGCCGATACACAAAATTGATCGTCGTATTATGTCACCGAACATTCCACCCACCTGAACCCCTTTAGAACTTACCGAACCATCCTTATCGTTAGCAATTCGCACAGCATGAACAATCAGCCAGACCAATAGGCCAAAGTTTATGATCCAGAGCACGAAACCCTTGAACGAGATAATCATCAGAGACATAGCCACCACCGTGGCAGCGATGAGCTCGGCAGCATTGGGATCCACATATCCAATATTATATGAATTGAAATTGAATTTCAGGGCTTCCTCGTGGAATCGTGAGTAATCCACGCCAAAGATCACACCCAAGGCCACATCCATGGCACAAATCGAGCACATAAAGAAGGCCCAAGTATATATCATGGCCAGAGAGACCTTCACATTGTCCTTGGTCACATCTGTACAAAGAGTAATTCAGCAACAATCAAGGTCAATAAAGATTGGAGAAAGAAGTATATAAATTTTCATAACTAAGCTTGTCCGATTAAAACGTCAGCCCGACTGACTTTAAATTATTTTTAATCAGAGGAAAAAATAAGTCTATGACAATTACCAAAAACTTGATAAAAATGATTCACAAAAGAAATATTTAAAATATATGAAATGCATATAAGTACACAATCTATGATAAATAATTAGCTTTTGGGGTATTTCGAAATAAAAATCTTATCGATAAGGAAACGAACTCGAACTTATTGGGTTATGGATACACTTTTTTTTTAATTCTTGGAATGTCGATATTGGAATTTCTGATTAAACGTTATAAAAACTTGAATCGGGTTAACAGAACCTATATATCCTGTTTCCGATATTATACCAAAGCAGGCTAAAACTATAATTTTGTAGCTGATGCTCTGAAGTTTCTCTTCCAATATAAAATAATATTCGATTCAAGCTTATTCACTCTATGTTGAAAAGTCTCCCCGGGGGTTATGGAATCAAAATAAACTCCTACTTGTTCATTCCTTTTAGATTCTCTATACAAAATTTGATATCTGTAACTTCTTTAGTTCCTGAGATTTTTGGGTTCATACAGACAGACATGGCTAGATCGTCTTTTCTTTTTGCATACACGGACAGCTCTTCAGTATACCCTTTCCAGGGGCCCGAATATTAGAAGAGAATTTCTAGCACACTCAACATAGATAATATTTTGATTAAAAGAAGAGGAATACACACTTTCACAATTTTTCATATTGACTCAGAGTCACTATCTCTTCGACTCGGATAACATTCCCAGATACTTACACAGCAAAAGCAGAGCGGAAGCTATAAGCCAACATGTTGCAATGGCCAAATAAACGCAATTCCAAATTAATATATCCTCTGTGTCGAGTACGGTTTCTACTGTATTCAGCAATGTGCTGTTATAGGCCTGATAATCCCCATAAGCCGGCTTACAACCACCATGGAAATACAGGTCAAAGAACACGGTTCTCACCAGAGACCCAAAACTCAGGAAATCTGTTATATAGAGTACGCAATTATAGGCAATAATTCCGGTAATCGTAAGGCCCATCCAAGTAATCGCTTGCACCTGTAAAGATAGAAAAGTATGAAAATAAAACCCTTTTCTATATACACGCCACTGCTATTTGATATTTATATATATATATATATAAATATATATATATATAAATATATAATTGACTCACGCGCTAGCTGAAAGTATTAAAAAAAAAAAAACTGATAAAATAATGAAAACAAAAATAATTATATATATATATATATATATATATATATATATATATATATATATATATATATATATATATATATATATATAATTATTTTTGTTTTCATTATTTTATCAGTTTTTTTTTTTAATACTTTCAGCTAGCGCGTGAGTCAATTTGAGCAACGTTGACACTGACAATGACTGACTGAGGTGCACTGATTGATTAAAAATGCCATCAATGAAATCACCGCAACAAAAGGAAGAATATTGATCCGCTTTTATACTAAAATTCGATTAAGAAATTGTTGGAGAATTCGAAGATTGATGAAGAATTTTCAAGGAGAAAGATAGAACAATATCTCCAGTTGTAATTGTTATCAATTGGGTCATCGAACGAAGGTAAGTGTCATTCATATCGAGTGCTTGTTGCCATATTTTGAAATTGCATTTAACTTTACTTACCACACTCAGCCAGCCCGCCCATAAGACGGCTGTCTTCAGGCATTGAAAGTTTTTAATTGTGGGCGTGGTTCCATACATTTTTTTTTTTTGTTTGTTTGTTTTAAATTTTTATGTTCTTTCAGATGAGCCTTTGGTTTTTTTTTTCTCTCACACACCCGTTCTGGTCGAGTGGGCCGCGATCGGCGTATTTTATTCTGGGCTGATTTGTATTTTCGAACGGCCGTTAGAATACTGAATGGACTGAGCCGTTTGCTAACATGCGCGCAATTAATTTACGTTTTTTTTTTTTCTTTTTTGTTCTTCTTTTTTCGTTAATTGTTTATTTTTAATTTGATTTTGCAATTCGTTTATTCCGTTTCGATAATTTTGCGATAATGAAAGCACCTTCGGCCACTTAAAGTACAACTACACTATATGCACGCTGGAAGATGTCGTGGGAACGGGTAAAGGGCGACGAGAAATTTGTAACGTTGCTGGAAAATGACTGAGGCACTTTTATTTCGGTTTTTATTATTATTTATTTTTTTTTTCGAGGTATTCGCTGATATTGTTCGTTTTCGTTGTGTGTGTGATAAGCTGATAAGCGGGGCCCACTACCTATAATAATGTGGCCCAAAGATACCGTTAGCCTCGTGTGCCACTGTTGCCGATCAATTGCCAAATGCTTTGGTTAGCTATTTTTTTGGCGAAGACTTGGACTCGAGTGCACACAAACACATAAATCAAGCCTGTTGAATGAAGAGAACGCTGGCCCGAAGCATTGAAGAATCTTATCATTTGGCATATTAGTACAATTAGTAATGTATTTTATTTCTTATCGTTTGGTAATGCTTGAATTTAATATCTTTGGCGTTATGATTACCTCATCACGCAAGCGTTTGGCAACGGAGGATCTGTGCTCGCCAAAAGTAATAAAGGAAATGTGCCATATAAAAGCTTTATACTTTTGTTCCCCAGAAATTTGCAGTAATAGTCGCAACTGAATTATACTTTAATTATTGTAGATTTGGACAGAGCGATTTTATAGGTTGTGTTTCTATTTTTGAAAATTCATATTTAGCGCCAAACGCCATCTGGTGGTGAATGCTTAAGTTTCTTTGTTTACAATCAGTTTTGCAGTTTTTAAGGGATGATGTTGCTCTGAAATTATAGCTAGTATTCTATTTCACGTTTTTGTTTTTTTTATACATGTTCCTTATAAATTAATTAGTTTTTCCCCCGACAAAGGAGATTTACTTTGCCTTCACTGCCCCCTATGGGCTATCTTGCGTAGCTCAAAATAATTAAACAAAATAACAAAATAGCTTTTTATAAAATGAGTGTTGTTGTTCTGGAGGATCTTGTTGTTGCTCTGTGACTTTAATTGTGATTTGATTTAATGTTTCTTTATTCAAAACATTTTTCTTAAGAATTAATTAGTTTGAAATTTGCTGCTCACGGACGTGATCCTTGGCGTCAGCGCCACCTACGGGTTATCTCGTGTGACTCAAAATTTTGTAACCAAAAAAACAAACTGGCTTTTTGTAGAACTAGTGTTGTTGTTCTGGGTGACATTGGTGTTACTATGTCATCACAATTGTCATTTTATTCAATTGTTCTTCATTTAAGCCATTTGCCTTTAGAATTATTTAGTTTTTGGTTTTCATGTCCATAGATATTCTCCTTGCCGTCACCGCCACCTGTGGGCTATCTTAAGCTACTTATAATAACAAGAACATATCGACTCCAATAATCGCAAATAAATCGAAAATTTTCCAAGCAATTCGGAAATTTGTTATCGAGCAGACAGCAACCCTGTTGTCTGACGTCTAAATTGTCGTATTAAGCATCCCTGCGGCAGCCATTTCTGTGGTTGCGAACCAAGCTGACCGGACCGTGTCAGGGCCCCAAACGTGCATTAGTGTGAGCGAGATAACAGTATAAGTAAAGAACGGGCCAACTAGAGTAAAACCTGCGCGTTTAACCCTAAAAAATACAGTCGTGAATTAGTACAGTCGAAGTGACGCCGCTGCAATCGAAAGAAATTTAATTCAAAAATTGGTTGCAACACTAAATTAACCGAAATAATTTATTGTTTTTTGCAACGAAATCAAATCGTAATTGAAATTCGATAGTGCCGCACAAGTAGCTGGGGCAACACACGCATAAAGAGTTCGGAATTAAAAAGAAATAGTTCGTGAATTACCCGAATTATAATCGCCGCCGCGTCGCGTGTGTTGCAGCAGCAGTGCTTGTTTAAAACGAGATAATACGAGAAATAAAAAAATATACTAGATATAGATAGCAAACACACACAAGTACTCAGACAAAGCATCCAAATCCAAGCACCATTGAAGACCCATAATGAACAATCAACTAAGTACGAATGCCTGCCGCAAATTTACTAATTTGCTAAACAGCGGCGCCGTCACTGTCACCGGTCCCGGACAGCCGCGCATCTTGAAAACCACTCGCTCGGTGGTCCAAAATACCACTAATAGCCCTAATGTCGGCATAGTGACCAATGTAACTTCTGCCCAGCAAGTGAGTGAACTCGAAACTGGAAATATGAGCTCCCGCTGCTACATATGCGACGAGACATTGATGGCCAGCATGTCCCCCAATATACTCACCCAGATGAGCACAACGCATACAGTGACCAAGTTTCCTAACAAACTGGCCCAATTGGTTGGCGAGGGCTTTGTGGTAATTGTAAGCGGCGAAGACGGTGTGTGCTCCCGCTGCACCAATTTGGTCAACTACTACGATCGCTTGGAGAACGATGTGGAGCGTGTGCGGGCCAACCTATTGAATCTTTTAAACAAAAAATATGGCATCAATGAGGATAGCGGCGGCGGCAACGAATCGAGCCCTCCACTGAAAATGCAAAAACTTGCCGGCGGTGCTGGCAATAGATCCATCGAGGAAAATGCGGGCGGTGATTTAATAAGAACCCGGAAAGTGGCACACCAAGTGTCTCCAGGTGAGTAAATACCTTTATATTGCTTCCAACTTTCTTCCTAACCCTCCTCCATTTTTGCAGTGAGTGCTGTCCAACAACTCAAGATAGCCACGCCCACAAATCCACAAACCACTGCCGGCACCCAGACCATCCAACGCAAAGCCACCAAGATCTACAAGTGCACCTCATGCGATTACAAGACCTCAGACATGCGTCTCTTCAACACACATTACGAGACCTGCAAACAGCAGTCGTTCCAGTGCAAGACCTGCCGTAAGATCTTCCCACACTTTGGCGCCATGAAACAGCATATGGTGCGCGAGCACAATACCGCCATGGACAACACATGCGCCATGTGCCACATCAATTTCGTCAATGATGCATCCTTACGCAAACACATGGAGACAAATCATGCCACAAATGTCTTGGTCACCAGCACCACCACCATACCGGCCAATGCAGCTGTGGCTGTGGCCGACAATGTAAATGCTGCCGGTGCTGGCGCTGCTCTCTACACATGCAATCACTGTCAATTCAAGTCCACCGATCGGGGCGTCTTCGATGAGCACATGCGCAAGCATGTCCCCTCAAAGCCAAAGCCCTTCAAGTGTCGTCTGTGCTCGCAGCGCTTTGAGACCCGCGAGGCAGCCACCATTCACGCCAAGCAACATCAGTCCAATTTGTACAAGTGCGGCACATGCGCCCTCACCTTCCCCAAGCGCGAAATGCTGGTCAAGCACTTTGAGGTGCATCAATCGCCTGGTGGTGGCACCGTCTCGCCCAGTGGGCAAGCCAAGACATCCCAAAACCTCAATACACAAAAACTGCTCCAGGAGACCATCGACGAGGCACTGAGTGATACCGTGCCACAATCTGGAGTGGCAGCAACGCCGATTGTAGCTGCTGCGGCCGATGGAAATGAAAACAATATACGATTCTTCTCCTGCAGCATTTGCTCGCTGACCTTCATTCAAGAGAACTACTACAACCACCATATGGAAACTCATCGTCGGGATAAAAAGGGTAGTGCAGCTGTTAACACGGCTGCTCTGAATTCAGCAGCCACGGCTCTGCTGAGCGACGATGCCGGCGTGGCCAGCAAGGAGGAGAACAATGATCAGACTGCCGAGGCCGACATTGAGAGTCTGTTTGAGAAGATACATTCGGAAAAGAGCGATGGCACCGTGGTAGAAGGTGGAGTCGTAACCACCACCAAAACCAACAAGGCAGGCGGCGAAATGGTCATCACTTCTCAAGAGGGCAACGGTGGAATTACCTTTAACATAACCATACCCCAGCCAGAGGGCGACGGGGAGAAGGGAACCGGTGCCACGGCACCTGTTTCGGTGAGCATTGACATGCCCGTGCTGGATCAGGCCGAAGACGAGTCTCAGTCACAGGCCAGCACCGAAGGTAAAGGGCTGGATTCCAATGAATCGGCTGGTGAAGCCAAGACCAATTCAGCTCCCGTCTCTATGCCCAGTCTAGATGATGATAACGAGTCCGCTGCCACAGAAGTAGACAGCAAAGTAGGCAAGGACAAGGATGAGGCGGCGTCTGAAGCCGTAGGTGAAGATCAGGTTGCCACAGCAACAGCTGCCGACACTACTGAGGAGAGCGAGGCTGCTGGCAAGCATGACGCAACCGACACACCCACAAACGAAGCAGATGCCGGTGCTGGTGAAGCCGGTGAATCTGTAGATGGCGATGCCACTGGGGCTGCTGCTGAAGAGGGTGGTGAGCATTTAGCGGCTGCAGAAGGTGCAGCCGGCGAGCACGTGGCCATGGAACTGGACGAAGCCATGCAGACCCAAGTGGATGGTGGCCAAATCAAACTGATTATGAACGAGAATGGACATTTGCTTCAACTGGATAACCACATCCTCACCGATGCTGAGGGCAATCAAATTATTGTACAAGATCCCGAACAAATCCAACAACTGCTGCAAAGTGTGGGCGTGCTCCAGTCGGGCGAAGGACTCGAAGGCGAAACCCTGCAAATGATGACCGATGGCAGTGGCCAAATGGTCCTTGTCCATGGCGATAACAATGAGCAGCAGCTGATTGACGCCTCGCTACTCAATGCCGAGGGTCAGCTGATTATCCAGCAAGGTCAGGACGGTGATGAGGGTCCCCATGTAATCAGTGAAGATGGCACTCGGATACCCGTTTCCGTGTCCTACACCGAAGATGGCCAGCCCATAGTGCAAGTCCAACAACAAGTAATGGAGGCGGCCGAGGAACGCGAAGCTGCCGCCGTCGCCGGCGATGAGGCACAAGCAGTTGAAGCTGGCGGCGCTGTGGTGGTGGCCACCAGCACGGCCAGCAGTAGCGGAGCACCCACAGGCAGTTTCTTTGCCTTGGAAGAGTTCGCAGAAGCGAAAACCGACTAGGAGTGGGCCTAGGGTCACCAAGGTGAACACTACACGATACTAGCATATGATGATGACTGGTAAGTCGAATGAAGTAATCTACTTCAAACTATCAACTAATTCTTTTGTCTGTCTTCCCTTTCAGGTTTTAAATAAATCCAGACGCTGTGAGCGCTTTCTTAAAAATTTTTCTCCCTTTTAGTTGTTTAATTTGTGGACGACTAAAATAATTACCAAACACACATACACATACACATGCATACTTTACACACATTTACAAATCATGTTTTTTTTTAATATTATTTTAGAAAGCATGTTACACCCACTGAGACACCTACAGACATTTATATATGGTTTTATACACTTAGTATATTTACACTCCAGTACACTAAAAAAGAAAAAAACCAAACAACAAAATAATAATAAATATATATAAAGAGAATTGATTGTCTGGTAAATATTTCAATCATTTTACTCGATCCGATAATCGCTTGATTAAATAATTGAAATATTTACCCACAACGAAAAGAAGAAATCGTTCGGATCAACTGACACACACAGAGGCATAGGCATTTTTTGTTTGCTTAATCTCCCCAGATAAATTAAAAAAAAATTATAATAATAATACTAATTGTGTCAGTTGGTGGAAGGTGTAGGATTAGTTTTAGCATAGTAAAAAACAAAAAATAAATAAATAAAACTTAAATGTAAAAAAAAAGAAAAACAAAAAAAAAAAGGAAAAAAAACAAACAATGCGAATGAGAAAATTGCAATAATTATAATTTTAAAAATATTTACAATAAAACAAAACAACCCACAATTATACAAAATAAATAAATGTAATAAAAAAAAATACTAAATTAAAAAAAAAAAAACAGATTATCATTTTTATTAGTCTAGGAACCATCTTCCTAAATCAGTTTAGTGATCCCCTCCCTCCCACATACACACACACACACACTTTCATAGACACAAACACACACTTAACAAGGCAAAAAAAAAAATAATACTAAATATGTAATAAAATAATTCATGTTAAAAAAAATGATTGAATAAACTGAAGAGACAGTTAAATGTAATTCGAGTAAATTTTATTTTTAATTTAAAAAAAAATTTAAAAAATAAAGAAATATATCAAAATATATATTTTAAAAAAATCTCAAGAATTTATATACAAAAAAAAAACTCATTTCAAATATTTGGCAACTTATTAATCACTTATGCAAAACTGAAACCAAAAAACAATATAAAATCGAAACAAAGCGAAATACTTTGCATTTTATGAATTTGTTGATGAGAGATAAATATCAGTTCACTAACATCACCATAACAAGCTGGCTAAAGGCGTTTACATAAAATTCGACAAGTGTGTCAGTGATCCCCCCAAAAAGTTAAAGACCTTCCCAGGCCACCCCAACCCAAACCTTATGCTTGGACTTTGACTTGAACTAAAAAATAATTAAAAACAAATGAATTAAATGCTAAAGCAATTTTGTACATCATGTGGACTTTATAGTCGGATCTTAAATCTTTCTCCCGCCGTAATGGAACCTGAATTCGTTTTCTTTTTTGTGTACAATTAAAATGCCACTAATTAAGTGTGTGACCAAGCTAGACAGAAGCTGTTCGGCTTTATGTTTATTAATATCATTAAAAAACTACAGAGACATAATGTTTCTGCCATTAAACTGGAGTAGCTTGCGTATATTTCTAACAGATAAATCATTAGGTGCTTGGGTATTTTGTTTTGATTTTGGTTTGGGGCTAGCCAGAAAGAGTAAGTCGTTAAGTGTGCAAATTTATTGGGCTTTGGCCAAGTCTTGACAAATTGATAAATAAACTAAGCGAACGCATCGGCTGCTGCGGCCGCTGCCATTTTCTAAAACTGGTTTCAATTCAATAATCTTCCCAGAGAAATTATGCATTAATTTTGTGCCATCTTCTTGGCCCCCAAAAAACAGAAAAAAATATTCTAGTATATGTGAATATGTTTGTTTGCCCGTGAAAGCTCTACTTGCAGAAATATTTTGGGGGTCTGTGTAGAAACCGGAACCAGAGCTTGTCTCCAAGTTCCCGCTAGTCAAATGCTTTTTGAAATACCCGCAGAGCTATGATATAATTATTTGTATACCCTAAATTTAAATTAAGAAAGCACTTTACATTTCTTCTTGTCTTGGAAACAACATTTTTATTTTCTTCAATTGCAACTCTGCTTTTCTGGGTTGGCTACATTTGTGCCCTACAGTCTTTGGCATCATGTTGCCTTAGCTAAATGAAATTACAACGCTGCTTTTTTATAGGAGCCTCTGAGCTGGCAACATTTGTTCTCAGCAACATGTTGGCTCAACAATTTATATCACCTAGAAGAGTCTGTATTCTAAAAAAAGAGTATTTATATATTTATAAATTTGACAATTTTTGTTTATTTTCTAAGAACCTTTTTTTTTTTTGATTAGAAAACAATCGCATAATGAATTGTGAATTATGAATAATCTTGTCATAAATTATTTGAAATATGTTTAATTGCTATTAATTGCAATTTTTTTGACAATTCAATAATTCTTGGTTGGTGATTAAAATTATTTACAGTCATTTTATCTTAAGATATTGTAATTTGGAATTTTTTATTTTTTGTCTTTTTTTTAATAATTTAACAATCACGATTAACCTGAAGCTGCCCCAGTTTTGAAAGTTGTTGTGTGAATTTTTTTTTTGGGTTACATAATATAATTTGTTGTGGTTGACGTTGATAAATCTTATGAAGACAATCAACCCACTTAAAATGAAAACATTCAACGCTTAATGGATTGCATCTAATTTTGACATTCTTGGATACAATCAGGTTTGTCTGATTTTGTCTGAGTGAAAAAATTATTTATTTTGCTTAAAAAAAAAAGTATTTTAACTTCTGTTAAATTAAATATTTCTGGTCAATTCTAACAATGAGAATATATAAATACATTTTATTTTTTGTAATTCAAAAGCTTCGTTCTTAAATTGATTTATGGAATTTATAAATTTTCTATTTATTTAAAAATTTGGTAAGTCCTTTTTTATATACAATATAAATATTTATATATGATTTTTAAATACGTACACCTCGATTACATTAAGTCTGACTGTGGTTTGTTACTCCTTCGCCGGATGACTGGCTAGGTATTCCAGGGCGCGGAGTATTGCCGGCGGTGTGGGTGGCGGCTGGGGGAGATGCTCACCCGTGGGCTGATAGCCATTGGCATCGGCCACATATGTCCAGGTGATGGGCACGCCCTCCTTCGAGACATATTGAACTACGCCCACGGCGCCATGCTCATTCCCAGCTCCCTTGGTGGTGATGCCGTTTGTGGTCTGAAATTCGAAATTATAATTCCCGGCAGCATCTGGGGGCTGATTGTGATAGTATATAGTCTGTGCTCCGATATCTGGCAGAGCTGGGGCCGTTAGCACTTGTTTAGTTTGAAGCAGAGCCACGAGCACAATAAACACGAGGGGTAACTATTTTGGTAAAGGGTGTGGTGGGTTAAAAAAAAATCTAGAAAAAAAAACTAGTTCACAAACCTTGAATAAACATTTTCGACTCTGGCTGGGCCACATTTCGCAAATACAACAACAACAAAAGAACTCAAATTCTATTTGCACAATTTTTAAATTTGTATTTTTTTTTTTGTTATTGTCCGTGCGTGTGTGTGTGTTATTTTTGTTATAAAAGCAGCTCCATCCACATAACCGCTGCGATTGAATGTTTATTTTGAACTGACAAAGTATTAGCGAATGCATAAGGAAGCTTTTGATTTTTATCGTTTGATAGCAGCATTTTTTTTTTTTTTTTGCTTCCAGATAATATAAAAATTATTGTTATTTTACTCAGAGAAACCGAAATTGAGATTGGAATTGAGATCTGTAAATTTTAATAAAGCCAACGGATCGCTGACCTACCCAAAAACACACAAGTGTTCACTCACTTTTTTTCTTTCTTTTTTTATTTTTGGGAACTTACGAAATTTAAACAAAAAGTTGAGAGTTGTTGGAGTATTTCGACTTCTCTTAGAAAGTCTCTTAGGTGTTTTTATAAAAGTTTTTTAACTTGATAAATATTTGAAAAATTATCAGAGAACCAAAGTCCTCAATATTCTTTTGCATTCTCTTCGAAAATCTCTAATATTTTTGCAATCATACCGGTTCGCTTGAATATCTTAAACAACTGTTAGTGCTATATATATTTCTATATCTTTTTTTTTTTTTTGATTCTTCTTTAATAAACAAAGGCAAATAAATATGCGCTTAATGCTTATGATAATGCTGTGCATAAATTCACAATCAAAATCGCGGCTGCAGTCCAAGAGAAACCAACAAAAGTATACTTTAATTTTGTTTCGTTATTTTTTATTTATTTAGATTTTTTCTTTTTTACCACACAGACTCATATCACAGCTGATTTATGCTTACTTTGTGCAAATTTGAGCTTAAATGCTTTTGATGCTGCTCAGCTGCCGTTAGTAGAAAGAGAAACAAAAGCAAAGATAAATAAAACAAATCCCCACGTTGTCTTTGGGGTGCCGAAGACTATATACTCTTTTTGAAGTTTTTTTTTTCTTTGCATCAAAGCATATGAATGGGATTGATATAGTGGTCAGATCAGAAGCAAACTTAGTGTATACTTTAGGTTCCATACAAGTGACCAAAATACTAAAGTTGATTGGAATCGGTCAATTAATGTGGGGGTTATACCCAAGACCGATTTAGTTTTGTATCTCTGCTATATGATATAGAAGTCCAATCCTAGCTGAATTAATCATATACGCTTATGTCTATATGAGAAATAAGTATTCCGAATTTGAAATAGATCAGCCAATAAATGTAGGAGTTATGCCTAAGATCGGTTCAGGTTTGTAGAAAAGCTATAGGATATAGTAGTCCTATCTTAACTAAATTAATCATATGTGTGTATTTATATATGAAAAATATGTGTTCCGGATTTGAAATAAATCTCTTAATAAGTGTAAGAGTTATGCCGAAGACCGATTCAGTCTGGTCGGACAGCTATATGATATAGGAATCCAATTCTAGAAAAATTAGCCATATATTTGTATCTCTTTATAAGAAATGTGTATGTTGAATATGAAGGAGATCAGTAAAAAAAAAGTGGAAGTTATTGTTAAACCCGATTCATATGTTATAGTGGTTCGATCTGGACGATACCGAATTACACTGTTAACTTTCGATGGTCTAAGTTGACTGAGTCCGTGTGTTACACACATCACAGCAAAGTCAATATACTCTTTTGTTTCTTTGAAAAGAGTATAATAAATTTGAAAAAATGCTAGGTGGCTAAACATAATTTTACATCACAATGAAGTTGTTTTGGGCTAAATAAATAAACGATATTATTGTTGTAGGAGTGCCAGACGGCTGAATAGGTAAGTCATCATTGGAACGCCTCTTGTGCATTGCGTTTGACTGGATTGGACTGCGTTGACACTGAACATACTTGCCTGCCACTGCACAGTGGGCTGGGTATATGAAATAATTAATTAATTAACATTTTTTACAATTTAAAACACAAGTTCGGATTAACCGGATTCGATTTGAATAGGCATTATTTTTATAGCTTCAACCTTTTCGGATCTGAGTTTGAAAAATTCTTAAGCAAACAAAGGTGAATTCCTTTTAGAGACAATAAATTTTAAACAAATTAACAACTGCGACTTATGAGAAGCAGAAACGAGTTTGAAAAGAGTTTTGTCTTGAACAGAATTTTTTTTTAGCATTGTAAAATTTATGAATAAAAGCTTTGTTCGAATACCACTGTGCACTGTAAGCCCTCAACTAAATCATCGATATATTTATAGAGAAACAAATGCAGACCTAGACCTTGCACAAAGTCAGAGCCAAATTCATTATGGTAATGAGAATGCTAAGAGCAAATCGCTTGCATCTTTGCCGACTGCGATAAGATTTTTAAATATTGCAGGATCTATCAAATATTTATGGCATTTCAATTTGACAAATACCAAGCCTACCAGCACGCATTTTTCACTGTTGATTTTGTTTTTAAATTGTTAACATTTATTAATCAAAGACACCATAAAAAAAAAACAGAGACACACACGCATTTGACACTGACAAATTCATCAAAAAGGTCTTTTTATAAAAGTTGAGGCGTTAATTTTTGAAAACATAAATTTGGTCGAGCACAAAAAAATCAAAAATTAAACATTCGATCCGCTAGTTGATTAAAAAATTCATGCGAAATTCGATAGTTTTAGCCAAGAATCTAGCAAAAAAAAACTCGAAAAACTTGATAAGAAATAGTTGAGTTCATGATGGAAACCACATTTTCAAGTCAATTAATTTCGAATATCACATGCTCTGCGCTATTGCTTCTTCTTCTCATTCTAGTTTTTGGGGTCACCAAAACCTAACTGATGACGTTTGAGGTAGTGCCCAGTAGTGCTGTGAATATTCTACTCAATAATTAAAGCATATGTAAATTGCTCATAAACAACATCTATTTAGACTTTTGTCTAATCAAAAAAAAAAACAAAAACAAACAATCTTTTTTTCTAGAATTTGCATATTCGATTTAATAAAGCGAAACGACAACTACGAAATAAAAAAAAAATAACAATATGAACATATGTTCTTTAGCTGGGGCTTCTGGGCCAGACAAAAGACTTAGACAACGAACTTGGTCAATCAGTGCCTACCTGAGATTCAGTCTCGTTCGGTAACGTTCGGTTGTGTTCGCTTTAAGTTTTCAAACATTTGATTTGTAGAACAGTTGTCATTTGCTGTCTCAAGAAGCGGCCGGAATCTTGTTAGCACACCCAGCATGGGAGCATATGGGCCAAGCTAGATGACACGGAACTGCTGCTGCCAATTATATTTATATTTTGTCGTTTTGAATGGAAACAACAACCACAAAAAAAAAATGTCGTAAAATTCTGAAAACATTAATTGGATGTTTGTTATATTTGATCAGTCATGTTCTGATTTTTAGTGATTTTATGATTCGATTAACTAATATTCAAAATATAAAATGCCAAATTATATAAAGGAAAATCCTTGAAGAAAAAGAATAATTAAAATTTTTCGAAACTTGAGCCGGTGTTGTTCCAAAACTTGATCTATATAAATATATAGAGAGAGGAAATTCATGAAAAAATTCAACTAAGTGCTTGAAGAAAAATAATATTGTAAATATTTTGAAACCACTCAAGTTTTGGTTTTGGAAAAAATTATATTTTTAAAACTTGATCTATATAATATATATACATATAGAGTGAGAGGAATTTCATAAAAAAATAAAAAAATTCCTAAGAAAAAAATATTGTAAATATATTAAAACCACTCAAGTTTTCGTTTTGAAAAAAAAAATTATAGATAATTATTTTGAAAACTTGATTCATATCATATGTATACATATAGAGTGAGAGAAATTTCATGAAAAAAATTTCTTGAGTGCCTTAAGAAAAATAATATTTTATATATTTTGAAATTCAAAAAAAAGTTGAAAAAAAAAATATTTAAATAAATATAGCGAGAGAAAGGCAGAATTTTCATAAAAAAAATCTCTTCTTGAAGAAAAAGAATATATTACATATGTATGTACATATTCTAAAATCTAAGCCAGAGATGGATATTTTCAAGCTAAGGATTTTTCGCGAATATAATTTAGATAAAGAGAAAAGAGAAAAAAGGAGACGATTTTCACAAAGGAATATCCCGAGTTCTTGATATAAAATAAAAGATTGAAATTTTAAAATTTCTTAAGAAAAATGTTATTTCTAAAAAGAGAGAGAAGGAAATGATTTTCATGCATAAAATCTCTCAAGAAAAGAATATTTGAAAGTTAAATGGAAAATTTTTAAGTTTCCTCCAAAAGAAAACCTTGATCTACTTAAAAAGAGAAATGGTAAATTTCATTAAAGAAAACTTCTGAATTCTATAAAAATTTATCAAGCTTAAACTTGATCAACTTTGATCTTGGAAAAAAAATAATTGAAAAGAATAATTCAGTTTTAAAAAAAATCTTGAAAAGAATAATTCATGTTTAAAAAATTGAGAGTAAAAAAATTATAGAAGTTCTTTTACCTTTTCCAAAGCCACAGGGTCTTGAGAACATTCAACATATTCCCTTTTCCTTATATCTTAAGAAAAGTAAATAAGCCAAAAAGTTCAAAGAATTAAATAAAAAACAAACCATAAACAACAGAAAAATAACCCCAGACTTTTTCTTAAATTAATAAACACCTTCTAAGCCAAAGCTTCCGACTTCTTGAATTAAGTACTCGATGTTAAAAAGAATACCCTTAACCCCTTAACGCCACGCTAATTGAAAGCCCAACGCGCACCACTGCCAAATAAATCAAATGTGTGAAAATTGTCATTTTTATTATACAAATTGTTGTCTTGCTTAAAAATAAATTAAATAAAAAAATTGAATCCAAATCAATTTGCCAAAGAAACGCATCAATTGGCTTAATAAAATGCAATATAAACAAGACAATAAAAGATTCGCATGACAATAAACGGAAATGAATGGGTGACCAAAAGTGTTAAGCAAACCGAAACAAAGATAGAGAGATCGAGAGAGAAGCATCTGTTATCATCTAGCATTATAAACACTTTTCGATATTGGCAAGCTAATAAAACTTTGGGTTCATCCAAAAGTCTATATAGCGAGGCAGACCCAAGACCAAGAGAAGACAACGTTGAGAAGAAGTTGGTGTTGGTATTTTTATTTATTTTTTTGTTTATATTTTAAGTATGTATATTCGAGATGGTTGGGTAGCATATTTGATTTTTCGTTTTCTGTTTTCCTCATATAAATTTGAAAACACCAAATAGCAGAGCTGGCAGTACGGTGACTAACTTTGAAACTAAAACAACTCGAAAACGCTCTTCTGAAAGAAGTCAGAAACGACTTGAAGGAAAATCCAACGAAAATATTTTGCAAAAATTATTAAACGTGTACACATTCGGTGGAGATTATTTTGTGCAAAACCTAAAAATATATAAAAAAAATTAAAAAAAAAAAATATGCGAAATTTTGTAAGTAGGTCCCAAAAAAAAAAAAAAAAAAAAAAAAAAACCAGAAAACTTTGACCTTGTGAATTGTGATTTGTGTAAAAAAAAAATCATATTTCTTTGTCTTTATATTTTTTGGATATCAGTGGTCTTTTATATTGCCGATGATCTTTGTGATCTTTTGTGCTTTGGCCGAAAGCAATGGCAAATTGGTACGAATCCGCCGCATAAGACGCCTGGTGGGTGGCAGTGAACGGGATGCCCAAATCACAGACTATCGTGTGGCCCCCCTGGATGATCAGGGTGTATTCAAGTATGCCTTTAAGACCAGCAATGGCATCGATGTCCAGGCAGCTGGCAGTGCCCTGGAGACCATCGGCATCTACAGCTACACCTCGCCGGAGGGTGTGCCCATCGAGACCCGTTATATAGCCGATGAGCTGGGCTTCCATGTGGTCGGCAGGCACTTGCCTCAGCCCCCACCCATACCGGATTATATACTGCGCTCTCTGGAATATATCAGAACCCATACCGAGGATGGCAAATTAAAGCCAAACATATTTTAATTTGTTCAGTTTGAGTAAACAACAAGAATTCTTCTTCTCTTTCCCAACAGTGCGAAAAGAGTATATACCAATTTATTAGTTCAAGAAGTCATAGCAGAAGAAGAAGAAGGCTGATATTTCATATTAACATAACTAAGCATGTAATTTAATATCTGATAATATTTTTATTTCTCGTCTTTTTCATTACCTTAAAATTTAGATATGCTTCTTCTTCTCTAATTTTGTATGCTATTCATTTTGTTGTTGTTATTAGTTGTCGTAAGTTTTTTGAATCGATCGATAAATTGGTGGTGACCTTATCCGCCACCTACCCACCTGTCAATCTTCATTCCGTTTGTACATAAATCATTTGATTCATATTTTTTTTTTTTTTTACCAGAAACAGAAAAATTTTCGTATCTTTTCCTCTCTGCCTGCTTAACATAATTCTTAAAGAATCTATAGAATTTATATTGTTATAAATTTAATTTCGTAACTTTATTTTAACCAATTTATAAATAATTTATGTTACGTTGGGTATGTTCCAATATTGGAAGACAAAGGCTTGACCAACCCACCATTAAAATAAAAGATTTATAATACGGAACTAAAAAGAAAAAAAAAACACAAATCCATATTTTTTTATAGTACAAGAATCTTCTTTTTATTATATAATATTTTTGAAAGTTAATTTTCTGTGATGACCCTTTTTTTTGCTGATAATTCACAACCGGTTTCATAAATCTTGACCCCAACAACTTATGACTTAATCGATAGAGCTAATTATGAACTCTATCGCATCGCTCCAGCTTAATTCTTTTCCTTCTCAAAATTTTTATGACTTTTGCTTTTTACCTTACTCTCATACTCCTCCCACCCACGACATTGTTATATTTCTTGCTCGTGCGCTCATTATCTCTCTCAATTTATTTAAAACTTGCTGCATTTTTCTTATGGATATTCGTGCTTTTATTAGTCAGCTGTATATAGCTTAATTAAGGTAATTAAATATTTATGAATATGTTTATGCCAATTCATTTACTGATTTTTACTTTGATTTCTATTTCAGGTCACTGGAACAAGAATAGACCCAAATGCCTGAAAATGGAACTCTGAACCTGGATTTATCAAGAATAAAGAATTAGCTTCTACAATAAATTTTTAAAATTCTCTAAGAATTCTTTGCACTTTCTGAATAATGGATTAGCTTTAAATTAAAATCAAACTTAGATCCTCCACATTTTGTAACCAAAAAGAAAATTTCGCTACTACAATAAGAACCGAGATAGGCCAGATAATTAAGACTAATGCAGCCTCGATACAATTCCCACAATTTACTGAATTGATAATTTATATAATTTAGCAATTTAAAAGATTATAAGAATGTACAACCAGACCAACCTGACAACGAAAAAAAAAAAGAATTAATTTGAGGAATAATTTGTTTCAGAATTTTCTATAGCTTTACGGATGTTTTCTGGAGATTTTTGTAGTATTTTTTTTTTCAAAATTTTCTATTTTGTAAACACTTAAGAACCCTATATCTACTATTGTTTCGAGTCGATAGAACAGCACTTTTGTTTAACTAAAGAAATTCTTATACCAAAAAAAAAAAAAAAAATAAGAATCAATTGATCAATTTAGATGATTTTGAAAATTAAACTTAGATTAAAAAAAAAATAAATATATATTATGTAATTATAATTCCAAAAATATTATTCTTTTTTCTCAGTGTTTTCACACTATCAATGATTTTATTTCTGATGGATTGTAACTGCACAGATTTATGAATCTGATAATATTTAAGACTAAATGTTTTAATCTGTCAACTGTATATAGAAGGCTCTATAACTCTAGATATAAGTAAAATAACAAGTGACTGTGTGTGTGTGTGGTATTGTCAATTCCTAGTTAGGTGCTTATTGCAGATCCTTCTGCTGAGGCGGATGTGTGCGAATGTATTCCAGAGCGCGCAGAACATAGGCAGGCACTGGAGGTGGAGTGGGCAAATGATCGCCAACGGGATGATAGCCCTCTTCATCGGCGGTGTAGGTCAGCGAGATCTTCTCACCTTCAGGTGAGACATAGTTGATGGCTCCACGTACGCCTGCTGGATTTCCGGCCTCCTGGTATTGAATGCCATTGCTGGTCTCATAGGCAAATTGATAGTTGCCCTCGGCATCGGAGGCCTCATTCTGGAAGCTGCGGATCTGGGCGTCCTTGTTGATATTGTCGGCATACACGCAGCAACTCACCAGCAGAGCGAAACCAATCACCTGAGATGGGAAATTCGTAAATCAACCGAAATCCTGATTGTAACTTTGTAATTTTTCACACTTACATATTTGAACATTTTGAAGGAGTTTCTTTATTTTTTTTTAGTATTGACTGTGAAGTAGTTGTAAGGAAGCTGTTGACTTTGCAACTGTTTGTGGTAGCCAAGTCAAGTGGGGCTTTTATATGAGGGCAGCCCTCGACCAGAAACTAAAGTAAATAAAAAAGGCGCCAGCCAAGAAACAAGTTTTTGTCTTTTTTTACTACCGTAATCGTACCAAAGGGATCAAAAGAGAGGAAAAAAATAATTGCTAAAAATAAATAAAATAAAAAAGGTAAATTATCATATTTTAAGCCCGAACTTAAACTACATAAAGTTCAAGCACAGAAAATCAATGTATTGAATTAAAAAGATCACAAAAAAGTCATTTATCAATAATTTATTTGAGCCTTTTCATTTATATTTCTTGCCAATTCGATATTGCTGGGAATTTCTTCATTCATTTAAATCGCAGCTCACCTAAAAATTATTATAAATGATTAAGTTAACCTTTAACAATTAAAAAAATATTTATTTATACAAAGTCGCGAAACTTCATCGAGGCGTTGATAATTTTGAAACAATTAAACGAAATAGTTGAAAAAAAAAAAGAAACGAGTATCGAGTTCCGAATTCTCAATTCCTAGTTTGATATAATTTATATTTAATTTTATATCTAATTTTTCTATCTTCTCCAGATTTCAGGAGCTTATTTTTAAGCTTAGGAATTAATAGATAATATGAAATTAATAGATAAAATAGCTTGGAATACTTGTAACAAAATTATGGATAGTTCTTATAGAACTTGAAATCCCAAAAGTAAAATGGTAAGGATCGGATCTCTCATAAAAAAGCTTGGAATACTTACAAATAATAGAACGAAGAGTCCTTAAATTAAAATTGCAAGGATTTATTGGACTTACAAATAAAAGAACTAGCAATGAATTGAAATGATACAGTTTCTGTGTTCTCTAATATAAAGGAACTTGGACTACTTTGAAACAAGACAATAAAGATATTATGAGCTTAAAAATAATAAAACTTGGAATCCCAAGAATAAAACCATAAAAGTTTCCACGGCTTATAAATAAATTAACTTGTAATTTTTAGAATAAAATAATGCAAAAAAAAGAACTTGGAGTCCTTGGAAAAATTATTATAAAAATTTTATGAGCTTATAAGCAATAAAACTTTGAATGCCAAGAATGGAAGAATGATTAGTTTCTATCATTTTATGAAATTGTAGGCCTTAAAACAAAATTATTACAAACTTTAAGACCTCGGAGAAAAACGGTTAAGAAGATTTTTCGAGACTACAAATAATAGTAATATTAGTCCTTGAAATAAAATGATAAGGATTTCTCAGAATTAAATAATACATATTGAAGTTTGGATTACAATGGAAAAATTATAAATATTCAACGGGATTACAAATAAAGGAATCTTTAATTATGGTAGTAAAATTTTAAGATTCTCTGGCTTATATCAGAAGGATTAGGATAAACATAGATGATAATGATTTCTCCGGCTTTTAGACCTAGGAGATATCTGTAATCCTCGGAATAATATATTAAAATTTGTATAATCCTACAAAATGAAGATCTCCTGGTTCCCGAAACCAAATGAAAGTAAGTGAGGAGGACCTGAAGTTGAATGTAAAGATATATTTAATCTCGGATATTTCAGCTTTAATTTTGCTATTTGTTGAAATTGTTTGCTGTATTTTTTGTTTTTTTCTATAAACTAACCTGCGGATTTACTAATTATGATGCTTTCAACAAATGCATAACCGTTGTAAATGCGAGCAGCTCCAACTCTATTTTTTTTTTTTTATGTCTTCTTCAACAGCCAGAAACCATGGGGGGTTACCCCCCTTAGCATCAATCGTCAACTTTGTTAAAATCTCATTTGATTAGTTTTGAAGTTTTTGTATTTTTTTTTTTTTTTAGCTTTAAGGTGTGCGTACAAGGCCGGTGATATCACATAACTGGCTACGAAAATCTCATTTGTTTGTTTTTTGATTTTTGATAATTTGGCTTGGCTTTGTCCAGGAGGTGAGCTATTAATACATAATAATCATAAAAAAACTAAACGTGTTAAAAATATCAATTATAAAAATATTTAATAGTATGTTTGATATTTCGATTAGTTTTTTGAAATAAGATAAATTAATTGCAATATTTATTTTATTTTATTTTTTAATAAACAAAATTTTGATTGGGTTGAAATAACTCAATAGAATCAAATTAATAAAGTTGCTAAAACTAATTTAATTTTAAATTACAATTTAATTGAAAAGAAATTTGAAAGAATCAATATATATTTTCAATTAAATATATATTATTTTTATTTTTTATTTAAGTGGAACCTTCAAATTAGTTTTGTTTTTAATTTTCAACAAAATATTTTTTTTTAGTATATTTAACATCTTTTTTTAGCGCTAATAATTAAATCATTTACGAATTTATATATATTTTTTAAGAAAGCCATGAAATATTTTTTTATTTTTTATTCACCTTTTTTTAATGTTTTTAGTTCAACTAATTATTTTTTTTTTTTTTTAATTTTTAAATTGAACCATGAAACTGTTTTGTTTTTTTTTTCTCATTAATTTAATTAATTTTTTCAGTGGGAATTATATTTATTTATTTAAAAAAAAATGTATATATAATTATTTAAGGGCGAACTTAAAAAAAAAATTTTTTTTAATTTTATTAATTTACTATTATTATTATTATTATTATTATTATTATTATTATTATTATTATTATTATTATTATTATTATTATTATTATTATTATAATTTTATTTTATTTTTCAGTACAAAACAAATCTGTCTGAATACTTTTTGAATCGACTGTCTTCATTGGTGGCGTCATTAATTTTAAGCCGAGCAAACAAATTGAATTAGAAAAGCATTAAGAATTTCGAATTCAACGAACTTGTTCTATTTCCATATCATATTTATTTAATACACCTGATTTTAGTCAAAAAATTAGAAGAGGATTTTTTTTTTAAATCCGAATATTTTCATTTTTTAAATCAGGTTTGAAACTATTTATTTCTATTGATAAAACTAATTTATAGAAACTTGCGAATATTTAAAAATTTTATTTTATTTCTCGGGTCTCTCAAATCTTTTTGCAAATTCGGCCATAAAATTGTTTAAAGCCTTAAAATTCTCAAATCATAGGCAAAGAATGCGGATTGGAAATTTTTTGCGAGGAATCTTAAAATAAATTGTAAATTTCCTTTTCTCAGAGGGCTTTAACTTTTATAGAAATAGAATTTAATTTTGTTTAAATCCCAAACACAACTTTCGATTTCAGAAACAAGCCTCGAGTCTTGTCTGGAAACTGCTCAAGTTTCTTGATATTGGTAAGTGATGATGGCACTAACAACATTCAAAAAAAATATATATAGACAAATTAGTTTATTTGGCATTTGAAACATTCTAATTTTTCGGTGAACGTTATTTTATTTATTTTAAATTTAAAACTCACTCAACTAGTTTGCATTTGTCGACACACGCATTTTTTTTTTTTTTTTTTGTTTAGGCCTTTTTAAGAACTCAATAAGGTGTAAAGATTTATTGGACATTTCATTAGGTTGTGTTGAGAGTGAAGCCTCAGGGTTTTTAAATGATATTAATCTTGGAATTGGTAGACTCATCTTGTCTGATTTATTGAAGAGCGCCACAAATTTAAATGCAAATTTGAAAAAAAAGTCCAAAATAAAAAGGAATTTGTTACTGTGGGTTTTATTTTGATTTAGTTAATTAATAAAATTTTAAAACCGCGTGTTCATGAACTGGTTTAAATTTTATTTATTTTTTTTTGCAATTTTAGGCTTATGGAATATTTTTTTTTTTCTTTGAGTGATTTTTAAATATTTTCAAACTAGATTAGAATTCTTATCAGAAGAAATTCCTGTCGTTCGCATTTATATTTTAATTAGAAAATAAATATCATATTCTGCTTCTTCAAACAAGATTTTATTTAAATTTAAACACACCTCAGAAAACTGGAGTTGACTAAGCAAAAAAAAAAAAATTGAATCGAAATTAAAATAGACGATTAATTTAAGTTAATTTCAATTTCATTTAAGAAAGAAAAAAATTTTTTTTTTATTTTTGTTTTATTAAAATTTATGAGTGCGCAGTCTTGCATAATTCAAACCAATCCCCCCCGATTCGGACTAAGCTAATTAATTAAATTTTTATTTATTTTTTTGGCTTGGCTTGCTCTTTCTGTTGAAATGTTGTTTAATTAGTCGAGTCGCATCCACTAATGTCACTTGGGTCATAAAATCGTTAAGCCCATCAAATCATTAAATGCGTGGCCAGGTTAAGTTGATGGCTTTCTGATAGTTGACATGAGTGGTCCAAAATGGAGTGAGTAGCCAACACTCTCAAATATTCTCTTAAATTTTTTCAACTTCTTCTTAAATTTTGGTTGTTGTTGTAGAAGCAACAAATCAAATGGTTTTTAAAATACTTCAGATACAGGCATATTAAATTTTTGATATTTAGTTCAGAGACTGAGGCTTAGCGCAAAGATAAGAGACGAGACTCCAAAGCAGTTCAGAGAGCTTAACAAAGACGCTGCGCCAAACGACCGAGATTTGGTTTTGGTCGGTTGGCTGAGCGCTGACGTTGCCGTCAGCATTGGGCTGGCGATTGTGTTGGCGTTGCCAAGACTATAAAAGCATTCGGATCTTCAGAGCATATTAACAGTATAAATTAGACAATTTAAGCAGCATGTTCAAATTTGTAAGTAAAGTGAAAAACTAGCCAAAAATCCAAATCAAAATGGAAATACAAAAGTGTGCGGAATTTGAATGAATAAGGTTGATTGTTTCAGACGTTTTGCCTGGTCGCCGCGCTTTTGGCCTTTACCCTGGCCGATAACATTAACAAGGATGCAGAGGTACTGAGCTTCAAGAATGAGGAATCCGATGCCGAGGGTAATTATGCCTATGCCTTTGAGACCTCTAATGGCATCCAGCAGCAAGAGAGTGGCAATGGAAACGGTGTAACTGGCAGCGTTGAGTGGGTAAGTCCCGAGGGCGAGCGATTCGTATTGACCTACACAGCCGATGAGAACGGATTCCAGCCACAAGGATCACATATTCCCACACCACCACCCATTCCAGACGCCATCATTCGTTCCTTGGAATACATTGCGGCTCATCCTCCACAAACTGCCAAGTAATTCTCAAAAAAACATTCGCCGTCTGCCTAGTCAGCTAAACTCTACTCATTATTGTTAAATATATATATATTTTTTTTTTTTTTGATGCTTCTTGCATTATGGCAACTTGTACATAAACATATATAGTTTAAATAGACTCGAAAAAAAAACAACAATGCAATCCCACACTAAAATAAAAAAAAATAAGAACCAGACAGCCTAGCGATATGCAACTTTTTTTAAGAGGAAACAAAAAATATTTTCAGCCCATAAATGGTAATTTTTGTTGTTTTGTTTCGTTTTTTCATCATTAACAAAAAGTTGAAAACAAAAAAGAAATATGGTAAATTATTTATTCAATATCAGACAAAATGCAGGGCCAACTACTCTGCTCAAGTTGTTTTGTCTTTTCTTGAAATGCCATTTCCATGTAAATCTTTCAGAAAGAGTCTAAAAAAAGAAGAAAAAAAATGTTATGCAATCTTTGACACTGAACCGAAAAGTAATGAAGCTGCCCAAAAAAAAAAACCAACTGGTTTTGTGGTTCAGCGACCGCTGAGCTTATCTCTTTTTTTTAGCACTTTCCCTATCGATACAATTCTTGAGAGGAAACATGCGCTGTTGCCAACTTGAAAGCCGCAGGCGTCAGCTGCCAAATGTGGCTTTTTATGTAGGTCAAGCGAGCTTGAAACGGAGTCTCCGAATTGTTAAATGTCGACCAATTTTCTTGGTGGTCATTGCCAGCCATTTGGGGCAAGCTGAGAAATCATTAAGTTCAATTGCTTGGGTAACCTGTTTAATGTATCCTTCAGTTGCCCCTCTGCCCCCACGATTAATGTCTTTGGGGCTTACCAAAATATCTTGAAAAAATTTATACATATATAAAAAAAGATATAAACGAGTAAATAACAATTAATATACACAAAAAAAGAAGCTGAAGTTTTGTAAGATGATAGCCAATATTGTGTGGTAAGGCCGGCCGCTTATACATTAACGTATTTCATACTGCAATTGGTGGTGCCTTGTAAGTAAAATTATATCTGCTATAGCTTGCTCTCTTTAGCCTCGCGGGCTTCTCTTTGACGCGCCGCTGCGGCAGCTGCTGGGCCAAAGCGTTGAATGAATTGATTGACGGTCTCTTGAATCAGCTCGGGATTGTTGATATGCAAGTGGTGAGTGCCCTCGGCCTCTAGGTATTGGAAATTGGGCTTTTTCAGCAACACCTCGAGCACTTCATCGTAGTACTTTTTATCCTCGAAGTAAGAGGACTGCTTGCCCTTGATGAACAGATAGGGGCACTGGATGCGATTGGCCATTTCCACACAGAGTTCCTGGGAGCCGATTGCGTAGTTGTAGAATTTGAGGCGACGATCACGACAAAAGAAATATTTATCCGGATATTTGCTAGACTTTTGGATATTACGGGCCAGCATGTGCTTGCAGTTCTCCTTGTTGACGGAGTGGAAGGTGCCAATGTAGACACGTTCTATCAACTCGTCGTAGGAATAACTGGGCGGTTCGCTTTTTCTGCGATTGCGTTCATCTTCGCGTAGAAATTCATCCAAGCGAGTTTCCATGGTGCGTATGACAGCCGGATAGGGTCGCTGGTGGGGCTTGAGGGCGTCTAGGCCGATTACCATATCGACCTTATCGGGGAAGACGGCAGCAAACACAAAGCAAATGATTGAAGACATGGAATGACCAATCAGCGATACCTTTTGCCATTTGTATTGCTTCATTATCAGACGTATCACATAGAGATTGTCCACAGAGTTGTAGTAGCAGCCATCGGGCAGACGACTAGATAAACCATGTCCGGGCAAGTCTATCGATAGGAAGGCCACTTCTGGCGGCAGCAAGGGCACCAGTAAATCAAAGGTGCCTGCATTGTCTTGCCAGCCATGCAGACCCAAAATGGGCTGGACATTTTGTGGGCCAAACCATTTGCCGGCTATGTGGCCCCAGGGCACGGCAATCGTAATCTCAGCAAACTAGAAAATAATAAAAATGTAAAGCCCATAAGAAAAAGCTCAAGGGATCAAAGTACACTTACATTTCGGGTGGGTGGCTCTCCTGTCAAGTCTCCTGCATGCCGGTAACGTTGATTGGTGTCAATGTGATGTGTAGTATTTGAATGACCTAAGGTATCCATGTTATTACGTATCGACACTGCGAAGATTCAAAATGAAATGTTGCAGTTGAATTCTAAAATAATTATAACGTACTTTGAGCAGCAATTCAAGCACTCATCTTATCAGTTTAAGAGATTAGAATTGTTCCACTCAGCGCAATTTAACTGCGATTAAGGCAAACTTCACGAAAATAAACATTCTCAAGCCTTTTGAATTTAGAGTACAATATTTAATTATAGAGAAAGAGAGGATGAAAGTGCTAATAAAACTGACCAGCTACAATTTGGTAAGAATGTATTGGACGCCACTGCAGCCCCTTCCGTTTTAAAATGGCTCAAAGGTCAAGGCATTAGGAACAAATATCTTCTTATACTTTCATGGGTCATTACTCACTTTGTGTCAATGCCGTGACTAATTTTGTGTCCGCCATTAATTAATTTATAAATTTTAATTTATTTTAAGAGTAGTTTTGATTAATTAACCGCTAAATTAAAGCAAAATAAAAAAAAATGAGAAACAAACAGAACAATAGTTGCTAAATAAAATAAATTGTGAGTAAACAGCTGATTTATGCGGCACCAAGTCTGCAAGAGTGAGCGAGCTAGCAAATCTACAAACTATAGAGATGGAACTTTCATCCATTTATAGAGATGGGCGCATGCACGATTTTTGTGTGAGCAAAATTTAATGAAATTTATTTTAATACAAATAAATCTTTTAATATTTAATGAGAAAATTATATACAAAATAGTTTTGAAATATGCATCATATTAGATTAATTTGACTGAGCTCCCATCGTATTAGCAACACACGTCTCACCTTATTTGGCCATCTCTAGATTTGATTTTAAACTACCATCTTAGTGTTGTTGGACTTTTTTTTGTTGCTCTTGCAAACGTAATTCGCAGAGATTCCATGAAATGTAAAATTCGTATCCGTTGGCTAAGGTGCAAAGTCTAAAACATGAAGCAGTGAATTTCTTTAGTGACAAAATTTAGATTTAGTTCCTAATTCAACCCAATGCAATAAGGAAGTGACTAAGAAGAACAGTAAAGAGAAATCCAATTGATTATTTAATAACAAGAAGAGGCTATAGATAATATATAAATAAATGAATCTTCAGAAGGGTCTGCGCTCTTTGGCCCAGCTGGGCAGCGTGACAACCGTGCGAAAGAGTTCCTCCAATGCTTTGAGGGTGGCCAGCAAACATGTAAGAATGAGCTTGCTCTTTTGATTTGAAGTTTTATAATGTGTGTTTTTTTCTATTTCACCATAGTTTGATGAGGTCACAATACCCATGCCCTGGGGACACTTGGCGGGCAAATGGTATGGCCCTAAACATGTGCGCCCTATCGTAGGTCTCCATGGTTGGCAGGATAATGCAGGAACCTTCGATACTCTAGCCCCACTACTACCCTCACATGTGTCCTTCCTCAGTTTAGATGCTCCGGGCCATGGCCTGTCATCTTGGATGCCAGAAAGTATGGTCTATCACTCCATTGACTATGTAATGCTAATGCTGCGACTGATGGATGAATACAATTGGGATAAGATTTCACTTCTTGCCCACTCGATGAGCTCTTTAAACGGCTTTGTGTTCAGTGCTTTGTTTCCCGACAAAATCGACATGTTCATTGGCCTGGATATCCTAAAGCCACCGATACGTAGTCCCAAGGCAATTGTTAATGCCTTGTCCGAGCGTCTGGTGGGTCAATTAAAAATCGAAAAGCGAATACGCGAGGGCTCCGAACCACCATCCTATGAATGGGATCAATTAGTAGAGAAATTACACCAGGGCTCAGAGAAATCTGTGTCCATCGAAGCCTGCAAATACCTCCTGCAACGTAATTGCAAACCCTCCAGCCACGAGCCGCACAAGTATTACTTTGCCCGGGACAATCGCCTGAAGACCTCACAGTTTTATACCCTTTCCATTGAAATGGCCCTGGAGATGGCTTCCCGTATAAAATGCCCACACTTATTCATTAAAGCCCTGGAGGCTCCGTACTACGAGAAAAAGGAATATTACGACGCCACCTTGTCGGTCCTCAAGAATAATCCACTCTTCGAATATCACGAGGTCCATGGCAGCCATCATGTCCATCTCAACGAACCTGAGAAAGTGGCACCCATCATCAATTCCTTCATCAACCAACATCGACCCTTATGAGAAGAGGAGTATTACGAGTTATCTAAGGACTGTCACAATCAATCAGAGGCTTAGCCCAAACCAGTTCAACCAACATCAATCCTTATGAGAGAGTTCTCTGAGGACCCAATCCAACCCAGTTCAAAGGAGAGGTGAACCCATTTTCATCTCTTTCAATAAGAAACAACAATGATATTTGATTCTAATTAATACATTTATGTACAATTGATATTGAGTATAACATAAATTTTAAGACTATTTTAGTTTTTTGTTTTTTTTTTCTATGGAATTTTTAAGCGCTGCCGCAAAACTTAGAAACTAAAATCAATCAAATCTCTACACACACATTTACCATATTTGTAGGATTTTTTGTTTATGATTTGATTAGTTGGATGACAGTTTCAATAGGTACTTCCTTTTCTGTTTGTATATACAAAAGAAGCAAACAAAAGAAAGAGAATAATAATTTGGTTTATGCACGGCACAAAAATGAAATAGTAAAAATTATTCAAATATCTCTGAATCAAATGAAATTATTATTTTATAGATAGTTGCTGTTTGTTTGTTGTTATCTAAAATCTAAAATATGTTTTATATATATAGTTTTTCATACTTGTTAAATATATATAATAATATTTTAAGTTTTGTTGTTTAAATTTTTATTTCTTTTTTTGATAAATCAGTCAGCGCCAGAAAAATAATTCCAACCTTGGAAAGCACACAGAATCCAAAGACAATAGTTCTATAGTTTTGGGACACGGAAAAAAACACTTCCGATAATAACAAGCATTATTATTATTTTTTTTAATGGATTTAAAATCTATTTCGAATCTATGATGAACAAATTTTTTCATACCTTTCGATTGGGTTGTGTGTTTGCATATAAAGCATAATCAACAATTGCTTTAACTTGTGTGTATGTGTGTGTGTTTTTAAATGGAGAGTTTTTGCCTTTCATTAAGATTCAAATTTTTTTATCGAAAAATATATATGTTTTGTATATTGATGTATATATATATATATAAATATGTATATATGCCTGAATATACCTCATTAAAATAATTCTTTAATGATAAATAAACATTTGTAAATAGTTTATATATTTATAATCTACTTCAACTACAAACTACTAGACATATATGATTATTTCTAAATATATATATATATCCATAAATCAATTGTACGATACAATAAGCGGAAATTGTGCATTTCTCGGTAGCGAGTTGGTTGCAGCCTCATCCGCTTCCTTATTTAAACATTGTAATAAGACAACAAATTAGATTCTATTCTCTAGGTACAATAAATACAATCAATAAATAAGTTAAGTTTTTTTTTTGTTTGTGATTTAAGTTAATTTCTTAAAAAGAAAAATGCCTTGCAACATTTAGATTGAATTTCGTTTTTTGGAGTTTTGGATTTTGCTTTGTTTTTTTTTTTTTTTTTACTTAAAGTCCAGCAATAATTTTAATATATACAGAGATAGAGAGAGAGATTATTATGAAGGCTTCGGAACCAATCAGGCCACTGGTGAGGAGTCACCTTTCATGTCGCGTTCGCGAAAGAAGCCGCGCTCTGTTTTGCACTCGCGTATGGTGACTGTTTCCAAGTTGACGGTTACATCGGTTATAACGACGCGATTGGATATGTTGCATTTGGCAGGCAACCAGAAGCGTGGTGGCAAAGCGCGCGGTGAGAGGGGAGTGATTTGCTGCTTTTGAGCTAGGGCAATGGGGCCTTCCAGTTTTGTTATGTTGTTGTTTTCGTTTGGAGATTCCTCTTCATCTTCTTCTGGACATGAGGCGGGCTCGGTTATTTCAGCCTCTGGTGGCTGCAACAATTCCGGTTTAAGTGGCGTAGCGGACTCGTTTGATTTGGTTGGCTCTAGCTGCTTGGGTAGGGGGGCCGGGCCATCGGGTGATGTCTTAATGGTAACACCAATTTTGCCGGATTCCTTGAGAACTTCAGCCTTGCGCTTGGTGCCGATAAGCGGCTGATCTTCAGAGCTGGATGAATTGGTGTCGGCTTCCGGCACAAAGGAATGATGCGTGGAACTGCTATTGGATGAGGAGCTGTGGTCCATGCGCTGACGTTTGGATTCATGATGGTGGTGGTGGTGGTGTGTGAGCGGTGATTCAGAGCGACGACCGAGATTACGTTCGGACTTTATGCTTTGGTTATGATGATGATGGTGGTGGTGGTGATGATGTTTCTTTTCCTTTTCCTTTTTGTCGCTTTCGAGGACAGCAGCGGTTGAGGTTGATGCCTGATTGGCATCTACATCATCGCCAGTAAACGTATATTCATCTTCCTCAGATTCAGGCTCCGGATCGGGTTCTTTTTCCTTCTTTTTTAGGCCACGTTTCGAGGGCGTGCCCGAAGATTTGTTGCCCTGCTCGTAGATGTCAATCAGCCGACGATCTAGAATGTTTACCTCGGGCTCCCAGGTGTTGTAGCGTGGGTTCCAGCCCTTCCACTTGACACGGTACTCCACAACACCCTACAAAGAATACAAAAATATTTAGTTTTTTTTTTTTAATTTTCGTTTTCCACCTGGTGCCATCTTCATTGCCATGATGGTAAAAATAGTTGATAAATAATTTTGGCGCGTACTAAAAAGGTGCAAGACTAATTGATTTTTCATAGGGGCAGAGGCCCACACAATAACAAAAACAACACACGCCAAACGCAAATGGTGGTTGCAGTTGTGCCCGCAGCAGCTTAAATGGCAGCACAGCGCAGCTGCTACGCCAGCAGATGGCCTCTGCTAGGACACATGTGACCTTGTAATTTTGTGCTGCGCATATTTGCGTTTGCAGTTGCATATTTTTTCATTTAAACTAAGTGTTGTTTATGTTATGTTTTGTTAAAGTTTTATTTACGTTTGCTTTTTTTTACCTTTCTAACGCGTTTGTGGATGATTTTCTCGGCAGCATAGACGCGATCGTCACTGCTGCCCATTGTGCCGTCTTTACCAATTTTCGGGCTTTTCTATTAAACTCTTTACTTGAATAATAGTTGCACTCTTTCAGTGTTAACAAAAAACGGGTAGATTATTATTATTTTTACACTTTTTGCGCGTTTTTTCTGTTTCTGCGTTCGTAAATAGGATGTTAGTTGAAGAACAACTCTGCGCAGAGTTGCAAAAATGCTTATGAGACTGGTAACCTTAGAAATGAGCGAACAATTGAACTAGTGAGTGAAATGTTCAGTGTTAACAACACTGGCTCGTTAAATCAATTTTCTCAATAGATAACGTTAAATATTTAAGACTTCTTGATTCGTTCAATATTGTATAAATATTTTCAGAGATATTTAATAAATATTTTCTGTAGGTCGTTTAAATAAAATTATTCCATATTTGAATTGCGCGCGCTTCTTATTGAGCTCAAATGAAAACCGAGATTTTTTAGTACGTTCTGCAGTGGGCCGAAAATGTTTGGTAGGCCTTAAAAGATACTACATGACCACACTGGCGTGAAGGATAACTGCAGGTGTGTACGTTTCGCGGAGTGTGTGTTAGTGTTGTGTTAAAGTGTTTTTATACGGAACATATTTATGTTCATAATAATATTAAAAATGATAATGTGATAAGGCACACACAAAGGCACACTTGAAACGAAGCGTAGGCGTGCTAAAAACTAATTGTGCCCAAAATAACTAACAACAAAAATGTGAACGGAAATATTGCCAACACTCGCACACACAAAACACATATACGCATAATATAACAACAACGCTGCCGCCAACTCACACACACAATGACCCACAAAGGATATCGAGCTGTGCCCCCCGCCGCCCAATTTTCCATTGTTGTTGTTGTTGCTGCTTGTGCTGCTGCCGCTGTCGTTCTCAATTGGACCTTTGTCGTCATAGATTGAAATGTATGCTGCCTGGATGGCACTAAGGATGTTGGCATTTGTGTACGCTTGGTGGGCCAGCCGCAACTGCCGCTTCGGATGTGGGTGGGGAAGCATTGAGCGCCCAGCTAATTAGTAATGTGTTGTAGTTGTAGTGCGATGCTTTTTTTTTATTTATGCTGTGATACCAACCAAAATCAACAACAACAACAGGAATAAGAACAACTAAAACACCAATTAAAGAAAGGAAACCAAAAACCACAAACAAAACGCAATATTTTCGCTGACGCAAATTTAAATGGAAATGTCAAGGAGCAAAAACTTTGAGACTAAATGAAAACACTTAAAAACTAAATTAAAAAAAATAAAAGCTTTAAGAAAAAAAAAGAAATTTATATAAAAACAACAACAAAGTGTGGAGCAAAATCTACCAAGCAAAAAATTAATTAAATTACGTGAAAAAAGCACCAATTACCACATAAATAAATTATTTAATATTTTATAAACAATAATAATTATTAAACAAAAAAACAAAAACAAAACAAAAATGTAGACATTAGTTAGTTGAAATTTACTTACATTAATTAACTAGTGGCTTTAAACAAAACACCAAGCAACCAAACTAAAAATAACAACAAAAATCAAACAAAGTTCAATTCGACAAAAAATTAAGAAGAAGAGAACAGATAACGGTAACTAACGAATATACGTTTAGGGAATTTAAACATAAATTAAGGCTTTAGGCGAAATACATAAAAATAAGCTTAGTAGAAGAAGGAAAAAAATATATATATAAATAATTCATAAATGCTGGTAAACAGCAAATAGAAAAAGTAGAAGAAGAAGAAGACAAAAAGCCCTGAAGCTACACAATTCATTCAGAAAACGTGCCATAAAACCGGGCATAAAGTGTAAAAGAGTAAACGACAGAGCGAGAGAGCATAACAAATTTGACATCCTGCGGCAAATGTCACAGGGAGAAGGCTTTTGAAAGCTCAGGATAAAAGTTGTACTCAACGTATGACAAAAAAAGCTTTAGGATAAAAACAGCTCACAAAAACAAACAGGTGAGTTGCCAATCTCAAAGGAAAACAAAAGGCAGTGTTGGAAAATGCAGCAAACTGTTATTTGCTTTTTTCCGTTAGACTGAAATGTACGGCGACGATGCAAGTAGCATGAGTGATGATGTCTTTGAGGATGCGGAAACAACACAGGCCCGCATCGAGGAGCTGCGGCGTCGTCCCTTTGGCGATGGCTGCTACAATCCGCCCGCTGCTCCCGTCTCCGCCAGTGCCTCAACGACCAACCCACATCATCACTACCACAGCCAGCAGAGCTTAACGGCCAGTCATCACTACGACGACACGATCATGGCCCCCGTACAGCGCACAGCCTCACCCAGTGGCTATCCCGGCTATCGACCCTCCAGAGAAGCCCTGCAAATGTATGCCTACGGCAGCTCGGACTATGCCCTAGAAGATGACTACGATGATGGCTGGCGTTCGTATCGCTACGATGAAGTTGATATGCATCAGGCTCCCGCCCACTTGCAGCCCTTCGATGACACTGTCAATCACAAGACAATTCTCCTTGGCGACTCTGGTGTGGGCAAAACCTCCTTCCTAGTCAAATACAATACGGGCGAATTTCGTTTGGGTTCCTTCTCGGCCACCGTGGGCATAGCTCTGACGGTGAGTGACTCATTTTACCTTTTCATTAGGCAGCTGCATGCGGTGACCCCAGTCAAACAATACCGACCTTGACCATGCCCCTGACATGGCTTGGCTTTGCCTCGCCTACGCATTCAAGTCTCACCCACGCATGTCTGCAAATAAAACCCTGCGTGGATTCACTGGCTCCGAGCTATCACAATTTACATGTACCCGTAGAAAAAAAAAAAAAAACAAAAAACACTTTTTAATTTCGTTTTTCTTTTTTGCTTTTTTTGGTTTATGTAAATTAATTTTTTTACACAAAGCCACAGTGAAAAGCTGCATAGCGAAAGTTTTGTAGTTTGCCGATTGTAAAAGAGTTTGAATAATTTAGCGTTTCATGTTTTAAATTAGTTTACACGGCTGGCAACTCTGTTTTAAATTAATTGTAAATGCACTCAGGCATGTCCACTTGCATGAATGTGTGTGTGTGTGTTTTGAAATAAAAAGCAAAATTGTGAAATTCTGAAAATATTGCAAACTTTATTTTGATGAAATCAGAAAAAAACAAAATCATTGATTTGCTATTAAACAAACAGCTGGGCTATTCTCACTTCATTTATCTAAATTGTCAAATTGTCTCAAAGCATTAATATTTCTGTCACTCTCTAATCAAATAAAGAGGAAATATATATATACATATATACATACATATAAATAAATGTATAAACAATGGCAGTAACAGCTGTTGGAGGAACCCTAATTTTCCCTTGAAATCACGCCAACATATTGTTCAGCCAGTCATCGTAATTATTATACAGATTTTGTTGTTGTTGTTCTTTTTTGTGGTTATTGTTTTTATTTTGGTTTTCATGTACAGTTATGGCAATTATGCTTTGCTCGTTATTTTTAGAGCTCGCAAATCTCTGCACGCATTGATTTTGTTTGTGTGTGTTTTTCTCTTTTTTTTGCGATTGTACCGTTAAAAATAAACGCAGCTGGCCGTGACCGTCAGCGTTGGCGTTGACGTTGGCGTCAAACGGTTTTGATTGCCCAGCGCTGTGGTGTTGACATTTTTATGGCACTGTACTCCGTACTCTACGCGCCACCCAACAACCAAAAATAAAACCACACATAAATGCCACAAACATTGCAAATCCACAGGCCAGGCAAACACACACACACACATATAAATATGGACAGAAGTACGAAATTATGCAGAAAAGTTTTCGGACAGCATTGACGTTGACATTCATTTCGCCTAGGCGAAATCAACCTGTTGCTGCTTTCACTTTCACTCCACACGCATACCAGCACAGACCACAAACAGTCAGACACAAAAGCAACCCACGCACACATACATGAAACACAAAACCGCAGCAACAGCAGCAGCATCAGTAGCAGAGTAAGAACAAGCAGAAGCATCAGCAGCAGCAGCAGCATTGCCAAGGCAATGAAGTTCAAGTGCAATAATTTTCATAGTCTGCCCCTTTGGTCCGCTGGAACAAACTTTTGCACCTGAGCACCCACCCACTTCCACTCGCTGAGCATCATCTGTAAAGTCTTCGATTTCTAGGCCATTGAAACTCACCCACACAAACGCACACTCATAAAGCAGACAGAGCTTAAACCGAAGGCCTGGACCCGAATACACCAATTTATGCTCGGCTCTTCACTCGGAGCATTTGTTTTTGTTGTTTTATTTTTTTTTCTTTTCTGTCTGCCTTGGCTGCTGTGTGGGATCCTTGTTGGAGTTCAGTTTAGTTTCGAGTGTGGCTGCGTCCGTTTCGTGTTGGAATATTAAAAACGTTTCGCTTCAGGAAATTTTTGGTCTGTGTGAAATTGTGCACAATTTTGGAAAATAATTCGTGGTTTTTTGTGTTCTATTGAAACGCGCTTTGGATACTCGTCACTCTGACTGGGAAAACTGTAAAGTGAAGGCGACATTTGTGCTTTGTTGTCTGCTTTGAAGTTTTGCTATTGTTTTGCTTGTGATATTTTCGTTGCCCTTGTATTTTTATTTTTTGATAAAAACGACGCTTTGGAAATTCTCTTTGCACCCTCTTTGCACACGGCCAAAGTGGTTTTTGTTTTGTTTTTCGTAAATGGTTTTTGCTTTTTTTGGTATTTTTTCAATTTTCCATAAGCTTAGCCATTCAGAAAATTTGCATAGTCTACTTTTTGGGAACCATGGATACATTCATGAAAAATAAAAAAAATTAAATAAAATAAAATAGATTCCCTAATTTAATCAAAAAAAAAAAAAAAAAAAAACTTTCTATTTGAAATTGATGAAAGTCCATTTGAGAAAGTAAAACCAATTACTTTTAGCTGCCTTCCAGTCAATTTAATTGAGCTGATGCCATCCGCTTTGTGCCCAACAAATCGCTTTCTAATTAATTTAAAAGTTCTTACAATTCAGCTTAAAGCCCTTCTATTCTTGGGTCCAAACGGGCTAAAACCATTGATCTTTCATTTATTTTAAAAGCTCAACCAATCTGATGAGGAGTGAGTTGGTCTGGCCTACCAGATTTGAGATTCCTTAGAACAGAAATATAAATTTAATTCGCATTTATTTTTGATGTTTTATCAGCTGACAAATTTGGCGTTTTAACTTCTTTGCTTATCAAATTTGAAAATCATTACAGTCGCTTAGTCTGGTTGCGCTTACCACAGGTGTCCCATTTCGAAATTCACCCTAGCCTTGGGAATTCCTGGTAATCGGTTCAGGTTGTGTCATAGCCACCGCAAAACTTTGTTGACTACCGAGAGAGAGAGACTTTCGTCTAACATTTAAGCCGATTACTTGCTTAAATCTCTCTGGGGTTTTTTTTTTTTATGAACTCGAGAGCTGGAGAATAAAGCCATGCTGGGGGAATGCTTTCTTTGAAGTGTCGTAAGACTTATACTCTTTTTTTTTTTTTTGCTTAAATTAAATTATAAATAATAATCCTGGTATATATTTATTTATGCTCAGCCTTAGTCCAAATATAGAATTTGATATGACTAAGACTATATTACTTTTTCTTTCTTTAGTTATGAGGAATATGCTTAGGTGTCTCTCAGAAATGTTATGAAAAATTGTAAGAATTGATTGAGGAGTTTTGAAGAGTTAAAAATTATATAAAATACTTTGAGAAATATGTTTGATGGCTTGTAAGCTGGTTTCATTGTCCAACTGACCATCAAATGGCTGTTTCCTGTCATTTCATATCCTTTCCATTCTCTACTCCAGCTTCACGTACATTCCCCTTTTATATCTGTGGACTTATTTCAACGTTTGCCTGCTCGCTCATTTCCTCAAAAAACGGCATTTTGTAGAATCAGGAAACTATTGTATCGCAGTTTCCCCCCATTTTAGCTGCATGATTGAGCGCATGATTGACTGCGTGTGGAAATATTGACATGTGCATTTGAGTGTGTGCCTGTGGGTGTGCGTGTGGGTGTCTGCGTACAGGTGCAAGTTTATTGTGGTTTTGGTAGAGGGTGTTCAGGTCAGAGAATTTCAGGATTAAGTGGATTAAAAGTTGGCCTCAATTTTTCCCAAATTTATCAGTAGGGAATCAAGCTATTGGCTTACCATTAAAAGTTCCAAAGTTTTCTGTTTTTGGTCAAACAAATAATTAAAGAGCTTTTTCCTTTAGCTAGAGTAGCAGGGGTAAGTGAAGCGCACGAATATTACATGATGAAAGATCCAGCAGGGATATAAGAATTCCTGGCCTCAAAATATGCCAAGGAATGGTGAGAGTTCAGAGAGTTATAGATTCTTTCGACCTTACAGAATTCCATTATTAACAGATCTAATACTTTACTGATTCTAGGGATTTTAAATATATGAAAAGGGCTATAAGTTTACCATTAAAAGTTCCTAAGTTTTCCTGTTTTTTCTATCTAAAATAAAGAAAAGGAAAAATATAGGAAGCCCTAACAGAATTAGTTGGACTGGCTCGCGTTCAGAGAGTTATAGATTCTATAATGTTTGAGGTATTTAGACAAGACTAGTATTTTTTCGAGAGCTTCCAAGTTCGAGTTTTTCCAGACTTTCTCAGTCTGAACAGATTTTAAATTCTTAGTCAAGTGTTTATTTTTCTTAGAGCTTTGAAGTTTTGCAGACCTTCTCATTCTGAACCGACTTTAAAGTTGTTATTATTTTAAGCCAGATTTGTATATTTTTCAAAAGCTTTCTAGATATTTACTGAATACCTTTTTTTAAGTATTTACAATCAACATTTTTTTTCATTGCCCTCGATATTTTTAACAAAGCTGTCTAGCTTTAAATACCGTTAGTAAACAAGCTACTAGTGTGTGTGTGTGGGTGTGTTTGTCAGGATCTATGAACATGCCTTTGGAACACCCTTTAAAGGCAAATATTGACAAAGCCAACGTGTGCTCCCCTCACCCCATCTAGCCTGGCAGTCCGACAGTCTGGTTTATGCTTCCCTCATTCCTTGGTCCTTCGCTCTTCTTCTTCATGTATTCATGATTGGCCATACCGAGTGACTGCGAGTCTGTCTTTTTTTTCCTTTTTTTTTTTTAGGTAACTTAACACTCTTTTTGAAACTGGCCATCTGTGGGGCTTGTTGGATGGGAGGAGAGGACAAGTGAATGTCAGTCTTTCTCTTTTGATTCAGCAAGTGTCTCGGAGCTTAAGTTTTTCATTGTTGTTGGTACCTTTCGTAATTATTCTGGAATTTTTCCACTGTTGGCAGGTATTTTTCTTTTTGGGACACTCTTTTGAAGCATTGACAAATTTTTGATGGGGAAGCTTCATAAATTTTTATTTTCACCTTGCTCGGAAGCTAACTTTGTAATTGGAATGTCCTTTCCATTCACCGTTGCGAATGGCAACCTAATTGAAACTTTTTCATCATCATCAAACTGGACTAAACTTAATTAAATAATAAAACGAATAAGACGAAAAAGAAGATGAAGAAGAGAAAACTTTGACCAACACCTGAAAAAATACAAAAACAATAAAAATTTTAACTCAACAATAATTTAAATTAGATTTCGTTAAGATCATAATTAAGCTGATAGAAATAAATGCAGTCGAGACTTCCAGACACATTGCCAATTTCCCCAACCCAAAGGAAAAATGAAAAGCTCTTGAGTTTTATTGCTTTTAAACTTTTGGCGAGGCACGTCTACGCACGCCAGATGGCCGAATTGACCTCCATTTAAGGATCATTAGGCTAAAAGAGCAAACTTCAAATTGCCCAGACAGTAACAAACTTTTCCATAGTTCTAATAAAACTTACAGGTCAAAACGATAATCAATTGCCAGCCTGACCTGACCAAGGTGCCACTGTCTGAGATTGCGGTTAATTTTATGGAAAAGGGTTACCCTTATTTTATATACTCTGTCTGTGCCTATTGATGAATTTCAATTTGGCTTCGCAAAGCAAATCAAATTAGCCGGGACCAAGTCAAAGTAATTTTGGGTCTCACAGAAAAAAGAAATTGCAAGCCAAGTAAACAGAGAAAGAGAGAAAAAAACTGAGAGGAGTTGTGGCCCTAATAAAGTAGAACAAACAGAGAACATTAGAGGCAAAGTGCCCTGGGGCCAGTTGGCAGCGGTGTCGAGGGAATCATCAGCGTATTTAACGCCAGTTAATCATGAGCTGGTTAGTAAACATTTCGCGCTTTTTATCTACCTCTCCCACCGGCAGAGCTTTATTTTGCGCTCTCTCTCTCTCTCCATCTGTCTCGCTCGCACATAATTAACCAGAAATTTGCTATACAGCTGCCGTCAGTCTCAAGCGAGGCCGTGTGTATGTGTGTGTGTGGGTGTTTGTATTTGTCAGCCTTGGTGGGCTTTGTGGTTGCTTTGTTGCTTGTTCAGACAACTGTTGATTTAGCTCACACATACACACACACATACACTCACACCCACACCAGCTAGATTGCCTCCATTTTGTGAAAAGAGGGAAGCTAAAACCTTTTGGGCATTTTTGGGTATTCTGTTTCAATTTCTGTTTTTGTTGTCAAAGCAATTAAATTCAATTTGCACCTGTAAAAATTTTCATGCATTTTAATTTCCCTGGCAATTCTGAGACCCGGACAAGTCAGCCCTCCCCTTGTCTATCCGGGTTAGCCGAAAAAAAAAAAATATCTCTATGGAATTTTAATTTGGTAGCATTTAAGCCTCCAGCCTTGTTATGACTGACCAGGCTTATCAAACATTTTTTGTTCTCTTGTTTTTTACACTTTTTTTTATTTGCTTAGCGAGAAATAGTATTTTTGTTCTGATAAAAAGTTGATCAACTAAACTTATGTTGTCTGTTTCGAAACGAAGTTTTGGTTTCTTTACCAAGCGCCAAATACTGGAATCTTAACGAAATGAAAATACTATTAATGAAATAGCTTAAATCTAATGAATTATTAGATACAAATATTAGCAAAATCCGATCCATAGTTTTATCGGTTACCTTGAAATTTGATATAGAAGCTTAACTTACTTAACCCACTTAAAAATTAAACGTTCAGGTCTATTTTTTTCATGGAATTCTATAGTATTCAGAGTCTATTCTTTTCTTTATTAAACCCACTTTTAAACCAGAAGTTCATGTCTTATTCTTTATAGAATCTTAAGATACTTATTTCCTATTCTATTCTTTTCCTTAGTGAACCCAATCAAAAAGTACTTAAAGCCTTATCTTGTTCTTACTTAACTCACTTTATAATCCAAAGAGCACATCTATTTCTTCTTAGAATCTAAAAGTATATGGAGTCTATTCTTTTCCGTACAGAACCCAACTTATTCTCGGAAGTTCATGACTAATTCTGTATAGTATCTAAAAGTACTTATAGCCTATTCTTTTTCTAAATGACCCGAATTTCGAATCCAAAGGTCAAGTCTATTTCTTTATAGAACTTAAAAGTCTACAGAGTCCTTTCTTTTCCAAACCGAACCCTCTATATAATCCTAAGTTAGTGTCTCTTTCTTTAAAGAATTTAAAGATATTTAGAGTCCGTTCCTTTTATTACAGATTTCACTTTGTTATCCACAGTTCAGGTCTATTTTTTTATAGAATCTAAAAAGATTTGCAATCTATTATTTTCTATATTATTAGTAAATTCTTAGATGGTAAGTTTATACACTAGAAGTATCGAATCATCCCTAGAAAATATCTTTTTTCAATTATCCTATGAAGCCACTTTAAAAGCCAGAGCTCATTCCAATTTTTATGGATTTTAAATATATACTTTTTCCTATTTTTATGCAATTTTCTTTCCTTGTAAATTAGTTTTCTGCTCTAGAAATATCGAATCATTTTGTCGATGATCCTGAAACTTGAGTAACTGACTTGATAAATTCTTGTCAACTCTTAAACTGCATTAGAGACTTATGGACTTGCTGGCCTTAATCGAACCTAAAAAAAAAAGTATTCAATATCTCCTCATAATCGGGCCTCGTTTTCCTCTGCTCTTGAGTCATCTTTCACTTTTATTTTAGCTTATCTCGTTTATGGATTTTGATGAGTTTTGTTTGTAAAAGAAAACATGAATCAAGTGGGGGGAGGATGTTGTTGTTAAAAGTTTCGTCAATGGTCCCAATCCCAGGAAGAAAAAACTTGGCAGGTGGTCTTGATTTTGCTTGTATCGACTTACTGATTAGGCATATTTCCTGCGGCCCACTGAGTCCCAAAGAGATCCGAAAGAAAAAAAAGAAAATACTGCCTAAGCAAACTTCCGCTCAAACTGAGAAATCCTTCTTTCGTTTTGGGCAAGTGGAAAGAGGGAATAGGATGTGTGACCCTCGGGGGTATTTCAGGGGTGGCTTGTTAAAGGGTCCAAGTCACCCCCAGTTGAACCGAATATCGATGCTGTTGATGAAATTTCAAACTTCTTTTGAATTTTTGCTCTTCACGTCTGTCAATATTTTTCATACACAACTTTATTTATTGATTATTTTGCCTTGAAATATATCGAAGGTTGGGTTGATTTTATTTTACACATAAAGTATCGTTTACCCTTTTGCAGCGCCCACACAACTTTCTGCCCCCGTTGAGTTGGCACTACGTGTTCAAAATAGAATTGTGGCATTATTTTTTTTTTATTTTGAAATCCTCATTAGGCAAACGTCAGACGGAAAGCACACAAATCAAAAAAAAAAAGAACAAATTAAAGTTACTTTAAATAAAAAGTGGTTTCAAAAGGAAGAATGCGTCGTCAACAGACCCGGTATCGCTCGGATTCGGTGACCAGCGGCGGTCGTAAGCCCTCAATCACACCGAATGTGGTGATATCGACAAATGCCTCACCCACGCGTCGTGAGTCTCTGGTGAAGCCCACCTGGCAGCATATCACACCTGGCCAGTTGCCGCCCAAGACGCTGGACAAGATCAATGGCATAGCCTCGGATGACTCCGACGACGATGGCTATCCCCGACGACGGCCCAGTGTGATTGTCCATCAGCGGCAGCAGTCCATCTCCCAGCAGCCCCTGTTGCCGGAATATATGTCAGCAGCCTCGCTCTACCAGGAACGTCAAATGGCAGCCACCAGCTCCAGCTCGGCTGGGGCCAATGCTCAGGCTGGGGCTGGCAATGGTTTCAAGGCACGCCTCAGCAGTGGCCGCTTGAGTGGAGCCTTAGAGCAGCAGCCACTCTTAGACACCGGAGGAGACTCTGGCGGCGGTGGTGGCGGCGGGGATGGTAACATGACTGTGGCCAACCCAAATCTGGGTCCTGGAGCCGACAGCGCCAGTGCCACGCTCTGCAAGTCGGCCGGTCGGGCCCTCATACGCATGATATCCGCCACACACACCAGAGATGAAGACGAGGATTACGAGATAATGGGCAAGGTGAATCCATAGTTTCAGTCAGCGTACGAAGAAAAAGCATTTCAAATTCAAAAGAGATTATCATTATTTACCTGTGGCATCAAGTTTACATATATATTTTTTTTTTTTTTCTTTCATTCACTTCACCCAGCCCAAAAGTGTCTGCGTTGCCCCAAATCCTAAGTTTATTTCCTTTTGGTCCCCCGCTCAATTTGATTTATGTATATCCACTTTTATTTGTATTTTTTCAATTCCCTGAAATTCGAGTCTCTCTCTCTGTGAGTCTCTCTGTGTGTGTTTACGACTTTGGTTTTTTTTATTTTTATTTGCACTTCTCGAGAAGAAGACTCCTCACTTTTATCAGTCAGCGCGTAGACGCTTTTTACGATTTCGTCATGTAATTTCCATAAGCACACCGAATGCAACACTCCATAAAATAAAAAAGCCAACTGGCAAAAGAAAGAATGAAAGTTCAAAATAAAGTCATTAAATTCAATCAAGCGCAAAGTGTGAAGGAAATTAAATATTCCCATTAAATGGAAAGAAAGAGCTGGAGTGTTGGGTCCTTTCAGGCGTATGTGGCAGCCAGTTTAAATGGTTGCATATTTTTTTCAAAGAGAAAATTAAAATTCCTAATTTGTTTTATTTTATTTTGCGGCTTCCGGAAGCACACCCAAGGCAAACAAGTAAAACTTTTTTCTGCTAAATATAAATAAAAATATATAAAAAAGGGGAAACCACACCGACTTGAAAGGATTTCCCAAACTAAAACTAATTAAAGGTCAAAACTTAGTTTGTACCAAGTTGGGTGTTGCTTAGTTTTGTCTCGAAACTATTTAAAATGAAACTTGAGTCTTTGGTTTTTTGATAACCTCAAAATGGCCACAAAATCTCTGTAAATTCTGTCATCTCATTATTTCTCCACAAACTTATTGATCCGCTTATTTGTCGGGCATTTATTTTTACATTTGTGCCCATGAAAAAAGTTTTGAGCTTTGCTTGAAATTGTTTGTGAATTTCACAAGAAAAAAGATTATCTTTAAATTTATACAATTCTGACACTTAAAAGGTCCTTAAGCTTATCTTGTTTCCCCGGGAAATCAGGGTAGCCTTCAGAGAATCCCAAGTTAAGCTGAATTAGTCAATACCTCCAGACAAAGTGGCTATTTAAAATTTAATTGATTTGTAAATTGGTACAGACCAGAGCGACCCGCTATATAGCTTGCAAGCCTAAATGGCGTTTAGGGATATCTCCGTTAGTTCCTGACCAATATCAATCAAATTAGATATTATGATTACTTATAAATAGATAAACTTGTCTATCAAATTTCACCTGGATCGTCTAGTCTTTAGTCTATGAAATCATTAATCAAAGAAATATGTATTTACATAGAAGAAATAGTCTACTTCCCTCGTCTTTAAGTTAAAGTTTTGTTAATAAACTAAAGTTTTTCAGAACTTAAAAGATGCCCTTTTTTTCTGCAAATTCCAACATTTTCTGCCTCAACATTTTTTTTTCTAAGAATGACAGCCACTAATATTCCCTTGAGATCTTATGTTTTGCTATAGAATCAAGCAGAAACCATTAGCAACTTTTTCACAGTTTCACCAACTAGACTAAAAATTTTGAAACAAAAATTATAATTTCTAAGACATCCTTCCTATTTTGTGCCACTTCCTTTTCCTTGAAGCAATCATTCACCATCATCATTATAATGAATTACTTAAAATTTTGCTGTCATGGCAATTGTAGCCTCTCCTTTTTTGCATCCATTAAGGATGCCTTTATTTCACTTGTTGCCCTTTTAGCTCTTTGCCACCCACGTAAATTCATTGGAATTATGATAAAGTGAGGTTATGAAAATTTCAGTCTATTCAAATAACTCAAACACTTTTATAAATATTTAATTTTTGCGGCAAACGGAATTCTATTTACATTTTCCCATTAAAGTTCCTTCCTTCTATTATCCAAACAAATATTTAAATTTACGTATTAAATTAACTTGCACTTTGACTCAATTTAAAGTTATCTTTATTTATTTAATTTTTTTTCCTTTTTTATTTTAAATGCAAATCATGTGAATTTGAAAAGCTGGTAAATAATTGAAAATGTGTGAATGGCTTTGGTTTATTTATTTATGCATACGTTTGCGACTTTTTTTTTTTTTTTGGAAATTTACAACATTCATTCACTTAAATATTTGAACAAGCCAACATTTTGCAAGCCGGAAAAATTTATGGTGAAACTAGTAAAACTCGGTGAAATTCTCTGCGGCAAAAGCGAACGCAATTCGTTGAAGTATTTATTTATCTTTTCCTCCTTTTTTTTTTTGTTTTGTGAAGCAAAATTGTAGTCAGTTTTGAGATAAAAAGAATAGTGAAGAATTTCCTAGAAATCAAGAAGGATTACTCGAATTTCATAATTCTTTTGTTTTGACCCTTAATCTTTCCTGGAATTCCATAGCAAATTAAATAGTATGAAAACATTTAAGCTTCCTCCCATCCTTCCATTTTTCGTTTATTTTTTATTGTGAAAGGTAAAACATGACTTTAAGGACCTCGCCGAGTCAATCAGAATTCTCAATTGTGTTGATTTTCAGGAGTTTAACCAACTGAACCAGAGAGATAAACAAGTAAGCCAAACCGAAATGAATACATTTGCGAAACAAATTCTCCATAGAGACAAATGTTCGCTCTCTCCCCCTCTACTCGTGTGTCTGAGTGTGATTGTGGTGGGATCCAAATTATATGTTCCCCAGAGTCGGGGAATTTTGTGCGCTTTCGGTTTGGTAGTGAGCTTGAAATGGAATACAAAATGGAATCGGTAGAGACATGACTTTAAATTCGATATTTAAAATGTAAAATATAAAAGCAAATAACAAATATGATTTCATTTCTCAAATGCAGAAGTATTCGTTAGTCAAAAAATATATTTTCAAAGTTTAATTAAACTTCTATAAGATTTCACTTAACTAACCATAAAACCGGTAATGTCTAAATTACACTAAAAAACCACAACCCATATAGGAGAGGCTAAAAGTATGATAAGCCCGCTATCTAGCGTGCTATTTCTGCAACTGCAAAGGCAGCAAAGTGAATAAAAGTTTTGACTCTTGGCGAATATCTCCTATAATCATGGTCCGATTTGACTTATGCTTGGTATCAATAGAAAGTTGTTTTATCACAAATATTTTATTGGAAAATATAGAACCTCGAGATTTTTAGGATCTTAAAGTTATAGATAGTGTAAGGGACCTAAGGGGTCCCAGCCACAAGTTTGATTGTCCTAGTTTTTCTAGGCTTTAGGCTATATAGATGGGATTGTGTAGTCCTAGATACCCTGATAAGGTTTTAGAGGGTCTCTTTCTATATATTTTGAAGTTGAAGAAAATACAGGTCTTTAAAATGGGAAGGATCTGGAAAGGAGTAGATACGAGCTTCATAAGGAGCTTAAAGACACCAAATTCCAAGTTTGGTTGTCCTAGTTCTTAGAACTAGAAGCTTCTAGGATCTAGCCAGGGCTTATCAAGTCCTAGTTACTCTGTTTGAATTTCTCATTGGAACTTAATGAAAAGGGGACTTTGAGCAGATAGATAGTGTTAGGAGTTTAAGGAGACCAAGATTAAGGTTTGGTTGTCCTAGTTCTTCAGACTAGAAGCTTCTAGGATCTAGCTAGGTATTCCGAGAGGCTTGTCAAGTCCTAGTAACTTTGTTAGATTTCTCATTGGAACTGAAAGGAAAGAGGACTTTGAAATTGATAGGATCCCTAAGGGAGTAGATAGATAGTTTAAGGAGCTTAAGGAGACCAAGTTTAAGTTTTGGTTGTCCTAGTTCTTAAGACTAGAAACTTCTAGGGTCTAGCTAACATCCCAAGGGGCAAGTCCTAGTAAAAGTAAAATTGTGACTTTGAAATTGATAGGATTTGCAAAGAAGTGCAAAGTAGTGCTAGGTGCTTAAATAGACCAGTTTCAGGTTTGGTTATTCTATTCCTTATAGTCTCTAGGGTCTCTAGGGCCAGGCATTCTGATGTGTCCAAGTAACTCTGACATCCTGTTCTAAGCCTATAGAGTGTACAGCTTTCGACTTGCTTGAAGTCTTTCAGCTTCCACTTTTTTTTTTTGCATCACTGCCAGTGATTTTTCATTGGTAGCCAATGTAAAATTCATAAGCTTCCCATTTAATGTGAATTTTATAAACGTAGACATAAATTATTCCGCTTCTTTGAGTTTTTCTTTCTTCTTTTCTGTTCACTCCTTGCCTTTGTTTCATCAGAGAAAAATTGCCACCATATTAAAATCACTTATTTGTCTGCTTTTGTGTTCCCCAACAAAAAAAAAAGGAAATGCTTTTTCTTCATTATCAAAAAAAAAAAAGGAGGAAATAAAAAAAATATTTTATATTTGAAAAATGCCTTTGGCAATTTGGTAACAAATTTATCAAAATATATTTGCTTTCAACTGCCAATTGGTCAATTTGTTTTGTCTTGTCTTTCTTTTTTTTCTGTGAAATTCTCTCAATTGCTGCCTACCTGGGTGTCTCTATGTGTGTGTGTGTCTATTTGTTATTCTGTTTGTGTGTGTGTGTGTGTGTGACAACACGTCCTAGGTCATAATGCTGGGCGATTCTGGTGTGGGCAAGACTTCACTTTTAATACGTTTTCGTGATGGTCGCTATGTGCCCAGCTATTTTCTATCTACCGTGGGCATCGATTTTAGGGTAAGAAAATATATATTATTTTTTCCGTACTTCTTGGAATACTTCTGGTAGCACTAGTTCCTATGAAAGTACTTCTTGAACTGCTTCTGGTTGTATTTCGCTCTCTCTTCTTCTTGTACAAATATTTTACTTGCTGTTTGTTGTTTTCTATCTCTTCTACTACTTCATGTTGTAATCATTCTGGAACTACTTCTTTTTGTATTACTTCCTTTTATTTTTTGTTTTTGTCCCAGAAATTTCTTTGTGCTTCTTTCACAATATTGTTGTTGTTTTATAATTATTTGAATTCATTTCTCGTGTTGTTTTATTTTGTTTTTTTTTTCTTTCGTTTCCCCCCTCCACCCCCACCGCATTTAATAAAGTCGACATCAACAGTTGTCAAGGTTTCCTGTTCGACTGCTTCAACATGATTTAAGATGTCTCCTTAAATACTTGTAATAATTGTTGTTGTTGTTGTTATTGCTATTCTGATAATTGTTCTTGTTGTTATTGTTGTTGTTGTTGTCATTTGTTGTTGTACTTGTTACCAGTGCCTTTGTTTGCCGAGCTTTGAGTTGATCTTTGGCAAGCAGCTGCAATTTTCAATCTCTCTCTTTCTCTATCTTTCCATCTCTGTCTAACCCTCGCTCTTTCTCTATCTATAATTTTCCTGCTTAAATATGCGTGCGTGTGTGTGTGTTTTTGATGTGGTTTTCATTCGCTTTTGTGTTTGCCTCTCAATAGCCCAGGCGGTTGGTCTGCTCTAGCACCGCCTTGTCTAACCTCCCCCTTTGACCTGCTTTGGCTTTGTCTTTATCTCTAATTTCATACCCGAAAGGCTGTATTTTCCTGACTCTGACTTACTTTCAACAAATCTCCTTGGGGGCTATTTATTAAAAAGCATGTAAACTTGAAAAGGACTTGTTGATGTCCTCATTCTTCTTCTTCTTTCTCTTTCCTCTTCTTCAGTTGAGCAACAATTCGTGGCTTCTTTTTTTTGTTGTATTTCTTCTTTCTCTTCCTACTCTTCTTTGTTGTTGTTGTTGTTGTTTGTGTCTTCCACGTGCTTGTGAAATTCCCGTTTTATTCTGTTTATTATTGTGGCTTGTTTTTATATTTTTTTCCACTCTTGCCACTCTACCCCCCCCCCCCACTCCTTCTTCCCTTTTCCTTGGCTTGGTCCATACGTGGCTCATAAATTTATTAAGCTGGCCAACTTAAAACGAAATCTCCTCGGCCAACCACAATTCTGGCTTACAAGGATACAAAAAAATGTAACATTTTTGTTTTTATTTTATTTTTTACATTTCATTTTTGCTCTTTTCAGTGTTTTTATTGTTGTTGTTGTTGTTTTTATGAAATTACCCCTTGGCTGTTGGGTCGAAACGGCGCCACTGACAACTTTTTGATGGTCTTAAATTTCAGTTGGTTCTATTGACATTTCCTCCAATTAGTTTGTTGCCCGGGCAATAATTTCTCATGTTTGTGAAGAGAATTTATATTTACATTGAAATCTTTTCGAAAATAATAAAGATCAATTTCATTTGGGTATTTAAATTAATTATATTTTCTTTGTAATATTTTTGACAAACAAAATTTTGTAATTTTCATATCAAATAATTTTTTTTATTTTGGAAATGCCAATTTATTTATTTTAATTATTTCAGCGATAATTGAGAGGAGTCATCCTGGGTTGATAAGTCTGTTCAAGACATTTGATTACCAACAGAATTTCCTCTGTTTAATTTGTTTCTAATTTATTTTTATTTTAGATTTAATAAATTCTTTATGGCTTGTTGAAATATTTGCCGAAATTCCGAAATGCTTGCTTTGGGCCATAATTTCTTTTGGCTTAAATGCTTTGGCCAAAAGCATATTTGATAAATCATTTAAGTTTGATTAGCCTTGATTGGTTCAAATAATTGGAATTTGTCACAAAGCAAATAAATTGCTTTCGATTATTTTTTGGTCCGAGTGTCAATTTGCTCGGGTTGAACTTAATTTGTTGAATTTGTAAGGATTTCATTCTTTTTTTTTTTTGTATTTGAACTCAAGGTCAGAAAATTTTTTAATTATTATTTGCTCAGATGGCCAGAAAGTTTTTTTTCAGTCAGAACAGAAAATATATATTTTGGTTTTATTTATTTGTCTGGTTCTGATATTTTATATTGCTCTTGTTATTGAATGTATACGATTTGTTTGTTTTATTCTTCAAATACACAAAAAAGAAGAAGAAGAAGATAGTTGCTATTGTTGTTGTTATATGAAATAAAACTCTGAGCTTTGGCCAAAAGAAAATAACATGAAAAATGTTTATTTGTTTTTTTTTTTGCTCTCAATTTTTCTGTTTATTTTGATACTGATTTATGTGATATGTATATATATATATATTTATTGTCTGTTATATTGACTGACTGTCTGAGTGGCCTAGACAGTGAAAATGGATACACAGAGTACAGAGCTGAGGCTGCCGAAGACAAGTCACTCAGAGATGCACACAACTGTACTTTTATCATGAAAATTCATAAATGTTGTGTTCTTTTTGTTTTTGTTGTTGTTGTTGTATGTGAAAATGTATTTATAGCCGGGCATAAATGTCAAGCACTGCGTATACTTAATACAAAAATCATACGCCCTGTTGCACAGCGAAAAATATTAGACACAAATTTTAGCATTCTCTTTCCCTCTCTCTCTCTCTCTCTCTCTCTCTCTCTTTTACCTATTGCATGAGCATTTTGAAAAATTGATTGCATTTTATATAACAATTACACAAGCAACTGAATAGTGTTCTCTCTCTCCCTTTCTGGGTCACACTTTGTTTGATGTTGAACTTTATTTTTATTTATGCAATAATCCAATTCAATGGAACCAAAACCCACCTTACTCCCACCGCCTTTCAGAACAAAGTGGTCGTTGTCGATGGCACACGAGTCAAACTACAAATATGGGATACCGCTGGCCAGGAACGCTTCCGCAGTGTCACCCATGCTTATTACCGCGATGCTCATGGTAAGCTTTCAGTGCCAAAGTTTCAATAACACAATTTATACATTAATTTGGTTTCATTTTAATAAAATTTCTCGTATGCATCTCCAAAGCTTTGCTGCTCCTCTATGATGTCACCAATAAGACAACCTATGACAACATACGCGCCTGGCTGGGCGAGATACGTGAATATGCCCAGGAAGATGTGGTTATTGTTTTAATAGGTGAGTTGCACTATTTTTTTTTCTAAAATATTTGTGAAAATAATAAAAATGTTTTGAAGGCAACAAGGCGGATTGTAGTAGCAGTGAACGTCAGGTGAAACGGGAGGATGGGGAGCGCTTGGGTCGAGAGCACAATGTTCCCTTTATGGAGACCTCCGCCAAGACGGGTCTGAATGTGGAGTTGGCCTTCACAGCGGTGGCCAGGTATGAGCTTCGTTTTGGGAAAACTTGACAAAAACTTTGAATTTTCGTTTCTCTCTTTCATTTGCTGGCTTGATTGGATTCCTTTTTGCTTCTGATTGACATTGCGTGACCCTTGAATGCTCAGACAATTGAAAAGTCGTGGCTATGATCATGGCGATGATGGAAAGTTCAATGTGCATGATTTTGTCCGTGACAATACAAAGGCGCGTTCCGTTTGCGCCCAATGCAAAAATATGTAATTTTGCACGTGCTTATTCACACACACACACACACACAAATACACATAGACAGTTCCAGAAGAGAGGAGCAAGGCCAGGCAAATAAAAAATAAAACCTGCATTTAAATTAAAAGAAAAAAAAAAGATGAATTACCGTTGGCACCAATTTTATAAAAACAGAAGGAAAAGGAGAGAATAATAAAACAAAATCAAATAATATTTATAATTATTTATAAAGAAAAAAAAAAAAAAACAAGAGATAAACAATTAATAAGACATAAAGGTGAAGGCTCGTTTTGCTTTATTTTTTTGGGGCATATTGTGAGGGAAATTGTGAGGGTTTTGTAAGCGAATGAAATAAGTTAGACAAACAGGACATAACAAATACACAAAAAATAAAAAAAAATATCCAAAAAAATATACAAAATATATCTCTATATATATATACAGTAGCGGACAAAAAAATCCGAACACCTAGATATCCGCACATTATATCTTTATAAATAGTGCGAGGCGTCATGCAAATTTAAATCAATATTTTTTTATAATTATTTAGTTCATAAGCTAAAAGAGATCGTATACTAAATTTGGAATTTGCTTTCGTAAAATATGAAAGATTTTAATCAAGCGAATTAATGCTAAACTCTAGGAATTTGAACGACCGCGGTAGGAGCGTTCTTTTTAGCTTTGTGGTGCCAGATAATCTTCTTAAGTGAGATGAGTAAAAAAGTTAGTTTCTCGGAATTTTCTGTGGCTGAATTTATTAAAAAAATTTTAAATACGGGTACAATATACCGTATTATTGGCTCTCCAAGGTAGAGAAAATTGTGGCCTTTTGTGGACTGAAATATTTTATGGATAAATGTTAAGAATCGTTTCAAAACAACTAAATACAGATAGAATGTAATCAAATTAGCAGGAAAAAAATGAAAAAGCTCAAGAACTCGTTGGTTGGTGGTTACTCGACGAGGATTTAACCGGCCACCTACCTGTAACAAACACGTTTTTATTTAAAATAATGAGTGACAAACGACTTCAGTTTGCCGAAAAGTACCAAAAATAGGCAAAGAATAGTTGGAAAAAGGCAATCTATCCAGACGAAAGCACGTTTAACCTCCTTGGATTCAATACCATGGACTACGTGCGACGCTTACTAGGAGATCCGTATACAAAATAATGCATCAAAAGTACTGCTCGATAATATGGTGGTCGAATGGTATGGGTGTGCTTCTTCTGTCATAATCTAGGATAAATATCCGTAAATAACGGGACTCTAGGCACAAAGCAGTAAAAAAATATTTTTTATGACAAATCTGACTCCCTCGATTGAGCATCATTATGGCGCAGCTAATGACTTCGTTTTGCAAGATGGCTCCACACAAAATCGTCGAGCTCTATTAATGGGTTGCCTTTTTTTATGAAGCTTAGACTGTGTTTGTTTAATTCTGCTCAAAAAAATATTAATTTTACTCATACTTTTTTAAAAACAAAAGAATCTATTCAGAACCAAGGCAGTCAAGTCTTTGAATGACAGAGAATAGTCCTGAATTACAGCCAAAAGGAAATCTTTTGTCTATAAAGAAGTTTAAAATCGATAGACGAAGGCCCACACCTATCAGAATGCTTAATCAAATTTTTGAGAAAGAGTGATACGAATTTACAAAAGCGGAAACCTTGTAGACTCTGATAGATTCCATGCCAAGGCAAGCTAAGGCGGTCATAATAATTAATGCAGGACCTAGAAAATATCGGAAATATTTTTCTCATATTTATTAAACATTTTTTTTCTAAGAAAAAAACTTTATTTTACAATAAAAAGCTGAATTTCGTAAGAGTTATTTTAGTAAACTCAAGCACAAGCCTATAAAACAGAAACTAAGAATATGTATCTTTTAATTTCAAAAATTATGGTTCAAAGTTATATTCCAACTATATTCCTCGGTATAACTCTAGTAAAGCCACGATAATAAATAAATTTAATTTAGCATCCTAAGTTGCAGGGGAAAACAGATATAACCAAAATTGTATGCTTCTCTGGGTGTTCGGATTTTTTTGTCCGCTACTGTATATACATAAATATATACAAAAAAAAAATAAATGAATACTTACTTTAATGGGCCAGCAGAGTCAGAAAAAAATGAAAACGTGACAGAATCATGCATAATTGAGATTTATCCAGCACGCCGGAAACAACAAAAACAACAACAACGTCCCATGGACTCTTGCTAAATATATATAAAAAATATCTGTTGAATTGGCCATTAAAATTATATATATATATATATGTACTAAAAAAAATATTACAAGTTGAATGTATAGAAAAAATTATATACCTAAGTAAAGGAAAAACTAAAAACACCAAAAAAAATAAATAAGGGAATAAAGTAAATTTTCTTGAACCAAAAACCTTGTTAAAGGAAACCCTTAAAAAAAAGTAACAATCAATCAATTTAAAACCTACCTAAAACATAATGAAAACTAAATCTATTTAAATTATATAAAATACCAAAGAGTTTTTGTTTTTATCATTAAAAGAAAAAAAAAAAACAAACTATTTAAAATTATTGTTAAGTGTTAAGCCTACCGTTGATTTATTACCAAAAAACTATCAAGTGTTTTTATGTTTTCCAAATGAAAAAGAAAAGCACTATTTTAACTTATTTACACACCCTAAGCATAAATGGAATACTCGAAACTCTCTTATAACTCTAAACTTAAGTTAGTGCAAAAGGCAAAAAAAAAAAAAAAATCCCTAAACTGCTTGACTATTGTATTCATTTCAAACTTTGAAAACACTGTTACCGATAAGCAAATGCAGCTACAAGCGATTGTATCTACCAAAATGCATATATATCATAAAAAAAAAACAAAAACAAAAACTTAAAGGCAAACAGCGTTACATAAAAGCAAAAAGCATGTCTAATATACAAAGAAAAATAAATACATATTTACATTGAATGTGGTTAAAACAAAATTGAGTTTTATTTTGAACTTATAATTAAATCAGTAACTACTTTCGTTTTATTTTCAAATTCAAAGTGGCGCCCTCTTTCTGTTGCAGTAATTTACCAACACTGAAAATATATTTGGTGTATACACACTGCATGCAGGAGTATATAAAGAAATTTAGGGTAACACTGTTCCAACATGTGCTCATGTGCTGCCGACAAATCACAACAAACTGAACGGAACGTCTTTTAAAAATTAAATTTCATTGATAAATATTAAGAAAACTCCACACAATTATGGCGGATGCTACGTTTCATAGGCCAGGGCCACTTAAGCAGAAAAATAAAGCCCACAAAACGGGCAGGCACCGTTCGAAAGGGGCCATCGAAAACTCTCTGAAAGGTGAGGAATTTAAATTCTCGTGTTAAGGAATTAATTATTATATTTTGGTGCAACAGGTAGAGTGGGTCTGAAAGCCATATCCCATAAGCATAAGCAGCAGCAACGGAAGGATCAGCGGCGGAATCAATTAAATCAGGTATGGACAATAAATTAAAAAAATTCTATTGAGCATCAATTGATATAGCCCGCTTCAGCTACGCAAAAATAAACGTGATGAGGTTTTGATGCAAAAACGTCAACTTGGTGGACAGAATACTGCCCCTTTTCTGGTCTGCCTGCTACCCTTGCATCAACAAATCGATCCTAGATCTGCTCTGGCCATACTGGAAAGCTGTGATGAGGAGCTGGTGGTGGAAAATTCACCTAGTGGCATTGTCTATATGAATTTACCGCGCTTCAAGCAGCGTTTTGCTTTTGTCATTCCCCCTGTGGGTCGTGGCAATGAGTTGGTGGTTCTGGATTATCTTAAAGTTTGCGATACCACCTTGCTACTCACCTCGGCCGCTTTTGGCGAAGATGAGATGCTGGATCGATGGGGACAACGCATCTTCAATATGATCTCAGCTCAAGGCATACCCACTCCGGTAATGGCCTTAATGGATCTGGAATCCATCAATCCAAAGAAACGTACTGCAGCCAAGCAGGCAGCTCAGAAATTCATCTCCAAGCTGTTGCCAGAAGAGAAGATAATGCAGTTGGACACGGCAGCCGAAGGTTTGAATATAATGCGTCGCATTGGTGGCCAAAAGAAACGAACTCTGCACAATGTCTCCAATCGTCCTCATCTCTTTGGCGATATCGTGGAATACGTGCCCAATGCAAATCCAAGTGACGAAATGGGTACACTGAAAGTGACAGGTTTCCTGCGTGGCCAGTCACTCAATGTCAATGGCTTAGTGCACATACCAGGACTAGGAGATTTCCAGATGAGCCAGGTCGATGCTCCGCCAGATCCCTACAAGCTGGACAAAAGTCGGGACAATGTCAATAATGAAGTGCGTCTGTTGGACCGCAGTGATCCTCTCAAGCAAACCTCTTTGCAAAGTGAAAATATTCCAGATCCCATGGATGCCGAACAGACTTGGCCGACAGAAGAGGAGATCGAAGCTTCCCAGAGAGAGACCAAAAAAATGAAACTCATTAAGCGTGTGCCAAAAGGCTACAGTGACTATCAAGCCGCCTGGATACCTGAAGTGGAAGAGGTGGAAGAAGACGACGATGAAGACGAAGACGATGAGGAAATGAGCGACGATGAAGATGAGTTCATGTCCTGCGACAACAAATCCTCTGGGGATGAATTCGAAAAACGTGATTCCGATACAGAAGAGTATCAAGACAGTGCCTCGGTTACCTCGGAAGCGGCCATCAATGATGAAAAATATGACCAGCAAATGGACTTCCAGGAGGAGCGTGAAACCATGCAGAAGCTCAAAGAGGCACGCACAGACCAGCTCTGGCCCGATGAGATAGACACACCCTTGGATGTGCCTGCCCGCGAACGCTTCCAAAAGTATCGCGGCCTAGAATCTTTCCGCACTTCACCTTGGGATCCCAAAGAGAATCTGCCCAGCGACTATGCGCGCATCTATCAATTCCAAAATTTCGAACGCACCAAGCGGCGTATACTGGCTGAGGCCAAGGAGTTCGAAGGCGTTCTGGTGGGTTTCCAAATTTATTCACCTTCATCCATTATTGATTTCATATATTTGTCCATTTCAGCCTGGTTTCTATATCACCTTGCATGTGATCAATGTGCCAGCCTCGCGTTGGCAGGCCTTCAAGTCCGCCCAATTGACGGATAATGTGATTGTCTATGGTCTGCTGCCACATGAGCATCAAATGTGCGTGATGAATGTGGTCTTGCAGCGCATGCCCGACTCTGAGGTGCCACTCAAGTCCAAAGAGCAACTAATTATCCAATGTGGCTATCGAAGATTTGTAGTGAATCCCATTTATAGCCAGCACACCAATGGAGATAAGCACAAGGTGAGAGGTTCTGTTTAAGATAATTTCTTGAGAGTCTTACTAACTTTTTCACCTTACAGTTTGAGCGCTTTTTCCGTCCCTACGAGACCATTTGTGCCACATTCTATGCTCCCATACAATTTCCCCCAGCTGCCGTCCTGGCCTTCAAAGTCAATCCTGACTCTACCTTGGCTCTGATGGCACGCGGACGTCTGCTCTCTTGCAATCCTGATCGTATTGTCCTGAAGCGTGTGGTACTCAGTGGTCATCCTATGCGCATTAACCGCAAATCTGCCACGATACGCTACATGTTCTTCTACAAGGAAGATGTGGAATATTTCCAGCCGGTGAAATTGCGCACCAAGTGCGGACGTCTTGGTCATATCAAAGAGTCTCTGGGCACTCATGGCCATATGAAGTGCTATTTCGATGGTCAACTGAGATCATATGACACGGCCTTTATGTATTTGTATAAGCGAGTTTTCCCCAAGTGGAATTATGAAGAGTGCTTGGTGCGCTCAGCCGAGCATGAGAAGAAGCTCTCGGCCAGCCGCAAAGTTGACAGTGAACCTATGATGGAATAAGAAAACATCTGAAAAGCTCTTCAAAATTTTAGATTGTATATTTTCGAAATTTGTGTAGAAAGTGGAAGGAATTTATACACACACCTCCTCGTTGTATATAATTTTAATAGACACATTTGAATTATATTCACAAACTTTTTAACTTAAAAAAAAAAAAAATAATTGGAAAATACAATTTCTATATAATAATTATAATCGTAATATAATTGATAATAATAAATGAAAATATTTAAAACATTGAGCCGCTCTCAAACGGGTAGGTATAACTTTTATCCTTACAAATATATCTAAAATCTAAGACTAATACGTTTGGGGTTTGCTTTTGAAACAGTTTTGGGTCAAGTCGAATGGGACAGAGAGAGGGGGGATGGTGGGTAATCTAAATATAAAATGCAAATGATTTGGCCATGCACAAGACCATTTTGAAAATGATTTGCAACTATTTGAAATTTACTTTTATATTCATATTCCCTTTTCTTTTTAATAGTTAGTCGATAGACATTTGCGTCGCTTCTTTTGTAAAATTTCAATTTGCTCAGTGATATTGGTTTGGGTGCTGAAACCTTTGTCAATGCTGGGCACAGCCAGGACAGTGCCTATGAATTGGTTAATGGAAATTTGCCAATTATCGAGATTACTGGAGGCATCACTGCTGCTTCGGGTGGTAGGAGTGGAATTTGTGGCAGCAGTGGATCTGGCTGCTTGACGCAACTCCTCCTCCAGGGCCACAAATAGCCGCGTCGTGCTAGCCGGCTCGGCTGCCGGAGTGGTGGGATTGCCATTCGAGTCGGGTTGCTGCCAAAAGAGAAATTTAATTATTTTGTAATTGAGTTAATTTATTTTTATTTTGCCCACCTCATCACCACTGCCAGCCAAATTCAATTGTGTGAAGCTTTCCAGGCTCTGCTCTCTCTTAAGATTGCTGCTGCCCATTTCCAAGAGATTTTCATCTGTTGAAAAAAAAAAAAATGAATTACGAATGTTTTTTCGATTGTTTTCAAATTTGACTCACATGCTCGCCGCATTTCCTCGTCTTGAACACAGCCCATTATTTCAATAATACTGCGCCAGAGCAATTGGAAGTTATCTTTTCTCATGTGAGGGACACGGTTCTGCCGCTGCGTGTCATCTGTCTGATCGAGTAGGTAGCCCAGACTGCCCAGACTGCGCGAATCTGTGGCTGTGGAGTCGGCCCGGTCCAGTCGTGTATTGGCCACCAGGTCACTGATCTGTGAGAAATTCGAGATGGTTTCCACGTTAAGCAGCATTTGTTCCGCTGCCAGAGTGGCTTGCTGTGGGGGCGTCATTTTGGCAGCACCCAAATCTGAAATATCTGAAAATGTGTCAATCGATTCATAACGTCCCTGCTGGCGTAGGCCGATGTCTTGGTCGTCATCCAGCAACTGCCCAGCATCTTGGCGTGTGCTAGTACCCTGTCCAGCTGCACTCGAGGCAGCAGCCTGAGAAATCCCCGCAAAATCGCCGGTTAGATCCACATAGAAAGTGGAGTTGGAAGGCGCCTGGACGGCCAGCGAGGAGGCATTCGAGTTCAGAGAGAGATTTGGCGTACGAGATAGATCCATGAAGGTATTCCCGGATATACCAGCCAGATTATGCAAATGTTGCGTGGCATTGATCAAGGCAAAATCATCAAAAGTCGAAGGCAGGGCCTCAATGGATTCCGACGGATCATCTCTGGAAAAATCAAAAGATGTTTAATTTTGTGAATTTCCCAAAATTATTTTAGTTTGGTTTACCCAAAGAAATCCTCAGCTTCTATGGCTTCTTCGGCATCATCTTTGGTGCGTACACGTGGCCTTCTAGTCCGCTCAATTTCTGCCTTGGTCAGCAGGGGAGGCAAATGCAAGACATACAAAAGTTTAAGTTTCTCAATCGGCTTGGGTGAACAGACCAAGCCCAGTGTATTTATCAATTGGCCAAAGTCCAGATTGCCCGTGTTTTTCTTATCCGTCAGCTGGGCAAAGGAATGAATACAATTATTTCTTTTATCAAAAAGAGTTCTGTTTTTGCTTACCCTGAAAAGCTTCTCTCCTATGTCGACAGTGGTGCACTTGCGCCAGGGCGTTAGCTCATTGAACAGCGTATGGAATACTTCGAAATTCACCCAATAGGCCTCAAAGCGTCCGCCCAGAGCAGCGGCTTCACTAGTACTGCTACTATGCTTGGGTGAGGGTAGCAATTGGGGTGTCTCCCCCACAATCGGATGAGTCTTTTGCTGTTGTTGGATGGACTTGAGGGCCACCTTCTCCTCACGTATAATTGTGAGGAGCATGTTAAGTTCGGGGCCGGTGAAATAGGCATTTTGTAAATAGGATTTCACAATGGTGCGCTCATTGTCGATATCAAATTGGCGCATTGTCAGGCGTCGATGCTTATTTCGCAGTTCTTCGATTCTTTGCTGGGTGATTTCCTCGCCGAATTTGGTGTAGGCCTCGTGGATGAGAGTCTGAACGGTTTGGGTGTGCACGCGTCTATCGGCTTTGCGTTTGTCTTTGGCTGGCGGCACTTGATAGTCGGGATTGTAAATGCCATCCAAATAGGATTGCAGGACCAACATAGCCTCGCCATCGTCCTTGCAATTCAGCAGCTTTTCACGATTCCATTCAATGATTTGTAAAGCAATCTAAAAATCAAAAGAAAGTACATAAATTAAGGAAGACTTGGATATTTCTTTTTAATGTTTTTACCATAAATATAATTTTGGCTCCCTCGTAGAAGAAGCAGTCTAAAATATGCAAAGAACTCTCATAGGAAATAATGCTCAGGAAAATGGTGAGGAACCAAGATATGGAAATCATTTTGATTACACCCAGTTTATCCAGATGCTTGTGGAGATCCGTGAGATGTGTTTCGACCAGTTCGTTGAGTACACCCTGATCAATTTGGGCGCCCACCACTTTGTCTTTGTAGTAGTCGGGCAGAAGATTCTCACAGAGACTGGCCAGCATCCAGAAGGCATTCTCCTCATCACAAAACAGCAAGAATACCGACGAAACAATATTCATGGCCTGGCAGTAGCCCACCTGTGGATTACGCAGAGCATACGCCTGCAGAACACGACGCAGAGCTCCGATGCCATCGGTGCTCTGAAAGGCCGGATGCTCGGGCAGAGAACGTGGCAGATCACGATCGATTTCATCATGGGCAAAGCAATTCTTAATGCACGCCGCCTTCTCTACCAGATCTTCATACAGGCCTGGATGCATTTCCTTATCGTGTATGGCACCCGAGAAAATCAACCAGATCTCCTGACGCAACTTATCCGGTATGCCCTCCACTATCAAATTGATCACATCTGTGGTGCGGAACATGGAAATTCCGCGACCAAAGTCACGGAAATGCGCCTCCCAGCGTGCCAGTTTCTCCTCCTGCTTCTTTAAGACTTCAGCACTGAATTGAGTCTTGAAAGTGTTGGACAAGGCCGTCTGTTTACTCCAGGATATATCATATTTGGCACGCTCACGGCTCACAGGACTGGTGGGTAACACAAAGCAATTATTAGGTTCAAAATATCTTTCGACAATTCGAAGCTACTTACATATGTATACGTGATAAAAGATCGGTTATTTTTGATATTAATATTTCACGATCCACAATTTGGGCAAATATAAAAGGCACATTCTCAGAAGTAACAATGACAATTTGATTGTCATATTTATGCTGACCATCATCTTTTTTCTCCACACTCTGAAACACAAAAGGAACAAAAAATAAATACATTAAACAAATTGATTAATTTGAATTGACCCACTCACCTTTATGGTTTTCAAGGGTATCACAACGCTAACCAAACCTTTGACATCACTGCGAAAGCAAATGAAATTTGGCGATAAATAGATAAAGCCAGAATTGAAGCGCTTTGAATATGGTGTCCAGATGTTGGCCTTAATTTTTCCATCAATAATTTCGGTTTGAGGCAGACGAAAGTAGATTCGAAATTCCTCCGATTTCTGTCTAGCTGTCAAATCACGCAAGAGCACTGGTCGCTTGGAGACTCGAGCACCACCCAGGCGTGCAAATTGTGTGGGATCATGATCCACAACTGGACTATCTGGGTCGTGTATCAATTGCTGGATGGCCATTTTATTCAGCTGCTCTATCAAATCATGCGCCTCACTCGCATTGAACAGCAAGGTAAAATTATAGAGCATATTATTAGTGGTCTTCAAATAGATTATATTGCTATGTCGATTGATATCCTCCAGTTCGGCGAAACGTATAATCAATTTGATTTCCTGCCCCAGCATATAGGAATAGAAACACACATGATTCAGGGAGATATACAGATGCCCCTGCCTGGGTATTTTGTTCTTCACATAACTGAAAAAAGTAAACAAATTATTTAGGCCTTAGTTTCTTTGTGCAGTATTAAATTCTTACGTGGCAGAATATGAATTAACGAGACGTTCCTCTTCGGGCATTTTGAAGAATTGCCGAAACTGTGCCGTCATTACTTTAAAATCAGCTGATTCCCCTGAATCATCTGGATTATTTTGTGTGAAAAGTGATTTTATTTTACATAATGTAAAATTGGTGACTTCTTCCTCGGACTCGATTTCATTTAAAACATTGAATAGATTTGTCTGCAGCCACTCCCAATCTCTGACAATTTCATCCAAAGTACTTCCAATGGCAATTTCTGTAAAGATATAAAAAATAATAATTACTTCAATTGGCAAACTTAATATGCGCAGCAGAAGACACGCGTCACTTCCATTCCATGCCTACCGATCTCTCTTGGTTGGGTTATCGCTAAATGGAATTACAGACTTAAACAAAAAAGTGTGAACGACTCTAAGATACGCTATATTTTTTATAGCATTATAGTCTTTCGAAATCACTCAATGTTAAATCCCAAATTCTTAATTGAAAGGAACCCAAACTCATTTGAGATAAAAATACAAAAAGAATATATAAATTATGGGAAACTAAAAATATTTAACAAAAATGAGTCAATTATTAAAGTCATTAGCTGAGATTACAAAATATATAGCGGTCAGTTTGTAAAGAATCCATACGCCTTCTATAAAAAATAGTAGATAAATTTCGCATACTCGTAGATACCCTCTCTATTTATATATTATGCATTCGGTATGTGAGTCACTTTGTGGTTTTTGCAATGATTACTCCGAACACCCCAAACATTCCCTTCTCCAGGGTTCATAACCAACATTTATATGATTTACTGATAAACGAACCGAATGCGAACCCAGGCGGTACTTACCGTAAGACACTTCTGATGATGGCGTTTGATGCAAGATACGATATGGGGCCGGTTTTTTACTCAATACACTATCAAAGGTGCCCACCAGCATGGAACCAAATCCGCGAGATTCACCATGTCCCCGACGTTTTTGTAGAACAAAATATCTGGAAGTCATTTCGGCCGTCCTAAAAACAGAAAAACAAAAGAATTTTCATTTTTATTTATATTACTGATTCTGGTTTGCATTTGCGCGTGCCTGTGGCTGGGTGAGCCACTTTTTACGCAGCAGAAACATTTGCTGGCTCAGCAGTTTAGTTTTAGTGTTGTTAGTTTTGGGACTGCAATCATTTGGTTTCTATATTTTTTTTCATTTATTTATTTTTTTTTAACGCAGCACAGCTGTTATTTTTTTAAGTATTTACTTTGTGAAACTACGCAGCTAAAGGAGGACATTGGTGGCTTGAACTCTGTTTAACTTATCAGCTGCCATACATACAGAGCAGCACATATAACAGTGAGGCAAAATGAATAGTTTATTTTCTTATTGTGGGCGCAGCATCCACGGGAGTCACCGCTGGTGCCCCTTTTGGAGTACAAGCTGGTGGCTCTTTTAATTGCGATATAAATAAACTTACCAAAATGGTGACGGCAGAAGCAACTCCTTTGGTTGGATCCACATTTTTTGGAGTTCCCTTTGTCTTTGTTTATTTAGTTAATTAAGAGAACAAATCTCAAGCTAGATACATGGCAATCGAATGCGATAAGAGTGAGAGAATGTGTCTATTCTCCCGTTTTCTGCACATTTGTATGGTCTAAAAAAAAAACATTAAACTTAGTATATCGATAGCTTGTTTTTTCTTATAATTTTTCGATGACTTCCGATACTAATACTTTCTGCCGATATATGATACCATGATCAAAATGTGTTTATATAGTGATAGCATTCTAAATGCGCTTATAAAAAAAATTATTAAAATAATTAAGTAAGTCTTTCGATACTGCAGACAAGAATTGATAAGCTAAAAAGCAACTCTGCTATTCAAAGCAACTTTGTGAATAATAGCAACTCTGTAACTTAAAATAACTCTGCCCGCAAATTTAAAATTTTGAATATGTAATTCATTTCTACTGAAAATTTCCATTTTGATCAACCGAATTTTGTTATTTCTTTCTCTATGCGCAATTATGAAAACATTATATTTGTGAGATTGAATTTTAAAAATTCAATCTATTTCTCTTTAAAAATATTGAAGTTGGCAATAACAAGAATAAAGAAAGTCTCTTCAATTAAACGTCGTTTCAATTATACATACCTATATTAAAATTAGGAGTCTTTTTCGTTTTTATTTATTAGTAAACTATAATAAAACAATAATATCAAAAAAAATTTTTTTTTGTTTTTAATTTTTGAAATAATTTCTTTCATATTTTCAAATTATGAAACATAAAACCATCTTGTCCATTCCAAAAGCTGAGTAATTAAAAGTTAATTGGTTTTGAAATATTGACGAAAAAATGTTGCCCAATCCTAAGAAGTGTTAATTTTTTTGAGTATCTCAAAGCTGATGTAAAATAAGTGTTATATTAGATGAAATAAATAAGCATCTACCACGATCTGTGTACCATTAACCGGTTTTGGGTTTAAAATAAATAAATCCTTGACTCTTACTCCCAAAGAGTAGGCTTTTAGTTTTTAATTTTTTTGATTGTTTAATTTTTTTGTTTGAAATTTGTTTTCAATTGTGTGGTTTATAAATAAAACATAAATAGTTTCTGCCGTGTAGCAAAATTTTTAGTTTATTAAAAATTTTGTGAGTTTTCCGTATTACTAAATTCATTGTATATTGATTTGTTTGCAGAAAAGCGTAAAAAAATTAATTCAAAATGCTTAAGAAATTTGTTGAAGTCGATGCGGGGGAAAGTCCCTCCGCCAATCCAAACGAAGTGCGCACCTACATGGGAGAACAGAACACGCTGGATTGGAAAGTCGATGAATGTCCGCCTCGTGAGCGTACTTGCAAGAAGCCACCCAACTCAACCATTTCCAAAGTGCTCACCATCGAAGATGAGCTGCGTCGTCTCCATGAAAAGGCCGAAGAGTCACGGTTCATACGACCTTTCAAAAAGCGCTGTGCCCTCTACGATGACTTCTCCATGTGTGTGGTGCCTCAGCGCACCCCGAGTGAACTAAAAACGCATGCCAAAATGCGTGAACGTTTGCTTTTAGCCAAAATGGACGAGGGCTTGGTCCAGCATGATGCACGTGTAAGTAGTAAAAGTCGGGGAAAGGAGCTAGTGGTGCTAAACAGTCCAATGAATGTGGGCGAGGAGGAAGAAGAAGAAGCCGTCGAAGGTGAAGAAGAAGAGGGAGAAGTCAAACCCCAACCTGCCAGCGTGGATTGCGGCTCAGACATGATCTTTATACCCGATAAGCGTATGGTAAGTTCTACTGGCTTTTTATTTGGGTAACTCTTAAGGAAATCACTTAATACATAAATCTATAAACTATTTTACTCTATCAATTCAATGTCATCGATGTCTGCTAGGATGCTGCCCGCGGGCAAATGATCCAATGCAGTTTTCTCACTATTTGTAGCCAGAGACAGGGTGCCATAGGCTCCTGAAGTGGCCTGTTGCTGCAGATGCACACCCAGCTGAGAGATCAATTCCAAGGCCTGCACATCCGAGTTCATTAGGGCAAACTGATGTATGATGGCCAAATGGGGGAAAACACTGTTGAGCAGTGTGCAGGTTCCAGCATTCATAAGTAGACTATTCTCCAGGCTGGTCTCCATTTCGGGTTCTAGATCTATGGGAGCGGTGGGTTCGCAGGTGATCACTTCTACCACATCTTGATCGTAGTCCACCTGCTCAGCAGGTTCTTCCAGCTCAGAGACTTCACTGTTTCCACTGGACAAGTTGACCAAGTCTGTGGCCAAACCGTTGAAGTCTGTCTTACACTCCGTCAAATCCAAGTCAGCCAATTCCTTTTGCATAAAATTCGGCAGGGCACTCTTGAATTCCATAATAATGTCCTCGACGGGCAAGACTTTAGCAACTGGAAACTCACCGGCATAGGCCAAATCCTCCTCTTCATACTTGTATTTGCTTCTGAAACGATTTAGCCAACGATAGGATGGCCGAAAGGTCGGCAACTTCAGCACAGCGGCCATTCTGAGGGCCGTTTCCTTGAGATGTTGATTGCGTATGCTGCCAGCCAAATGAAGTTCGCGGCTCCTTTTGACCCACTCGTGTAGCAGAAAACTGATGGCACTCATTTCAAATTTACGCCGTTTACGCGTCATCTCTTCAATGATTATGGAGGCGTCTGCCTCGCTCAAGGTGGCCAATTGCTGTAAGAGTTCACGCTTTTTCTCCAGAATGCGGCGAATCTGTGTGGCACAGCAGTGGAACATTTTGGCCAGACTATTTCTAGAGATGTTGGTCTCATCGTAATAACGAATAACGGCAATTTTCTCGTAAAAGGTTAAAATGTTGCGCTCATTACGTCGGGCCTTGTTCTGTAAGGAAATCATAAAATTTTGATCAGAGAAAATAGGCTAAGAAAATTTAACAATTTAGAGAATAGGTTGATCAGGTCAGTTTGAAAATTAATTATTTCAAATATTATATCTAAAGTGGTTCTGATATTCTACTTGATAAAGGAAAAATTACAAAAAAAAAAAATTATAAATTATTGTAAAATTACTAAGGTCAAAACAAGGTCTATATACTCCTCAAATCAACAAGGAAATGTTTATCAAACTTGGAAAATTAGCAATGTGCGTTTTAACGCCTTTGTTTCAATGCCTGCGTGAGTGTGTGTGTGTGTCGGTGTATGCGTGTTTATATTTGTGGGCAGCTGTCTTGCATTGTGAGCCAAATAATGCATAAACAAATCAACCCTCACATAAAACATAACACTATGCCAGCACCAGACCAGCTTAAAGACCAAGTTAACACAGACAAGAGCACACATACACACGCATAGATATACAAATATACAATCCTCAATAACTTACCCCTTTGTTGGCCGTGGTCTTGATGTTGTCATTCCGTTTGGCTTTGCCTGCGATTATATTTGTACTCATTTTGTTGGGTCTCCGATAAAAAGTTGATATATTTAAAAACTCTCCTCGGTTTGCTTGACTTGCCAACTTTAAACTGCGCAGCGTCCTCAAATTGCAAACAAAAAGCGAAAGCGCAAAAAGTCAATTGCGCGTTTTAGTCAACTCTCCGGTTTCGCGCTTCTCTTTTCTTTTTTCCCTCTCTCTCTCTCTCTCTCACACTGTCTCGCTTCGAAACTCACTGAACGGCTCTCTCGTTCTTGCTTTGATATTTTTCCTCGTCCAACTGTTGTTGCTGGGCCGATGTTCTTACGGTGTTTCCTTTTATGTTTTATTTCTATTAGTCAAATTGAAAATACAAGATTTTTATAATACAATTGTGATTCGATTTGTTTTTCAAACTAATTGTCCAGTTTATTTAGATTATTTGGCCGGCACGTTTTAGTTTTATTCTAGGTTTTCTGTGTGCTATAGCGGTGACATTTTTACACGCGTGCTTGGCTGCCGGGTAACACTTGTGCACTGTTCTGCTTGTTGGTGTTGGTAAATGAGTATATCGCGCTTGTGTGTGTGTGTGTGCGTGAGTGCGCGCTTTCCGTATGATATAAAAACGTTACACTATACCCAGGCTAATTCGTGTTGTTGCTATTATTGTAGCTGCCTTTGCTGTTGCTATTGTAACTGAACACAGGGCAAACAGGCAGGCCTTGCCAACCAAACAGAAAATCGAGGAATTGTCGTTGGCATTGCCGTCGTCACGGCAGCACCAGCACCATCACCATCACCACCAGCAACAGCAACAGCAGCAGCAGCAGCAGCCACGCACGTAAGCTCACACGTACACAAACATAAATGTAATGTAGATTGAAAAGTGATTGCTGGCATGTGTGTGCATTAAGAGCATTTTGAAAAGCCCCTGCGCCCTTTTGCCAGCCACCACCTCCAGCACCGCCACCCACGTCTGTAATTGCAACTCTGCGCTTTGCCTCGTTTTGTCTGTGCACTCTGCCTGCGCCTGTCTTTTTTGAACCATTCGTTTTGTATTTTATTCTATGAATTTGAATTGCAGTGGCGTGGCTTGTAGGGGTTTATGATTTTCATATTTTCCTTAGTAATTGCCTACATAATAGATAGTATTTCTTTACAATTATAGATTATTAGACTATTATCTTTGAATATTCATTCTACTTGTCTAATATCTACTTAAATTGATTATTTACCAAGACTGATTAAAGTAATTAATACCCTGACTTTGATAAGGTCTTGTCAGCCGATTGGATTGTTTTTGCTAGTGCCTTCATAGCTCTTCTAATTTGTATGGAATTTGTGTGCTCATTGCTTTTGCTACTACTCATATTTATGGGGCGTTACTAGACTGTCTTATCGTAGAGTAAATAACGAAATGGAGACTATTTTCTAAACAAATTCAAATGGAAAAAAAAATATCTTTAAAACGGGTCATCCTTTTTTTTATATATATATTTCATTATTTATCTATATTCCTTTCTTTTTTTACTATCCTTGTGAATCTTTCGTTTCTTGTACCCCTTTGCAGCTGCCATTGGCTATATGGGGAGCACTGCAATGCGAATGCTTGCAGGTGTCTTTGCCAAGTGTTTGTTTTCGTTGTTGTTGTTATTGTTGGCAGCACCTGTTAACGTTATAAGGGCTAAATTAATCATGGTTTTGTTTATTATTTTATGCTTTTAGTCATGTGTAATTCAGCATCTATTGTTTTGCAATTTATAAACAGCTGGAGTCCTTACTAAACCCTTAAAAACCTAACCTCACTTTGTGGCTGCAGTGGACAGAGTACGGTAAATGAAATATGAGTAATGTAAAGTGCATATGAAAATTATCTTACATAACCTCAGATTCTTTAAGAGTCTTGCTTACCTGTTTCGGCACTCTGTCAGTTTGTTTTAACCACCTGCCACATATAACCCAAAAGGGTTGGCATAACAGTTAAGTTTTTTTTCGGTTTTTTTATTAGTTCTGTTTGTGTATTGTAGTTATTTTATTGGTGTTTTTCTTTATATTATTCGACGTATGCTATAAGCGTGCGCTCTACTGCTCAATCACAATGCCAGAGTTGTGGGCCGTGTGCGATTACTTTTGCGCCGTTGTTGCTCACTTAGTTGGCATATTCAATGCTTTTGGTCTCTCTGTGTGTGCATGTGTGCGTGTGTGTGAGTGGGTAAGCTTTGTGGTTGTGTTGTTACGTTCCCGCTGATGACTTGTTTGTTCTGCAGTAGCAACAACAGCAGCAGCAGCACCAGCACCAGCAGCACTAGCAACAACAACAAGTAACCAAGCAAGCAAGCAAGCGACCAACCAACCAATTTACCTACCGCCCTCCACTTGGCCTCCAATCACACCACCTTCCATTCAAATTGATGGCGGCTATGATAGACCCGGGTCAGAGGGTTTCATTTGGCTCATTCGGCTTTAACTTCGTGTGGGTATTTCGGCTTATGTGGTTTCGGTATGTATTTTTTTTTTAGTTATTCTGTTATTCAATTGCTGTTGTTGTTGGCGTTGTTGTATCGTTTGCTCCGCGATAAGATTTCGTGATGTGGCACTAAGCGCTGTTCGTTGTTTACTGCTCGTTGCGTTGTTTGTACTGTATTTTGCTGTGGCCCATCATATAGCTCTGGCTGGCTGGGTTAGTCTGGCACACACACACACACACATACATACCGACATAGTCACAGACACCAACAATGACTCTCACTGAGTCAGTGAGTTTTTTAGTTGGCATTTCGTGCTGACTTTATGCCGCTTACTAACTTCTTGGCAAGTTAGCAAGCCAGCCAAGTCAGCCAAAATAGCTTGGCTAGCTGACATTCGAAACAGGCCCACGTCAGCCCAGACTATATACGGATATACTATATAGTCTGTGTATATTTGTATTTGAGTTTTTTTTTTTATGGGCGTGAGCTCTTTTGTTGTACCGAGTCTAACATTGGCATCGGTGGCGTATGCGTGCTATTTTCAGCATTTGAAATTAAATGTCAACTTAATGTTGTATTTGAAGTGGTCAAATACAGAAAATAAGGCCAGGTAAATAGTGATAAAATGTTTCCAGCCAAAAGCAAAAACTACTGGAATGTTGGCTCAACTCCTTTTTTTTCATTTTGATTCTCCCCTCTTTTGTTCCTTCCTCATTTAATTTCATGCCATATGTGCAAGCAATTTGCATTTGTAAGTGAAACCCTGTCGACGTTTGTTTATATGGCTTCACTTATTTGAATTACTCTGCATTTCAAGAGACTAAAACAAAGTTCTTGCCAGAGCGACACTGAGAGTGAGCAGAGAGAATGAAAATAAAAAGCAAAAAATATAATCAAATATTTTATTCTTTTTGTTATGATTTTTATCTTACCAACTTGCAAGAGATTAAAATTATTTTAAAACATTTTGTTATATTATTCTATAGTAATTTTTTGGGGACCTTAAAAAACCATGTAAACCGATTGACGTATACTTATTTATCCTTAAGATTCCATATTGATATTTTTGTCCTAATTCCTCATTCAGATTGATTTAATTTTATCTTACCAACTGCCAAGGGATTAAAATTATTTTAAAAGAGTTTGTTATATTATTCTATAGTCTCAAGTTATTTGGGAGCCTTAAAAAAACATGTAAATCGAAAGACGTATACTTATTTATCCTTAAGCTTCCATATTGATATTCGAATCCTGATTTTCCTTTCCAGCTTGAATTGAAACGTCCAAAAAGTCGCATTTATCTAAATGAAACCCATGTGGGTCCATTGGAAGAATTACCTTTTCCCTCATATAATCCGCGTATTATTCAAGAGAATCTTGAAGGTGAAAATTTAAAGACCTACGATCTCATTCAGGGTTGTAGTCCTCAGGATCTCTGGACCTGGAATACGGGTCTCCAGAAGCGTGAAATTGAAATGGATCAAGAGTTTATAAATGCCTCTTTGCCCAGATACGGTGGGTGATTTGTGTAATATTTCTTTTTGTCAAATTTCGTTAGTTTACTAATTCGTTACCAGCTTTTTCGACAAACAGAAGCCGGAGGCGAGCTAACGGTTTACAATATACCTAAAGATTTGGAGAAGACATTTACAGCGGAAATTGTATTCGGAAGTAAAAACATTTATCCCGAACCCAAAAGAGACCATCGCTCCAAGTGAGTTAGTAGTTTCGTATTCCCTTCTTTTTTTATTATTAGGATTTCCTTGTAGCGCCTATTATCGTCCCAATGAAGTGGCCTGTATTATTGTAGCCTATGTGGAGAGTTTCCGCTTAAATCCTGATTTCTGGACCGCCGCGACCATGGATAATATTTTGAAGCGGGGCGTAAAGTTGGCCAAGAAGAGCGCCAGTCTAAATTATATGTCGGAAACGAATGACTTTGATATAATACCACGAGTATTTGATCGGGATGCCACAGTCAATATAAAAATTCATTTCTCTGGTTTGCTCAAGAATGAACCGAATTTGTTTAAGGTTCTCTCCCTCTTCTTCACTAAATACAATGCCTGCATTTTGGTGGCCAAGGATCTGTTTCTGCTGATCTGGAAGCGTTGTCTCAACTCCTTTTATATCTTCGATCCGAATGGACGCAACGATATGGTTCAGCGTGACTTTGAAGATGGCAAATGCTCGTTGATAGCCACACGATTCAATGAGCATTTAGTGCATTTAATAACCAAGTTTAGTAACCTGGAACCAGATGTGGAGTTCAGCATCTATGAGATTGCTTTGGGTGCCTATGGCAAAGTCAAGGAACCGCCACCGGAGAAGATGCCCTTCCAAGCAGCTCGCAAGCTTTGGGCCACTGTAAATGAGCATTTCGCCGTCAAGACGGGCGGCAGCAATGGTCTGCATCAACCCATTTCGGGCAATGAAAAGAATGCCTCATTGGTGGTTTCCTTAATAGCCCTGATCTACTCAGAGTTCGAGCTAACCAAGTTGTGGAAACCCATGACAGTTGATGACATCATACGCTATGGCGTGGCCTATTACAAGACTTTGCGTAAGAAGTTCCGTCTGGATGGCAAACGCTGGAAGAATAAGAAGCCCCACCTAAATGTTGTGGACTTGCCGGAAATGTTTCTGATGGGAGCCTTCAAGGCTACCGTGCGTAAGCGTCCCTTTTTGATCACTGGCCATGTGGCAGATTGCAAAAGTTATTTGGAATCCCAGTTGACCATGGCGCTTCAGCAGCTCTTCAGTATGCCTGAGTGGCCGGCAGCTCTGCTTCAGATTGATAATTCCGTGTTGGGCATCTGGAGGGATCGGGAGTTCTTCTATGTCTTTGACCCGTTTCGACGAACCCGAGCGGGCATGGTAATCGATCCGGATGATTACCGTATCAAAGGTTTGGCCGTCCTCCAAATGCACACCACCTTTGATTCCTTTTGTCGGGTGCTCTATATGAATGCCTTGAAGATGCGTCGAGGTGGTAAATTCTTTATACACGGCATACGAACAGGATGCATACGCCCGCTGCAGGTTGTCACCCAGAGGACTAATAAATTTCCAGCCCTGCATATGGGACTGCCCACCTTTACGGATGAGCCAGAACCTGCTGAGGTAGTGCAGAAAAAGAGCATAGAAAGTATACCGGAAAAAGAGCGCATACCAGCTGGAGATGAATCCGAAATGGTGGAGAATTTGATATTGTGCATTATAGACGGCATCATCAAAGAGCTTCCCGAGCCGGTGATGGATCGGACCTATTTGTATAAGCAGGGACAGAGAATCCTGCTGCGCTCGGACAAGGAGCATTTGCGTGCACTACGGCTCAAGGTTAAACGGGGCTATGACGTGGGCGAAGAGGAGGAGGAGGAGGAGAAGCGCATACTGACCATGGAAGAGGAGCTGGCTCTGAAGAGTAATTTTAAGAGTTTGCCCGATGGAGCTGGCATACTCCAGGGCACAACTAAACTGCCGAAACTGGATGATGAGATGGCCAAATTGGGTGGCATTCTGGCTGGCTTAGTGGCTGCAGCCTTGTCAGGCAAATATAGGATCTCCACCTGGAATTCGGAGCTCATAGAATTCGCACTGGAATCAGCCAATAATTTCGGTGAGGAATTCCAAAACTATGAGTTCATTTTATCCCAGGTGCTGGCAAAGAAAATACCCGACATCACCATCGGTTCCAGCAATTTTAGTCTTGATGTGACCAAGGTGATACATGCCTCACCTATGGTGCCCCTGCGCCAAGTGCTGATAGACACCCTGATCAGCACCAGTCGGCTGTTAGTGATCTGTGTGCGTTTCTCCTGCTTGATCATTAAGCGGTATAATTTGCTTTACATGTTCATTGGTTTTCCCTGCACTTCGATTGGCTTCCGAAAGGGCGGTTCGGGACCGGCCTGTTTGATGCGCTTCGTAGAACTGGATGCCTTGATACGACGCATTGAATTTGGCTGCAATCCTCAGGGCTGCTCGGTGGCCAACTATGTGGTGGTAGCCTTGAAGGTATACGATAACAATAAAGCGGGACGCTTCCATTATTGGCCAAGAGATGATGAGGATAAGGAATATAACAGGGAGTCAGAACGTCGCAAGCGCCAGCAGGAGATACGTAAGGAGAAGCTGAGCTTCATAGACAACGAACTGAAGAAGGAGAAGGAGCGTATCGATGACTTTTATAAGGCCAAGCGGGAGCGTGAGGAACGCAAGGCGGGCAGGAGTAAGTAGTCTATGAAATCCTAATTAAAATTTTCCCAAGCCTATGAATTCTTTATTTGTAGAGCCCGATTACAAGGACACCGGCATAGACGAAGCCGCTGGGGAAGAGGGCGAGCAAATGGAAGAACTCGAAATGGGGGAGGAGGAGGGTGAAGAAGAGATTGAGCTCAAGCATCATCCCGGCAAGAGACTAAAGAAAGAGTTGCGCAGTGCCTACAAGCCGCGCCCCATACTCTATGGCTATCGCATGCGCGAGAAGGATTGCAATTTCAAAATCCAGGGCAGCATGGCCATGGAAGGACGTGACGATGGCACACTCAAAGAAATCAAGCCCTGCTACTTTGCCTGTGCCCTGGCCATTATCAGTTGCTCTCTGCGTCCATTGAATCAATGGAATTCTTATCGCGTGGACCGGGTGATCACCAATGCAAAGTCAATAGCTTCGCGTGTCTGCGAAATGGAATCGATGTACGAGCGTATGGTGCGTCATGTGACCATTGATGATTATGAATTTGATATCTGGATAAGGAACGTCGATCCAAAGGGCATGTGGCCGCTAGATACATCCAAACCCATGAAGGCGCCTAAGGCTTTGTCCATTATAATGAAGAAAATGGATAAGATTTTCAAGGATCGCAAATATTTGATGCTCTTTACACCGAATGGCACCTTCGCGGTCTATCATGATGAGTTTTATCATCTGTTCGATCCTTATCCCAGCATGGAAAAGGCAGGTGGCGACGAGAACGAAGAAGAAAATGAGGGTGATGAGGAGGGTGGCAAGCAGAAAAAGAAGTGCCCCAAAGGACCAAAACGTTATCCGGAGCGCAACACAGCTTCCTGGGTACTTTTTGCCGATGCAGAAGGCATGCTCAAATATATCGACGACCGTTGTGCCGAGCCCGAATGGAAGGAAAAATCCCAATACAAATTCTATGTGGTAGATGTTTTGTCCTTCAAGAAGGCTGCTCCAAATGCACGCATCCTTCAGCTACTCACTGATCTCACCATACCCATGACGTGCTCGAATAAGGCCTTTGGCCGTCCTGAATATGAGATCTGTGCCACCAACGAGTCCCTGGGCTGGCTAGAGCTGGAGAATTGCCTGCCGGTGTGGAGCCGTCTCAATCGTCGCAATACTGCTGGCAAATATCGCAATCTACCCGTTACCAAGCTCAAGAAATACGATGTGGAAATTGAGGGCCGTCTCTGGTCCCTCTGGGGTAATCTTCATCCTGAGGCCCCCGTATTTGTGGACTGTATGCGTGGTCGCCAGTATCTGGCCATTTATGTGATAGCCTGCTGTGCTGCCAGTGCCTATCGTCTCATGGATTGGAGTCCCCAGCTCATGGACAACATTGTGATTGCCGGCGACAAATACTTTGCCGAAAGCATTGAGAATATCAAGAAAGAGGACTATGAATTTTCACTGGAAAATCTGAATATTGACTGCTCTCTAGAGTCCATTAACTTCGTGGTGCATATAGAGCATGTCTGCTATGGCAAATTGTATCGTCTACCCACCTATAATCGCATGAATCTGGCTGAGGCCTTGATTTACTTCTTCAGTCACTACCAATATGGCATTATCATGGTGCGCAAGAGGGCCGTAGCCATTGGCTTCTCGCCTGGCCATGATGGCGGCTATTTCATGTTCGATTGTCAGGAGAAGGATCAACCGCTCTTCCCTAAGAAACAAGGCGCCTCCTATATGCTCCGAACTCGGCATCTGCAAGTCCTACTCTATTGTATTGTTGTGACTCTCAACGTGCCCTTTTACAATATTGAATTTAATATACACAAAGTGGAAATGCTCCAGGAAGGCGTCACTGTCGAGAATGACGAGGAGGGTGAAAATGAAGAGAATTAGTAGGAACTCAATTGGGATGTTGAAATAAATTAGCTCGTAAATGTTTCGGAAACTTTTTCAGCAACGGCAATAAAATCATAAAAAACCGCACAACTAAGTAATTTAATAGGGGCTTTAGCTTTTATTAGGGGTTATTCGAATTCAAGTATGGAATGAGTCAATGTAGATTCTCATTTAAAAATCTTTGTCATCGAATTAGCAATTTTCTACTCTTTTCGATTAAAATTTTAATATTGATAAATTTGGATTGCTAATATTTTTCAGTTACCGAGCTAGATTCGGATTGAAGTATAAGTTATTCTCAGCGAGATTGAGAATAAACAAAAAAAAAATTTATTTAAAAATTTTTTTAAATGAAACACTCGGGTTTTTTATTTAAGATTTTAAACCGTGTTTATTGAAATGAAATTTTAGACTAATTACAAAATGAAAAGGTTTTACCTAAGTTCCCTAAGCAAACACTGTTGAGTCGCTGACAGCAGCAGCGGCAGCGGCGTCGTCAGCGATCACGTTGTAGTGCAATGACATCTGATCCACTTGTTGGTATGTGGCGGAAATTCTGCAGACAGTGGGTCAGCAGATTTGAAGTTTTGGTTTTCGCGTTGGATTTTGGTATTTTATAATTTAGGGCAATAACTCTTCCCCCTCTAATTAGCACTTGTCCTCAAGTGATCGTCAAAAGAATGGAATACTATTGAATTGCACCATGTGCATCTCGGAATGGGCCCTCGGTGGTTTTGGTAAGGGGTTCACGGTTGGTATCATGTCGTTATTTACTTGGAGTATGACTTCCTTCCTTTTCTTACTGCATTGAACCATGACTATGGTTAAGAGGGCAATGATCACGAGAATTGATGAGATACCCACTCTATTTATTGTCGAGTGGGTCTGGAGTTTCTTCAGCCATGAGGTGTTGTTCAAATGTAGCTGCTCCAATGCTTCCAGTGACAGAATTTTCAATCGTTCTATTTCTGTCGGTGCCAATTGTATTAATGGGGACCCCGATTTTATAAGGGTGATTTCCGAGTTGCCGAACTTCTTGCCATCAATTTCGATGGTTTCATTCCAAAACCCAACTAAGTATGAGCCAGTGATTTTCTGGCTATTGTTACGCCAGTTCAGCGTGCCGTTGAAATTATTGAGTAGAATCAGCCCGTCTTCCATCTCTTCCAGTTTTGGGACGTGGTCAGCGTTGGCGAACTCACACAGTGATTGCTTTCCATTCAATAAATTTGGTATGCAAATGCTATTGCTTATGTTACTAAGATTATTGCTATTACAAATTTTAATGTTATTATAGTTTTTGCAGAGGGCAGTTATCTCATAGAATTCGTTTTTGTTTTGGAATATTTCGTTTGTGGGTAAATTGATTATTACATTGTTTTTTACTATAGGTTTTATTAAAATGTTTTGATATTCAGTGGGTTTTAGAATTGGTATTTTTATTACATATAAGAGTATCGTTCCATTATGCAAAATGGAGACGTCTGTAAATTCCAACATCTCCTCGACTGTTAATTTGGAAAATGGCATATTATTTTCTTTTAATTGTAAATTTATTTCGCTCAACTCAACCTCGCCTAGCAAAAACGAATTAACGACGTTTAGCTTCGCCCATTGAATCGCAAACTTAACATTACTTATTTCTTCCTTGAGAAGTCTAACCTGATTCTGAAGACTCATAGCTATCTCTTCACTCAGAGGTGAATCCTTCTTTATAACATTCCGTATGTCGTTCGTTACCTGGCTTAATTGATTGATTCTGTCTTCTAGTTGCCTGTTTATGATTACCTGTTTATTATTGCTACTGGTCAAGTCGTTGATGCTATCCGTGAGTAAAACTAAGTCGTCATGGTCTGGGCTTCCCGCTACGTATTTCCATGCAGTCCCTATTAAGTTTATTGCCCTAGTTCTTCGGCTTCTTCCTGGGATGATGGTCTTTACTGCCTCTAATTGTTGTTCTTGGATGTGGATTCTTCTATTGTTCCTGAGAGTTATAGTCAGTTTGTCAAGATCTATTCGAGCCCCCATCTCTTTCATAGTATCTTTGCCTAAGATACCATCAAACGTTTTGAGGGACGATAGTAGGAAAAATTTGGTCTGAAAGCCGAAAAGGTTTGCTTTTTTGTAGTGAGATATGGATACGTCACCGCCAGGTGTGACGGCAGTAAAGGATTTATTATTTGGCAATGCGTTTGTTACTAATCTTGGTTGAATGTAATTTTTATTAGAGCCTGTGTCGATTAATATTCTTAATTTTTTTCACCCCCCACCTTACATTCAAAATATGGAAGTGAGGAGTCTTCTAGTCTAAAAAATTAAGCTCTTGTTCCTCTTGCACCTCGTCCACAGGGTCATCTGACCCGTTGCAGTATTCATTCAAGGTCTCGTCTGTTTCGTTCATCGTTTCGTATTGTGCCAATTGTTGCTCATACTCTGCCATCGCTGAATTTGATTCCACAGTTGGCTGGTCCATGTTTCCTATGTCGGTCGTTTGAATATTAAAATTCCTCTGTCGTTTTGTCATGTCTGCAATTTGACCGCCTGGTCGTTTGCCAGCGTCGAAGCGCTGTATGGGTCTGTTCATGTAATTCACGTTTCTTGTCTGAATGCTACGGTCTATGTCCATTGATTCCGGTTTTGGTTGAGGCTTGGCCGCGAACGGTCGAGGTGGGGCATATTGGTTTTGTTGTTGTGGTTGATGGTGAAACATATAATTTTGCCTGGGAGCGGCGATTGGTGCATTACCGAAGTTTGTTGGATAGTATCTGGTCGCAGGGAATTGCTGACCGTTTTGAACATATCGAGGTGGTCCTCCTACGAAATTCCGTGGAGGAACAGGTGGTGGTTGACGATAACCAGAATTATTAAAAGGTTGCATATTACGTGGAGCTGGTATAGGTCTCTCATGTCCCCTGAAACCTGTTTGCTGCCCTTTGGTTGCTGCATGATTGGTTCGATAGGTTTGGTTCTCCAACTTGAGACAGAAATGTAATGCTGAGGGGAGATCTGCTGGTTCTTTAATCCCCAATAGGCGAGAAAGATCTCCTCGCAACCCTCGTACAAAGGTATCTAAGGCTTTATCCCTATAAATTTTGGTCATTAGTTGTTCAGATTCTCTGTTCAAATTCATGCAACCGATTTTATTCAATATAAGCGACAAATGATTATAAACTTGTTGATGGAATTCTTCCACCGTTTGCTGGTTGCCTTGCACCAACATTGTCATCTGATATTCGAGAGTGTTTATATCGCGTTTGTCTGCATAATGCAATGTGAGGCACCTCGAGATTGCCTCCCAATTTAATGGAATGCTGTACGACTCTAGTGCAATGTCAGCACTGCCTATTATTTTGTTTCTAATGGTGTGCAGGATACCATAATATTTAGGCGTTCCGGCCGTCGGTGCATAAGTCTCCATAATTCTATCAACACTTTTTTTCCAAGAACTAAATTCCGCTGGGTTACCAGAGAATTCTCTAATAGTCTTCACTATGTCCGGTACCCTGTCAAGTTCTCCCAGATGGTCTCTATATTCAGGTGCGACAACCTGGTCTATCGCCTCAGTGAAATTGTAAGCATTATTGTTGAGTTGCATCAACATTCTCGGCAATTGTTGGGCCATCGCCTGACTAACCAAGCTTGTTAATTGTTCTAAATTTATCCTCATATTCGGTGATTCTGGCTGAGGAACCCCTTCTGCCTGAGCTGGTCTTCCTGGCGAATTAAGTACGGGTGGCCTAAGTAAATTATTTGGGTTGGCCATGATATTCGGAGCAACTATCGAGAGCGAAAATTCAATATAAGGGCCTGAAGCGAGTAGTCTTAATTTGAGCAAGCGACACTGAATTTAATCTTTATGTTTTTTTTTTTTTTTGATTTAAATATTATTAATTTTCCTACGAGGACTTGTTGGATTTTACCGCGTCTATGATTTGGGCACTTATTTAATTTGTATGTGTGTGTGTTTTAATAATTGTGTGTAATGGGTTTATAATTTAATTGTTAAGAAAAGAGGAACGGGATAAGTACAAAAATATCTAAAAGTAAACTGACAAAAGAAGAAAATTTATTTTCGTTTGTCTGTTTTTTTTTTTATTTTTATTTTTATTTTTTTTTCCTCTTTATTATTTTAGGTTTGAAAAATTATTGAATTTATTTCTTAATTAATTCTTCCCACTTTTTATTTGTTTTTTTTTTTTTTTTTTTTTTTTTTTTTTAATAATTTTTTTCTCTTATTTTAGTTCTGAAATTTATTGAATTTATTTCTTAATTAATTTCAATCTTTCGATTCCAATTATTAATTTCTTTTAAATTTTTCCAAAAAAAAATTTTAAATTTTATTCATTACTTAATTTTTCATTAAAATTTTAAATTTTATTTATTACTAAATTTTTTTTTTTTTTTTTTTATTTAGCACTTATTTTTTTCCTTTCATTTATTTTATAAAATCTTCTTAAGAATTATTTATTTTATTCTTGTTTGTGTGTTTTTCCTTTTTTTTTTTTTTCACTTAACTGACTTACAGTAAGATTGATGCGGTTGCTCTTCCCGGCTGTATCGACGTTGTCCCTTTTGACATCTGGTCTACTTAGGGTCTCCACTAGCACACTGCGAAGTTATCCTGCGGGCGGGCCTGTACAAGATGTGCAATCCACCGATGGGTAAGAGAATCAGCCAAGATTCCCCCACCTTCCGTCAATATCTGGCAGACAAAATTAATTGTCTGGAGTCTTCCAGGTGTTATGACACTTTATTTTTACCGACGGTTTCACGTTATGAAATACCGTTTTTAATATTTTTAACCCGCGAGTTGGCTTGACTTAGAGGCGTTTTGCTCTATCGCCAGTAACCAATTTCGTTCTTAACTTTTGTTGTCGACGTCGCGGGTCCCTGCTCGGGCGCCAGTTATTCTCAGCGAGATTGAGAATAAACAAAAAAAAAATTTATTTAAAAATTTTTTTAAATGAAACACTCGGGTTTTTTATTTAAGATTTTAAACCGTGTTTATTGAAATGAAATTTTAGACTAATTACAAAATGAAAAGGTTTTACCTAAGTTCCCTAAGCAAACACTGTTGAGTCGCTGACAGCAGCAGCGGCAGCGGCGTCGTCAGCGATCACGTTGTAGTGCAATGACATCTGATCCACTTGTTGGTATGTGGCGGAAATTCTGCAGACAGTGGGTCAGCAGATTTGAAGTTTTGGTTTTCGCGTTGGATTTTGGTATTTTATAATTTAGGGCAATAACTTATACAGACCCTATTCGCTTTCATATCAAGCATTGATTTGAATGCGAAAAAATATTTAATGAAAAAAATTAAAATTATTGTGAAGACCTAAAATATTTTAGAAGTTTCATGAATATATTATTTTTGTAACTTTTATACTCTTTTTGAAGAAAAAACGAGTATGTTTTGCTCTGATGTTTGTAATGCACAGAACCACTCAAAACTCACCTCTAGAATTCTTAAAATCGTTTGAGTAGTCGATATAGCCATATCCGTCTGTGCGTCTGTCCGTCTGTTTCCAAATAGTTTATTTTAGAATCGGTAGATTCTTATTTGTGCCTAATGCAATATTCAATTTCCACTTGAGACTGTGTTTATATAACTAGATTATGAGCTTATTGCCTAGCTAACTAATTGCCTATTTTTAGGGGCTTAAGAAAACCACTTCTCCCTCCAGAATTTGTTCTCTTTTCAAAAATTTTCCAAAAAAAAATGTGTTCGTTTTTATTTTAATCTTAAAACAATTGAGCAACATTTTATGCAAAAATACAATGAAGTGTTTGATGACTAAAGATCCCATATGATTTCTCCTAGTGCCTCAGATTGGGCTGAGACTGGCCAGCTTCTTTGTAGTAATAACCATCAGAGCGGAGCTCATGAGCCGGCTCAGGCTCAGGGGCGTAGCGCAGAGTCTCCATATCTGAGGGAGCCAGAGGCTGTTGCATTTCCAGGGGCATTTCATAGTTTAGGGGCTCTTGCTGCTGCTGTTGTGGTTGCTGCTCCATTTCCTGCTGCTGTTGCATGCGCAGAAGTTCCTCTTGGTATTGTTGATAGGTGGGCTGCATCAATTGCTGAGGAGGCAGATAGCGCATTGGTGGTGCTGGAGGGGGTGTCATGTATTCCATGGGTGGCTGTTGTGGCTCAGGGGCCATCTTCAGATCTGCCATGGCTTCCATAGGCTGTGACTTGGCCTCAGCCTGGGGAGGCAGATAGCGTACGGCAGGCATATTCTGTGGTGCCGGCTCCATCATGCCATAAGTGTTCTCTCTCATGTATTCCACTTGCTCGGGTAACTCCCGCAGTTCTTGCTGCTCAATTGTGGTCTCGACGGCCTGCTCTGGCTTGGCCGGTGGGAGGTAGCTGGAGCGCAGATGGGACACATCAGCCGAAGCCAGACAAGCGCACAGGACAAGCGAGAGGACGAAGATTTTCTTGAGTAAGCAGGAAGTAAATTTGAGCAATTCTGTCTTGACTTCCACATTGGATGACTTACCATGTTTTCTGTTGTTTTGTTGCCGAGCATTTGATAACTGAATCCAACTTGTCCACTATATTTATATGATCTTGCCGTGGACAGAGCATATTTGGGACCTTCGCCTTTGAAAGCGTTTAAATATTTGCCACCTGTTCAGATGTTCCGTTATTTGCTTTGTTTTTTTTTTTTTTTTGTATTTTTGTATTTTTGCGCTCATCTTATCAAACATAACATTCAAACAGCGAACTGCTGATTCATTGAGCAAACAACCTGACAAACTGGCAATGCAAAACGTGAATGGGACGCAGTTTAAGCCGCTTTCTTGCGGCCACTTCAAAAATGATTTTGGCCCCCCATTTGACAAATTGAATTGCTCTACAGCCAAGTCATCGATCGGTTGTGAGGGGTGAGCTGTGAGGGCCAAGAGATCTTCAAGTGAGGCGTGCAAATTGGAGCAAATGCTGCTATTGCCCAAGGTTAGTTTTTACACTTTGCTAGCGTTTTTTTGTATTTGACTTTGATGGCTGGATTTGACTGGGGTCTTTGCTTTGTTTCATATATAAAATTTCACGGTCAACAATTTGTGCTCAAGTGTTGGAAGAGCCAGGTAAAGATGTCTCTATGTACTCTTGAACAGATTAAGAAATTTACATAATTGAAAGGGAGTTGGCGGTTTTATTCGTCACAGAATTTTTGGATATTTGAAATAGTTTTCAATCGTTCTAACATTTCACTTAGTTGTCAAAATTGTCACTTGAAAATTATTATTAATTATTATTAGTTTTAGAGATTTACACACATATTCACACGATTCACGTTTTCTACATTTATTTTAATATATTAATTAATAAGTTCGAAGAAGTCTTTCTAAAAATTTGTAGCTTTAACTTGTAATACATCGTCGCTATGTATGTGTGCACTATATGCGGTACCAAAAAACGTGATTTGAACATGGCAAAAGAGTTTGCAGCCAATCAATATGGGAAATTGAAATGCGAGCGCTGTATAGAAGGGATATCGGATCTTTGCGATGTGTGCAAAAGATTAACATTCTTCTATAGACAGCATCAATCCAGCACAAATATACATAGGAGGTCTCATGACAGTGATGAAGAGCATTTATGCGAATCGGACTCCTTTGATTCGCTTGGTATGCAGACGGTAAGGAAGAATACTGAAAAAAGTAAGACAAGTAAAAATTGGGCAACCGATGCAATCGATCCACCCAGCAATGCCTACGGCTTTCCATTGCCAACGCCGCATCGGTCAGTTCGTGATAATCAGAAGGAGGAACAGTCGAAGTCGAAACGCTCGTTTTATCAGGAACTCTCCCGACTGCCAGTTCGACTGGCACGTTATCGCCGGGGCACCAACTCGCGTCAGCGCAGTCAGAGCGTCTTGCCTGAAAGAAGAGCTCCTTATATGGAGCCTCCACGGCGCTCCGTGTCCATATCTGCTAGAGAGAATTCTGTCTCTGCGCGATCTAATACGAGAAATTCCCCGGTTAGCCCTCTGCCAGTCGAGATTTTCAGGCTAAGGGCCCAGAGTCTAAATTCGTCTTTGCGGAGACCAAATTTGAAACAAGACAACCCGCAGTTGGCTCATACACCCAGGCAGTCCCTGGATGATGATGGAACTTCATATTTTGGAAACAACCAAGAGACGTTTCCTTCAGGCTGGTCTGCGACACGTTATACCGAGGACTTCGATAACAACAATCAAATATATTCTGAAGAAGACATCTCTCCTATACCAGCTGTCGGTCGCTATGAGGTCCATCAAATGGAAAAAGCAAAACAAGTGAATGAGAAACGTAAAAATGAGCGTCAAAGGTCTAAATACTTCGATCCCTCTCGTCACAAAGCAGGTCGAGATTTTACCTTTCAAATGGAAAGTAATAAAAAAATGCACCATGGAGTTGATCGATCTACTCAAGCCGATGACATCCAATGGCAGGTGAACCAGAAGAAGCAGCTGATCTATGAACTGGACAACTTGAGTAAAAGTATTGAAGAAGAACGTGATCGAGTCAAAATGGAATTAGTAAATCTTCAATATAAGCAACAAAAGAAGGAAGGTCAAAAAGGATATTGCCAAGAGCAAAGGAATACTGACTTGGAACCAGACTCTTCTCCAAAAACGCATGCCCGTAGTAGATCCTGCGGTGGTCGCTCTTTTCGGGTCTCCAATATTGGGATGTCCATTCTGAAGAACCCGAAGCCCGATAGCCAAATAGAAAGCAAGTTAAAACAATTGAATGACACTTTGGAGCAGAAATTGGATTGTCTGCTGCAGGTGCTCACGGAGAAAGATCAGATATCAGAAGCGCGTCAATATGCGGATAGTGCTTCGAAACTTCTTCAGCCCTCAAACATTGAGGAAGAAAAATCAAAGATGGAAAATGTTAAGCCCACAGCTCCACCGTTTTACGAGCTAACCGAACCTCAATCCTCGGATTTTGGAAAAGACTCTGACATAGAAGAATCCATTAAGGATGATTTGACTGGGACTACACAAAGTAAAATAAAGACAGCTAAACCATCTGTACAGGTAATAATGCCGCCAACCATTAAGAAAAACAATGCAAAAAAATTTTTGAAAAAGAATCGTAAGAATAAGTCCGTAACTTTTCCTGTGGCCGATTCCCGTTCAGCTCCAGCCAAACTGAATGAATCACTAGCCAGGGAACCAGAAATTCTACGTGGAATCGTTTCGACTGTGCAGCGAGCCGTTTACAATGGCTTCACCTTGGATCCCAAGCATTTAGTTATGCGTATAAAGAATCTGGATGGCACTCTGCCTTCTCGGGAAATACCATTGCCACAATTTCAAAATGTCCAGTGCTCGCCGAGTGGCCTATTTTACATGTTGCAATTGAAATCTCATCTGTTGGAAGAAGAACAGATAAAAGAGCTACAGACCTCTCATCATCCAATTGTTTGCCCTGATGCCTATTGCCATCATCTGTCTTTCGTTTCGGATTTCAATCGGCACTTGGTGCGCGATCATCACAGTCTCAGCATGGAACGGATACGGGTCAATCAGACCAAGACCTTCTTTTTGGACATAGGCTTGGTTGAATCGAATGTGGTCCAGTGTCACATGCTCTACATGTTACAGGACAAAATCTATAATTCTCAGGGTGGTGACATGCAAGATTTGTTGCCCGTGTTGGTTATGGTTGGCCGAGTGCCTCTGGTCGAGGTATTCGGCTACAAGCCAAAATCCGATACATATTTTAAAAATGCCAATTTCGATTCGGAACAGTACGTATTTTGGCTGGAGACTCTGGGTCCAAGGGAAAATCAATTTCGTGGTACTCTTGCTATTTGGCCCATACAGGATCATAAGATGATTAATGGTCAATTTGTCCACACCAGCGAGATGTATGATATTCGCCAGCCGCATGACTTGGCTACAGTTTCTCGTAGTCATTATTCTCTTACAATACCTGGTGAAGCTATACGCCGCATGTCACGCAATGGCAATGATGTCATCGGCATCCAAGTTCAAATTTATTAGAAGTCTATCCGTTTCGAAATACTAGATAAAATTTATAATATATGTTTTATTAGAATTTATTTTAAATAAACCGATTTTAAATATATTGAAACGATCAATGAGGATCGTGTTCCGAACAAGCAATCTTTTTTATTAAAATCTTTGCATACTTTTAGGCAGAAAATTTGAATTTTTCAAATGAACATTGTTTGTTTTTTATGATTTTCTAAGATTAGATTTATTCAATTTTCATTCTGACAAAAACTGAGCAGGCTTTCCTTTAGAATTCAATGTTTTGGAAGACATTTCATTTTAGTTACTCCATTAAAAAAACATCGGACTCTCCTCCAATTTAAATACAAATTTTTCTAACAAATTTCAAAAGTTTAAAACATAAATTAGCTTCGAAATTGAATTCTTGTCCACGAAAACAAATAGATCGAACTATGTCTTCTCAAATGCAAAAACGCGGCTCCGCTGGAGACAAAATAAATTTTGATACGTCCATAGTGCATCCAACCGATAGTGACTTCGCCTTGGAGTTGAAACCCACACCGAAACAGACTTGCATACCAATGACAGATCGTTTAGTTACCTCAGATACTAGGTGAGATAATTTGTATCATTTCAACTGTCTGACCCTCTTCTCATAATGCTTTTCATTTAGTTTGAATAAGCGGGTTGGTGACATTGATATGCCCGATAAGTCTTGGTCGGTTTTGTATTTTGGTGCCAAGGATAAGACCCCTAAACCGCATGCTACTCAGAAAGAAACCTAGACAAGAAGATGAAGAATTCCTTTAACCTCAAGTACAGTTTCGTAATACCGTAATTCTTACTACCGACAATTGATGAACCTGCTAGCAAGCAGCGCGTGTCAAAACTATTATCCGCTCGGATCGGTATATCATATATTTATATCAGAATATCATTAATTATTTCAATACACTATCTATTCAATGTACAGAGAGTCTAAATTTTGTCGAAAAAAGGAAGTTAAAGTAAATATATGATAAATTCGAGTCACTAAGATTTCTTAATTCCGCTAAAATCGAATTTAAAACTATTTTCCCTTTGAAAATAAAAAAACAATCTACTTTTTCTGGGTAACTAGCAACTCCCTTGAGTAAGAGTATTTCAAAGTCTCAAAATCTCACGATTTCCGTCCATTCCAGTTGATCATATTAATGGCTTGCATATGGTTTGTTTATTTTGTGGTGGGTGGCGTTGGCATTCGCAGTCAATTGCAATTGATGATGAGCCTGAAACGACGACGATGTTGACGCGATTGTGATTAATAGTGTCAGCGTCATTGAAGAAGATCTGGCGCTAGCCATATAAAATTCAAGATACCAATGTATTCAGCGAAATATAGAAACACCAGCAATCTAGCAATCATTTATGATGTCATTTAAAATATGAACATATGAATGAATTGTATGAATGACACATGATATTCGATATGTTTTTTTTATGGCACAAGACTTGTCAACTGACAAAAGAAACAATCTGATATATGGAAGATACAGGCGAGTTAAACGAGAAGAAATATAGAAAATATTTGCAGCCACGTCTGGCAGAAGCGGAAATAATGTCTTAATGATACAATATGAAATGAAGTGTCTCGTTTAACATTTGACATGCTTTGAGAAACGTGCAAAATTATCATAATAAATTGATACATTTGGAGATGGTCTGGTATTTTATATAATTGCGAGTAATTCAAGACAATTTCAAATTAATTATAAAATGAGTATTAAGGTTTCAATGAAATTGACAAAGTCAAATGTTAATACATATAAATTTGATAAATAAATAATAGAATTAATTCCAAAGAATTTCATTTTCCTATTTGATTCAAAGCAAACAATTGAGAAAATTATTATTTCATTTTTCTCTTTCTTTGAATTAATTTCAGTTTTTTCTTTGATATTTATTTTTATGCACACTTACTAATTGCCAATCATTTAGCCTAAATGGAAAGTGACATCAACAAATATGACAACACTTAGGGCACTAAATATATATATATATATATGTATGTATATATATATATCGGGCGCACTTAATCCAATAAATTTCATATGAAAAGACAGGCAACAGTTTTAGTAGTGATATCATCAAGAATAAAAGAGCCAAGTACAGAATTGGTTGGAAAACCTAACAAATTGCCTAGTTAATTGCTGTGTGAAAATTTGTAAGATTTAAAATTTTTTTTTCATTTTCGGTCTAAAAATATTCCGCAACAATGGATTTTTGCTTGCGAATAAGTTTAATTGTTGCGTATCCAAAGTGGTTTGCACATTGTTTTCCAAAAGACCAAAGAAACTATTTTTTTTATACACTTCTTGTGAGATATTCCAAAGTGTATATACAAAATTTAAAAATTTAAAATTTAATGATGGAAATATGGTTACAAAATTTTCTATTATTAATTGAACCTAAGATTCTCAGTGAATTTTGAGACGATGAATTTTTCAAGAAATCTAAACCGACAAATATAAAGATTATATAGCCCTTAGTCTTATGAATCAATCATTTTCGGACTTATTTCTTCTACCAACTTAGGTACGTATGACAGCTATATGGTATAGAGGTCTGATCCAACTGAAATTTGGGAGACATTAATCAATCTATGTAAGCATTTTAAATTCTAAGTTCAAATGAAATGGGTCTATAGATGTCATAGTTATTCCTAAGATCATTTTATTGATTATATAGTAATCTGATCCGACAAATGTGCAAGTTATGTACAAACGAAGACTGTACGTTCAATTTAATCAAAATATCAATACCAATTTTGTTTAGATAGGGACTGTATCTGGAGACGTAATATATAGTATCTAGATACGGAAATAGTTCAATTGTACTGTAAACTGCCTTGACCTCCAGACTTTAACTTAAGGATCACATTTAAGTTTCAGCCTAGGTTAAAGAAACATTTAAATGATAATATTGAATACATAGAGTATCTGAGATTTGCCATAGCTTAGATGCCTCTCGGTTCCTATCATTTAGGGCGTGAGTTTGTAACAACTATGAGATTGTTTGCATATTATGTGCGTACTCTATGGATTTGCCGGTGTGGGATCATATGGAACGATTTACCAAATAAAACACTCGTTCATCGTTGTGTGTATCTTTTTGTGGACCCGCTTTTTGTAGCCAATGTGCGATGCTCTAATTGAAATGGCCCACGAAATTGGTGTTGCTCGTTTTGCATTTGGCTCTGATGTTTTTATGGATTTTGTTGCTGGCAAACAAAATACCTAAAAAAAATACAAAAACTACTTCAAAGTTAACTTTTCTTCTTTGCTTTGGTGTTGTTGTTGTTGTTGGTTACACATCTGATTGATTGTTATGATTGATGAGCTCAACTGCTTGCCTGGCTGCGGAGTGACCGCAAAGAGCCATAATGGCTGGACCAGTGTACTGAACCGCTTAACCCCCCACGACCCCTTTCAATTTTATAACCGTTTGCCTCGTTTGCACTTGGAATTCCAATTATTTTCGCACTCAAAAAAAATTAAATTTTTTATATTCTTTTGCAAAAATTTGGCAAATTGATACAATTGAACTTTTATTTATTAATTCCGCATAAAAATTTTGTATTTCTTATTAAAGGCTCTCACTTTTTCGATGCCATAAAAGATACTCTTGCAGGCAATAAGAAATGCTTGAGTTGACAAAAAAAAAAAAAAAGAAACAAGAAATTGTATCTCACATATTCGAAGTAATACACATTTCCATTTTGACTCTTTGGGCATTTGCATAACAATCGAGAGAGTATAAAATATAAAAATCAAAACACAAGTCAAGAAGTGGAATTTCAATTCCAAGAATTTTGAGTACACTTTATCGGGGCTTAATATATTTTCCAGTGTGGTAAAATTTGCCTTGAATAATCTAAAAAGTTCTAAAATTATTTTATGTAAAATATTTGTCAATAAAAAAATTAAAAGCTTTTTGAAATAAAGTTTACTTATTTGAAGTAAAAAGAGTATGCCAAAAAGAGACTTGCTAAAAAAAAAGTCCACTCCAAAGTCCAAAGTGCCATAATAGCTGCCCAATAAGTACCGAAATAAATATATATGCAATTTTTTTTTTAATATATATATGTGTATATGTGTTTGTGTGTGTATGAATGCAGTACATGTGCCAAAGAAAAAGAAGAAGAAGAAGGAGAAAAAAAAGCAAACAATGCAATTTCAATACCGAATATGTAATGAAATGGAAACATTTTATTGCTAGTCCGTTACATGAGAAATGCTTCATTTTGGGCAAATCTCAAATTTCCATAAAGCTTAAAAATTAAATATACATTTATAGAGCTCGTAGTAAGCATAAGAATTGCCGAGTCATGGCACAAAACCAAAGTAAAAGCTCAAGAAGAGATTGCACTTTTCTTCTTTTTTTTTGCCATTTTTTCCCAACTTGGCAAGCCTATGTCAATGACTTGGTTAATGTTTTGTGCTGATGTGCAGGTTGGCGGCAGCTTTAATGTATTTTGCATAATTTCAAAACATTTTACACAAGCCAAAAACCAAGGCAAAGACAGGCCGACTTCCACCATCGACTTTCTTCGTTGGAGCCAAAAAGAAATGTACAACAAAATGCAATTACTATACTGCACTGCGAGTGCAACTAATTTGAAGCTTTTGCTGGAAAAATAAATTTCACTTGACACACACAGACACCACACACTCATTCGCATACCTCATACCTTACAGTTTGAGAGTAATTAGTGCTTAGGTGGGGCTAATGCGGCGTATACGTGTTATTGTCAATTAGCCTATTCTGGAGTGGGCTACTTTCCATTTATTGAAAAGCTAAAAATATGTATACCTGAAATATAATATCTAATTTAAATGAATTGCCATGAAATTTCTGAAATTATTCTTGAACTTGAATGTGAACTCTTTTAAGTGGCTCCTTCAATTGACCATTTCAATAATTTCAACATTTACGAAATTGGGTCAACACTTTTGCTTTTTCTGTCTTCTCCACCCTCCCCCGAAAAAAATTAGTTTGATTAATTGCTTTTTGAGAGAGTTTAATTGTCAAGGCATTTACAAGTTCTACGCTTCTGAATTTATTGTTTTTTTTTTTACTCGAACATAAAAAATCAAAATAAATCAGCAAATGACTGTAATTTAATTTTGGGCATAAACTTTGTGATTGAGTGAATACATTTATGTTTTGGGTGGGGGAATTTTATTTTTTTTTTCGTTTTCTTGTAAAACATAAACTATTTGATAATATGTAAATATTTTATGAATATGTATTATCAATTTACTTAAGTATTGCAAAATGCCAAAGGCAAAACAAAAAAGAAACACAAAATTTTTGTTGAAAATCAATTAGTGTAAATTGGCCCATAAACGAATTGAAGCTACCAGGCAAATGCCCACACTTCACACCAAAACTGAAGCTATTCAAGGTCTACCCCGCGTACCCCGCTGGGACCAATGTCTTTGTACGCATAATTCTTAATTTGAGGCCTTGCGGGCAGTTCGATTTACGAGCATTTAGCCGCGTTCAAGTCACGTCCCATTGAAGCGGCAGCAAGACCATCTCATTGGCAATAGCCCCACACCTCTTGTTCCCGACTTTTTGGCCAATGACAAAGTCTGTTTACTTTGACAGTTGCCACTTGGCTATGTAGGCTACCTGCTACCTGCTGCCAGTTGCATTGACCGTTGCCAGTTAGTCACTCAACAAGTTGTCTTCAATTAGCGCCAATCGCTGCACAACAACGAAATGCAATTAAGTGACGTTTAAGCCACTGGTGCCACTGCAGCCACTGTTGCTGCCACAGATGTGTTGCCACAGTGGCTGTTTGGCCGAAAAAGAAAATACGTATCTCAACTGGTTGATGATTGCTCCATCGATTCGCGTTCGGACTACGTGTGCGTTCGCTGTCATGAAAACTCAGCCTGGTTTAATGAAAATATGCCAATTTATTGATATGTGGTTGGGTGGCAGGCCAGCTTATCAGAATCTTCATTTAAATTCATTTAAGAAAAATTTGCATTTTCTCACAACACCGAGTTGGCTCTGTTGGCATCAGTCGGCATTAATCATGCTCGACCAGATCATCGGGCTTTATCAATTTGCATATTTGCAATACAAGATGAATTAGTCACTGGGACAAATTGTGCCTTTTGCTTTTACCAAGTTCTTTAAATATGCCACACATTTCCAATATCTAGCAAATCCATGAATCATTAAGCAAATAAATATAAACAAGAAAAATCACCTGATGGTTATGACGAAATAATTCTAAACTAAGTCCATCCGGTTATTGCCCGCCAATAACGGGCATAAAAATGGCTTAGACAAGGTTCCCAGATTCTTTGAGATTTTCCTGAGATCTTTATATTTTGAAAAAATACGGAGCATAGATTTAATCCACCAAGATCTTATGATTATAAAAGTAAGACAAAAGTCCCTCGAGCTTTAGATTAATATCGGTTCGTCTACTTTTACTGACCAATCTGGGGGTAAGTTTAAGGAGTCTCAAAAAAAAACCCCTAGAAAAAACGCGGATTAATATAGGTTCGTTTCGTAATACAGACCAATCTGGAAGTAACTTTAAGGGTTCTATAAAAAACTGCTAATGGGTACTGGTTCGTCAAGTGTGACAGGCCAATGTGGAGGTAACTTTAAGGAGTCTAACATATCTATCTGTGGTGCATTATAAGCTACAAAAGGGAAAAACTTATCAATCCTATCAAGCTCCCCTGAAGAATTTTTGGTCTTCCAAGTTTTAATCATTTGTATATAAACTAAGTACATCAAATAAGAGGTATCTATTATTAGTAGGAATAGCTAGAAAAGAGCTGCAATTTTGAATTGATCAACGTATCCCCACTTGCCATGTAACAAGTGAAACATAATTTTTTTTTTTTAACCTTGAAGAAATCGTAAAAATGCATGCTAAACTGCAAATAAAAAGAGCAAATTTATTTCAAATTTCCGACACGCATTGTTGGATTGTTTAGATTTTTATGCGGCTTCATTTGTTTCCAAATATTGTGCAACATTTCGCATGCCCAGACATGGGATTCAGTTTAGATAAATTTTACAAATACAAATTCTCTGACTCTGAAATGTGTATAGATTTTCGTCGACGCCGATTGTATGGAGGATGGGTCCGGGGTTCTAAATGAAACAAGTGCAAGTTTGCTGATGCCATAGAATTGGTTGGTTTTTATTTGCTGCATGTTTATTTATATAGAGCAAACATTAATTTTTATGATTGCTATTTTGTTTTTCAAGTTTTAGTCTTGTTAGTTTGGAATATTCGAAGCTTTTCGTATGCGCATTCTAACCCAATTTTATTTGGGTCTTTAAAAGGCGAAGTCAAGAGTAAAAATAAAAAAAGTAACCAAAATTTCCATATGCTCAAATATGTGGAATTTTGCGATGTGCGAAATACGGAAACAAATATTTTTTTGTCTTTTTGAAATTAGAAATATAAAAGTTTATAACACCTAAGAAAATTACAATATTTTTTTGGAAAAGTTTTATGTTTTCCTTATAGTTAGTTATTTAAGAAAATTCAGAAGCTGTTTTTTAATGGTTCATATAAAAATGTATCAGAGCTATGCAAATATATAAACATATATTTTTTTTCAAGTCTGATCATCATAAAAAAGCAGATTAAAAAAATCCAATAAAATAAAACGAGCTTCCAAAAGCTGATTTTAAGGACTGGAAGACTTTTTTTTTAGAAATAAAATATCTTATAAAATTATATTATTGGAGAGGTCCGACATTTTTCAATAACTGTTTTTATTCCTGTTTAGATATACCTCAAATAAATAAATGGCAATTACTTGGAGAGGTCCGACATTTTTCAATAACTGTTTTTGTTCCTGTTTAGATATACCTCAAATAAATAAATGGCAATTACTTGAAGTTTGAATTTTATTTTTTAATTAAAAGAAAACTAAATTAAGTCTTAACAGCTCATATAAAATAAAAAAGAATATAAAAAATAAAATAAAATAAAATATTTGTTGTATATGTGAAAATTAAAAATTATATAAAATAAAATTACTCATTAATCGAATAATCAAATATAAAATATAATCAAATATATCCAAAAATAAAATAAAATATAATGATAACTAATAATTAATTATTAATAATTATGTAGCCAAATAAATAGTGTCCACTCAAAAAGTAACCCGACCTAGTTTATTGTGTTTTTAAGTTTATTTTCAATTAAAGGAGACGTCCGGTTGATTTAAGGGTTGCATACAGTCTAACACTTCCCTTTAGCAGGCCAGTGTTCCCCCATCTTTTATTTTAAAATGGCAGCACTGGCCCGCACTGATCAGTGTGACCATGCATGCATGATCTTACTACAATTAGTAATTCAATTTAGAAATAGAATAAAAGCATTTCATGTTTGAAAGTAAACTAATTAATTATGGTAAGGTATTTCGTTGGCTTTGTTAAAAATTCACACTTTGAAAGGCCTACTTCGATTTCCATGTTTCATTCTACTTAATATCCAATATGGATTAAACATGTCTTAAAATAAGACTGCTCACAGAAAGACTCTCAGCTTTGAAGAAGATATTTAATACCAAATTCAATGTTCTTTTTCTTTTTGATTTTCTGGAAGCTATATTAAATATTGCCCTTTGGGCTAGGCAATCAGTCTGATATAAATCATTTGCACTCTAAAATGATCTGACATTAACCTTGATAAACAATGTAAAAAAAAAAAATAGGCAGAGAGGGCAGCTGTTGTTTTAATGGCCAGTTGATTACAGAAGAACGAATCGCACAAATTGAATAGGAAATATCAAATGGAATATAATTTTTTTAGCTCTTCATTCACTCAACAGTTTCTTTGTGAATTTTATTTATATTTTGTACTCTTTTTGAATGGAATATTCAAGGGGGCTTTCATCAAGAAAAGTCAGGAAATCTCTCTAAATATCTACGGCATATTTTATGGTTATTCTTTAGAAATTTTCCAAAGGTCTCTAGAGATTCTGAGCTCTAATCTACGCTTAGTTCTCAACGAGTTCTCTCAGGTATCGCAAAGAGTATTGCGCCGTCGGCTTTTTCTTGGGTTGGCAACATTTTTTAGAGTATATTTTGAAGGTTTATGGCAGACATAACATAAGCATGCCAAACAAATCGTCCGCACACTCATGCACATTCCATGACGGCATTCAAAAACATTTTACAATAGTTCAAGAAGAAGAAGAAGAAGAAGAAGCAGAAGCAGTGGCAGTGGCTGCTTCTAGCAGCTGTTAGATATATTTGTAATATGTGTAAAACTGTCTGAGATTGAGACTATTGCCCCACCCAAAATTAAAATAATTCTATACGTATAACGCCGGCGTCTGCCGCCTGTCCGTAAACAGTGTTGAGGCGAGTCGCGAGCCAGTCCAGCGGTCCGCCAGACTAGGCCAGACCACATGTACATCTTTCGAATGGACATATGGGGCCAAGATGGGGCGGGTTGTGGGTGAAGCGACGTGGGCGCCACCCACTCAAAATCGGCCCACATAGCAGACGCAAAGGCCAGTCTAGATTAGATCAGATCAGGCCAAAGCGGTATGAAAATGAATAGCGAATTTTTCCTCTTCTTCTTCTTGATGAAATAGAATCATGAGTCTCCCCGACGAGACTGGCCCGTACCTCCTGCCCTCTGGTTGCTTAATCATACATCATTTTAATGACGTTGACGATTTCTTGTCATCTTTATTTTTAGCCAACTGACTGAATCTTTTCACCCTAACCTCTCCCTCTCTCTTTCAGCCACTCAACACTCGTAAATTAATCTATTTCATTTTTGCACTATAGAAAAATATTTCGTTGCCTACATTTTCATTTTTTATTTGTTGGCCAATCCATAAAAAAAAAACAAAATTATTGTGCTAAAAATTATTTTGTTGTTTACTTTTTTAATTGATTGTTCGAGCGAGCGCAGTCCTTTTGGATTCCAAATACCAAATTCCTTTTACCGTCAGCTCCATCGGCATTCAGTTCATTTTGTTTATTAATTATTTTTCTTCTTCTTAGTTTAGCATTGTTTATCTTTCTGCTTGATATATAGAATTAAATGAGGAACTCTGAACAGCTTGCAAATTATGCAAAATATCCAAAATGAGGCTTCAAAAATTTTCCGTTTTTGTTCTTTTTTTTTTTAATTTTGCAACTTTGTTGTCAAATTGTTCTTATTGGTTGGTCTGTTTTAAAAGTAAACAATCGATTGAGAGGAAATGTTTAACACACATACTCAAAAATCTGTTTAATCAAAATAAACACAGTGAAATGAGGCCACCCAGCAGACACAAAATGTGCGAAAGAAAAGCCCAAAATTTAAATTTTTTACACTTCATCTAAGGCTTTGCTTACTTTTATTATTTAGATTATTCAATATTTAATTTAAAATAAATTTTTTAGCTAAGAAACTTGAGAAATTCGATAAGGTTTTCACTGGAATTATAATCATATTTATGGACAACAAATTAATAATTTCAATATTTTTCATGAAACAATCTCAGAACTAAGAAGTTGTTTGTATAATTTCGAGAAGTTCTTTAATCTTGAAAAAAGCTGCAACTTAAAAAGGTTCAATAGTTATTTTCTTCTATATATTTTTTCTAAAATTTTTGAAATTTTATAAATTCTTTAAATTTCCAAATGTGTGGTTTGAGATCCTTTATTTTCCCTTGATTTTTGGTTAACGCCGCCCAGTCTTTTGTCCAAGTGAATGCTGGGTAGTGAAGCAGAAACTTGCTGTCTCTCACACTTTCACACTTCAGATTCAGTGAGTTTGTTTCGGTCCATTGGTCCAGTCTGTCTTGGCTGCCTTTTCAAGTGTCCAGGCGTTGCCACTTCAATGTCTCTCTGTCAATAAAGTCAAATGGGTCAGGCGCAACAAGCAATGAAAATTTGTTTTTGATGTTTAGTTTTTTTCTTTCTCTTTTTTTTTTATATGTATAAACTTTGGTGTGTTGTTTTGTTGCTTGATATGTTCGCCCTCTTCTTTTAAATGTGCATTGAAATGGTCAGCAAATTAAATTGACAAACAACACTGGCAACGGCCAACACTCTCGGCAACAAGTGGCCAAAAATGCTGATTCGGGGTAATTTTAGAGGAGATGTCGTGTATGTGTGTGTGTGTAAGTATTTGTTGAAGAATTTCTTGAGCATTTTTAAAGGTTCGTATCACTGCAAGGCTTGGTAAAATCAGACCTGAAATCTTGAGAGAAACTGTACATCATCATCAATATTATCGCCCAATTTAAATAAACTTAAAAAATTAATGAAGCTATAAGAGTTTTTTCCTTTTTTACTATCAGAAATCAAAGACTTTTACAACAATTGCAAATGGCTGTGAAGATTGCGTTCGTTCGTCGTAGAAGAACTACGTAAATATTTATAAATATAACAAAAAGTTGTCGGTGGAGCTGTTGTCGACGTTGGGGGAGGGGTTGTGGGGGGCTCAAATCGATTGCATCATTTGTTTGTATAAAGAAAAGACAGCGCTGCTTTGAGCAATTTTTATTTGATTATTATTATTATTAACTTGGTCTTAGTCAGCTGGCCAGGCTGACTAAGCCAAATAGAATTTTCCACCACATGTTGCATTGAGTTGGCACCCTAAAAAAAAGAAAAAAATCCATGTACCGCAAATGTTTACAACAGAGGCAAAAAGCTTTTGACTTGCTCTGGCAACATGTTTCCCAAGCACCAGTGAAAGCATCAAACTTGGTACATTTTTTTTATTGTTTATTTAAAATAAATTTAACACTGAAAACATAAAATCTGCTATTTTTAACAAAATACATAAATTACAAAATACAAAACGTTCGAGCCCATAAATTAATACCGTGTTAGTTTAGCAAAAATTCAAAAAGGACAAAGAAAATAAAAAATTTTAATAATCGAAAATATAAAAAAATAAAACGTTTGCCCACATAAACCAAGCAAAATTATTTGCCACAAACGGGTCAACAGTAATAAATTTTTATGTGTTTATAAATAAGATGGAAAGCTAAAAATCACACACAAAAACACAAACATATAATCCAAATTAATTATAAATCAAATCAGACGACACCAAAAATGTCTTTCCGTGTCTTTTGGGGACAGACACATTAACAAGCAATTAAAATGAGCGCCAAATGCAGCACAGCTGTATCGAATAAACTTAAAAACATACGTAAAGCAAAAAAAAAAAAAAAATTAAAGCCACAAGCAAAATTATATTAACCATAAGTCTTGGTTTATTCAAAATCTGCGGACTAAGGTTGGCCCAGCAACATTTCTGCCCGGCAACAAAGTTGCTTTGGCGTAGACAAGCACCGAAGGAGTGTCCTGGAATAAATATGACTTGAACGACTTTATTCATGATATAGCCAACGTCATACATTTACTTAAAGGGTATAAAAAGAAACCGCATGCAAGACTGCATTTATTCAAACACCTGAAAACACACAAAAAAGCTTAGCCCAGCAACATTTGTTGCTCACAACAGCAACATTTGTGGCTAGCAACAAAGTAGCTTTGCCATAATCAAATGCCGGCAAATTTGCATTGCCAAAAACAACACGAACGCGCACATGTTCGCATTCGTGAAAAAAACGAGAGAGAGAGCATGCAGGAGCGCAAAAAGAAACAGAGAGAGAGAGCATATACAGCATCAAATAGCTGTTTCTGGCTATGCTTTGCACTGTTCGCTCTCTCGTGTGTTCGTGTTGTGCGAAAGAGTACGCCGCATAAAACCGCCAGAAAAAGCCGAAAAAAAACGGCTGAAAACGAATTTTTCATTTGAATTTGCTTTGTCGTCGTCTTTGCAACTGTAGTTTCGTCGCAATTTTACAATCGTTCCGGTTAAACGTGCGAGCGGATCCAACGAACTTGGAGGTAGACAAGCCCGAAGACACCCCCATTCGCAATAGCCCGCAAATATTTAATTTAGTTAAACGAAAAGCGAAAACTTCGAAAACTCAGTCACTCAGTCCAGACAAGTGCATGTGCTGTTGGAAAGCCGCCAGTGAAATTTTCGGCGCCTAACCTACCTGTGCTCTGCCTTTGATTCTTATCGCGTTACTCATTAAAAAAAAAAAAAAAAACAAAAAACAAAAACGCGTGAACGCGTGTTCATCGCAGCTTTGGTCGTCGGTCTTGGTTTTCGCGAATTTGCCCAGAGAACACCCAGGCGGGAGCGGTTTCGTCGACGTCTTAATTTTCTTGAATTTTGAAAACGTCGTTATCGTTGTCGGTTATGTCTATGTTAATTGCCTTGATTTAGCTAAAATAAATATTCCATTATACACACACACATACACACAGTCACACACGCATACTCACGCCCATATATATATCACAATATCAAATTTCAATATTTGCCGTTAGTTTGCCATTGCCATTTTTCTGTGCTTTTATTACCGTTGTTCTTCTGTCGGTGTGTGTGCGCCGCGCTTGTTCTTCTTTATTCTTTAATTTATTGCGCAAGCGTTTGTGGACACTCAGCCAGTCAGGCCGGTAAATTTCCTATTTTGGCGAAAGTTCTAAAAAAGTGCCAATTCAATTCAAAATTGAATAAATTATAGGAATCCAAAAAACCAGAAGCACTGTGAAAGCAAAGTTCAATTAAAAACCTAAAACAAAAAATAAGCACAAAACTATTTTTCAATTGATTCAACTAAAAAAAAAAAAACACAAACAATTTATCTTGGCGAATTTTTCCACAAAGAATTGAATAACTAAAAAGGTAAGTAAAAAAAAAGATCTCAAGTGAAAGTTAAAAAAAAAAGAAAAATAAAAATTTCAAGTGTTCAAAGAATCTAAAGAATTTTGGAAATAAAAATTTTAAAAAATTTGTTTTTAAAATTTGAATAAATTTATAATTAATTCCTTTTTTTTTGATGAAAAATTCTTTTTGTCAAATTCAGATTTTTATGGTTTTATCCATTTTTTAAATGAAAGGAAATTTTTTGGACTTCCCCAAATTTATATGTTCTTTTATTTTTATAACCTTTTCTTAAGATATTCAAATTAATTTCCTCATCTCTTTTGTAGAGACAATTGAAAAATTGAATTAAATATTTTGAAAAATGGAATTTCAAAATTTGAAAAAGTCATAAACAATTCTTATATTTTTTGACAAAAATAATTCTTTTTGACAAATCCAAATTTTTATGTCTTTATCTATTTTTTAAATCAATAGAAAATTTTTGGACTTCCCCAAATTTTAATCTTCTTTTCTTTTATGAGCTTTTTTTTTTTTTAGATATTCTGATTAATTTCCTCATCTCCTTTGCCTGCTTTTGTTTTCTCAAAACTTTGCAGAGACAATTTTCTTATTTATAACGCTGATAAACTAAACCCTTTTTATATTCTTTAGGCTCAGCAATTTATCTTGCAATTTCAATTTGGGCTTATCCAAGCAGTTTGACAGTTGAATTTTTTATCCAAATGTTTAGTTTCTTTTTTGCCCGAGTTAAATGACTACTTTCTTATGGCCAAGCGGCCACGCCCTCACACCCCCACAAGCTATTTGCCTTGGCCTTGCTCCGACCCGACCTGACCTGACCTGACCGCTTGCCCGTTAGCCCGTTTTTATTTCGATGGAAACAAAACTTGAGATTTATTGGGTAGATTAGCTCGTCAACAAAAGACTAAGGAAAATGTTACCGGGCTCTCTGACTCCGTTTCCCAGGGTAGCCAGCGAGTTCACTAGATTACGTGTATAGGCTAAAATCTGTATATTAATGAGCTGACAACTTGGCCAGAATGGAGCAATGGGGCGAGATAGTAGATATATCCTGACAGTGGGGCCGGGAGTTATGAGGTATCATCAATTAAAGTTAATGTCACAATGAGTGCGACATAAAAGCAACTCATTCACTTATTCATACTGATTCATGCGTTCACTTATTCATTCATTCATTCATTCATTCACTCGATGAATGAAGGCTCGTGTCCTTGCCACACTTTTGTCCATCAAAAGAATATTTATTTTATGTTTCTTCTTCTTCTTCTTCTTCTTTGTTGTTGTTGGCAGTGCAAATGCATTTTATATTTATAAGCCAAGCCAAGCGAGTGTGACTAAGGTTCTCACTAAATGCGTGGAACCGAAATCGTTAAAATCGATTTGCCTGTTGTGTTGGCCAAAATAAAATCCAGTTGACCTTCACCGGCGAGCAGAAGATTAAAGCTTAAGGAAAATAAAATAATAAAAATAGAGCCAGACCAGGTAACAAATGCGACCCAAGTTGAGTGATAAATAAAATTTGTTTCTGTGTGCCGTGAAAATCTGCTAACGATCCACCAAAAAAGAAAAGAAAAAAAATTTGTATAAAAAATTCCTTCAGTATTTCCAAACTCACCTGCAAGTTTGGTGCTCTCTCTCTCTTTTCCCCGGTTACTCTGGGCCCATTTTATGCGCTCCCCAAAGGCAGCGAAGCACAAGATTTTTAGACATTCGCCGGCAACACTAAAAATATATTTTTGGCCAAAAACAAAAAGAAGAAACAGGAAAAATAAAAACCCTCAAACGAAATCCTCAAAAGGCACCGAGTGAAACAAAAAAAAAAAATACTCCAAAGCATAAAACACATTTTATTGTCATTGTTGAAATTCACATACTCTCTGTTTATTTTATTTTTTTGAAAGATTATCTTAAGGGCTTATTGGATTGATTTGATTGAGCTCGAAAAAGTTGTGCTTAAATTATTTTATGCCCAAAATAAAGCAAAAGACAACCACAGTCAATGATGACGTCATGAGCAAAACAATTGAGGGTCCCAGTCCCATAATGACGTCATTTGAAAATAAACCTGAGAGCCAAAAATTTTTGCTTGATTTTATTTTTTCGACTCTCATCTCATCTCATATTTTATGTCCCGAAAGTTTTGGTTTCTTCTAACAAATTTTCGAGTACTTTTCAATTTTTTATGGAAAAAAATTCAAATCCAATAAAAAGCAATTGAATATTTTAAACAAATGCCAGCCAGTTTGTCTCCTATTTCTTGCCTTGCTTCTTGGCAAAATAAATAGACTTTGTACTCTGTAGTGGAGAGTATGAAAATTGCAGGCAATCGTGTGAAAAGGCGGGCAAACAAACACACAGACAGACAGGCAGATGGGCAAACAGAAAAAATAAGAAATGAAATAAAACAAAAAACAAAAAAGAAGAGAGAGAGAGACCGAGAATGAGGCAGTCAGTCGAATAGAGACACTCGCAGACAATTTGGTCCAACCAGGATAACTCATAAAAATGCCAAATGTATAAAAACAAAAGCAACAAGACGGCCCGAGCCAACAGGCATTCACATATAAACATTTTCAAATAGACTGAGTGGCGGATTAACAAAAAAAGAAAAAGACAATACCAAAGTCGAGGGGGAGATGACGGTGGAGGAATGAGTGCGAGTTTTGTGAGGGATTTGGGCAGTTTACAATTCCGCTGAAAGCATCAAAATAAAAATGAAATAAAATGGCATAAAAAATGCAACAGAGTCGAGCGAAAAGGAAATGAGGCGGCAACACAAACACGACTACACCGAAGAGGGGCAGGGCGGGGCGAGGGGTAGACTAAAAGGAATTTACACGGAAATTCTGCACAAGCCACAAGACAATAAAAATTCGGCAGATTTTTACAAAGCCGATGGAAGTGGAATAAATAAGAGGGGTGAAAGGTATAGTGGAGACCCGAAAGAGCCCTGTTAGATGAAAGATGATGATGAATTTGACCTACACTGATGAATTTTAAATGAGTTATACTCTCTCCCTCTTTGTGAGCTCGGAGCAGACCTCGATTGTTTCCAGTTGACCATTTTAATATGGTTTCCAGTAAGGACCACAGGCCTGGTTGGCTGCCAATTGTCAATAAGTTTGACCTTCTTCCCCCGGGCCTGCTTACTATGCTTGGCCAAGGTTAATGCGACAGTAAAAAAAATACACACATTGTGAATAGAAATGGAGAAATAAAATAAAGAAGAAGAAATATACCGCATATACTCGAATACTTTGGATGGGCCAAACGTGAAGCAGATAACAAAAAAAATACAAAACCTTAAATAGAAGCCAGACACGAAATTCTCTGCTCTCTTCCAAGAAAAGAGTATATTGATATGGTCTTGATATTTGTAAAGATCCTGAAACTAACAACAGATTGGTCAGCACCAAGCCAACATAGATCACTCCGTCTTTAAGAGTGAACAGACCTCCGGCCAACTTAACTTAAAGATCCAAATATGTTTTTAAGATATCTTTTAGGTTTCTTGACCAATCTGTTTCTTTTTATATAGAGTGAGTACTTATTAAGAGACAAGCGGGTCTACAGAGTTTCACCTGGATTGAACTACTATAACATCGGTTATAGTAGTTTTATGGAACAATCTCATCTTAAATAATGTGAAATACTTAAAGACATTTCTACTAAATTATATGGATAATTTAGACAGATTTAATTCTACCTAGATCATACTATATCTATAATCGATTCGGGTAGGTTTTATAGAACTCTTCTTGATTTGAAATGGACAATGAAACTGAGTAAAAAGAGTATTTGCTACTTCGAGGATAATCTGCTTCACTGGCTTTTCCTGGGGTTTCGATAAGCAAAGAAGAGGTAGTTAATGGAGGGGAAGAATTTCGGAAATGTGTTTGCTGTGAAATTGCGAATGTGCACGGCAGACTTGGTGACTCTCCCATTCTCTGTCTCAATGCCGCCCACACCCCGTTCTATCCATCTGCCCATCTACCCACCTGAGGGGCAGCCTCTCGTACAGTTTAAACAAAATGCTTGTGTGTGTTTGGCTTGCCTTTGGGCTCATGAAGTTGTCAACGTCCTTGTATGGGCACACCTGCAGTAACTCTTGGCCCTCCCTCCCTCCCCTCGCTTACATAACACGCATTCTCATGACTTTCTCCACGACCGCCCAGTCTGTTTGGCCTCCTCCACCCTAGAATCTATTTCATGTGCCAACATTTTGCGTGTGTGTAATGAATTTAAAGTTTGCTCTGCATATATTTTTCATGTGCTTGGCAAATTGTTATGGTTTTTTGCACAAAACCATTTCACATGCTCTCATGCTCCGACCTTCCCTGTCCAATATCTATTATGTGGGTGTTGTCATCGGGTCCTGAGTCCTTTTTGCCTTGGATAACAGCATTATTAATTTGCAATTTCAGCTAATTGCATTTACCGTAAAGTGAGACTCACTGTTGCATGGAGCTGGCTGGAGAGGTTTCCGGGGGTTCGCGAGTTTCTGGGTTAAGGTTTCCGGTTGCCAGTTGAAAATGCCATTGATTGTTAATTTTGTCTCCTTTGGGTAATTCATCCTGGCTAAGTGGCTTAGCATAAATTCAATTCCAGGCGGATCGATCAGCTGGGAAATTGAATTAATTCGTGTTTAGGAAAATTTACAATTTTTCATTTCATATGAGAAGAGCTTGGCTAATCAATAAAAGCTAACAAAATCTTATCGATCTGTTTGATTTAATTGGCGAGACATGAGGCCAGGCGCCGTTCGATTTGGCTTTGTTGAGGCAAATCAAAATCCAAATCAGACAGCACAGTTTTTAGTTTATTTCCGCCTTGGACGCTGTTTTTTTTCTATTTTTAGCCAACGGCCTTGACCTTTGGTGCGAGCATATTTTCAATTTATTTCGCAAGGAGTGTGTGCCAGTGGAACCCCGAGAAACTCTGACCAAAGTTAAGCCTTTTTGCGTTGCCAGAGAAAGGAAATGTAACCACAGCTTTTTCGCAGGGCTTCCATTTTCTGAGGGAACTTTTTTAAAGAGTCTGAAAAGTAAATACAAAATATCGCGCATACGCCAAGTTGGCCATTGCTCTGCCTGCTCGTTTGGCTAATTAAGTCTATGGCCTACTGTGAGTTGTTTTTCCTCTTTTATTTCTCCTTTAGGATTCATTTTTACAGAGAAGAAGGCCTGGCCCCGGATAAAAATAAATAAAAAAATTTTTTATAAAAAAAGAAAATGATGTGCTCCTTCCCAAAAATATATTTTGGGGATTTTGAAGTAAATTTTTAATTTTCTAGTCTGACACATGTCAAACTTTTCCTTTTTCCTGTGCAGAACATAACCTAGAAATTTGTCTTTTATGCACATGACAATTTGCGGTGGAAAAAGTTTACTAATTAATCAACCAGACCCATCAACTTGTTTGAAAAGCAACTAAAAACTTTGTTGACATTTCGGTCTATCAGTTTATTTATTTTGAAAGTCTTTCCGAAAGTAATTCATTTTTACTCACTTCGTTTGAGATCACTCAAAAAGATTTAGAATAATGGCGAGACTATATTTTCTTTTATGTTTCCCAAAACTCTTTTTATTATAACCAAAATGAGCAATAAATCATTTTGGAATATTTTCGAAAAAAAAGTATTAACTTTCTTAGCATAAATTTTTTTGTAATTTTTTTCAGAGGGGTTTGTCCAGGTTCATTAAACTGAAGTGCCATTCGGGGAATTTATTTGTTTTGTTGAATCAAAATAACCAAAACATAATCAGGCATAAGCCATATAGACGCCAAAAAGATACACACTTGAAGTATTTGTCAAAAATTTGTTAGGTGCGATTTGAGTAGACTTCTGAAAGTACTTGGCGACTCTCTAATTAATTGCCATCAATGCTCAGACTCATTTTGCGAAAATTGCGTAAACTGCTTTTGTTTGTGGGTCGCTCATGTTGGGGGCTCTTGACAAATGCAATGCAATCTGTCTTTGCCTCATTGTTTTCCAGATAAGATAAGACTAACTAGACCGGGGAATTACTCACTCAAACTTGTGCTGACAGAATGACACTCTTTTTTTTTTGTTTTTTGGGGAGATTTCATTTTAGGATTTCTCAAAGAGATCTTTTGATTTTGCATTAACCCAGAAAGTAAATAAGATAAGCTAAAAATTTCGGAGATAAAAACTGTTTTCATAAATTTTAGGGCTTCTTTTTTTTTAACAATCTCAACAAATAAAGGAAATAAAGTCACCTTGCTGTTTAATTGGAATTCATAAATTTTTGTTATTTAATGAATTACATCATTTATTTAAAGTTCTTAAGATATTTCTTCTTTAACCTTTTCGGTTCGGTGACACTCTGAATTACCTACGTCATCGTTGACTTATTTTATTCTAAAGGAAATTAAATAAGTCAGGTTTTTTTTTGTTAATTAAAAAACCGTTCAAAATGTTCTTTTTTTTGTATTCCAAAGACGTGTGGATTTTTTTTTACGGTCAGGTCTAGGCCCAGAGTAGGCATATTAATCAAGTCCGGTGTCTCAATTGACACTTTTAGAGCTTTGGTAAGAAAAAAAAGTGATTAAGCGATTTTGTGCGTAACGACCAATTTGTTGACTTCTTTAACCAGAAATATTTTTGAGCCAAGCTGTTTTTTTCTTCTTCTTCTTCTTCTTCTCTCAGATCAGTGGGTTCGCTGATCAAGTTTTGGGTTCGCTTGGCTTTGTCCAACCAATATTAAATTTGCCATTCCATGGGCATACAAAATTTTGTTGTTATGGTTTCTTTTCTCTCTCTTTCTCCCTCTTTTATTTTTTTATTTTTCTGGTGTAGACAAGTTTGTCAGAATATATACAAATAATTTTATAGGTTTTCTATACATTTTTTTGAGGCAGAATTTTTTTGCAAAATATAGATTTTTGTTGTATTTTTATTTGTTTAAGTTAAAATTTATGTATTTCTTTCTTTCATAAAAAAGTTATACTCTTTTTAATTTTTTCATAACTTAAAATTTATGCATTTTTTGTACCTTCTTTTTTTTTTGGACTTAAGCAAACATTTCACCGGCTCAACTGTCTTTTGTGTAGTTTTATGGGTTTCCTCTTCTTCTTTCTTTTTCTTCATTTTTTTCTTTTCTGATTTGCTAATTCGAGGTGCGTTTCTGTCTACCTGAAATTCTTTCTCTTCCCCCTTTCTCTTTAGCATGCGATTTCAATTTTATTATTGCTTTTTTTTCTTGTTTTGACAAACTGCCTTTATTTTGAGAGTTTTTTATTGTTCTATTGTCGATTGGGTAAGCCAGAAATATTTGGACCATAAAAAAAAGAAACTTGAATCAAAGAACACTCGACGAATTCTTATCAGGTTGGTTAAATATTTTGCACTCATATTTTTATGTTGAGGTGTGGTCCCTGGGCGTCATAAGGAGCCCCAAAAACCAGACCGATCTCCTTTCCCAAATTCATATAAATTATGCAAAACTGCCTGGGATAATATGAGTTTCTCAAAAATGTACAAAGCTCTTTTAAAATTGTATATATATATTTGGATTTGCCTGCAAAGAATTACAAGGGTGTGGGCTTCTGTGTGGCGGAAATGTCCTGATCCTGACAGCCTGAAAATGTAAACATTCACTGAGTTGTTCATCCGGTTGCCCAACCTCCTCGCCCCATTCGATTTATGTAAATTGCCGAGGCCTATGAAATTGCTATTCCCCCTTTTTTTCTCGTGTTTTATTTTTAGAGCTGCCATTTAAACAATTTATACAATTACATAGCCAGTGTGCTAATAATAACTCATATTAAGTATACGCAGCCTGGTCGACCAGGTCCCAGTTGATTGAATTATGAAAAACAATTGCTAGCTGATTTCGGGCCTGGACCCTTTTAATGCAATTTGCCAACCCTTTTCTTTATTTCTTTAGAATTTCGTGCCCCAAGTAATCACAGCATGCTTCACTCGTGTGTGTATGTGTAAACATTTTCCATTCAAGTATGCTTCAGGATATGCCAAGTCCAAACTAATGCAGCAACTGGGGAAACTGAGCTGCCAAAGTTTCTCAAGCGAAACGCGTTAAAAATGCAGCAAGAAAAAAGTAAAAAAAAAAAAAAAATAATATAATTTTTCATATGTTCTTTTGGCTGAGTTAGCTGGTACTATTTATTTGTGTTAGTTTATGTTCTATTTGTTTTTTGCAGCTGCTTTAATCTTTTTTCCTTGGCAGCTTCATTCAGCTGGTTTGTATTTGCCTAGTTGGCTGTGTCTCTCTAATCCAGTGCGAAAATGTCTAAAATGTAGGGGGGGATGGATTCTCAACAGCTCTTGGTTTATGGCCATATTATTTTGTGAACTCTATTCCGCACTTTATTGTTCTAAGAATTTGCAAGGAGGCGAGAAGCTGGCAAAGAGTCAAGCCAGCGGAATTCTTTAGCTGGTCTGATGTGCTTAATTTGAATTTGTTACTCAAGTCACATAGAAAAATGGCAAGTCATAAATAAAAGATGATGATATTTTTTACAAGATGGTCGGGTAAATGGAACCGGAAGAAAAGCTAAGGGGGAAACGTGTCGGAAATGTGAGTCACTTAAATGAACTTTCTCGAAAATTTATTCACTCTCTTTTTCTGTCTATTAAGAAAATTCCCTTTTATTTCGAACATTAAAAAATGCTTATCCATAAATTTTATTTAATTGCTTAACAAGGTGAAAATATTTGATTTTTTCAATTTATTTTTTCAGATAAATTAAGCTGTTGAAATTCCTTTTCAAAAAAAGAAATGCCCAGAATTTGTTTTCATTTGATTTGGCATGGTTCCGTTAAGCGAAAAAATTATACTACCAAGCTAACCAAATATTTGCCATGTTTATTTAAGGAGGTTGGAGGAGAGTACCCAGGGCAGCAACAGTGCGTATGTGTGATGCGCTCGGCACACGCAAAACACGCGCACTCAAAAATCCGTTGCGAGCCAATAAAAATTAAATTTAAAACTGTGAAATTAATTTTTTTTTGTCAAAAACGGTGTGTGCATAATAAATAAAAAATCCACACATCAAAATAAACAAACATAATAAGCCCACTCACGATATGGCCAAAAGCCAACTGGCTATAAAGTTGTAATAACGCGCAGCGACAAGCAGTTGACCATAATCAGTCAATCAACCAAACTGTTTCTTGTTGTTGTTGTTGCTGTTTTCCATGCTCTTTTCGGTTCCAAAAGATTCAAGCAATTTCTTGAAATCAAATCAAGTCTTTTTCGGAGAAAAAAATTGGAAAAATTATTATGAAGCTCAAAAATTTGATTTTAATCGAAATTTGTTATTAATTCAAACTTAGTTTTCCCCCATTTTTATTGGCATTTTCAATTCCAAAGTATTTTTGGATTAAATTCCTGAATTTTGAACTGGAAGTATTTTTGGATTATATTCCTGGAATCTGAACTGGAAATATATTTTAAATAAATAATAAATATTTCCTGACTAAAATCTGAATTACAGAAAATCTCTTTTATGTTTCTGGGGATCTTAAGTTTTTGATTTATTTCAGGATTCTATTTTTTTCGCTTAGAGAAATCTGATTTTGGAATTAAGATTAATTTTTCCTGATAATTCATCTTTTTTAAGTTTTTATCCATAATTTTATTACTTTTTCTATTAATTATTTTAATTTATTAAATGGTCAAAACTAATCAGGGATTTCCATTGCAATCTGATCCCAAATTTAAAAAGTGAAATCTCTCCTGAACTATACTCTTTATTTATTTATATTTTTATGTTTTAACGAAAAGTGTATCTTTAAAAAATGAAATGCCATCTGAACTGCATATGCTCTCTATTTATTTGGCCCACACATATTCATAAATGCAATTATATAAATAGTGTACCAAATCAAATATATATTTAGTTTTATTTCTGGGCATTTGGAATGGAATTTGTTTTTTTTTTTTTATTGAAACGAGCATGCCACACGCACTATAAAGTCAATTAGGCTCATCGATTTCATAGCCGGACAGTCGGTTAAATGCGACTGTGTTTGTTTTTATAGACCGACATTAACCATTTGGCATGTCATTTAGCACAATTTGAGGGCAGTGCAAATCCATAAAGATGAGGCACGCTTTTTTTAGTTGTTATCGCGCACACACACACACACACACAAACAAACAAGCAAACACAAACAGATAAATTCATCTGGTTTGCCTTTGAGTGTGCCTGCGTGTTTGCGTGTGTGTGTGTGTGTGTGTGTGTGTATGCTTCTGACCCAATTAAAAACAGCCGAGTGGGTTGATTGGTCACTGGGTGAGCTGGTTGGCCACTACAATTTGTGTAGGTGCTGTTGAAAAGTCAAACAAATCCACTTGGTCAAGTGGTTGAATGCACTTGCCCCTCACGCATAAACAAACTCTGCGGGCAAAAAAAAAAAAAAAAATAGAAAAAAAAAGTATATAAAAGATTAAAAAACGAAGCAGCAGTCAGAGAATTTTAGAAGTGCCAAAAGCACCTCCGGGTCAAATGAAATGGGAGTGGCCAGTGGCCCGGGTAGCATCGGTAGCAACGACACTCGCCACAGTGAAGCTGTGATAGCCAAACAATGCCCTCGAGATTCAAGCTAAAAACTCGGCCCACAAAACTAGAAAGAAAAAAGAAAAAAATGAATGAAGCAACGCACAAAACAAAACAAAAACAAAAACAAAACTGAAAAGGATACGCTTGTTAGGAGCGGAAGCTGTGTTAAGTGTCAGTCGAGTTGGTCTGTCGACAATTGTTGCTCTCCTTTTGTTCTCAGTCCTTTCATTGTAATTAAACGTTTAATGCTTCTCTGGCAGTGTTGGGCCCATGCTCTAGTTGCTGGCAATCTCCAGCCCTTTTGTTCCGATCTGGCCAAGAGCTTTTGACTCTTTGTCCTGCTCGCACTGGCAATTGGGTCAGCTGGACGCATATTTATTGCCATTTTGTTGTCCTGCCTGAAGTGAGTCTTTTCACCTGGCCCAACTCTTTCTATTCCGCAGCATAAGAACACTTAATTGACTTGTAGTTTCACTGCTCACTGCGGCTTATCTAGCTTAATTAGTTTGCTCGGAAAATACTAGAAATAAATACCAAGATAAATTATGCAGCTTCTTTTTTTTTTGTTTTTTCTTTATTTCAAAGACTGCATAATTTGTAGGTCACTTGCAAATCAAGACTATAAATTTCCAGTCAAAGGAAATGGTTAAGGCGGGAAGATACTTTTGAGGTTGTCTTTGAAACTTTTTTGCAGTAAATAAGGAATAGTTTCGACTTTAAATGTTATTTTTAATTATTTATTAAAGGTAATTAAGATTTTCGAACAAGTTTGAAATTCCGAAGAAAGGTAACTTTGAGAACTCTTCTAAATTGAATCTTTAAATTAATTTCCTCTCATATTAATTGTTTTCTTAAAAATAATTTAAAAAACCGGTTAGAAATTATGTTTCTAATCTAAATAGAATAAAAAATAGATATATTAAATGAAAGCTTTCTAAAATCAATTTAAATAAATGAGAAGCTAAAATAACTTAGCCAATGTATTTTATTATTTTTTTAAGTTTCTTTATTCACAATTAAAGGCAGCTTCCGGTTGATTTAAGGGTTGCACACAGTCTAACAATTCCCTCTAGCAGGCCAGTGTTCCCCTATCTTTTATTTTAAAACGGCAACATTGCCCCATCAGTAAATCAGTGTGACCATGCATGCATGATCTTAATACAATAAGAATTAAAAAAAAAGTATTATTCCGAAACAAAAATATTTAATTGTCTAATTTTTAAGTAATGAAAGATTCCTTCAGAAAACGTTCAAAAATCTTGTGAGATAAATAATATATTTCCTTGAGTAAAATCTGTTTTGTTTGGCCTTGTGAAAATCGCCTTAAATCCACTTGAGCTCTTTTGGCTAATTAAAGACTTTTGGCTGGTGTTGTCAATGCCAACCAATTGGCCTGGCCTGAGCTGCTTGGATGACTTTTTATCGGTTCATGGTGCAAAGTCAAGAACCTTTCAAGTTGACAACACAGTTGATTTCTTTGTGTTCACTTGCTTGGCTTTTTCCTCTTTTATTCATTTTTATTTGATCAAGACTCTTCAAACTGTTTTCGGAGAAAACAAAGCATGCAAAATGTTTTGCTGCTGTCAACGAAATTTGATTAGGTTCAATTTGGCTGATGGTTTTGTCATCAACTCTTTGGCTCTTTCAGAGTTCGATATTTGTTGTTTTCTCTTTTTAGTTTCCCTTTTAACTTTTGTGCAGAAGTTTTCGTGGAAATGTTGATTGTATTAGGAAATGTTTTCGGTCTCGGTCCAGGTTTCACTCTCAAATGTCATTTAAGTTAAGTGAACAACTTTATTTGGGCTTAAACACCAGAAAAGTCTACATGAATTTCAAATTGCAAAGTCAACAAAACGGTAAGGTCATTCTTTGATTATCTCTCTTCTTCTTCTTTTAGGCTTCTCTGTTGTCATAATTGGAATTGCTAGCTTATCGATCGATTTGGTCCGTAAGTCAATTAAATGTCATTAATGCACATACAGAGTGGAGTATATAAAATGCCTGGCAAATTTTGCTTTTGTTTGTAGATTTCTTGGGCCCAAGGCAGAGTCTGACAGAGATTCAGGGTGGAGGGGAAATAGCTTTGCGGTTTTTCGACTGCGGTCTTTGGTCTAGTTGGTTGGTTGGGTTAGTTTGTTGGAGTCACTCAAACTAATCAGTTGTTTCAATATTTGCACAAAATTCGAACGCAAAATGGAAACTGAAAAGTCATTAAGTTAAAACAAATGAAACCGCTGGACAATGGAGACTGAGGCTGCCCACCGGAAACGGAAATGCCAAGAACGGAAGCTCCATGAAAAGCTGACAGAACTAGTCGACTCAAGAATTGACCTCACTCACTTGCCCATTGGTTTCATTCTCTCTCTCTCTACTCTGTGTCTCTGTGTATTTTAAGCCTTCGCAAGAAAAAAAACTATGAACAAAAGAAATTCTCTCCACCCCAGCCCCTCTACACTTCCACCTCCTCGTTTACCGTTGGGCACCTTGACGTTTGTTTGGCCATCAAAGCTAATTGATTTTTCTTCTTTTTTTTGGCTCTTAAATTTCTATTTTTGTTGAATATATCGCCTTAACAAAAATAACATTCACTTGATTAATCGACATAAATAGTAATCGATTAATTTAGTATTATGCATACATTGAAGTATGGTCACACTCTTGATTTGTTCGTTCCTTTTTCCTGCTGTGCTTGTGGCGTGCGTGCGTTTTTGAAAAGAGCTCGTAGAGCATAAAAAAAATAAAATAACTATAATTAAATATAACTGAGTTAAATTGGTGTTTCTAATAAAACAGTTAATACTTTTATTTCAGTTTTCCAAAAGGTTATGGGCCCAGTCCATGCCTATAGAAAAATTTTATAAATCGTAAAAATTAGATTGTGAAATAATTTCCAGGAAACTGTTGTCCGCATATTAGTGTGTGTGTGAATACGAGGAAGCATGGAAAAGGCTAAACGTAATATAAAGCCTTTTGACGGCGAAAAGTATTCCGTTTGGAAATTTAGAATTCGCGCAGTGTTTGCAGAATTAAATATATTAAAAGTTATTGATGAAAGTGTGCCTGATGAGGTAGATGAGACTTGGAATAAAGCAGAGCGGTGCGCGAAAAGCATTATAGTAGAACATTTAAGTGACGCCTTCTTGAATTTCGCAGAAAACGACATAACGGCTCGGCAAATTCTTAGAAATTTAGACGCCGTGTATTCGCGAAAGAGTTTGGCTTCGCAGTTAGCAGTGCGCAAACGTTTGCTCTCGCTTAAACTGAATGGTGACTGTACATTGTTGAACCATTTTAATATTTTCGACGAACTAATAAATGAATTATTAGCGTCTGGTGCGAAAATTGACGAAATGGATAAAGTGTCCCATTTGTTATTAACTCTACCCTCGTCATATAACGGTGTGATTACGGCAATTGAAACATTGTCCGAAGATAATTTAAGTGTAGCATTTGTAAAGAATAGGCTGCTAGATCAAGAGATAAAAATTAAAAATGACCTTAACGATTCAAGTAGAAAAGTTCTGAAAGCAGTTGTTCAAAAGAATCAGAATATTAAAAGTTCATTTAAAAATAAGGTATTTAAGCAAAAGATTTTTAAAAGTAAACAAAAATCGAATATTATATGTCATTACTGTGGCAAGGCAGGGCACATTAAAAAGGATTGCTACCATTTTAAAAGAATATCAAATATAAATAAAAATAAAGAAAATAAAACAGCACAAACCGCAACGTCACAGCATGGTTTCGCGTTTATGGTAAATTCAAAGTTTGTGAATAAAATTGGTTTTATTCTTGATTCCGGTGCAACGGATCATATAATAAACGACGAGAACCTGTATGCTGATTGTGTGGAGTTGGAGCATCCACTTCAAATATCTGTGGCCAAGGAAGGTGCATTTATCCTCGCTACTAAACGTGGTATTGTGCGGCTGCACAATGACAATCAGATAACGCTGGAGGATGTCCTTTACTGCAAGGAGGCTGCAGGAAATTTAATATCTGTAAAGCGCCTACAAGAGGCGGAGATGAAAATCGAATTTGATAAGGACGGCGTAAAGATTTCAAAAAATGGAGTTGTGGTAGCCGAAAGTTCAGGTATGTTGAACAATATACCGATTATTAAATTTTATGCATATGCAGTGAATGCACAAAATAAAAATAAATATAAATTATGGCATGAGAGGTTTGGGCATATTAGCAGTGGTAAATTGTTAGAAATTAAAAGGAAGAATTTATTTACCGATAATAGTCTACTAAATGGTATTGAGTTGTCTGATGAAATATGTGAGCCATGCTTAAATGGTAAACAAGCTAGGCTGCCGTTTAAGCAGTGTAAAGATAAAAGTTATGTTAATAGACCCCTTTTCATCATACATTCAGATGTTTGTGGACCGATTTCACCAGCAACTATAAAAGATCAAAATTACTATGTAATTTTTATTGATCAATTTACACATTATTGTGTAACTTATCTTATGAAACACAAATCAGATGTGTTCAATATGTTTAAAGATTTTGTACCAAAATGTGAAGCACATTTTAATCTAAAGATTGTTAATTTGTATATTGACAATGGCAGGGAATATTTGTCTAATGAGATGCGTGAGTTCTGTGTTCAGAAAGGAATAACATATCATTTAACTGTACCTCATACACCTCAGTTAAATGGTGTATCTGAGCGAATGGTTAGAACCATTACTGAAAAAGCGCGAGCCATGATTAGTGGTTCAAAATTAGAAAAAATGTTCTGGGGTGAAGCAGTGTTAACTGCTACATATTTAATAAATAGAATACCAAGTAGAGCGCTTGGGGATAGGTCCACAACGCCATACGAGATGTGGCATAACAGAAAACCAAGTCTAAAACACTTAAGAGTATTTGGATCTACTGTTTATGTGCATAATAAAACTAAGAAAGGGAAATTTGACGACAAGTCATTCAAGTGTATTCTTATTGGGTATGAACCCAATGGTTATAAATTATGGGATGAAGTTAATAAAAAATTTATGGTTGCAAGAGATGTGGTTGTTGACGAAACCAATATGGTCAATTCTAGAGCTGTATTATATGATAAAAACTTCCTGAATGATAGTAAGGAAAGTGAAAATACAGAATTCCTGAATGAGAGTAAGGAAAGTAAAATAGAATTCCCGAATGAGAGTAAGGAAAGTAAAAAAGAATTCCTGAACGAGAGTAAGGAAAGTAAAAAAGAATTCCTGAACGAGAGTAAGGAAAGTAAAAAAGAATTCCCGAATGAGAGTAAGGAAAGTAAAAAAGAATTCCCGAATGAGAGTAAGGAAAGTAAAACAGAGTTTTCTGGAAGTAAGAAAAGAAAGTTGGCCGATGTCCTGAATGAGAGTAAGGCATTAGATTTCCCGAACGAGAGTACGGAATTTGAACAAACTAAAAAGCCTAATGAAATTGGTTTTAGTAATAATCCAATTCTAGTCTTGGAAGACAGCAAAAATAGTAATGAAATAGTAAACAGAAGAAGTGAAAGGTTAAAAGCTAAGCCACAAATATCTTTTAATGAAGATAAAGATAATTTTAATAAATTCATTCTGAACGCACATACAATATTTAATGATGTTCCAAATACATATGATGAAATCAAAGATAGAAGTGATAAAACACTTTGGGACGAAGCCATTAAAATAGAATTAGATGCTCATGAAATAAATAACACTTGGACTATAGTAAAGAAGCCAGAAAACAAAAATATTGTTGATAGTAGATGGGTATTTTCACTCAAGTATAATGAATTAGGAAATCCTGTCAAATACAAAGCAAGATTAGTTGCGAGAGGCTTCACTCAAAAGTTTCAAGTGGATTATGAGGAAACATTTGCACCTGTTGCCAGGATTTCAAGTTTTAGAATTTTATTATCATTAGCAGTTCAATATGATTTGAAAGTTCATCAAATGGACGTCAAAACAGCATTTCTTAATGGTATATTGAACGAAGAAATATATATGCGAATACCTCAAGGTGTACCTTGCAGTGGTGAGAATGTGTGTAAATTAAACAAAGCTATTTACGGGCTCAAACAAGCAGCTAGATGCTGGTTTGAAGTATTTGAGCAAGCGCTAAAAGAATGTGGTTTTGTAAATTCTCCGGTAGATCGATGTATATATATACTTGACAAAGGAGATGTCAAGGAAAGCATACATGTGCTTTTATATGTCGATGATGTAGTTATAGCAACAGGAAACATGAATAGAATGATAAGTTTCAAACAGTACTTAATGAATAAGTTTAAAATGACTGACCTTAATGAAATAAAATATTTTATTGGTATCAGAATAGAAATGTCTGAAGGCAACATTTGTTTAAGTCAGTCTGCTTATGCTAAAAGAGTTTTGAACAAATTTAATATGAATGATTGCAATGCAGTCAGTACCCCATTACCAAGCAAATTAAACTATGAGTCACTTGACTCAGATGAAAGCTCTAATGCACCATGTCGAAATCTAATTGGCTGTTTAATGTACATAATGTTATGTACACGTCCTGATTTAGCTACAGCAGTTAATATCTTAAGTAGATATAGCAACAAGAATAATACAGAACTATGGCAATGCTTAAAAAGAGTTTTGAGATACCTGAAAGGAAGCATTGATATGAAATTGATATATAAGAAAAATGCTCAATGTGAAAATATATTAGTAGGCTATGTAGACTCTGATTGGGGTGGAAATGAAATAGACAGAAAAAGTACAACAGGCTATTTATTTAAAATGTTTGATTCAAACATTATTGGCTGGAATACCAAGAGGCAAAATTCAGTTGCAGCTTCGTCTACCGAAGCAGAGTATATGGCTCTATTTGAAGCTGTGAGAGAAGCTCTTTGGCTAAAGTCCCTTCTGAATAGTGTAAATATAAAGCTTGACAGACCCATTAAAATCTATGAGGACAACCAAGGTTGTATTAGGATAGCAAATAATCCCTCATGTCATAAAAGATCGAAACACATTGATATAAAATACCATTTTGCAAGAGAGCAAGTTGAAAATAATGTTATTCTTATTGAGTATATATCCACAGAAAAACAACTTGCAGATATAATGACAAAGCCTCTTCCGGCAGCAAGATTCACGGAACTCCGAGCTAAGATGGGATTGCAACAAGATGCGGAGGACTGATGACAGATAACTGAAAAGCTGACTATTATATTTCATTGAACTCAAATTTTATTTTCTTATTAATTCTTAAAATTTTGAAGTACTGAAACATTGTTAATCTAAAGTATTCCATGTAATTAAGTTTTTTTAAATGTTATCTGATCAGGTTTTTCTGGGTTTTCCCTGATCCTCGCAGTAAATGCTGGATAACACATTGTACACTCCCAGTAAGCACACTAGCCACACTAGAATAAGTTTGTAATGAATAAGTTTTTTTTTATTTTTTATTGAAAAGTTTTAAATGTTGTTTTTGAGGGGGCGTGTTGAATATATCGCCTTAACAAAAATAACATTCACTTGATTAATCGACATAAATAGTAATCGATTAATTTAGTATTATGCATACATTGAAGTATGGTCACACTCTTGATTTGTTCGTTCCTTTTTCCTGCTGTGCTTGTGGCGTGCGTGCGTTTTTGAAAAGAGCTCGTAGAGCATAAAAAAAATAAAATAACTATAATTAAATATAACTGAGTTAAATTGGTGTTTCTAATAAAACAGTTAATACTTTTATTTCAGTTTTCCAAAAATTTTCTTTTGAATTCGCCCTCTTCCTTTTCGGGAAGGCAGAAAAGGCTCGCGATTTCATCGTTTCCTCCGCTTCCTTCTGTTGCTTCTTCTTCATCGCCTTCCTTTTGGGCGAGTGTGTTGATTTAAATGCGTTTGCATAAAATGCGGCTAATTAAAACTTATGAAGCGCAAATTGATGAAAAGCATTCGTAAAGAGAGTAGGAAAATGTTGTAAAAAACATTTCCATCAAAAGCACAAAACGAATGGAAGAGAAAAAAAATATATTCAAACAGAAAAGTTGTGGAAAAACTTATTGAATTTTGATGAACCTTTCTGGACTGTTTTTTTTTCTTTTTCTTTTTTGTTTTCGCTGGCTGGCAAAAGTTGTTAAAATAATAGAAAACTCTGAATTATATGAAAATCATTAATTGCCTCTAAACGGAAATGGTGTCTGAAATTGATAGGCAATCTCTCTATTGAACTAAGTTTTAATATTTACTTTGTTCAGAGTTTAATTAAACTTTTTTTTCCTCTTCTCTATTCAATTTGCTACAAAAATTATAATTACAATGATTTTTAATCACGCTCAACACTTTTAAGGGTGTTTTTAACGATTAAAACAAAAACTTGTTCATGATGATGTCAAGTTTATTTTGAATCAATCTCAGACTATAAATAGTGATTTTATAGTGCAAAGCAAATGACTTAATGGCTTTAAATAAGCCATCTTTTTAACCAGTATTTATATATCCGGATCTATGTCTAACCATTTGTCAGGTTAATTAAAACTCCCACCTGTGTTTGGATCTTTCATCAGAATCTCAAGAATTTCGAAAATAAAAATAGAATCAATCATTCAAGTTCAAAAAGTGTGAAGGTTTTTAGTTAAAAACTTGCAGGGGTCCCAAAGTTTATATACTCTTTTCTTATTAGTTTGGAATATTGTATACCCAAGATATTCTTAAATCTTGTAGTTCAGATATAGGATACAGAACTCCTATCCGGTTGGAAGACTAAATGCTAACATTTATTATAATTGACTCACTCTTGAGAGACTTTGTCAGAGAAATAGATAGACCTATTTGTTTTGATTGGTAGTGACCAATCTGGAGATACTTTTTTAAGATCTTCTATAACCTCTTCAAAACGATATATCAGGACAACTTAATATAGATTAATTTCTTTTTAAAGAGAACATTGAATATGAAAAAAGAGCTTACTGAAATTTTTGCTCTATAGTATGAATAAAAAATAGTTTCAATTTTATTGCCACAAAAACCTTGAAATTTTTAGTTTATAGTAAAGTTTTCTATATCCACCTTAATTTATATTGACTTCATTAAGCTAAGGCTGGGAAATATTTCCGCAACTATTTTCATTTTCATGAAGCGCTCAATTTAATTTCCTCACATTTCTTGTAGGAAGTATTTTATTTTTCCTTTTTTATTTATTTTATTTTTTTTTTTTTGCAATATTTATGTCAATGAAGCTTCGAAAAGTGCCGAATATATGTTTCCACCTTCGTTTCACTCGGTCGCTCTTGGCTTCATTCTCTTGAGTATGGTAAATTCACTTGCCTGAGCTCTCAAGTGAAATATTTACACCACATGTTGGGAATTTTGCTTTTAGCTTGCACTCGCGGTTGTTGCTGGTGTCGTAGTTGTTTTATTGTAGGTGGCTTTATCCTCTTTAAAATGAAGCTATTAATAAATGCGCATTAAAAATAAAAGCCTGTCAAAAACATGAAATCCAAAGCAGCAGCTCATAAAGAAAAAAGAAGGACGAGGACCAGCAGAAATGTAATGAGGAAAAGCACGGAGGATGGCCAGAGAGCTGAATGGGGGAGTGAGATAAGAGAGACAGAAATTGGGGCACCAGAATGTGCAGTAGCCTTCAGCACCTCTCGCCGCCCCTTCAGGGCTTGGTCCACTGGACTGATGAGCTGCCTGCCTGGCCATAAAGTATAATCAAGCCGCAGTCCTGGCAACCAGCGGTGGCAACTTCCTGTCGACATCATCTTCATGTCTTGGCCAGCCGAGAAGCCCAAAATAAAAGTATATATATAGAGTGAAAGCGAGGGAGCAGTATGCCACAGGCTTTGGTCCAGCCCACTCTCATTTGCTCCTTGTAGTGCTGCTTAAGTTTTAATTTGCTTAAATATGTAAATGCAAAAAAATAATAAAGAGGAGCCATCCTCCATGGATTATAAATGTACAGACTATGAAAATGGTGATCAACAACATTTTTATGCCAGTTTGTCTAGATTTTTCATACCCTCTACCTTCAAATCTGCAAGGCATATTAAATTTATGCAAATGTATGCAACAGGGCGAAGGAGTTTTCAAGCAGCTCTAAAGCTATCCAGAAAAGCTTATATAGAATTATTCATCTCGATGTCAGAGTTTTGGTTTAGTGTAAAACACTTCGGAAAAGCAAATCACTAAAGTGAGTAAATCGGTATAGACAAAAAGAGTTTATCTATCTGGAAAATTGGGGTGTACTGATTCGGTTTTGAGTAAACTATATTTTATTTCTATAATGATCAATTGTGATTCGTATTCAATTATTCAAATTATCGGAGACTAATAATAATCAAATAAGTAAATAAAACCGGCTGATCAAGTCTTTCGTGAAAAAAACATACTATATATAACTCGGTTGGAATCCTGAATTTAATAGATCTACGGATCATCACTTAACTGTAAATATAACCAATAGTAAAAGAAAGTATATATTATTTTATAGGTTTCATAAGACCGATTTAAGTATTTCGATTTCATAACTTACGAAATACAGGGTACCTCAAGGTCGCCCGCGCCCATAACTATTTTATTTTCGGAGTGCTATTAAATATATAAAATATTGTTGGGCTTATTTTCCCATTTGGTTGGTGTATAAATATTTAGGCCAGAAATGGCATAAATATTATAGAAACAAACTTACGAGTTTGGTCATAAAAATCAATTTCGAATTGCGTCCTGCACCACCCCACCACCCCGCCACTTCCCCTATATTCTTTCAATGTGGTTTAGCTTCTTTGCTGCTCTTTTATTTATTTACATTTCCTGTTTTGGGAACGGAAGCTTGCATGTCACACACGCACACCCCGAGATCCAGAGACCCAGAGCCGCCACCCACTCGGGTCAGCCTCTCAGCTAGTTAGTCAGTCATTTCGGCATTTTGGCCATACACAAGTCAGTCACGAGGCTGCCATAAAAATCTTACCTAAGGCAAAAACTTCTCTCTTATTTATTACTTTGGTCAATACGCAAATTCTGGCAACAAATAGGCCGTGCCTTTGGTCACCTCAGGCTCTACTTTGCCAAATGGACTAATCAAATGGAAAAGCCTTGGAAACTTAACAGATGCAATGAGAATATACAATTAATTTGAAAATTTTGTAGTCTGAATGTATGTGTTATCATTTCTTTTTCAATCTATTTTTGGTTTCATTGTCATCATCTGCCAGGCGGTCCACGTTGAAAACGTTAAAAATCCATTAAAAAGTTTTTCAGACAAAATAATTATGAGTATTTTTTGTTTTCTAAGTTATTTTTAGGTCGTTTAGCATAGTTGCTTCTACTTATTATTTTGACAAGGAAATAATCATAAAAGCCCAATAAAATTCCTTTGATGATCCGATGAAGAAATCTTGTTAATATAAATTTCTCATAGATAAAAAAATATAGTTGTTTTGATCTAAGAAAAACTAAACATGTATACACTTTTAAAGTTGAAATTAAATTTATTAAAATCTGGGTTATTCACCTCGTAAGTCGAATAGTAAAATATTAAATGTGAATATCTTAAACTTTTAGCAAATTTTCAGATCAGCCAGAAAATATTTGACTCTTCATAATTTCGTCTCTTAATTGGTTCTTTTGCTTTTTCAATTTTTCTTAGCTCGAATATTTTTTTTTTCGAGCTAAAAAAGCGTGCCAATTTTCTTGGCAATTTTCCTATACAAATTTTCCGTATTCTTTTTTTTATATTTTCTTTTAGAACGGAATTAGTCACAGGCATTTAAAAGAAACACACACACACACACATTTGAAATATTTATATTTTCCAACTAATTTAATTGTGGCAAGCATCACGGCCACTTGTTTTGTTTACGCAACTGTCTGATTTTCTTTTTATTTCTATTTATTTTTGCTTTTATCTGAAATTTACTTAAATTATTAATTGTCCTTGCTTACAGCCCTGACAGCTGGGATGTTTCGATATGCTGGGAGATTTATTTTTTTAGATGATTTATTTTTTAGTAGGTCATTTTTTTCCACTCTCTGCAGAATATTTATTTTATTTATTGAGAAAAATCAGATTAATTTGAACGAACCTGACACTTTGCTAAGTAAATTAAGCCACTTTGGTAATTGTGGCATTTTGTTTAAATTTTCCATCGGTTTTGTATGAAAAATTCACCGGACTTTTGCACATTTCGACATGGGCCAAATGTTTTCAAATATTTAGGTTAAGCATTTTGGCTTTTGAAAATTTTATTTCTTTCTTTGCGTGTGCTTTTGTGGCTTTTTAGTTTTTTTTTTTTTTTTTTGTCCCCACACGTTGACACTTTGAACGAGCCAATTGAGCGATTGACTGACAGAGTGCTGAAATTAGCCAGTCCGATATGTATTGTTGGCCAACAATTATTGTAAATTATTTAACGCTCATTACAAATGCTGTTGATGTTGTCACTTTTTACAATTTATTTATTATAAAAATTTTGCATTCACCTTCTTTTTTTTGTGTTGTTGTTTGCTTTATTTGGGTGCACTCTTTCTCTCTCTCCATCAACCTGGAAATGTGTGAAATATTTTTATTTGAAACTTTTACACGGTGACTTATTTTGTGAGTATTTATTATTGTGACTGGCAGCCGACAACTGTCAAACTTTTCTTGATTACAACTGCTGTCAGCTGCAGATCTCTCTGAATCTAGCTGACCTACAGGGCCGTTGATCAGGCTAGGCCGAAGACAAGAGCACTCTACTTTTCTACTTTTCAAATAATTTCTTTTCACTTTGATTTTCTTAAGTGTCTTGAAATATTTCAATTAATTTTAAAATATATTTTGAAACTATTTTCTTCTGCCTCTTAGCATAGATATGCCCTGCTTGTTTTGAGGTAGCATACCTGGAATATTGCCACATGCTGAGAGGTATGCGTGAGTGTGTTTTTTTTTTTTAATTTGTGAATATTTTTTGAATTTCAAAAAAATATATATGAAAATGCCAGTGCAGTCGCATTTAAACCTGACAATGAACGACTATATTCGCCGCCCAGGTAGGCACACCAGCAAAACCAGCCAAAAGACATTACAAATTTGCCATATTAAATGAATTTATAGTTTTCTCTTATTTTTTTTTCGTATTCAGTATTCTGCTTTGGCTGTCAGCAAATAAATCCTTAATGCATATTTTCAGAATTAAAAATGCATGTGTGCAGGCCAAGTGACAAATGACATCACATTTAAAAACATAATAAATAAATCAGTTTAAACAGATTAACATTAACTCAATTTGAATAAAATGTATTTATATGTTTTTTTAATCAGAATCAGAATCAAGCAAATAGAAATTGTCGTTTATTGTCACCGATTTATTGGCCTAAAAAAGAATCCAATAAATATTTAAACAGGAAAATGGAATAAAGTTAATTATATCCTTAATCCGTTTTATTCAATGAATTTTTAAAGCTCAACCTTTGTCCATTCGGGTCGAGGTTCATTGAACATATTCATGGACTTAAAAATAGAAATATGCCAGAGCAGCTTATAAATAAACGATTGCCTCAGAATGCCAGAGCAGGTGCTGAGGAAGGTCCTAAAAACAGAAGACAGAAGACAAGTTCATTTTTAATTTTGCAAAACATTCATAAAAATAGCCCAGAAGGAAAATTAGGAAAAGCTCTGTGGTCCGTCTCTCTGTCCGGTTCCTTGCCCTCCTGGGCTGGCCAAAGCAAATTGAATTCAAATTCTGGTTTGGTCGGAAAGGCAAGAACAACGTATGTGTGTGTTTGTGTCTTTGGGAGCAGAGTAAACATTGCGGCAAAGCCGAAACAACAACTTCACTTATTTGTGTGGTTGGCTAGAAATGTTACCAGGTTTCTCTTATTCTTTCTCTCTCTCTCGGGCTGATGGCATGTGGCCAAACAAAAGGTTAGTCGGTTGGCCGCATGCTGGTCCAATGCGGCACACGACTAACTAAAAAAAAAAAAAGAAAAATAGAAAACGGAGAAACAACTTGGTTAGGCAGTCAGTAAGGCATTCAGCCAACTAACCAGTTGGACCCAACCCAGCCACCATCCATCGCGGCATTGAAGTTACCGGCAGGGCCCAAGATTCTCCAGTAAATTCATTGAACACTCGTTCGCATATTTTTTCTTTAAGCTTTCCTTCATTGATGATGAAGTAATTCGCTGGACCATTGATCTTCCTTGAGGGAAGCAGAAAAGAAGGCGCTCATTTTGTCTGCGAAACTCAAAAGGCAGACACAAACACACTTCAATTTAATTTTCTGATTTTAATTTATGAGGCTGAGACAGACAGAATGTCGAGTGTTTTTGTTTTGAATTCGATATGCAGTAGAAATTAGCTAGATTTTTTTTGAGACGTGACTTTTTGTGCAACTCTTAAATCATTTTAATGTGCAGAGAAAGTCGGAAGATATTTATGAAAGGGAATAACAAAATTTATACGACTTGGGCATACCCTTTTGCACTCCCACAACATGCCATCTATTGGGCTCGTAAGCGTATCTATTCTCGAAATTTTTTACCATGAATATTTTCTATAGTTTTTATCCGATTTTTGTCTTTTTTCGTATAAAAGGAAAAATCGAAAGAACCAAACAAATACCAAAATTTCAAATTTCTACGGAGTAGATGGGATCATTAGAGTCTAATTATTCCCATCGTTTGAATCCCTTAAGAATTCTTCCAGGTTTCTTTAGACTGCAGAGTATCAGAAATAGAGTCATGTGGGTGAAAAGCCCGAAAGCCAGGCAGCTGGTCTTTCTTTTCGCCATTTATCGCTGTTTTTTGTCTGATCGACTGCATTTCCCTGCTAATCTCAACAAGATGAAGCTCAGGCATATGGAAAAATATTTCAAAAAGATTGCCAAATTCTGATAAGCAAAGCGCACGACTTGCTGGCAGTGTCTGCTTCTGGCGCTGCCATTTGAAATTGATTAGAGCGGCACCAAAACAAGCCCAGTCAGTCCGGGAAGTCAGCAGCAGCCGGTGCCGATTATGACAGTCTTCTCAACTCTAAGGCGAATTGTCTGGTGAGTCAGTCGACAAAGTAAAATAAGATAAGCCGCCGATACCGTCACAGCACATTAGGCGAAGCGTCGTCGTTGTTAACTTCCACGGGAGATATTTGTCTGTTTGTCGGTTACCCAAAAAGACCGACTCTCTGCCGCACCAACGCCTACTTAAAAAAGCATGGCAAAAAAAAAACCAATAAACAATTGCGCAAATCTTGAAATGGAGACCTTTTCCTTCATTTTGATGCGGTTCGGTCTTTTTTTTCTTCTTCTTCTTATTTTCAGGGTTCTGTAAATCTCAAGTGGCAGACATTTAAAGTAGCGCGCAATTTAAAACTGCTCACGAGATGATTATCTTGGGCATAAAGTGCATTAGATGTTAACTAAAAGCACAGAGCATGAAAGTCGAGGGTGGTTCTAAGAATCTCTGGACTCTTTCTTGGAAAATTTTTTGAACCTTTTAAGTCATTTTGGAAGTGTCATTTTGTTTGGTTAACTTTGTTAGCCAACCTCCCTGGTGGGTCTACAAAGGTAACTGTTTGTTGTTGTGTCCGCGCCTGGAAAGTCGATATGACTGGCTGAGCTCCCTGCCGGGTTTTTGTGTTCTGTTTTTTTGTTCTTTGTTTCTTTTCAGCTTCATCATGTCGTTGATTCTCCATGGGCAATATTGTTGCTACTCTGGCATTGCATTGCTTAAAGTTATTTTCATTCATGACTTTTTCCTTTCTATTCTTTCGACTCGTGGAATATGCAAGTTGCTCATTGTGTGGCAGCTCACGGAAGCCACAGCGAGACAGCTTGACGGGAGTCAACTCCGTCTCTGACGTCAGAGAAGCCAAGGCAAAAAATAATAGAAAATTTGCCCCGGTCCATTGTTGCGATTATGAATTGTGCAACTAACCTAAGACCGAGCTTAGCCAAAGCTTAGCCGGGCCAAGTAAACACATTTGATGGGCAATGATTTCTCTCGGTTTAACGGGACTCGCTTGTTTCTCTCACCTTTTTAATGAGCCAAGCCATGCTAATGAGCTGAGGTTGTGTGCATATTTTTGAGGTGATCAGGGACGGATGCAAAATTTGAAAAATCTGTGCGGCACGTTTTAGAATTAAAATCGCATTAACTATTCAAAGCAAGATGGAAATGTTCATATGGAATTTCGACTTGTCTCTTTGCAGTTGATTAATTCAATTCCGGGGCAAACTGAAATTGCAGCCAAAAACAAGGCAGAATTTGAAGCCTCTGAACGACACAAATTTGCATAATTGAGTGTGTGTTGCAAGGACAACAACAACAACAACAAGGAAAGGAAAGGAAAGGCACTCAACCGAACAGGTAAGCGAAGTGAAGTGAAGCCAACTCAACTAAATGGAGGCGGATGTGCCTTGACAACACCGAAAAAGAAATCACTACTGAACGGGGTAAGGGGAGAGGGGCAGGTTTGTTTGTCTTTGTCGCCAACATGCTGACATTGATGAAGATGCGGCGACTTTGCCATAAACTGAAACTGTCACGACTCTCGCCTATGTGTGTGTGTGTGTGTCTGTGTGTGAATTTGAGCCTTGGGCTTTTGGGCTGTTTTTGAGCCTGGCTAATTGCTCCCTATTGCCTGTTGAATTATGCAACAAAGTTTCCAGGCAGATTGGCAGAGTGCACAAATTGAAAACTTTTTTTTTGCGCCTGTCTTTCCTTCACTTTGCTAAATGGGAAAACTTTGAAACTCTGTCACTTGTCCCGTTCAGGTGAACGGAAGTTTCTTCAGTCACCTAGTAAATCAACAATCAAATTCAATCAATTTAATTAAAGAAACAAGACTGATAAAAATAAGTAAAAAGAAAAAAAACACATATATAACAACTTGGATGGCGCCAGCTGCGCACAACGTGGCGTATACGCAATGTGGCGAGCGTTATTTTTAACACGTTAGGCACGTAAGCAACGGATTGATGCTAAAAATATTGTGTATATATTTATATATATACATATATATCAGCTCATAATATCGAGTAACTTCAGCACTGGGGAGTCATTTAATACAGGCAGAAAAGAAGCGACAAGCTTGACTAAGTTGGCTGGCTGAGAGATTCCGTGCAAATAACACGTACAAATGAGCAGAAACAGAAGTAGAGGAGAGCTTGTGGCGCGCAGGAGTCGAGTAATGCAAATGGTTATGCGAGTTTCTTGACGGAGTTGGTCTTTTTATTTTGGGTTTCCTTTCTGAAGGGTTGCCTTCGACTTGGCTTTTGCGGACTCCGAAGCGGCCCACAAATTTGTAATTCCCCAACCAACTCAAACACACTGAGATAGCAACAAAAAAAAAAAGAAGAGGAGTCACAGAAGCTGACAAACCATTTTCATGCCAAACACGCTCACAAAATGTATGAATGAGAGATATGTAGGAAACGTCAAGCGATTTGCCTAGAACGCTCAAAAGAATACAAATAAAATAAAATTGTGTGCACACAGCTTCTTCTTCTTATTCTGCTTCTTCTTTCCTTCACCAAAATAAAAATAAATAAATAAAAATACATATATATATATTCTCACAAATAATATAAACCACACAAGTAATGCGACCGGAAAAGCCCTAAACAACCCAGCCAACTCGGACGAGTTGAGTAATAAAATGCTTAAGGCAAAAACAATACACCCAAAATAAATACAGATCAATTTAATGTAACACATTTTCTATACTCTATCAAAAGATATGAAAAGAGTCTTGTATAGAAGTGAAGAAATCATCAATTGGAATTGAAATTTGAAAAGTCAAGGAAATATTTAAAATTCCCAGATCAAAAATAAGAATCTGTTTTTATTTATAGCTAAAATAAAATCAGAAAAAACTTAATTATTAAATAATGAAAATGTGCTGAATAAAACATATTTTTAAGAAGCTAATTTAAATTAAATATTTTCTTTAATAATTCAAAACTTTGATATTCATTTTTATTTATCCTCTTGTCTTTCCATTATCAAAAAATAATTCCATTAAATTGAAGCCGATTTAAAAATTTGTTGACATGATTTTGTGGTTAAAAAAATAAAAAAAATATATATAATAATCATAAAGAATATTTTGTTTTTATGGCCAACAAATTTAATAGATTTTTTTCCGAATAAAAAAAAATATATATTTGTTCATATTTTTTAAAGACCTTTTGTTTAATCTCATTTAAGATTTAAATGACCCTAAAAAATTTGTAGAGTATAAAATGTAGCACTAAAAATAAAATGCCCATTCTTTTGCTCCTAATAAAACTCGAATAAAGGGTGACCACAAAAAAGGAAATTATAGTAGACAAAGAAGAAGAAGACGAAGAAGGAATCGGAGCAATCTGCCAAGCCTTTGGGTCGGAGTGCTAAATATAATAAGTAATCAGGTAGATGACTCAAAGTCTTGGAGCTCAGAGAAACCCCACTCCCACCCTGTCCTCTTGGCAAGCCTAACAAAAAGCCGCTTCAACTTAAATTGATTTGCTGAAAAGCTTTCATTTTCACAGAGGCTGATGTTTTTTTTTTTTATGCTCACAGAAATTAGCGGTGGCGGTGGCGGTGGCGTGGGCTGTGGCATTGAAATGTTGATTCCTCTAATATATTTTTAGGGTTGCTCTTGTTGTTTTTGCCTCTGGTTCATCTCGTGTAAGACGAGCATTTTATGGCCAGTCAAGACGCCATCAATTCAAACGCAACGCAACAACCGTAAAAACCACCATAATTATAACGAGGCAACAACCGAAATGTCAGAGAGGTGATGGTGGGGGGCAATTCAAAGAGACAGAAAATCCCGTAAAATTGTATGATCTTCAGGGCTCTCTGGCATTAAAATTAAAGTACGATTGAAGGACAAAAGGAAAAAAAAAATATATATATATAAGGCAAACCTAACCTTAAAATTTAGAAAAAAAAACCACAAATACGTGTTCAAAGAAATCCAAGCAATAAAAACTATTTTTGTGGTATAAAAAAAAAAAATTAAAATGTAAAATTCAAATTTTCAATTTATCTTCTCTTGGTCAGCGTATCCAGAGTTAGTCAAAACATTTGACCACAAATAAACAAAAATAACAAAGAATTGTTTTCATAATTCTATTTATGTGAAATAAAATATACATAAAAGCCCAAACAAATTGAAAATACGAAAAAATAAATATTCCAACTAGGCTAAAATTACGATAAAATGGACCAAAAAACTGGCCCCCAAGAGCAAAAATTTCCACACAAAATTTATGCCTTTTTTCTATTTTCGAGTATTGCATACAATTTGCTTTTTCTTGTAGTTTTTGTTGTAATTTGTGTCATTTACAATTTGTTTTGTTTATGCATTTTAATGGCACACAAACAACAGCAAAAAGATTCGAGATTTTGGGGACAGCATCACTTGGGTCTTCTGATTTTTTTTTTATTGTTTTATTTTGTCAAAGTCAGATTGGGTGTAAATTTTTGTTTCTTTCTGTTTTTTTTTTTTTGGTGAATTCTACAAATTGAATCATCAAAATGCAAATATCCAATGATCTAACATTGATTGATGACCAATGCAAAAATAACAATGACACACAAAAAGAGACTGCACAACTCATCCTCCGACCAAGACAAATTAGATTAAAAAAAAAATAAGAATAAAACCAAAATTTTATTATGCTTCGATTTATTTATTGAAATGTTTTTAAAAGATCCTAATCATTTAAAAAAATTTATTTGATTGCCAGGAAAAAATGAGAGATTTTTCTGGTGACTGTACTTTTGGGCAAAGTTCTGGGTCGACAGGAAAAATAAATAAGTCTCCAATATATTGGACGACATTACTAGAGATTATTATAAAATAAGTTGTCGATTAATTTCCTGGAAAGGGTAAAATTAAAATAAATTTTTATAAACTTTTTAAGGCAGTCGTAAATCGCCGAATATATTTTTTGAGATTTTTGTGGTGACTGTACTTTTTGACAAAGTGCAATTTTAAGAAGGGCTGTCAGGAAAAATAAATAAGTTTCCAATTTCCTGAGGAATATTTTAAAATAAGTTGTCAATAAATTTCCTGGAAATTTAAAAAATTAAAATTAAATTTTAAAAACTTTTCAAGGCAGTCTTAAATAGGGGAAATAATAATTAATAGGAGATGAAAATGCAGTTTTCAATTTTTCCCCCAAAACTGTTTTTTGTTTCCTGGAAATTTGCTAAAAGAATTCTGGAAAATACAAAAAGAACGAAAATAATATAATAAAATTCTATAAAGTTTTCAAATTAGTCTTAAGTCAGGGAAATATTGAGCATTTAATTTACTATATCTAAGCTGAAACACAGGCTAATCTTGAATGTTCCAAAAACCTGCAAAGCTAGTTTCTGGCCCATTGGGTATCATGAATTTTACCACAGTGTTATCCGAAAAATAATAATTTCGAAAAAAAAAATGTAAACGGATTAACTTTTGCCTTCTCAAAAGAGTCTCAACTATTTTTACACCCAAGTTGTTGGTTCAATTAAAATTGATATCGGATACCGCGCCAGTCTGGGAATAGCGTGTAATTTTAATCTATTTCGGCTGTAATCAAAGCCGAAATCCTTTTTTCTTACTTCAGTGGCACCTGAAAGGTTGAGGTGAAAGAAAGTTAAGTGAGAGCAGGCAACTTGTTAAAAATAGCAAAATGTTAATCAAAGCGAAGCAGCTCAAAGTTGATGAAGATGATGAAGGCGATGACGATGACGATGCTGTTGCTGGCGATGGGGATGAGCCAGGCAAAAAATATCGACGACGAGAGAGCTGCCGTCAAAGTTAATTAAATTACAAAGTTATTTAATACTTTAGGAATCGTTGCCGTTTGGTCTCTGCAGGTCCCAGACTCTCTGCGAGAGTAGTCAAAGTCATTCATTTTAGGAGGTCATTGAAATCGCAATTTTTCGCTGACTGCGCACGATACTTTTTATTTTTTTTTTTAAATTGAAATCGTTTTAATTGAATTTTCACAGCACACTCGTACCAATTGAGCGAGTTTTCTAGATGATTTTTATTGATTTTCCGCTTTTGGGGGGGAAAAAAAGCAATTTGAATATTTATTTATCTATTTCCTCAGTTGGTGGAGCGTTCTTGTTCCTTGGGTTTGGTCTGGCTATGGGAGTTTTGCTTGAGGAGTATTCATTCAGGGTATAAGGACTCGTGGGAACTGAAAAGTTCAAAAATATTTGTGAATTTCCACAAGAAAATAAAAGAATCTTTGGCTGACGCTTACTTGGTCCTGTGCGCTCATTGGGCATATTATAAATGTCAATATCATGGACTTGGTTGCGCGGCATTAAAGCTTTCAAATACGCTGCCTCCTTGGGTGGTTCAATGGCCAGAACCTTATAGCAATCAGATGTATCTTCTTCCTTGCCTAGGCATATTGTGGGCTGTGTACGCAGGTAGAAGCCATTCAGACTCCTCTCCACGCCCTTCTGGTTGCTGGCCATCTGTTCACGCGCTTTTTCATGAGTTGTATTCGTCGCATGCATCATAGGGGTGCGCTTATAGGTGTGGGCACTGGGAAATGGTGGAAAGAAATCGGGTATATGACTATTGTCCCCCTTAGATCTCGGTAAGGTTATCATCTGCGTTTGTGGACCTTGTAGAAATTTCTCATCTCGGGTAATGCTCTTGACAAAACGCACTCGAGGCTGATGAGCTTTGGGTGTATTTTCATTTTTGAATTTCCGAAGATCCTCAACGTGAATGTTGAACAATTTAAAAGTCCGTTCCAAGTCAAAATAGCTTGGAGAACAGCGACCGGCATGAGTGGCTCCATTTGAGGTCTTAACGGCAATGCTGCGAATTCCTGAAAGCAAAACAAAATATTTGCAAATGCTTTAAAAATGGAAGGCTTCGATAGCTCACGATTTTTTAACAAGTTCACAAGATTATGCTTGACCATAGAGTTCTCAACTTGACAGTTTTTATCTGCCAACATGCACTCAATTGAGTCATGAAGAGCTTTCTCATACGGATCCATTCTGAAAGAAATAATTTTAGTAAAATTTTTCCCGAGAAGTTCTGACAAACTGACTAAGTTGCCCAATTGGTGCCTTAGAAGGTTGCCATATTGGTTAACGATATCTATCGGTTTACTTTCTGCAAAGAACTTGTTCATTTCAGTTCTTAAATTCAACATGTCAGGCAATTTCGCCGAATTTTTTGTAAATAAAAAACTAAAGAGTTTCGATTGGGAATATCAAAATCTGAATCTATTAAACTTGAGAAGGCTTTTTGTTTTTGCATTAGAGCTATCGCGATCTTCGGAAGCATCGAAAGCCGGACAAGTTCAAAGGGTTTCTCAAATGTTTTACCAACTTTGAAAACACTTTTGATTTTAACAAGCATTTTAATACTCGAAGTATTTAATTATTTGATTCGAAAATCTCATTAAGATTTGAGGAAGCCGCTTTTCTTTCGGCCTACTGTGCCTGTCTTTTTCTTTGTATTTTCCTTACGTTATCGTTTCGGCTTTGACCGCATTGTTGACTTTTTAACAAGCTTACATAATCTTTCCATAGTGATGAGTCGGCCGATTGCTCCGTCGACGGCGACGACACACCCAAAAACTAATTAAAATATTTTGCTACGCGATCAACGACAACAAAAACAACAACATTAAAAACGGTTCAACTATTTTGAATGTTTGCCTGTTTGCTTTGTTGTTGTCAATGTTAATGTTGTTCTTGTTTGGCGTTGTTGTTGTTTTGTTGTATTGCGAGTATCTCGCATCTCTCTAAATGAGTTATGCAAATATTTGTTTTTGAAGCTGAATCAATTTTCCAAGAAGCTGGAAACCAGTCAACTAACTTGACTCCCTGAACTGCCATTGATGCTGACAACAACAGCAACAGGAACTTAGACAACAACAACAGCAAAGCAAACAAAACAAGCAAGATTTGATTAAAAATAAGAAAAACAAAAAACTTCTTTTTGCTTGTTTCTGCCTACTGACAAATACTCATAATCCTCTCACTGACGCACTCGAAAAGCCAAGACATGTTCAGAGAGTCTTGAAAGGAAAAAAAAAATGTCCAAGACGAGGTTACTGTGCCAATTGAATCTCGGGTCGAGGCGAATACCAGATGCGATTTGTTTTCATCATCAAGAATAAGTGCGTTCGCCAGGGCCACCGTTTTTCATAATGATGCCCTCGGGCTATCTGGTAAAAAATCTGCTGCTCTTCGGCAATTTGCAGGAAATTCTTCTATAATTAAACATGAGTTTCTAAAGTTTCCTCCGAGTTGACATTCACGACAGGGTGCGAGTGTGTGTTTTGTGCTGGCAAAACAAAATAATTGCCTTCAATTTAGTTGAGAGCACCCCCTCAATGAGGAATGGTTTTGTGCCTTGCGCCAACACAAATTGAGTTGTTTGCCGCTTTGACAAGCCTAACCAGCTGACTGCCTGGCCCCTCGGAATTAGCTGTCTAGAGTTGCAGTTGCATGTTCTGCGGTGGTGGCCCGTTTCACGAGCTAATTCAAACGATTAATTCGATAAGCAAGCCAGCTTAAATCAGTCAGCCAAAGAGAAGAGAAGACAGTCGAGGCAGACAGGCAGGCGCGCAGCCAGAGAAAATTTGCACCAAATTGATGGAGCCGGAGATTAACAAGGCTGGCCTGTTTCTCGCCGAGTTGGCGGAATCGGCAACAAAATACAACAAATTGTTTTCAGTTTTGTGGGCAGATAAATCTCAACAAGTCTCGTTTCAATCCCGTTAAGCCTCTGCCAGACACGATCCTAATCAGAGAAAAGTAAAAGCCTCCAAACAGAATAAAAAGAAAATCACTTTGGACAAGGAGTCGAGGTCGGACAGGTTGATGGAGACAACCTCACCAACGAACTGCACGACTTTGCCCACTTAATCACAATTAGACTGGTCAAAACTTTAATGACGTGATTGTCGCCAAGGCATAATTGCGTAACAACAAATAGAAACAGAAGTCCACAACTGACGACCATCTGGTTAACTGGGCAACCACCGCATAGATTATAAATTACCGAGCTTGTGAGTTTTAAGTTTGACTTAGCTGAAGACAAAAAGCCTTTGTCAAACTGTCGAATTGTGCACAAAACCACAACCATAATTATTGTAAATTGTTCAATTGGCATAATTCAAACAAGTTTATTTAATGCTGTTAACGACCTGACGAGACAACTAGACAAATGGCCAGGAGGAGAGGGAAATATTTACTAGCAAACTCAAAAGCAGGTGGCTTGGAAATTGATTGGATTTTAATCCCAAATGACAATCAATGATGACAGCTATGAATTTAGAGCTTTATTTTTGGACATCTTCAATATTACTTGATAAAGTTAGGGGGGTAAACAAACTATTTCAGTCCCAAAATTAATTAAATCAATATTTATACCCTGCATCCAGGGTTTAAGGGTATCTTAAGTTTGTATAAATGTATGAAACAAAAAGAAGGTTCCATCGGAGTCCTTAAAAGTTATACGCATTAGTAAGTCGGCCTAAGGGTTCTGGATAATCAGAGATAGTTTATTTAAGTTTTAATATTGTGCCACTAGATCTGATTTCTATAGCTTTATAGCGCTGAATGGATAAGCCTAAGGCATATTAATATCTTAATTGGTTTATTTTTACTAGACCTTTGAACCGAAGGATTGAAATAAATTTTAAGGTAGACAATAACTGTGAATGCAGTTAGTGACAGGTGAGATCGGTGGAATATTCAGGGTCTAGAATAATATTGAACCAGTTCAGGTACACCTATCAAAACTCCGTCGCCCATTAGCTACGCCTTCAATGTATTACCTTTTCTCATAATCATTATTTTATTTGAGCAAAAATTATCGCTTTTGTATGCACAATTTGCAGGCATTTAAATTTCGACGTGTTTACCATTTCAATCTCGAGGCTCAGACAACTGTCAATGGAATCTCACTGAAAATTAATTAAATTGACAAAGTCAAAATAAATTGATTGTCTAAGATTTTTAATTTCAAATCGAAAGGCATTTATCATTAATCAATAAAAGCAACAAGCCATAAACCCAATTAGATCACAAGACAATTTCAAATCGATTTATTTTGGCAAGAGTTGGTTGAAAAAGTTTTTTCGGAAATACTAAAAATAGTTTATTAAAATGAATTCTTTTTATGGATTTGATTGTTTCCTAGAAAAGAAGAATATTGCCATTTCCTGTGTGGTTCAGGACTAAGCAACTTGCCGAACATTAAGTCTGCCAGGCGTATAAAGTGCCAAACTAAAACCACCTTAAGCTTTTGGCCCTTTCCGTATCCACCAAACCCAACTAAACTTTTCGAAACTTTAAGAATTTTCCATTTCCACAAAGCAACAAAAAGTTGCATCCACACTTCATACACACACACACTCGCAGACTCCATATTATTTCTCGTTATTTTCTTTGTAGTTCCTATTTTTTGTGTTATTTGAGCATTTGCAATAAGTTTGTTTATCGTCAAGAAGTTGCATTTTTATTGTTGTTCTGCATTAAGTTTATTTTTGTTTCCTTTGGAGTTTTGTAAAAGCTTTTTACTTACATTTATTCAAATCAAATTGACGACATTGTTCAACTTTTTCCTGGCGGAACAAAAAATGAAAATTCCTAGATGTCTTCGGATTGCTTCAATTTATTCCCACTTGTTCTATTCTCTACTCTCGATTATACAGGAAGGTGTGTTCAGTCTCTCTCTGAAGTCGTGCCAACATCACGTTTGATATTTTATTTCTTATTCAGACTGGCAACGCCTGCCCAGCCACGCCCACCTGTAATAAGTGCTTTGTTTTGCCCCTCTGCTCTTTACCTCTTTCCTCCACCGCTTTGTTTCATCGTTATTGTAATAAAAATGTTAGACTTTCTGATCGTTGATTATTATTTTCAATTGGCATAAATTGGAGCTCCACTTGCTAAAGACAAGCCAAAATAAATTGAAATTTATTTTTGCATAACTTTTCTACCACCCGAAAAAGTTGCCATCAAAGACAAGGAAAGGAATGAATAAAAAATTTTTATAGTTCTGATTAATAAATTCATTAATTGAGAGCAAAGACAAGACAAAAAGAAAAGGTCACAGTTCAAAAATTATAAATTCTTTTCAAGACTCAAAAAAAGTCACAATTGTCTATTTTTGCTTTCGATTTTAATTTAAATTCAAATCATTTTAGTCTCAAATTTTATGCAGAATATTTATCAGTTTGATTTATTCCATTCTTCTCTGGAATGCTGCAGGTTTTATTGAAACATTTTTTCTCCTCTTCCCCTAAGCAGCTTTTTGTCTCCGTCAAAAAGAGCAGAGAAATTTGAATGCGATAAAGTCAAATCGGCATAATTACAAAGCCAAAAGAAGAAGAGCTATTTTCATTTTTAAAAATACACACAAAACGACAAGTTTTTGCCAGTTGCAACTTCTCCCCAACAAAAACCAAAATAAACAGATCGAAACAAATTTGATGAGGCAAAAATGAAGCAAAAAAAAGAAGGGGGAACACGGCTGCCAACTAGGAAAATTTTGCCATTTTTAAACGGGTGCAACACACTATAAAGTGAGAAGAGAGAGAAGAGATAAAAAAAAGAATAATAATAATAATAATGCCACAATGCAATCGCCTTGCCGTGTCGAGCATTTCAGGCTCCGTGACATCTTCGAGAAGCTGTCTGTTTTTATCCCTTGTTTATTTCTACTTGGCGTACGCGGCTCCGACTTTTTGTGCTTCTTGTTATTACGCAGACACATCTGTCGTGATTCTCCCTATTTCTCTAGATCATGACGAATGCAATTGGCTGAAGTTCTCTGGGTCAGAATATTTGTCTATGCCCGAAGTACAGTGAATTCTGGTTAATTGAAACAATAGTTTTGCCAAGATTCAGAATTCTTTTAATTAATTTTGGGATATTTAATCAGTAATTTACTAATTAGTCAAATGAATTAATACAAATTAAACCGCCATTAATTTCATGTAAAACAAATATTTTTTCAATTTTTCTTTTATTTTTTCTGAAAAGATTTATTGGCTTAATTATGAATAATTAAAGCCTTGTTAATCAAATGATTAAGCCAAAGTTACATGGGCCTGAAAAAGCCTAAAAAAACTGGTTTTGTATTTGGTAAATTTATTTTTATAAATTTAATTAATTATTTATTTGAGTGGAATAAAAATAATAAACAATCGATGAGCTCAATTTATTTATAAAAAAAAATAATCAATCTATTCGCTTTAGTTTAGTTAAAAGTAAAATTAATTTATTTAAATCTCTAATTTAATAGGATTATAATTTTTATCCATTCTCTTTTCCAGCGCATTCAACATATCAGGGAAAGCTTCTGTCAAAGAGGTAAGTTTTCAAGTTGAAGGAAATGAGTGAAGTATTTCAAAATTTTTGTGGTTTTCACAATTGAATAAGCTGAATATTTCAAATATTCCATTGGGCAAATGAAAACAAATGAAAGTCTGTATGTAATGTGTAATTCAATAGGCAAACAACAAACAACATGGAAAAAGCATTTGCCATTTTCCAATGAAAAACATTTGGACAGCAAAGCGTAAAAGCAGCTGAGTTTGTGGCTTCAAATTATCAAATGGGAATTTAAGTTTTTTTCTTTATTATTTCTCTCTGATTTTCGTAATTCATATGACCATCAAAATAGTTAGTCAGCCAGTGGACTTTCTGGTTTTTCCCTCTGTCTCTCCCTCTTGGTCGGTGCATCACTTGGTCAATATTTACCGCAGTTTTGTGATGGCGCCGCTTTTATTTGCAATTTATTTTGCATTTATATTCATTTTTAAAAAGTCACCAGGCTGACACTTTTTCTCGCCCTCTCAAATACATAAATTTAGGTTTTACTCAGACCCAAGAGTTTTCCCCTTCACAAAGCCAGGTATTTATGTTTATTTTTTTCACACTATCGCTTCGAGCCAGCAGTGGTCAATTTTTTTTTATTTTCACCATATTTATGCTCATTTTCTTCAGCATTTTCCATATATATATATTTATTTATTCCGATAAGAATGACCATTTTCAAATGACCAGTTGGCTTGGTTTTTGCTTTGGTCATGTTTTTGGTTTTTTTCCTTTTTCAATTTGGCCAAATGCATTTTTATCAGTCGGGCAGACGAAGGATTTATTTATGTTCCATTTTTTTCTAGCTTATTGAATATGTTTTCATATTTGTAAATACAAATCTTTTTTATCCCAAATGGCATATTAATGGAATTTACGGCAAAAATATGGTACATTTCAGTGCTTTGTGCTGGGCCAAAAAAAATATATAGAAACACTTTGTTCTGATTAACCAAAAAAATAAAGTGAGCTTCAAAATTGAATAATCAATGAGTCACATTCATTTATTTATTTTTAAATTATTACAATTCATTTGTTAGCTATTTTCCAAGAAAATGAGTATGGTTGCTTGTTCCGATGTCTATAGGAACCGGCCTGATTGAAACACTATATCGTTTAGCTATCATACCAATCTAAATCGGTCTTAGGAATAACTTCGAGGCTTACTGACTCATTCCATTTATATGACTTCCGAAAAGAGTCTGTAATCTTCTGCAATCTGAAGATCACATTGGGTTTTTTGTATTATCTTTTAAATGATTCAGGCGATTTCTTGGAATTATAATAATCATCTTGTATCTGACCGTGTAAGTTTGTCAACAAAATAATGCCTATTAATTTAAGGCTTACTGATTAGAAATTTCTAGGAAAAATTTTAGTATAAGAGAAATTTCTAGGAATCCAAATGTAAATATATTTACATACTCTTTCGACTAAAAAGTGTAAATTTATTTGCTGTAATGTAAATAGGCATTTTAGCTCTCAGAAGAGGATTTCATACACCATATTGAATCAAATTGGTTTTGAGAATATCCTTCATATTTATTGAATGATTTTATTCAAATTAATTATACGGAATGATTATACAGAGACAGATATTTGTACAAAATTTCACTTTGATCAAATCACTATATATCTGATAGAACCAAAATCGACTTTCAGATATCTTTTGAACCAATCATAAAGGAATTTGATTAGGGAGTAAAACTTAATATAGACAGTTGCAAAATTTATTGTAATAAATTTTAAACTCGAGAAGAACTTTCCAGACTTCTTTGGTACCATGAATGCTTACCTTAAGTCTGTGGCAAGTCTGAAGCTGTCTTGCATCGTTTAAGATGGCCATTTGTTTTGACCTGCGGGGGAATCGAATCAACAGAAATCAGAAAGCAAAAGCGAATTGTGGGGTGTGTTAGATGGAAATGTTTAAGGCAAATGTCATTAAATAAATCAAATGCATTTGCCGCTCACCAACTCAGTGCAGGGGACTGGCCTCTGCCGTCTTTTTTTTTTTTTTTTTTGCTGCCTTAGAATTAAACATATTTATTAGTCTTTAGGTTTTTTATCAGCTTTTTATTTATTTCAATATTTTTTAGCTGTCTGTTTTGCCTTTGCGGTTGGCTTTGAGTCATTCGTATTCACGCCCCACATGGCAATTTTTGACGGGTGAATTTGCATGCGATTTGTCGGGCGGCATCGCTTTTAACCAAATTCGGTCACAACCACATCATACATACTGAGTCAACAACAACAAAAGCAATAACAATAGAAGCAAGTGCTGTCTCTCTTTATATTTTGACATTTAGATTGCTATTTGTCGATTTTGATTACTTGGCGAAAAAAGAAAAAATTAAATATTAAATTTATGAATAACCTTGGCATTTGAGAGAGAGAGAGAGAGAGAGAGAGAGAGAGATAGAAAGAGAGAGAGAGAGATAAAAGCATAAAGCATCTTCATTGAAATGTTTGGTAGAAATTTCCAAATCGAGTTAGCTCGTAAAAGTATAAGAAATAATGCGAAATAAATCAACTCCAAGTGGCTTTGACAACTGCAGCAAAAGTCTAAAACAAACACCACAAATGGTTGGGCAATAATTTTCGATATTAGCAGATTCACACACACCGAGCACACGCCCAAATAGAATAGATATAGCCAGGCAGTGGAGAACATAGGAATCACTGAGGCAATATATCGTTGAGAATATAAACGCCTGGCTGAGCAGACAGTGAACAAACAGCGCCAAACCGTAAAGTCAACAAAGGCTTCGGGCATCAATGAGCAGCTCCATGTCATGGGCCTTGCCCACTGGTTGTGAGGCAGTGAGCCGCCCCGCCCGGACCCACTGCATCCTGCAGGAAAGTTTTTCATTCTCTGTAGTCTCTGCAGAGCCTGGCAAAATATAAAAACCCACAGACAGACACGCACGTATGGGGAAAATGCGACTATAAATTACAGTTAGTTTAAGCGGAAATCATTTTTATGCATACCGAGAGCTGCATTTCATATACTCCCCCCACACACCCCAACTGTGGTAGAAAAAACAAAACAGACCGTTAGGCTGAATTCCTGGAACCTTAAATTCCCTTTTTTTTTTTTGAAGAGTCTAAGGAATCTCTGGCCTCCATTAAAATCATCCAAAATTCCAAGAATTTAACCTTTACACAGATTTGCTCATTTGTTAAATTCTAAGAAATTTATAAATTCTTTCCCTTTCCACCAAGACTTTTCTGAAAGAAAATAAGAAACTGATGCTGATGGCTTTATTTTTCTAGGACTTCGGTAGAAATCCTAGCCCGATTCTAGTAAAATTTCCAAGAAATTTTAGGAATGAGAAGGATTCAAGTTTTTTTTGAGTAATCTTATAATTTTCAAAGAAATTATTTTTGAATTCAATTTCCCAGAATAGAATTAGAGAAGTTTCCTAAAAATACAGTGGAAATGTATGAGAAATTTGGGTGGCAATTTTTTAAAACTTTGAAAAAATGTTGGTATAAAAAATTTATAAAATTGTTGAATTTGAAATATTTTAACCAATAAAACAAAGATTAAACATTTTCATACCCTTTTAAAATCTGATTTATTAACACATTTGTTTTTTTTTAACAGAAAAATCTGAAAAATATGGAAAAATATTTTTTTAGGTTTTTTGGAAAATTTCATTTGATCTTTTGAATACACAAAATAAAGAAAATTTCTTTTATTCGAGATCGATTTCCTAGAAGGGTATTTTTGAATTGAACAAGGTTTTCGAATTTATTAAAATATAAATATTCAATTTTTCAAGCGAATTTTTTCGATTTTTTTTCCTCGAAAAAATAGAAAATTCTAACCTTTTTTATCATTTAAAAAAAGAGCATCAAAAATAAAAGGCAAAGCTCTGCGTTGTTTCTTTTACTATTTTTTTTTATAAAAAAAAACCCTTTCGGAATTGTTTCATTTTCCTGCTTAAAATTTAAGGCAAACATTTCAGATTGTTTTCCTTTCGCTGTGGAAATTTCAAAGGTCTAGAGTAAATACAGAAATGCCGGTAGAAGCTGACAAGTCAAGCTGAAAATGTTGTCAACCGAACAATATTTATCCATAATTTTTTATAATTTTTTTTTATTTATCATTTCACTGGCTGTTCGGCCTTACGTATACGTAATTTTTATCAGATTTCTTTCGACGGTAGCAGTAAGGCAAATAGTGTGTTTGTGTGTGTGTGTGTGTGTGTGTGTGTGTGTGTGAAATGTAATTATGAATGTCATTATGGAATTTTTCAATTCAGAATGCTACGTTTTGGGTTGGCTGTCAAAAGCGTCTGGCAGCATTTAAAAAGGTCTCTGATTCCACTGGTCCTTTAGAAAAAATAAACAACAACAAGAATAATGAAAATTGCCGTCTCGGCAGCAACATAACTGTCAGCTTTGCTTTTTTATTTTGCCCAACACGCACAAAACAGAACAACACCACACAACACACAATAGCCGGAAAATTATTTCAGACCCGGCAAAATGAAGCCAAGTCTTCTGCCCACATGACTGCCTTTTGTCAGTGCTCTTTTTTGTCTTTCGCCTGAGCTGGGCTGGTCTGGCCTGGTCTGTGCTGAGCTGAGCTGAGCTGGTCAGCAACAAAGTGACAGAAATAGGGTGTGGGTGGGGGACAAAACGCAAACAAGATAAAAACTTTTGATTTATCGCTTACAAGAACAACAGAACAAAGGCCCGTCAGGAAATAAGCCAAGCTTCCGAAAACTCCGAAGCAGCTCTCCTTGTCCACTGACTAAGTACATAAATGCGTGTGCCAATAATATTCCACTGACTCGTAGAACAGCTGCTCAAGAGCCACACGGAGAGTGGGTGAAGCTATCAGTCTGATTTGTGCTGGAAGGCACTGGTCTGTCCACGCTGGAACACCACTCCAAGCTGTGTCAAGTGCGGCCTGACACGCGTCTGCAATTTTCGTCAAACAAGTACAAACAAGCATAAACACATACACACATACACACACACATGCTTTGTCCACTCAGCACGTAAATTTTATGTACCCTCAGAATACTTTTGGCATTCAAGTTTATGGCAAATGGCAAAAGCGCTCAACTAAATTATTTTAAACCAAAGTTTTGTTTAAGCCAACACAGCGTTGGTCGGGGAGGAAGTGAACCCAAAACAATGTCTGTTGCTTTTTGTTGGTCTTGCTTAATTTGTGCAAATATTTGTGGCAAACAAAAGCTTTAACCTTGCTTAAAAAAAAATTCACGGAATAATTAATAGAAAATATTATTCTACTAACCACTCACTCAAAAACCCACTAAAAACAAGCGAGAAAAATTAAAAAAAAAAAAAATTCAAGTGACATTTTGATGTCATTGCAATCGCGAAACATTAAAAAACAAAAAATTTAAATACACTTAAAAAATAAAAAAAAAGAGAAATGAATGACAAAAACATAAAATAAAAATCGAAGGCAGTGCCAGAAAATTTACATCATCTAAATCAAGCAGGACGGAAAGTGAGTGCCCCTCACTTGATCAGATTTGTAGAGAAAAAAAACATGACATCACTTGAACGAGTTTGTTGTAGTTGTTATTTTTGTTTTTCAAGTGTTTTTTATTTTCTGGGCTCTCGGCTCGGCTGTCTTGGCTTTGGCATCTGGCGCCTGCGCGCCCAGTTATTTGTTATTTTTTATCTCAGCATTATTTATTTGGTCGATGACGACGACGGCAACGCCGAGTCATGCTTAATGCGATCATTGCAACTGATATTGAAAATGAATTATGTCATGAATTTGCTCAAGTTAGAAGATACCTTCACGTATTTTTCACAGTCCCAGGTAAACGGAAATGATAAAATAGCCAAGATAAGCTTGAAAAAAAGTATAGTAAAATACAAAACTTCTGAGCATGGGAAAAACTTTCGATATACGAAAATTCAATTAAAATAAAAATAAAGAAAGGAAGACGTATACTTGATGATATTGCGTATACGACCCTTTGGCACACAATTTGCTGCAATCATTGAATGGGCGGCGTAGAGAGAGAGAAAGAGAGATAGAGCGAAATCAAAGGAAATGACTTGTCAGCTTGTATCTTTTTCACAGAAACAGAACCCAAACCAGAAGTGAGTCTGGAGCTGAGAAAAAATGCAGACATGCTTCCAAGCAAATGACTTTCACTTATTTTTCTGCAACTCTGGCAAAACAACGAAGGCAGCCAGAATAAATGTTTCATCCATCAGTTTGAGACTCCCTTTCCGCCCTCTGGCTGGTATCATTGACAGGCAATGGAATTGCTCCGTTTTACTCGAGCACAAAAATAAAGAAGAGCCAGACGATGACAGCATAGCGACAACTGAAAAAAAAGGTAGAGATGACTGTACTGTTTATGTGGGTGGCCCTGTGGGTGGCTCTGTTGCATCAGCATTGATAGATCTGCCGACTGAGCACAAAACCCTACGGGAATTGGGTTCAAACAGCATGACAGATGCCTTGGCTGCACTTTCTCCATGAAAGATTGCCAATTGAGACACTCAAGCAATTCAGGAAGCCAACTCAACCAGGTGATTGCCCAACACACACACGCACATGTCTCTTTGTTTTAAACATTTTCCTCTCTCTCTCTCTCTTGGTTCAACAAAACAAACAAGTTGAAATCTATAGAAAAAAAGCATCCAATAAAATGCGCATTTTGTTAAGCATAAATTAATTAAAACTTAATGAAGATGCCGACATTTTGTCTGTACAACCGGCCGGCACAGTTTGGCTAAATGTTTTCAAAACAAAATGCAAAATGCCTCTGACGTGAGCTAATTTTATATACTCTTTTTTTCTTGTTATTTTTTAATGGCTTTTAGATGGACAGACATGAAATTAAGTAGCCATGTAAACAGATAAATCAATTCATTTATTTATGCTTTTGGAGATAAATTTGTCTAGAGATTTGTTCGATTTTTATGGGTTATTTCAAATTGCAAAACATCAATTCTTGATAGTTTCAATAAATCAATTCAAATGTCTAACACATTATATAGGCTAATTTCAAATAGTTTAGATATAACGTTCAGATTGTGAATGCTTAAGTTTTCAATAGGGTAAAAAAAGTCTTTTATAATTTTAAAACAAAACAAAATAAAAACAACTTTATTTAATGTTTGAATATAAAAATTTTATAGGCTTAGATTGAACAGGTGGCTGCCCACCGTGAGTTCCTGAGATACATCTTGTATCTGGGCCTTGAACCCTCCCATAAGTGAGATCCTGAGATCCACTATGATCCTGTGTTGGGGCCTTCAACCCTCCCATGAGCAACCAGCAATGAGACTAACGACGATTAAGAAAAACTAGAGTCCCATCCGCATAATATAGACTAGTTTCGGATAGGTTGAACCAGATAGATGGCGCCACTAGAAGATCAATTTGATACTTAATTAAACCGGTATTACGGACTTTCCTCACTTCCTCAATAATTCCAAAATCTATAAAAAGTGGATAAAAATTTAAATTGAGTTCAAATAAATTAATCACAAAAATATTATAAAAAAAAATGATTTAATTTCAAAAGTACATAAAAAAAAAAATTTTTATATTTAATAAAAATACACAAAATTATCACCGAAATGTTTATAAAAAAAGTTAAATTTTCTTTTCTAAAAATACATTTTTTTCTTGTCCTAACCCGTCCAGCCCCGTGATCATATTTCCGTAAACTCGAACAAAACAAACTGGTTAACTCATTTTCGAATCTAAGCAAAAAATATAATTCTTTTATGTTAATCGAATAGACGATTTAAAATTATTGACCACACAGCTTAATTATGCCAAAATATATATACATATATAAAAATCAAAACAAGTTAGTTGAGATACTTGGAGGGGGGTCTTAATTGATTAGCTACCATGTTTAGAAGCCCAAAATAAAAATCGAAATCGAAATCAAAATCACCCGCCCCCACACTCACACTCGCAAACAGTTGAGTAGGTTTTATTGTACTTTTTTATGTGTTTTTTTAATTCTTGATATAAGATTTATGTCATCAATTGTTTGGTCAATTTGTCTTCTTTATATATATATATATTTTTTTTTTTGAGATAAGCGTACAAGTTTCAGTTGCGCATTTGGAAAATCTTGAGTTGATTTAAGCAGTTGTTTACATTGAACCCATCAGCCAAAAGGTTAAAATGATTCTCTTGAGAACATTCACCTTTTTTTTGCTGGTTAAATTTGATTCGCTTTCGATAAGCAATTTTGGGTTTTTGATTTCCTAGAGCTAATTAGTTTATCAAATTCTTCATAAATTTATGAACGTTTAGACTCATTAGTGAGTATGTGCGGGCCAAGGTCAGTAAGAAGCTCGACAAGAATCAATCTAATTAAGATAGTTGTAGTTTGCGGACTCGGACTTTTTCGAATGAAAGTAAACAAGCAAGATTTAATTTTTATTATCTTCAGTTTGAAACCTTTTCAAATGGGAGCAAAAATTTGTGGGTAAAATGTTTCCCACAGTTTCAAGTTGAGGATTTAAAATCTTCGAGTGTGACTGCTGTTGCGGAGCTTAGGTATATTTATTTATTTTTTTTTTTTTGTTCTGGTTGTTGCCGATTTTGTGGTCTCCGCTCTCAACTTTTGACTTAGTCTCATTCAAGGCTAAAAGTTCAAAAGAAACCCACAAGGGTGAAGCCTAAAAAAAATATACGTATATATATTAAATACATTTCTTGGCAGGCACAAAAGGCTAACACAACAAATACATCATAATCATAAAAAAAGTGAAGATATATATGGATGTGTGTATCTTTTCTATATGCTTTAAGCTGAATTGAATTGAAAAATATATATATATAAAATAAAAATAAGGCGCCCCGCCCAGCCTGTTTGATTGATTTGTTTCGTGTCAGTTTTTGTCATTCGGCGACTTTGTACAACTTCCTTTAGTCTAATTGGATTCCATTTTTATGGTTATTTTCCCAGAAGTCATAATTAATAGGTTACCCAGCCTCTTCAAACATCCAAAACCTCAAATTGAATTAATGTTTTTTTCTGTTTGCCTCGCCTCGAGCAGCTGCACAACTTCAAATTTAAATCAGCCACAGTGTGGCAAGTTCAAGATCAAGGTCAACTAGACGAGACACTTAAAACGGGGGCGACACATTTGTTGGGTAATATTTTTTTTTGTTTTTCCAATTCCATTTCAAGGGGGAGGGCGGGGAGGGCGGTTGACCTGCTTGCCTGCCTGCCTGCTTGCTTGTCCCATAAATCAGTCAAGCATTCGCCTACTCTTTTGGTGTGGAAATCAAAAGATTGAGAGGTCGGGGAGAGGCCGAGAGGAGTTGTGTCTGGAGCAGCATTTAAGATATAAAATAATAATGTCAATTTCTTGCTGTTTGTGTGGGTGTCTGTTTGCTTTTCGTGGCGTCTTTTTTATTAGCTACTCAAAACATGATACGCCTCCGTCTGCCTCTCGTCTTGAAGGCCTTCGGACTAGCCTTTCCAATGGCGGACATTTGATCAACCAGCTCAAAGGTATCTCTATTTTGAATAGAGATCTTGAGGTACGTGTGTGTTTTATGTCAGGTACAAACAATTACATTACATTGCCAAGACCAACAGTGTCGCCAGCAAATATTTCACAGATGACGGCAACGGCAAAGGCGACGGTGACTACGAAGCTAACTCAGACTGTGCCTCAGTCTGTTTACACTTAATTGTCAGGCATTTACAAATGAATGTCAACCAACAAGAGCTACCAGAAGCTAGCGGCAAATCCACTAGGCCAGCTTGACTGTTTCGCTGCCTCTCTGCTTCCTCGGCTGCAGTCGTCATCATTGTGGAATTTGTTGTGTGCGGTTGATTACGATTGCCGAGTCGGCCTAACGGGGCGTAGAAACGACACCTTAACTCAATTCATGATGCCAACAACGACCACGACGTCGAGAGTAAACAACGGCAATGATTGCCGGTGTGTCTGCCAAAGCAGTCAAGCGAGTTCCCAAGTCATTGCGGGCTATGCTGTTGTCACCTCATCGCCGTCATCTTGTCATTTTATTGCTGCTTTGGGTCTGGGCATCAATACTCTTTTTTTTCTACCTAGTACATTCAAATTATATGTTGCTATTGAACTTATCTTACTCCCCTGAAAATAAACAGATGTTCAAGTTCCAAGAACCAATCTAGGCTTGCTCTTTCAATTCCATTAGGAACGAATATAAGCAGATACCAAGGTACATAGAGTTGACCAGATGGAACCTATATCTGAATTATATTTATAAATTTGAATAGATATAGGCACAAAGAGGTCAAAGCTATTTCGAATGGGATCAACATATCATAAACTCAGCAAAACCTTATTAAAGACAAATGAAAGCAGAGTTATAATTTAATATTATCATTATTTGGTTCAAGATTATTAATGGGTCCATTCTCCAAAAATTGCAAATCAAAATCTCTTAAATTATGTCAAATAAAAATATATATAGACAGAGAGATTTGTCTGTCAGAATAATTAAATTTATATATGAAACCCAAAAATATAGATCCAAACTTGGTCAACTAGAAATGTTTATTGGAATTTATATTTGGTTCTGCATACACTAAATTATCTAATTTATTATGAAAGAACTTCTCAAAAAGAGTATGCCAACTTCCCTAATTCGTATTGGTTTTAATTTAATTTTATTTTTATTTGTGTGCGATGTCGCCTCGTTTAGCTTTTAATTTGTTTTTCATGTGTTTTAAATTATTTTTACTAATTTATATGTATACAATATGTATGACATCTTTGTGTTTGCCACGCGCTCTCTGAGAGCTTTCCCTTTTGGCATTTTATTAATTTGCTTCTGTGGCTTAAACGATTCAATTACATTTTCATATTAGCCTTGGTCTTGGTCTTGATCATGAAGTTGTGGAAAGTTGGCTGGGAAATTTAATTCAGGCTGGTCTCACGAATACATTTATTATTTTTTAGTAAATCTCAAGCACTTTTTTTTTAGAAAAGAAAACATTAAAAATGGAAGGGTTTATGAAATATCATGCACTTTACAGCGAAATAGGGGATGAATCCACCATCCAGAAAAAATTGGAATTGACTTGTAGTGTACATTTTACCAAGTGAGTGAAGAGTCCTGGCCCATCTTGCCATCAACTGTTTATAGCCCCAAATTTAATGCAGATTGCTCTTCGGAAGATGAGGCTGAGCTGGGTTCAGTTACCCGCCTGATACGCAGACCCGAAGAACTGAATACTCAAAATATCTTCAGAACCGGGCCCCCAAAAGCCCGTTCCTGCCAGGTAGAGGCCACGAATCGTTCACTCCTGGACTGTGGCTATAATTTTGAAGACGTCCGAGACTGGCAGAGTTACGAGCAGCCCAAGAAAGATAAGCTGACCAAGGTCCTGCGCTATATGATAGAGACGCATGCCAAGACCACCGTTCAAGTCGATATAAACAAAATGTATTTCAACTGTCACTTGATTGTGCTGCAGATCTATTCAAAGTTCTTTATGGATCTGCATGTGATTCCCCTGGTGATCTCTCTGCCCGAGGACAAGGTTACCCAAGAGGCATTCATGCTCATCTACAAGTGGATGCTCAGCGATGAGCCCGATATCGAACGCAAGGACATTTTGGCAGTCTTCGTGGGTGCCACCTATCTACAGATCGATGTGCTACTGGCTCAATGCTGGAGATATTTCGATGATATCAAATATTTTAATGAGGATACCGCCTGTGTTTTATATGTGGAAACCAAATACCATCCGGCCTTGGATGTGGTGCGAAATGTGATGCTAACACGCATACACAAGTTCTTCCTGACCTTTGTGGCCTCTCGAGACTTCCTAGACTTGCCGGTCAAGCATCTAATCTTTCTCCTTAGCTCAAATTCGATCTGTCTGAACTCGGAAATTGAGGTGATCTTTGTTATAGTCCGCTGGTTAAGACACGATTGGGATAAGCGTCATGCTCATATTCCCCAATTGGTAGACTGCATACGCTTTGAATCGGTTCCACTTTGGTATTTGCTTTGTATGCGCCGGGACGAGAAGAATCAAATAGTTCAATTCGTTCTCTCCGGGGAAAGTGTTGAGGCTCGTATCAATGATGCCATAGCCCAGATCACTACCAAAATGTATGCTGAGGGTTGTGGAAATCTCAAGCCAAACGACTTACTTGAGAGTCAAGGACAGCGTAGTTGGATTCGGGACAGATTTTGTGACTATCATCATATAATCGGTTGTCCCAATAGTCGTTACACGTACTTTGAGAATTTCGAGGAATACCTCAAACTCTTGCAGACCCAATCCCATGGTCATTGGTCACGTGTCGAGTATTTTGATTTAAATGAAACGCGAACTTGCTGCACTTCGTATCATATGTGTAGGGAAAAGAAAGAAGCAAGAAACGAAGAAGAAATAATTGAAAGTTAAAAAAGAAAAAGAAACTAAAAAGAAAAACGAAAGGAAATCCTTTTCATTTGATTCCAAAAACTAAAATTAAAATCATTTGTGTAGAAAACTTGGCAATCTTTTTTTTTTTTTTTTTTTTGGGTCAGTCAAATGATCGTTAACAGCTGCTCAGAGCACATCAGCCAAAACAGTCGAAGTTCTGAAAGTGTTAATTGAAATTGAAGGCAAAACAAACAAGGTAAAAAATAACAAATATTAAAATGAGCCAGGCACGTTGACAGAGTAGCTGGGGGGGGGTCCAACTCAAAAAAACATTTTATGATTGCTTCAAAAATAAATAATCAGAATGCTAGGAAAACCTAATAAATCAACTAAATCTCTTTTTGGGGGATTTTTTCTATTTTTTTTTTTTTTTTTTTTTTGTCTTAGAATCGAAAAGAAGAGAACAGACAAGACGAGTGTATAAATTACCGAACTTGTTTTCAGTGTGGGCGAATCAGTTGGGTCAACTGGTCTCTGTGATGGAATGCCTCATCCATCAGCGGAAACACTTGTTAACCCACAGATTTGCATAAAATAAACATTTGCAAAAATTATGTGAATTTCTGGCTTGTGTATTTATTTATTTTTATTTTTATTTTTTTTTAATAAATGCGTAACATTTATATTTCGATTATCTTTCAGCGCATCAACAGAGATGGAAATCAAGTGCTAAAGACAGAAGATTGACAGCCAAACACACACACACATATCACAATCAAACCGAGGGTGTCTCAACAATAATATCAAATCGGCATAGTCCATAGGAATTTTTTTAGGAAACGAAAAAAAAATGGAGTACAACAGCAGTATGATTTTCTGCTGCCTCCTCTTTATCTTAAGTTTATGTGAGTAAAAAAAAAGAAAGAAATTCTTTAAAAATGAAAGCCTTATTTAATTGGGAAATTTTTTCAGTTGCCCAACAAATTTCTGCTCAGTACCAAATCAATGATTTTGTCACACCAAAGCCACGCAATCGGCATATGTATGCTTTGTGTCCACCGAAATTCCAACGCGTGGGCACCGAATGCTACTCCCTGGTGGACCAGCCCAGCATTTGGTTGGACGCTCATTTCTTTTGCAAGGATAAAAATGCCATGCTGGCCGAGCCCACACGAAATGATGACCGAAAACTGCGTAAATTTTTAATCCAACATGACTCTTACACTGGTGGTAAGTCAAAGGGATAAACCATCGATTACTGTCGCCGTAAAACTCTCAAATTCTTTTTTTTTTTTATAGAACGCGAGCCCATCTGGTTTGGTGCCACCTACAATGACCCCAATCATGTTTGGCAATGGAAAACCAGCAACAACAACTTAACTTATGATGCCTTTACACAAATGGATGAGAGGTTAGTTTAGTTGTTTCCCCTATAAAACAAATTGATCAATTGAAAACTTTGTTTTCGTTTTCCAGCAAATCTCTGGCCAAATACAGCGGTGTCTACGATCCCAGGCTAAAATACCGTTGGTCAGCGCGTCCTTCTATGGAAAGATACCGTTTCATTTGCCAACACAAGATGCCTAAGGTTAGCGAGGCAAATCGCTACAAGGTCTACAATCGCTGGAATGTCACCTATCCGAATCAGTTTGCCAACGAGGTGATTCTGGAGGTGATTGATCGTCGCACCAAGGGCAGGTAAGGACTACATTCTAATGTTATTTCAAAATAAATATATATGTTTATATATGGTTGGATCAAAAGAATTTATTTAGGATTGAAATTTTTATTGGATTCCAATAAATAGATTTGTCTTAAATAGAATCAAGAGACTCCAAGCAAGCAGGAATACGATTTTTATATGAATCAGTTTTTTTGATTTAATTTTTATATTTAAAACTCTAGAAGTCTATCATATAACTCAAGATGAGCTAGTTCCAATGTCCCGCATTTACTGAACGATAAAAATATAAAGATCGGACTCAAGTTATAGCAAAATCATAGGAAAACATTCAGTGAATTTGAAGTTAATATAAACATTTCTTTCTTTTGGATCTTTATAGTAATTTGAATAGTTTATCAAGTCAGGAACAAATCATATCTGTAATGAATACATAGACATCTCTTACTTCTTATTTAATTTAATGAAAATCAATGAAAAAAAACAAGCGAAATAGTTTTTTATATTTCTGTCAAGATTACAAAAAAGTAATCGCAAAAATTTAATAGTTCAGAAATGAATAGTTCTTTAAAAAGTGAAAGTTTTTAAGATTCAAAAAAGACCTGATTAACTTAAAGATACTCTAAGACAGTTGAAATATTTAAGTCATTTTAGCCTGGTGTTAATCTGGTCTTAAAATAGTTTATATTTTCTATTAATCTTTAACTATAGCAAAAAGCTTAGAAACCCAAAAATGTTTGCAAGCTCTTTCTTTGGATAATAAATTTCCAACTCATTCACTTTGGTAATAAAAATTTGAATATTTTTTATTCTACAAAATTTTCTTAGCTCACATTTTAACTAGTTTCTGTTTCAAGAGTTTCCTTAGATTCTACTTCTTCCTTATTCTCTGACTCTGCTGCTTCCGAGGGGGCCTCATCGGCCGCCAAATACTCATCCCACTTGGAAAGACGTTCCTGGGCCTCGGCAGCTGATTCCTCAACCCTGCAAAATTTGCAAAAAAAAAAATAATTGAAACCATTTGAATAGTAATCGAAACTGTCAACTCACTTGTATTTGGTTGAGCCATCCCAGTGTTCAGCCTTTAATTGTCGTTGACCAAAAAAGCGACCATGCATCATTTGTATGACCACATCGGCTTCTTCCGGTGAGGACATATTCACCTGGGCCACACCCTCGGCATGACGCTAAAAATACAAATACAAAAATAAGAAATTTTTAATTGAAACAATTGAATTATTAAATTATTTTCTGGTTTAACCAGAAAACACATTCGGCTCACATCATAAATCACCACTTTGCGAACTATGCCACATTTGCTACACTCTTCACGTAGATTATTTTGATATTCCAAAATCAATTCCACTTGTTTTTCAAATAGTTCGGGTGTGAATAGATTTTTAATGATTACGGTTTTTTCATTCTTCGAACGTTCACCGCGCATTTTGTCCGGACGCCAATCAAAGAGTCTGCAAAAGTAATTTTTAATTATTTTTATGATTCAATTGGATTGGATTGGATTGGATTGGGGGAATCCGGACTTACTTTTCTTTCATTTTTTGTAGCTTTTCTCTGTCCTTCTTTTTGCGTTTTGGTTTCAAGGCGGGATTGTATTCGCCTCGCATCTGAAACTTGGCTCTCTGCACATGAATTTTGTGTCCACGCAGATTGTATTCGTCTAAAATTTCCAGAGCTAATTTCACAGATTCTACCTAAAATAAATAAAGAGAAATCCAATTAGATTCTTAAATAATTAAAAGAAAAACAACAACAAAATTTCTAATCTCTTCAGCAGATCGCATCGTCGTGTGAAGGCCGAGGGCAGTAATGAGGAAATGATTATACCGCGCAGACGCCAAAACCAAGGCCACCGCAGACCCAACCAGAAACGCCCGCATCCCAATGATGTGAACTACCAAAATAAGCCCCACCAGCAGCGCCGCCGTCCCAGGCCCTCGACTACCACCTTGGCACCGACCCCGCTGAATAATGAAATCTATCCAGGACCATCGACTGTGGCTCCTCTAGTGCCTCAGCCAAAGCCCACCGATGGCATGACCCAATATGATCGCAAGTTGCAGCGTCAGAGGGAACGGGAACGTCGCCGCCAACAGCATCGCCGGGAGCGTCAGAAGCAGCGCGAGGAGCGCCAGCGTCATCGTCAGCTTAAACAACGCAATCAGGCCACAACTACCACCACTCAGGCACCGGAGCATCATCCCGAGGAGCTACGCCAGCGCGTGGAAGAGGAACAGCGTCAGCAGCAGGAAGAAGATGGCATGCTCAGACGCCGACAGGCCCAGGAAAAGCAGCTGGAACATGAACGTACACAGCGTGAGCATTTGGAGCGTCAACGCCAGGAACGGGAGCGTATTCAGCAAGAACGTGAGGAACAGGAGCGTGCTCTAAACTCCCTGATGAAAAACGAACAAGCTGCCCAAAAGCAACGCGATGCTGACGATGAAGCCGAGCGCCTGCGCCAAGAGCTAGTCAAGGCTCAGCGCGAGGCCGACGCCAAGAGACGCCAAGAGCAGGAGGAAATGCTGCGGAAGCAAAAGGAAGCCCAAGAGGAGGCTGATCGCCAGTATGCAGCCCAGCGAGCGGCTGAGGAGCAGCGCCTAAGAGAAGAGCACGAGCGACGCGTCAAAGAGGCCCAGACGGCATACCAACGTCAACTGGAGGAGACTCGTGAGGCTAGGCGACGTGAACAGCAGGCGGCCAAAGAGCGCGAAGAGCAAATGGAACGTGAGCGCCAGGAGAGTATCAAGCGGAATCTCGAGGAAGAGGAAAAGCGTCGCCAACTGGAAAGCGATCGTTTGGCCAAGGAGTTCGAACAGCGTGAGCTGGAGCGCCTGGAAGCCGAGAATCGTCGCAGCATAGAGGCTCAGCGGGAACGCGAAGCCGAAATGGAGCGCATCGAGCAAGAGAAGAAACGTCTAGAGGCTGAAGAGCTACGCTTAGCCCAGGAGCTGGAGCAAGAGGAGGCCGCTCGCAAGCGGGTGCAAGAAGAGGAAATCCGTCGCGATGAGGAGGCCAAGAAGGCCCAGAAAGAAGCTGAGCGGCGCGAAGCCGAACTGCAGGAACAGAGACGCAAGGCCCTCCTGGAGGGACCCAAGAAAAAAGCCGACGAAGAGGTGGCTCGCATAAAGCTGGAGAGGAACAAGGAAATCCTTAATCGCGTGGCTCGACTTCCTCCAGAGCAACAGAAAATATATTGGGAATTGCGCAAGAAGAAGAAGCAATTTCAGGATAAGAAAAATCATGGCAGCAACAACGAAGCGAATCAGTAGATAAGCACGAGAGGCCCCAACTAAATTCCCATACACACACACACACACACACACACACGCACACTTATATATATATATATTAATCAATACTACTAAAATAATATACATATCGATAAATGGGTTATCAAGAGGCCGAAAGAAACCGAGTTTGCAATTTTCGTTTACCGAAATTTCTTTTTGTTTTTCAAATTTCTGAAAAAAGTATTATTTACATAAAAAGAAAACAAAAAAAAAAACTTTCGATAAAAAAAAATTGAAATTTTTCTATTAAAAAAAAAATGAAAAATATTTCAAAATCCATAAAAGTGAAAAATGTTGCTTTTATAAATCAAAGAGACCCCATATATGTAGCCATGTACATATAAAAAAGAAGAAGAAGAAGAACGGAATAAAAATATATTCGATTTAGGTAGAACATAACTATATACATTTTAGGTGTAGGTTAAAAACAGAAACACACACTCTCTCTAACACACAAAAACACACACACGCAAGCACAAGCCAAATGCTATGTTTCCTTAAAAAAAAAAAAAAAAATAGAGAAAAAAGTGGGCATTTTGAAACCAAACTAAAATATTAATAAAAATAGCACAAGAAGGATGCAAATTTTTAAGCAAATTGTAAACAATTTTTTATGCACCAAAACTATATAAAAACTAAGCAATAAAGTAGAAGAAGAAGAAAAACAGCTTTTAAAAAATACAAAAGAAATCGAAGAATAATTTTAGAGGTAACAAAAATGAAAACCTTTCGTGGTACCTCATAAATATGCCAGATAATCGATTTTCTCAATTGAGTATTGAGTTTTTTATATATATTCTGGAACAGTTGTGGGTTTAAGATAAGCAATAATTCTTTTAAGAAGAAGAAGAAACACTCGGAAGAGAAAAAAATAAAAAACCAACCAATGTTTTGTTTGAATTTGGCAAGGCAAATTGAATGCTACTTTTTTTTACTAACTAATTAAGTTATTTTTTTAAATATATCTATAAAAATATGTATAATTAATTATTGTGTAGATTTTTATTGTATTGTTTTAATACCTCAAAACTAAGAAAATGCAGAAAAAAATAGAATGTTTCCTCACATGAAATGTGGAAGAAACATATACTTTTTGTGTTTTTTTCGAAAGCGTAAAATTAATCATTTTAGCCAAGTAAAAATGCATTTTAAATTATAATTAAACTTTTGCAACTAATCACTTTTAAACAAAATATTATAAATGCAGAAAATTTTTAAACTAAATACAAAAGAAACCGAGAAGAAAACAAAAAAATAGTCAACAGAAATTAAGTAAAAATATTTGAAAAAAAATAAAACACATACAACGTCAAAGCGGGATGTGTAATCTATACAATTATAACTACTAAATAATATAAATTAATTTTAGTTTAAAATAAAGTTTAAACTAAAATATAAAAAAAACCAAGATACACACCAAATTTGTTTTATTTTGGGGTGCAACTTTCTTCAATTTGGAGTCTGAACCATCTGAATACGAGCAGAAAAAAATATGCAAAAAAGCTTGAAGGAATTTATTGTAATTAAAATTCCTGTTTTATGCATTAATAATTTCCCCAGCTATTTGGGGTTTATAACAAATGTGAAAGGAATCTGCTTCGAGTTGAGGCTGTGCATTTAATTGGTTTATTGGATTTTTATAGCCTGATAGTTCTTGTCTATTATTTACGACCATGTTTATGTCTGATTGTTTATAGCCTTTTGATTTAGGGTCAAGGGTGTTTTAATTGTGGCCATGCATATTCATTTGGTTTAAGGTCACACATTTCGTTTGCAGGCTGCCGCCAAATAAGCAAGCTCTTCTTTTGCCAGAGTTCATTATATGAGTAACCTAAAAAGTATGCTACACTTTTTGAAAGACTCACGAGAGTTTTCAAATTTATGTTGCCTGCTTTTGGGCTGCTATCTAAAATCACTTGCCACAGAGGCCGATTGCTCTTTTATTATTTCCCCCTTCAATTAAAATGCCAAATTCGAAAAATTTCCACTCACCTTAATATAATCACACAGCCCATCGCCTTTGAGTTGACCATCCGGCTCGGTGTACAATTTCAATTTGTATTTCTGAGTCTGAGGATCACGCATTACCATGCCACATTTGCCCATCAGTTCGGCAAACTCATCCATGGTTATATCCAGTGGCAAATTGGAGACATAAACTTTTGTATTTTGCTCCGGATCCAAATCGAACCATTCTAAAAGAAACCAGCATTAAAATCATCTGCATTTCGAATTCGATTTGCTCTACTCACTTGGCGCTTCCTGGGCCTTTCGTTTACCAGTCATAGCTGGCAACTCCTTGCCCGCACTTTCCCTCATGGCAGCCTCTGCCTCGGCAGTCATACGCTTCAGTTCCTCTTCCTTGCGCTTCGCCTCCTCTGCCTCGCGTTTGGCTCGCTCCTGTTCCCCCTCCGTGGTATTGTCAATGAAACCATAATTCATTTGGTAGCGAGCCATAAAATCGTCGTCGATTTTTGGAAACCAGGCCCCCTTGGCTGCATCCCAAAAGAAGACGGACCCATCTTTATCTGTGTAAGTACGGTCGCCATTTTCATCCACGCCATAGACAACCCCGCTCTGACCGGTCTTGGGCAACCATTTCTGTTGGTCAGCATCCCATTTATAGAGATCCGTTTCAGTTTGCTGGGCACTCTCTTTGGGCAGCCACTGTTGCGTTTCCTTGCACCATTTGTAATGCTCATTTTCGTAGAGGTCACCCAGTGCGGCCGCCTCAGCCTCGGTCAGGGCCAGCCAGTTGTTCTGAGTGTTACACCATTTGTACTTTTGTTTTGTGCTGGGATCAGTGTAGATGGCTCCACCGTCGGCTGCATAGCTCATGTGCTCTTCATAGGCAGCAAAATCCTGCTGTGATTTCTCGGAATTACCTGCTGTTTGGCTTGGACTGCCCTCATTTTCAACCGAACCGGTCTTGGGCAGTTCATCAATGTCAGAAGGAGAGGGTGTGTCCGTGGGTTTGTCTGGCTCGGTGGTGGGCCGTTTTGATTCAGCTTCAGGTGGAACCTGCCTTTCAGTCTCCTGGGCGGACTCTTCTGAGAGTTGATTTTCACTTTCCGTTGGCTGGCTCATTATTTCTCCCCTGTTTGCCTGCCAAATTCCTGTCTGTAATTAAAGGTAGACTTGGTTAATGCTAAAATTTCACTGTGTGTTTGTGTGGGTGAGGGCGTTGCCTTGAATTCAGCTAATTTGTGCTAATTTAATATATACTTTTTCTTTCTTGGATTTCATTTAGTCTCTGCCTTTGCCGAAAGAGGCCTGCCTACAAGAGAACAACATAAATTGGCAAAACGTGGTCATACAGACTTCGACATTTCCAGCTAATTTGTTCAACCTGACCAAAAATTGCCACAATCTGTATAGACGTGTGTGTAAGTGTGTGTGTATGTGTGTGTGTATGTGTGTGTGTATGTGTGTGTGTATGTGTCACACACGCCCTAAGGAAAATGGCCGCTTTTTTCACCTTTATTTATTTTTTTCTTTTTTTTTTTTGCTTTGTAGTTTTGGCTCACTAAACAATTCACACGATGATTGCCCGAATTGAATAGGTCAAAGGAAAGAGGCGAAATATATTTGTGAGATGTATGTTTGTGTGTGTGTGTGTGAGTGTGGGTTTGGTTGGGTCAACTTTTGTGTGCTGAGAACTTTAAGGAATGCCACGTAATAAAAAATAAAAGAAACAAACAAAAATGAGAAAGTAACGCGCACGCCATTCTATTTTTGCTCGAGGAGGGAAATCGGGGCGACCTGAGAAGTGCCCGAAAAGCCACCGAAATCCTGTAAACAGGAAAAAATAAAACTGAATGCCATCGAAATGAACAAGCGGCAACGCCAGCCACTGAAGGTCAGGTGTTTTGTTTGGATTTCCTGAGTAAACAGAAACAACAACAGCAACAATAATACGGGTCAAAAAGGCTAAGCCGGTAGCTGTTTATTTTTGGTGGTCATAACAAAAAAGTAGTCCTAAAAAGAAACCCTTAAGCCCCTTAAGCTCAGCCACAGACGCTCCCCTGGGGTGGAGAGGCCAGAGACCAGGACCGCCCACCTCCAATCGATAGCTTTGACTTTATTTTAGAGCCGAGTTGAAGGAGTTCAATCAACTGGCAGTAGAAACGTTTTGCTCGGGTCATTCCCTGATGACTTGACTTAGGCCCATTGATTTGTCAACCAGCATTGACATATTGACACGATGAGGAGGTGCGTGACAATTTCAACAACATGTCCAACCTCGCCCGGGAGACTGGGCCAACTAACTTGGGAGACTTGGACAGCTGTCAAAACGGACTGCGTCAGCAATTGCCCAGGAAATGAGCTAAACACTTTTCTCAATAAAAAAAAAAGAAATGAAAAAACGTGCCCATCGTTGCTTGACAAGTTCAATGTACTTTTCATTTGTTGCTATTGTTGTTGTTGTTGTTTTTGTTGTTTTTGCCTTGTTAATTATTACAATTTTACAATGCAATTTGATTTATTATTAGACAAAACTTTCAGTAAAAGGTGAAGGGAACCAAACACAACACACAAAGTTCAACTCGGAGTTGCCGGAGGTCAACGTAACCGAATGTTTGACTTGGGTGTAAATGTATGTATGTGTGTGTTTGTTGTTGTATCTGCAAAAGGTCTTTCCGTTTTGGCATTTGTGGGTTACATTTGCACAAGAAATTTGCATGCGACCCAACAAACTGCAACTGGACGCAAAACGGTTTGTTTTTCTTTTAGTTTCTTTTTTTTCACAGTTTGAAAACAGTGTCTGAATTCGTATGAAAATGTTTAACCTCTTCTATTTTAAGTAACCAGAACCTCAAGCTTTAAGCTTTCAGAAATATTGGAACCTTCATTATTCCATTAGGGAAATAAAAGTGTTCAGGAGATCACATCGTGCGAATCGATTTTCAAGTCACTTCTTGTTTTATCTAAGTGAAACTGGTTACCCGTATTTGTAAGACTTTCAGATGTCTAATATGAACGAGATTGATTTATAAATATCAGAGATATGAACGAGATTGATTTATAAATATCAGAGATATTCCTCGAACCGCAGCTCTATGATATAGTAGACCGATCAGCTCGGAAGCCGTTAGATCAAGTTTCATTACAAAAACTAATTCATGAAGATCAAATAGATAAGGTAATGATGAGATAATGAGGCTATACGGATTCGTTGATTGGTACTGATTAATCTGATAAAAAGGGAACCATATTAGGGAACATATCAATATTCTCCAAAGAGGAGTTTAAGGCAGACAAAACATTAATAAATTATTATTAAAATATAGGAAATAATTTCTAAGGTCGGTCCCTTAATTAATAATTACTTCCTAGTTATTTTATAGCCTAAGCAGCTATCATTTCCACTGAGAAATAATTCCAGGGAATTTCGTATTGTTGATGAATAATTCAATATGAAAAAAGTCGGAATGAAATACACCTACAAAAAACTTGTTTTGTTTTAATTCAAGTCTTGACTTTGCTGAGAAAACATTTGCTTTTATAATTTTTATTATGAAAGAAGAATAAATAAATAAAGGTAAGACAAAGTTCAACCATTTCATTGCCTGGATCAAGGCCTCTTGAGTTTATTTTATGGGGACTCTGTTTTATATAAATCAAAATTTAATTTCCCTGGAAATTTTATAAGATTTGTTTCAATTTATCCAGAAATTTCTTTTAGTAAATCAAAAGCAAAATGCCATGTTTGAACCACTATGCTCCGGTGGGTGTGAGTTAGAAATATTCTATATATTTGAGGGAGTTTGAGTGTAAAAGGGAACCCAAAATAGCACATATGAAAATAAATAGAGAGCCATGCAACAGAAGCGAGAACTGCGCTAAAATATGAGTCCTGTTTGGTCGACCTATGCTCCGTCGAGGCTCTTCCAAAACATGCATTTTTAAGCACCCAGGCAGGCGGGCAAACAAAGCTGTTGGACGGGTCCGTGAAGCACACAGAATGCTAGATTCGTGTTAGAAGGCAGTCAGATGGGCCGTGACTGTCACATGATAAACTGACTGGTAACTATCATCATAAACAAGTCTATAAAGAGCAGAGCGAAATGACTCCTCTAAATGGCAGGAGCTATGCAAGATTGACAGTGTAATTCTGTTCAGGTGCAGAATTCACATCATTAGGGTGGAATCTATGGCAATATTGCACAACAAATATAAAGAAATCAATTAATCGATGCTAATTGATTGCGAAAAGAGAAATGATGGAAAGTTGCTAGCGAATTGCTAAAAGGAAACTACTTGAAAGGCGCCTAAAAAGTCATAAAAAAAAGTAGTTCACTTTCTCTGGAATGACGACTTGTGGGTGTGGCAGTGTGGATTTGTAATTTCATGTTTGCATAACAGGGAAAGTAGCAAAAACTAAACGAATTAATTAAGTTTTCAAGAAATGCCAAAAAATTTGTGCCACTTTTTCCAGCGAATTTCTATTTTATGCAAATGTCAACAGGTCAGTGAGTCAGTTAGTCTGTCTTTTGCCTTTGTACGTTTCAGTTTTATTTTGACTTGATTTGGTTAAGATTTGAGCACATTACTCAAAATGTCATAAATGCTCGAAAAAGGGTGGGCCCGGGAGGTCCATAAAAATCACAAAGCAACAACAATAAGACTATAATAAAATTCCCACACACTCGACACAGTACGCATTTCTCGAAAAAAAAAAAAATAGGAGAGCCATTGAATAACTTAACTTGTTTCGATATAATTGTGGAAAAAAGCACGCAGGCCAACCGAATCGACTCGACTGCCGACAGAATGGTAAATGGGGAGGTGGGGTGTGGCGGGTAAAAGGCCTAATGACCGCTAGACGACTTGCCGAACTGCTGGCCAAAAGAGCGCGCACAAATCGAGACCGAAAGGACTAAGCAGGTCCCCATCGTACGACTGACCAGTGGGGCTGGCTTAAAAGTCAATTTTTTGTAGCACACTTATTCGGGCAACTAAACCAAAGACTGACCAAGAGCTCGAGGCTAAAAAGGGCTAACTTAGCCACTAGCTGAGCTGAGCTAACCGAGTGATTCATTTATTGAGTGACCCAACGACTGAGCTAGTTCCACTTGGCCACTCAATTGGCTCGGCGGTTAGCCGGTTCGACCAGTATCAAATGAAACGTTCAACTGACCGCAAGGACTATGAAAGCAAATAGCATGGAAAAACAGTTGAAGCAACACGCAAATTGAAATGGCAATATTGTGTCATGGAACACTGGAATATACTATAAAAAAACAAAAAGCAAAAAAGAGACACTTAAAACTACATAATAAATACAAATTTGAAGTTGGTTGTTTTATGGCCAAGTGCGTGTTAATTAAAATGGAATGTGGCTCTGTCGGAGTTCGCCATTAAAATCGATAAACTGTATTTGAAATAACTTTATAATACGACGATAAGTGAATCAATTATGGATATACCTTCGAGTGGAGCAATTTTTACCTTGGGCAAATCACATTTGGCCGAGAATACACAAAGCTATTTTTATATCAAAAATGATCCGGTTAAACGTCTAATATCGGGTCCACACCAGAGTGCAGTTATATGCGGTAAATAACAACAACAACAATAACAAAAACCGCGATTCTAAGACCCTTCCATTCAAGTCCTAGTCGACTTGAGCCAAACCAAGCCAACCAATTTGACCCCAATCTGATTAAAGTGTCTATCCATGTCCGAATGAAGCTCTCCTTGGCTGCCTAACTGCCTGTCCTGTCAGCCTGTAATGCGATGCGCTGCCCATCAAACGGTCATTCCCACAGAGAACTGCATTCTCCCCCTCCAAAGTTCCTAAAACAAAAAACAATACCTTCAGGTCTTTGCATATTTTAAAGCGGTCAAATATCACTTGTCCAACGGACCAAGACCCCGACTATACTTTTTATCTTGTCTGTGGCTAAAATTCGAAAGGGTGGCAACAATCGAGAACGGAATGCGATCCAATATTCACGCGCATGTTGCATGCCTCGTGCAATTTTCTTTAAATAATAATCACACGGCGCACTTTCACTTTTTTGTTTTTTCTCTTTTTTTTGTTTGTATTACATTCTGCTTACAGGGTAATACAATAAAAATTATCTCCTCTAAATAGAAAAAAGTACTTTTGGTTTCGAAAGCCGTCGACTTGTTACACTTTCGCTAACAGCTGAGAAGTCTTAAGATTAACAAAATTTTCAAAAGGGAGAAGAGGAGAAATGAAAGAAAGATGTGTAGTCTTAAAATTATAAAGACTTCCAATAGGATAAGAAGGGAGAATTGGGCTCAAAAAATTAACTCAAAGGTGGCTCGAACTTTCTAGACTAAAGGCCAGGTGTATCTGTCCCAAGCAAAATATCAAGAAATAATTTACTTTTAAAATTAGATTTATCTAATTTTAACAACAGTGAAAGAATATATATATGAATGCCAAGCTCAATCACAAAGATGGGTAGTACACGACAAAAAGAAGTTCTGGTTAGGACTCTCTGTTCCTAGCAAACGTAACTTTCTCTTACTATATCATTTATAGTACTCAAGTTCTGGAATGGGTATAAGCACATACATATGTGAGGCAGGTTTAATCCAGATGGGATCATTATATGATATAGTTTTAAGTTTTTAATACAAAATCTTTTGCCTCATAATGTTTGATACAAAGATTTAGAACAAAACAGCTAATGAAACTTCAATTTTTTTTACAAATATTTAAAGAGATAAACAAAGTTCAGCTACCTCTTCTTACAGGCTTGAACACAAATGTACACAGTACTTTCTAGTTTGTGGTATCGATAACTGCCAATTCCCATTTCTTCTTTTATTGTAAATTTAAAAATATTAAAATTTTGCAGCCCTCTCAGAAGCCAGCGAAAAAGTAACTTATTATAAAAGGACAAAAAAAAGGAAGCAAAGAAAATAAAACAAAAAAAGTAGTGAAGCCCATTTTGTGTTCTAGATTTAAGCTAAGTCTTAAAACAAAATCCGAGGCATAAAACTTGTTTTATGGATTAAAATGAAAGCTTGTTTGCCAGGCCAAAGAATTTGTTCCGATTAATTTTCAGAGAATCTTTTTTTTTCATATCAAAAGAATATTTTATTACTTTAAGCAATTTAAAACAGGTTAGTGATTTGGTGAACCCCAAAAAAAAAAATAATCTGTGGAATTAAATAAAATAGTAACAGATGAGCAAGACTAATCCGGGCTCAATTTCTCATAACTGACAGAGGAGAGCTTCTGGATTAAGCCATTTCATTTTATTCTCCCAAAAAGGCATTAAAAAGTCTTTACTAAGCTTCAATTGCTTTTAACTTGTCTGAAAAAAATGAAAAAAAAAAAAACGAAGAAGTAAAGGCGGCCAAGAAGCCATTATATTTAATGGCGCATTCTTATATTCAATTGGCAATTTCCATTTTAGCCGAGCTTCTCGGACTGACATGCTTTCAAATATTTATCCAAGCAGGTGGGTGGGCATTCCATGTCTCACAATTTGTTATGAAATATTGAATTACTCAACTTGAGTTCAGAAAGGAAAAAAAAACCAAAAAACTGGAAATCCTTTTGAAACACACACTTTTCGAATGACCCAAAAAAAAAGGTGGCCTCGTTTTTTTTATATATATTTTTTTTTTATTTTGTTAATCTTTCACATGTTTCTTGGAATTAGAAAAGGTGCTAAATATTTGCTTTAGGCACTCACACGCTCACGCTCATTTAAAACCATGACCATACACTTTTAAATCACAACAATTTTATTTCTTTCCTTTTGGACTCACAAAATCGAGTAGACCGCTGGCTCTAATGAGGTCAGTCGGCAGCAAAAATACCTGAAATATGGGGCAGGCACACGAAAGAATCAAGCCAAACTATAATTGAAAGGTAAATCGTAAAAAAAGGAGAAAAAAAAATACCAACAATCAATAAAAGCCTAGAAAAAGGGGGTCGCCACCAGTCGGACCTGTGGCTGACCAGACCAGCCAGACCAACCCAAACTGTTTTTGTTTCACCATAAAATTCTCTCTCAATCCAAACCAAGAATAATAACAACAACAACAACAATAAGAAATTAATGTCACAACGACCTTATCAATTACAGAATCAGGACGTCTATTTGTTTGGGGCGAAAATCACTATGGCCAGTTGGGCATTGGTGGTCATAGCAGTGGCAAAAACAACAACAACAACAACAATAACAATGGTAGTGGTGATATTGTCACAAAGCCAACTTGTGTAAAATCCTTAAAATCATTGGGCCTTAAAATTGGTGATGCCGCCTTCGGTAGCAATTGGGCAGTAATGCTCACGCGTGAGTTGATTTTGATTTGGTAAAAGATTTCAAGATATTTCAAAGATTTATTCTTTTGCATTTTGTAGATTCCAATGAGATATTTTATACTGGCCGTAACATTTTCCCCCTGGACACTCATGTGGCCCAGCACTTCTCCAATGCCCAGGTGGAGGGTGAAAATTGTGCCATTATCCGGAAACCCTTTCGACTTGAGGAATACGATGATTATCTATCCAAGAGCGAAGACACCGATAACTTTGTCTCTATACAAGCCGGGAACGAACACTTTGCCGTGCTCACAAGTAAGAAGAAAACCTAACAAATTAAGTTTCCTTATTCAGGGGAGTCTTTTCATGGCAGGCACGGGACGGCTTATAGGCTGTGGGTGCAACGACCAGCAACAGCTGGGCGAGTTGGAGTCTGACTATGATGGACATCCAGTGGAAATCACTTTGGATGCTGCAATCCAACAGTTTGCCTGTGGTCCCGAGTCCACTCTGGTGCTCACCGCCAGCGGTAATCTCTTTTTGACAGGTCGCCTCAATGAATTTGTCTTTCCTCGTTTCACGGAACTGCAGAAAAACCTATCCCACACGGAGCAGATTATCTTCATGCACATCTCAAAGAACAGCGAGATTTATATAGTCACCAACGTGGGCAACATCTATCGCAGTTTCGAGTCGGTGAGGAATAAGAGTTTGGTCTTTCAAAGATTCTACGACTACGACAGTGAGGAGAATGGTCCAATCTGGAAGCTATTGAAGGGTTTCTCCTTTTATGCTGTGCTTACTAAGGCGAATAAGTTTTTCACCACCTTCTCGGAGAGTGGTCATCATCTGAAGACCTTCCGCGAGATATCCAAGTTCAAGAATTTGCGTCTTTTGGATATTGCAGTGGGGGATCAGCACATCTTGGTTCAGGGCATACCTCGTTCTTCTACTCTTTCGGCCACGGTGGGTCCAGGGGGTGAGCATCGGTATATGAGCAAGAGTTTTGTGCTCCAGCCCACGGATATGAATGGAAATGCCCCGCGAAGCAGCAGCGGGCGCAGTTTAAGCCGCCAAGAAGTGATAGATGATAAGGATAAGGAGATGGAGGCGGATACGGAAACGACCCAGATCCAAACCACACAAGTAGAAGCAGTGAAGCATACCACGCCGGAGCATGTGGTGGAAAAGGAGCCACAAAAGGAGAAGCAAGAAGAGGCAAAGAAAGAAGCCGAACCTGAACCCACCCAGGAAATCAATGGAAATCTCGAGACAACGGAGAGTGAATCACAACCCAAAAAAGAAGAAGAGTTGCCCAAGGCAGAAGAGAAAGCTGAGGCAGTAGGGTCACCAGCTAAGAAGGTAGAAGAAAGGGAAACAAAAGAAATGAAAATGCCCACTCCCTCAGCCCCCATGAAAGAAGAATCCCCCAAGAAATCTCCTTCAGATTCAGTACGCTCACACAAATCCATGAGATCCGCCCACTTTAACGAAGTAAGCGAACAGCCGGACAAGGGAGACAATAGCTCCAGCCCGGACAAGCAGTTACGACCGCACACACCTTACCCAGAGAGCAGTGAGGCAGGAACACCATCTGTCCTGAAGAAGTCGCCCTATCGGAACTTTTCATATGAGGCGGCCATGGAGCATGATCCGCTGGAGCGAGTGTCACCAGAACTGGCAGATAGTTTGGAGACGGTACAGGAGAATCCTCTGGCTGAAAGTGAAAAACAAACCATACAGGCCATCATATCAACGCCCACACCACCCACAGAAGAAGATGAGCAGCTGGCCGTGGAAATCACTACCACCAAAGATGCCTTGGATGACACCAAGGTTGTCAATGAGATTCGATTTATTAACAATGGCATCGATGTGACCGCCAATGTGGCAGAACAAATGCCCGACACTCCCATAGACGATTTAGGCGAGGAAGTAGACTCCATGGTAGACAAGGCTTTGCAGGAAGTGGAGGAACAGGTAGACAAGGTGGTGGAAAAGGCAGGAGACCAGAAAGCGGAACTGGTCAAGGCCACTGATAATCTAGGCGATAAAATCGAATCCAAACTAACCGAGACACGCGACTCCATGCAAACTGCTATGCGTAAGGCAGCCGTTGGGGCTCGGGATGCTGTTGATATGGCTGGAGAGAATGCGAAACGTATGGCAACAGGTGCCCGCGACGCTATGGAGGAGAATGCAAAACGTGTGGTAGGTGGAGCACGCGATGCCGTCGATGCGGTGGGTGAAAATGCCAAAAAGGTGGCTGCCGGAGCACGCGATGCTGTTGACGCCGTGGGTGAGAATGCCAAAAAGATGGCTGGAGGCGCACGCGATGCAGTCATGGCCACAGGTGAAAATGCCAAGCGCATGGCCCAAGGTGCCATGAATGCTGTAGAGCAGGCCGGTAGCAATGCTGCCAAAACGGCTGTCGAAACCAAGGAATCCATGGGCAAAGCAATGGGTTCGGTGGCCAACAAGATTTCCAATGAAATGCAAGGAGCAAAAGAGAATATCTCGTCTTTGTTTCAAATCAAATCAGCTAGGGACATGGCAAATGCCTCGGCTCCGCCTTCTACGCCACATGAAGAGGGCTCAAAAGATGAAGCACCAAAAACTAGCACCACCATTGGGTCGGGCGAAGAAGAGGATGAGCGTACCACAGCATCGGTCAATTCAACTCATACTTCTGGCGGTAATGGAGGCGGGGGAAATAACTTCGACCAACAGGGCAATGGCATAGCCTACGACAGCAGTAATCCCTTTGAGGATCCACTGGACGCGGTAGTTGAACGGAGTAAAAAAGCAATGCAAGCTGACTTGCGAGCCATGGAAGAACGCGCCCAATCACATACCCACAGTGTTGTCCACAAGGTAGAGGAAGAGCAATCGAAAGGAATGATGAGACAATTTTTGGATGGTATGCGACTCTCGTGCCGCAACGAAAAGGCCATAGAAATAGAGGGTGAGTAAGCAATCAAAATTAAAAAGAAATCCAATATTTACCTTTCTATTTTCGTTTGTTTTTCTTTATCCGACCGGCAGATGAGCCTCCGAAGTCTACGCACTCCAACAAAAATAAAGTAAACAGCGAGCTAAGTTTGCACAACGAAAATGACCAGCAATCATCGCGCGTTTGCACAATATTATAAAATATACTGGCACTTGCAAACGCAAATACTTTTATAAGAAATGCATTTGATGTTATGATTTCAATAAATTGCGACAATTGCGAATATTTATTTGCAAAAAGCGTGCTAAACCCCGATTATTTAAAGAACGATTACAAAGTGTTGCTCCATGGTATCGATACTTTGAATTGATTCAACTGAACTCGTTCGCTCTTCGATTCAGTTCCAAACTTCTGAAGAGACCTGCTCAATTGAACTAATTCCAAAAGACTCGATACAACTCTACGCGACACAGAAAATTTTTACTATTTTTCTAATATTTGTACGTTTTTGTAAATGAAAACAGCACAATAAATAATGCTTTAAAGCCTCAACCAATTGTTAGCGAACCGAGTGCATTGGGCACTTTGCTGGCCGCGTCCACATTGAAAGCGGAAAAGAAATGATAATGATGTAAAAAGGGGGGAAATCAGTGGAAAATTGCCTGCACAAAATGGATAAGGTAGGTGGTCGGCGGTGTCAGAGTGTGGGTGTTTTCAATGTGAAAAAAGTATAACCCGAAATGTTACACCCAAATAGTGCATTAAGTGCTCCAAATGTTTTGATTCTAACGCAAAAAAACAATGAAAATTCCTTGCTGGCCCTAACCTCAAAAGCTTTTTGGTGGTTTTCGCTCTGCGATTGTGTGTGAAAACGGCGACGTCGTCGACTTCTGAAAGTGGTTGCCGTAGCCGTCGCCGTCGCATTGCGGTCGATCGAGACCAGGTGGGGCGAAGCGCAGCGTGCTGTGTGTGTGTATGGCCAGAAACCTGGCAACGACAAGGTGAGAAGCGCGATCGTAAACGCGCGACAAGATCGAAACGAAAGCAATGTGGAAAAACGACTTTGAAGTGGTTAATTGGAAAGAAAAATTTCTCTGGACCCCCAGACTCGCCAGCAACGTGTTTTAAAAATATGGTAATAGCGAGCCCCAAAAACAAAAAAAAAGGGCGCCAAATATCCCAAAAGGGTTAGAAGAATATCTCTGGGCCAACAACTTTCGCCTGCCCATCGCAGCATTTATATTTTTTGTTGGAAAAACACATGTAATTCGCGAGAAAGTAACACGCTGTCAGTTCGCCCCAAAACATGTGAATATGTATGTGTGTGTGTGCCCGCGCGATTGCGTGCCTGTGTATGTGTGCCTATACATACACAAGATTGTTGGTAAATGTACGAGCATGTGTGTGTGTGTGTGTGTGGGGGCAGTTGGAGCGTGGAACCTGTCGCCACACGTAAAAACCAAATTCAAATTACATGCATCGGACTCTCTTCCTCTCTCTCTCTCTTATCTGCTCTATCTCTTTTTGTTTTTTTGTCTTTTCGATGCTAAAAAAAAAAATTCATAATCGTTATATATTTTATTGAATTTTGTTTTTTTTTTCTGTGTCTAATTTATGCTAAACATTTTTAAAAGCAGAACTTTTTGCCGTTACCAACAAACGCACAACCCGCTTAGGCGCCCCCCACCAAAATCCATAGATCCCCTCCCCAATGTGCTTGCCGCGCGCCATTTAACTCCCGACCGCGCGAACTGTGTCAACTATTGAATAATTTAGATTTATAATTTCGACTCGGATGAATTTCGCAGTTAGGTATTTTTTTTTTTTATTTTGGGAATTCCTCACATATTTTTGCATACCAATCACTTAATGCGTTGGACCAAAGAAGCCGACCGCTTATCACTCACACCACCACAACCGACCGACTGTCTGACCGATGCTGCCACAACACACTCTCACCGTCTCTTTTTTTTTCTTCTTTTTTTCTGTTCGCAGGCATTTGGGTCTCCGTCGACTACCACCCATTGAGGCCCAAAAAGTAGTAGAGGCGCCCACAACAACAATTGAAAATCACTGAAAATACATTCAAACCGTAAGACAAAGATCATTAGCGTCATGTCGTGGCTTTTGTGAGAGCCCCAAAAACCCTAAACAAGAGTTCCAAAAAAAAAGGCCCGCCAACTTTCATTAAAAAAAAAAAAAAATTATTAATTCTTCGTTATTGAAACTTAATCGAAATCTTCAGTGGAGGTCTTGAGTATAGAGACAACCTGCTCTCTCTTAACCCGCCCTGCATACAACTGATTCCGCTTGAGAGGATTCTTTTTGGCATCAAGGTAGGATGCACATCAAGAGTCTGCCTCACGCCCATGCCGCCTCCGCGGCGATGAGCAATTGTGATATTGTCATTGTCGCCGCCCAGGCACAGCCGCAGACTACCAGCGCCAACAACAACAACAACAATGATACTGTAACCCAGGCCACCCATGTCGTCCAGCATGCACACCAGCAGCAGCAGCAACAACAGCAGCAGCAACAACAACAGCAGCAGCAGCAACAACACAATCAGCAACAACAACCGCCTGGACCCGCCTCATCAGCACCGACAGAAATCGCCTTACCCTTTACCATGCATCATCTCAGTGAGATTTCGGCAGAGGCTCACAATGCGGCACAGGCAGCTGCCATGGCGGCAGCCCAAGCGGCAGCCGCTCAAGCAGCCGCCGCCGAGCATCAGGCCTCATCGCATGCCCTGGTCCATCTGGCCACGCAGAGTCCCACTCTGAATGATTCGCATTATGTGACCAATGGACATGGCGAACAGGCGGCGGGTGGCGGTAGTAATAGTTCTGGCGGTGGTGGGGCCAGTAGCGGCACTGCCGGCCTTGGCACCCGGGATGGCCGTGAACCTGAGAAACCTTTCCATTGCACCGTGTGCGATCGACGATTCCGGCAGTTGAGCACACTGACAAATCATGTCAAAATCCATACTGGCGAGAAGCCCTACAAATGCAACGTTTGTGATAAGACCTTCCGTCAATCGTCCACGCTGACGAACCACTTAAAGATCCATACCGGGGAAAAGCCCTACAATTGCAACTACTGTCCCAAGCATTTCCGTCAGTTGAGCACTCTGGCCAATCATGTCAAGATTCATACGGGTAAGTTAGTCAAGCATATTCAATTAACACGGAATTAATCCATTTATTATTTTGGTTAGGTGAGAAACCGTTTGAGTGTGTCATTTGCAAGAAGCAATTCCGGCAATCGAGCACATTAAATAACCACATAAAGATCCATGTCATGGACAAGGTCTATGTTCCTGTCAAGATTAAAACGGAGGAGGAGGAGGGGTGACTAGAACGCATGGCGTTGGCGCATCATCATCATCAGCAGCAGCAGCAACAGCAACAACAACAGCAGCAACATCAACAACAACAACACCTTGAACACCAACGCGGCTTGACCATAACCACGCTGCCGGCCACCACCACAGTGGCCCAACATCAGCAACAACAACAGCAGCAGCAGCAACATCAGCAACACCATCACCACCACCAGCACCAGTCTCAGCATAGCACCGGGGCAGCCACCCCACCCACTCACAGCAGCTCCGGAACTGCCGGTGGTGCTGGTGGTGGCATGCAGCACCATTTTAATGTGGCCACCCTGGGCGATCTCTCTAGCGCCATGCAATTGGGTGCTGTCACTGCCGATGGCAATTTTGTGACCATGGGCGGTGTGGTGGTGGGACGCATCCAACATCCCACGGCTGCGAATGGTGTGGCTGCTGCCGCGGCTGCTGGACAAACGTTACGCGCCACCGCCACCAATCTGACGGCCCATGCGGCCACCCGTGAGGAGCTCCAACAGTTGGGCGTCATCAAAGTGGAATCGCCATCGAATGGCGAATTCGCAGCGAGTCGTGAGGGATGAGTAGACGAACTGCTCCTCGAGTATATGCTCAAGGAGGATGGGGAGGGGGAGGAAGAACATGAGCAGGAGGAGGAGGTGGCCTCTAACAGTGATGATCCAAATGAAGAGGTGATCGTCATTAAGACATTTAAGGCCATTCCCAAAAAGCGAAGCAAGTGAAAAATGTGTGGCAATAATCGGCAGCAGTTTCGATCATTTCAAGATTTGCGACAAGATTGATCCTTTCGCCTGTTTGTGGTTGAGGCAGGATGGTGTTGCTGCTGTTGTTATTGTTGCTGGTGTGTACGCTTACGTTGTTGTTAGTTGTTTAATTGTAGCGAACATTGTTGTCGTTGTTGTTGTTGTTATTAAGGCTTTCAAAAAAAAACAAAAAATTGATTGTAAAAACGCTTCAAAAATTACAAAAGAAAAACAAAAAACAAAAAAGTGTAGCCAACTGGACGCCATTAACCACTAAGCGATTTATAGCCTCAACAAAAAATTAATTAACAAATACATATGAGATGCAATAGCAACAAAACTGAGATAAACAAAAACACACATACACACATACAAACAAACACACACGCAACAAAGCAAAAAGACCGAAAGCACCAGACCAACTCTCAGTTCCAAATCCCCTCAATCTCTCAGCCAACTGAAACACACAAATTTACTCACAGAAAACAAAAATTAGACAAAACAAAATAAATTAAACAAAATAAGAAAAAGAAAAAACAAATCCTAACTAAAAAGAAGAAAACAAAAAAAAATTATAAAGCAAAAAGTCATATTGCGTTTAAGTTGCAATTTTTTTAGAATTTGTTTTTCTTTTTTTTTTTACTTTTAATTTTAGTAAAAAAAGAAAAAACAAAAAATTTATAATTTTAACTCAGAATTAGAAAGTAGAAAATTTTGCTCCTTTTCAAAATTTGTTTAACAAAAAAACACTTTTATTAGCATTTAAATTTATATTGTAAAACAATAGAAATTCTCTTTTCGAAAAAAAACAAAATAAGAATAATAAACGCACACATAGGTTTTGACTTAGTCAGGGTGTGTGTGTGACCAAATCAGAGTTAAAATAAAAAAAACAAAAACTACAGAAATTTATTTTTTAGAAGGTCGCCATTTTTTGTAAGAAAATAACTAAAAATCTACATAAAAAAAAAAATAAAGAAAAATTGTACATTTTCTGTAAATCTAAGGCGTTAATTAATTAATTTGTATCTTTTAGATACAAGAAGAAAAAAACACACATACACACTTATACGTATGTTCACAACAATTTATTTGTTTTTAAATTTTAAAACTAGTTTAATTATTTAATTTTGTTTTCTATAAGGAATCATACCCATACAAAAAAAAAGAAAGAAATTTACAAAAAAAAAAAGAGCTAAAAAATTCTAATAATTTGTAAGTATGCAAAATATATAATTTTTAGTCTAGACGCCATAGAATATAAACTTCAGGCTACTTTGTAGCAATAAAAAAAATTAAAATAAAAAATTTTTATCGAGTTTAAATAAAATTTTAATTGTTAATTTTATTTTATGAAATTCAGTCGCAATAGTTTTAATAATAAAAAAATATGAAATCATAAAAAATCAATTGGTACAATTTGATAAAATTAATTATGATTTAAATGTTAGTTAAAACACACATACACACACACACACACACACATGTTCTGTACAAAGCCTAACTTAAATTTTTTGTAAGTAAAAAAAAACAAAACAAAAATTGAGCAAAGGAAAAAAGTTACTGTATACATTTAAAGCAACAAAAGAAATATTTTCGAAAAAAAAGAAATATAATTTTTGCCTATTTTATTTAAAAAAAAAAGACTTTTCAGTTTCGTTTTCATTTCAATTCTGAGTTGAGATTTGTTTTTTTTATTTTTCAGCTTTAAAAAGAAACGTATACGAAATAATTTCAATGATGATGGCAATGATCAATACACCGGGAAGAATTGAATCGAATAAGCTAAACAAAAAATATATATAAATATATTTAAACACAATAAGTAATTTAAATGTTGATAAATGTGTAGTGTTAAAAACTAAATAAAAATAATTAAAATGAGAAATATGAGAGAACCCTAGATGTCTACATGAAAGAAGCAAAGAAATATTCTAAATACCGCTTAAAAAAATGTTTTAAAGATTCAAAGGATATGAGTTTTAGCAATCACCTCCAAGACAGGAAAAAATTTTTAGCTCTAAGTATAAAAATAATAATAATAACAATAAGTGAATGTATGTGAACAATATGGAAATTCTATGTGCAAATCTCTGGAAGTGAGTCCAATGAATTTAAGAATCTAATTTTTATAATCAAATATTTTTCGGCCCGCTCATTGATCAGTTCAAAGGTAGTCGCTGCGACTTTATAAGATGGTAAATAATATTTTAAAACGAATTTATTTGATGTTGGGAATTTGTTAATTACTTTCCAAGCGACTACCGGTCCAGCACATTCACTTATATGGAAACCAAACAGACAGACAGACAGACAACCAATTTGAGAAATTAAAACAAAATCGTAGTGAGATTAGCTTTTAAGGATCTAAGTATAATTAGTTGTGTGTGCAAAAGTTATAAGAAAAAGAAAGAAGACATTATTGAATTTAGACATCAAATGAACGAAAGACAAATTAAATTGTAGGCATAAAATAATATAAAGAAATATATGTAATCTCCTTAGAGACAAAGCATAAACACAAAATGCTTAAAAAAAAAAAACAAATAAGAAAAGCGGCGATAATATTTATATGTATGTAAAATTATTATAGCTATATAAACCCACAACCACAAACACACACACACAGAAGCATATACTAAATATATTTGAATATGTATAAACGATATGTGTACGCGTAGTAGTTGTATTTATTTGTAAATGTGTATGTAATTGTGTATTAGTTACGAGCATCCGATATATATATATAAATATATATTTGCAAAAAAACAAAAACAAGGAAAAAACAACAAAAAAAAAGGAATCAAAAGAGAAAAGAATAACAATGAAAATACAAAAACAAATTAAAGAAAAGGCTAAAATTCCAAAGAGTTTGTTTTATTTAATCCTAAAAAAAGAGTCTTATATAAAATGAAACCGAATGTTGAATTCGGGCGCCGCCGAATTGAAAAAGAAAAGGTGGTAACCCTAATCGGCTGTTAATCCTGATCGTCTACATTCACTTAAAATCTCTGGTATTAATATTCCTTTTGAATTCAACAGAACATTATTCATCTTAAACCAAGCACGCCATCTGTCGGACTGTTCAGTCGACTGTGTGCCAATTAGGCAATAAGAATCAAAATCTTAACTCTGAAAATTTTGTTTTTCATATATCTCATGTTTGATATCAATCGAAAGATTTTTAGATTCTTAACAAGTTTTTGAAAGCAACTTATACCAAAATCCTAAAGAAATTACAAGATTTTGAAAAAGTGAGGGGGTAGAGGAAAGAGCGGGGGGAGAACAAATTAATAAATTTGACCGGCACACACACATAAGGAGCTCTTATTCCAAGTTTGGTTATCCTAACTCTTTACACGGACGGACGGACATGGCTATATCGATTTCTCTAGTCACCCTGATCATATTGTGGGTAACTTTGGGGGGTCTACGGCGACTTTTTCTTCATGTTATATACATTTGTATAAACTTAATATACCCGCTACCTTAAGGTAGAGGGCATAATTTATTTCTTAATCTTAAAATATAAAAAATCCATTTACAGTTAATTAGGAGGAGATCTCAATTTGATTAATTTTCTCAATTTTTGGCGTTGTGGGCTCGTCCTTGCCCAAGAAATCATCCAAATAGCTTAACCAATCGGAAATATCCACTTCCATGTGGCTTTCGTGCATCAACACCGTACGCAAAAGCCGCATATAGCGAGCATCATCCGCATACCGATCGAGCATGAAATGTACATTAATTTTGGCCACACGTAAATTCACTCGAGGTCGGTGGATCAGTGTGGAGGTATTTATGCGTGCTGGCCAAGTGTGCGCCTCCTTTTGCATTTCATCCAAATCCCAGACCTGGCCCACATCTCCGTTGACAACACCGGCTGGTGTGGCCAGAGGACTGCTGCAAAATGTCTGTAAGGGGGCAATAGGAGCTGTGCTTTTCAAGTAGCTCCAGAATTGCTTGAGGTCCATCCAGTCGCAGTAGTCGCGCAGGGCATTCAGCATAATCCTGAGATAGTCTTCGCGGCAGAGTCCATCAACCTGTAGCTCCGTCTCCAACATATCTTTGCTTGCTGGGTACTTTTGCCATTGCTTTTCCTTAAAGGACAGCAATATCTTTTCCGGGCTCCAAGGAAGCTTTTTATTAAAATAGAAAATTTGCAGAAATTGATTGGCGAATTCGAAGCGCAAGTAGGGCAGTCGCAGCACTGAGATCACTTCAATATAGGTCTTAATTCTCTCGGGATTTTCACACTTGAAGATTTTAAAGAACTCTGCAATCAGTTGACGTGTCTGCGTACCCAACCAAGGATAACACAGGGAATTGTCCACATACTGCAACTCGGCTGTATTGCTGATTTCTATCAGTAGAGAAATATATCGCTGCGAGAATGGAACCATTTTAGTATTAAATTAATTATGTTTATTTCTATATTCACCTCTAAGATAAGCAAACGGGCTCCATGCAAAGATCTGGCCACCGCCTTACTGAACAATCGAAAAATTTGCGTCACTGTATTTGTGAGACGTTTGCTGGAAGTAAAGCCAAAAACCAGTAGGGCCAAAGGGGCCCGATCCTCTTGGAATATCTCCGATTCATTTTGCTGCATTTTAGTGCTCTCCAGCCACATTAAAAAGTCCATTTCCAGGCCAGTGCAGAGCATATTCAAAACATCGAAGAGACGGGCCAAACGCACAGCAGGCGGCAGAGATTCAAAGACATCCAAGCTTACAGCGGTTTCCCAATTGTAGTCTTGTACATTTGATAGGAGACTAGTGTCTATTGAGCCATCCGACGTATCCATGTTAGCCTCCGTTTCATAAAAAGGCGTGAGTGTCTCTACCTCTTTGTCTGTGCATTTTGACAGGACCTCCTCCAGCAGATCAAAGAAAAGGTTGATTTTCGTTTTTTTCTGGTTCACGGAATTCATTTCACGATTCTGACTCTCAATCCCATAGAATCTCAGGTAGTACGGCCGCAAGGCTGTCCAGCAGGGTGGATATTTGTTAATTAGCAGAAAATAGGTGTTCAGCACCTCGAGATAGAGATTTTGAACTTCCAGCAATGTGAATTTTTTGGCCACCAATATAAGAACCAGCTCAATCAATCTATCCATGATGGTCTCACTAGGGTAAACATTTTGCAGTAGAAATGATTGTACCATTTGCAAAAATATATCGTATTCTTGGCTTTGTAGAAATTTTTGCAATGTTGGAGTTGTGTTGAAGTTTGGAGCATTTGGCAAGAGCGCATTTCTATGGTTATTTACACATTGTCCGTGTGTATCATACAGACATTTTGGACGACTTGCCCCCGGCAGACGTGCCAAAGTGTTCATGTATTTATTTGATATCAGCACGCGTAAATTGTATTTACAATTTATTCTGGGCTTGTCATTCAGTTCGCCGGATTTTAAGTCGGTTTCCTTCACAATTTCCGGCAAGTCTTCATTGGGGCTCATAATTGTAGATTGCGTGTCCATCGAGAATTTGTTTAAATAAAAACTTTTTCAGCTCGCTGGATATATATCAAAAGCGCCTTACAAATACTTTTTGCGAAACTATTTAAATTCCTTTACTTCAATCATTTCATTGAATAAATTATGAATTGAAAATACAAATTACTCCGGGTGGAACTAGTTGAACAGCTGATGCAAAAAGGAGCAGGGAACTCTTTTCGGAACGAACTAAATGCGGAACTATTTTTGCACAGGTGGCGCTTTTCACTTATCCTGATAATTCAAATTAAAAAAAATAAACAATAAAAATATACAACATTTTCGTACTCATAGTAAATTTTTAAAACAAACCTTATAAAGAAGCACTAACAGTGCATGGTTCCAATTTTAAATTATAACAAATTTAAGTTAAAACAAACTTATATTTTTTAACACTTTTCCCGTTTATTTGTATAAAAGATAGCTTTTTTTTAAATTTTTAGTACGCAAATATATAACTACTACTAGCATAGTTTTAAGTGGAAAGGGAATATTGAAATATTATGAGTAAATGCAATTACAAGAACATTTAAACAACTTTCATAAACGTCAGCCCACACCACTTGTCGGTTGCCAAAAAATATAAAATCATGCATATATTTTAGTTACAAACTACAAGAAAAAAAAATCATAAAACTCATGTCACTTTGGTCGGCCGAGCCACTTGGTCAAAAGCAAATCCAATTCCAAATTTAGAATTTAAATATAGCAATTAAGCTGATTTATACACAGGTCTCTTTGGCTCAGAGTGTGTTTGTGTGTAAAACAGTAATTGCTGTTAACAACATGGGCCTAAAGTCGACGGAGGTGGCCGAGAATTGTGGCGCCGTTGCTGCAACAATTGCCAAAACGCACCTGAACAAATTCGGGTACGGTTGTCACACACATATGCAAATCTGGAAATCTATGGAAAATGAACAAAAAAGTCAAACTATGCCAGCGGCAGCATATGTGAGAAAAAACTAAAAACTTAACTAGTGCAGGCAATTAGCTGCGGCACCGTGACTTTATTTATTTTATTCAATTTTTTGTCTCTGACATTTTTCTTTTTTCAACTCTGAGATGAAAATCGAAAGGTGCTGAGATCTCACGGTTCTGGCAGCAAAGTCTCTCCCACTAGAAAAACAAAAAAAAAAAAAAGAATTTGAAAAAAACAAACGCCCATTAATCGAGTTGGCTACGCTTAAATGAAACGTTTATAAATTGACTTGAATGTCAATTAAGTTTACTTTTATGGGTATTTAATAAATTGTTATTATTTATATATCTTTTGCTTTGAGCCAAACACATAAACAGTTATAAATGAGTAACACGTTAACTCTAATGTGAAGGCAATTAACTATCGAGTAAAGCAGTCAATTCCTGCCCCAGACAATATCCCAAAATATCATGTGTGTTGATTGCTCTCAAATTAAATCAAATAATGGCAATTATCTTTAATTTGTCTGCATAATGAAATTCTTTGTGTTTTGAGCTCAAGCCCTGCCTTGTTTGGCCTAGCCAAGAAATACCAATTTTCATGTAAATTTAACCTCAATTTTGGGTTAATTAAGTTATTGAACATTGGCAATCGAATTTGGAAAATTTGCATATTTGATTTTCTTTTTTGTAGGATTTTGGCGAATTTTTAATGGATATGTTCGTGGGTGTTTGTGAAGGCGAGGCCTCAGCTGTGGATTCAATTAAAGTGCACTTGACTTTATTCCATTTAAACTTGACAAAATGAATATGTGAAAATGTCTAAAGCTCATTTCAAATCTCAAAAGGCAATGGGTCCGAACAGAAGTATAATCTGCTTTCAGAGAATAACCAATAAGGTCTGGAATTAACATTGGATTCTTCATGGAAAGTTCCTATGGGACCTACAAAGAAACTAGAGCATAGGGCACCCCTGTCTAATCTCCATGACCAATAATCAGTCAATAAGGTCTGGAATTAAGATACGATTCTTCATGGAGAGTTCCCATGGGACCTACAAAGAAGCCGGCGCATGGAGCACCCTGGTCAAGCCCTTTTTACCTAAATTGTAATATTGAAAGTGATCAGTAAGCGCCGCAGATGTTTCTATGAAAAATTTAGGTACTAGTTTGAAAAAACGCAAACCGATAGACGTCTCTAAATTTCGGTGGGAGCCAAATAATTCAGAGCCCCAAGACAATTTTGACACACAAGTAAACAAATGTGCGTGCCACAATGACCAATTGATCATGTCATAGCCTAAAAGTATTGATATCAATAACCCCCAAAGAAACCCACCTGTCAGCTGAACTGTCCAACCGTTCTAACCGTGTTACGATGTGCGAAAACTCTAGTTGAGCAATATGCGCATACGCAGAAAATAAAGTGTGGCAAGTAAATTCATGCACGCACGGTCCTTGGAAAATTTATGGACAGTAGATTGACCAAATAAAAAACAAAAATCAAAGGCACCTACACAAAGCTCAACAGAGCCGACCAAGGTTTATCAGGTGGGGGGGGAGACTGTGCTAACTCCGGTGACTCCTACGAAGTGTCGAGGTGCCAATTAAAACACCGCGTTTTCCGAAGTGAACTCTAAATGTAGACTTGATCTCAGCCACAAAACCAACACAACAAATAATGCCGAGTGTCATTTGATTCTTTGGCGAGCAGTGTTAGCCCGGTGGCTGCTGTTTGGCCGTTTATGCGCCTTTGACATGCAAGTGTCGGTGAGGCTGAGGAGACGGGGGGGGAAGGGACCCAACAGTGACCAGTCTCGAGCAATCGTGCCAGGCTGCCAAGCGGCTCTGGCGGCATAGTTTACACGAATCAAACAAAGACAACAAACAAAACGGCAAAAAACAAAAAATAATAATGAAAACTCAGTTGCATTTTTCAAACAAAAAAACAAAAACAAAAAAAAATTACGAAATTTGTCGTCTGACAAAAAGTTCAAAAAACGATATAAATTAAATTTACGATTTTGGTGCTCATTAAATGTTCACAAGCGGCTTGTTGTTCTTGTTGTTGTTGTTGTTGGTTGTTGCGGTAACTGTTGTTGATCTGGTTGCTTAAGTATTTTAGCCAAAATTAGAACATCGCTTTGGGAAATCGGTAAAATGTCGTTAATTGTGCAGTTTTCAGTCGTTGGTTTTTCTTTGGTTTTTTTATTCTCTCAGTTTCATTTAGCCAGGTTTTCTGGGCCGTTAAATTTTCTCGCGATTGTCACAAATTGAATAATGTCTCAATTAACCAAGTACACACAATAAGTTTTTCAAAAAAACAAAAAAAAAAATAGAAAATTTCAAACATTGTTTGAAGTTGTTTGCCGGCTTAAGTCGGTCAACTAATTACGTGAGAAAAGCCCAACACAAACTGATCTCGACTCATTTGATATTGTATAATCGTGCATTTTGATATATATCCTCCCACCTCAGCTCTGGTATGCCATAGAGCTTTTGCTGACCACTCGCTGAGGCCACCCGGCCAGGCCAGATCGGGCCAGGCGCATGGCACACTCACGCAGAGTGAAACAAATTTTGTCTCCTTGGCTGATCTGGGCATTTGGCAAAGTGAAAGGCAAACGCCCACTTGCTGGGAGTGATTATATAATTGTTACAATTTGACTAATTTGCTAAGAAAAAAAAAATAATAACACAAATCCTCTAGAAACGAAAGACTTGGGTCTTATCATCCTTGGAATGAAAAGTCTGAGAGAAATTCAATAAAAAAGTAAAAGCCCAGCGGAAGATGAAGAGATAGGGGGCCGGGTAAATGTTGTAACCAAAAATAAATCAAAAATAGCTTAAACCGGTAACCAGGCAGGCAGGCAGCACACAACTTTGGCACCACTGACCAAGATACGAGAGTGTAGCCAACTTGCCACTGCAAGTTGCAAGCAAACGCTTTGACTTGGTTTCGATTCAGATTGGCCGGCAACAGCAACAACGACAAAAATGGGTCAATAAATAAATCCATGTGAGGCGAAATAATTTATGCATCAAATGCAATTTTAATTGCCAATCATCAATGGACCAAATAGCCGGCCCGACTAACCAGAGAAGGCGATATCTTTTTGGCCAGGCAAATGTATTGATTGCGTGTTCTCTTTATTTAGTCTCTCCTTTGCATAAAAGTGTGGCAATTTTCAATTTTTTAAGGAAAACAAAAGGTAAAAAATTATTTATTTTGTATTATTTATTAATTCATTTGAGTGGTATCCTTTATAATTTTACGCATGACTGGCCAAGCATTGTTAGCCTTGGTTGACCTAAGCGTAAACCATTTTCAATCAAAATACAATAAATTTTCCTTTACTTTAGATATTTAAGCATAAATGATTTTAAGCAGCTTCCTTAGCTAAACGCTCTGCCTTCTCAACGACTTCCTCGATGGGACCGACCATGTAAAACGCAACCTCTGGCAGATGATCGTATTCGCCAGCCAAGATTTGTGAGAAGCCCTTGATTGTTTGTTCCAAGGGGACCAGCTTGCCAGCATGACCTGTGAAGACTTCAGCAACTTGGAATGGCTGTGACAAGAAACGTTGGATTTTGCGTGCACGTGCCACGGTCAGTTTGTCTTCCTCAGACAATTCATCCATACCCAAGATGGCAATGATATCCTGCAGTGATTTGTAATCTTGCAAGATCTTTTGCACACCACGAGCAACGTTGTAGTGCTCCTGTCCAATGATGTTGGGGTCCATGATACGGGAGGTCGAATCCAAGGGATCGACAGCTGGGTAGATACCCAACTCAGCGATGGCACGCGACAACACAGTGGTGGCGTCCAAGTGAGCGAATGTGGTGGCCGGAGCAGGATCGGTCAAATCGTCAGCTGGCACATAAATAGCCTGGACAGAAGTGATGGATCCCTTCTTGGTTGTGGTGATACGCTCCTGCATAGAACCCATGTCAGTGGCCAAGGTTGGTTGGTAACCGACAGCAGATGGAATACGACCCAGCAGGGCAGACACCTCGGAACCAGCCTGGGTGAAACGGAAAATGTTGTCAATGAAAAGCAATACATCCTGTCCTTCCTGATCACGGAAATATTCGGCAACGGTCAAGCCAGTCAAAGCGACACGGGCACGGGCGCCTGGGGGCTCGTTCATCTGGCCGTAGACGAGGGCGACCTTGGAGGTCTTGTCCTTAAGCGAAATGACACCAGACTCAATCATTTCGTTGTACAGATCGTTTCCTTCACGGGTACGTTCGCCGACACCGGCAAACACAGAGTAACCACCATGGGCCTTGGCCACATTGTTGATCAACTCCATAATCAACACAGTTTTGCCGACTCCAGCACCGCCGAACAATCCAATTTTGCCACCCTTGGCATAGGGAGCCAACAAGTCGACCACTTTAATACCAGTGACGAGAATTTCCTGCTCAACTGACATTTCAACGAATTCTGGGGCTTCAGCATGGATGGGAGCAGTCTTGTCAGTTGGGATGGGACCACGTTCATCAATTGGTTCACCTTTTAATCAAAAATTCTTTACTTTATCAGGTATTCTTGAGTATATTTTTCGCATAAACTTACCAATGACGTTGATGATACGACCCAAGGTCTCAGCACCGACTGGGATACGGATAGGGAATCCAGTGTCGAGGACCTTCTGTCCACGAACCAAACCCTCAGTACCGTCCATGGCAATGGTACGCACGGTGTTCTCTCCCAAATGTTGGGCTACCTCCAACACCAAACGGGGGGAGCGGTTGTCAACCTCCAAGGCGTTCAAAATTGGTGGCAAGTTTTCATCGAACTGGACATCCACAACAGCACCAATAACGGCCACAATTTTGCCGTTGGCACCACCGGCAGCCTTGGCAGCTGCCTTAGCGGCATGACCGCGAGCTGCAAAGCAAGAAATATTCCGTATGAAAATGTTATACATACAAGATGGTTATGCATTACGTCACAATTTTTCGCCTCGTTTTTGCAACGTATAAAGAACTGAACATAACTATAAATGCCGCAAGTATATGAGATTAGGTTTGATTTTATATTTTTTATATTTAATGTAACCAGGTAGAGGCAGAGAACGAGCGAGCTGTTACGAAACCGTTTCTATGGCAGAATTAAACAATATTGGTAACACAATTATTTCGTAGATTTTTATATTCCAATCATTAAAAATAACATTTTTATGCTTATTAGGCAATTTCATTTGATTATATTATGGGTTTTTTCACTAGTTATGTACTTCTAATTACATAACCAAATCACTTTAGGTTATGTTCGCTCTTACAAGAGACTCGCGGTGCAAGAAAAACACTTTTTGCGTAGGGCGTGACTTTGAATATTTAACAAAATGTGGTTTAGCGCAATGCGAAATTGTACAAATTTATTAATTACTTACCAAATTGCCCCAAAAATGGAAGCAAATTTTTATCAGCTTTAGCAGCGGCACGGAACGCGAACATTTTTCTTGTCGACTGTCTGCTGGCTTTTCAATAGAGCTACAAAATTAGCGATGTCCAACTATCGATGCCAACCGCGATATATCGAGTATTTGTTCTCCTTTCTCACTATCGATATATCGCAACAAACCGCGATGCTTTCTTTATGCAAGAACTGTGCCGGCAACCGATAATTAAATCACCAAGATTGAAGGTTAATTTAATAATTTTATTTATTATTAACATCGATTATGTTTAATATTCCTAACTAAGCAGTTCATTTTAACAAATACTTTCTTTAAATTTTAAAATTAATTAAATAATTAAATGGCCCCATTTTAGGTCTTTACATATATTTTAACAGATTATTTAATAATTAACAAGCAGTTATCTGTTTTTCATTGAATCATCCATTCCCTCTCCAAAATTAAGTAAAAATCTTCCGTTGCTTGTCTCGAACCAGTTTGATAGCATGAGTTTTGTGTGTTAAACAAAATGTTTGCAAGCTTTGAACAAAAATGTTAACGTTGATTGACTTTCATTTACTTGAATTTAAAATTTTTCATTTTTATTATTTTCATTTTCATTCATGCCACTGCTATGATCATTACGTGAGAGAGTATGTGGCAATTTTTAGTTTTTGCACAGCAAACTTGTGAGGTTTTAGACTAAATGAAAAACAGAGTGGAAGAGGGTTTTTATATTTTTATTTATTTTATTTTATGCTATAGAGGATACTCAATGCTCTTTTTGAAATGGATGGAAAGTAAGAAATGTTTAAATCCTAATTAAACTTAAGAGAGAAACTTGCTATAATGGAATAAACTTTTTTGATTTTTGAGGAATCTATGAATTCGCAAAAAGGAGTAAGTGAACTGAGTCGATTCTACAAAAACTGTATGAAGGAAAAACTAAACCATGTTACACTCAACTAGAGACTACAAGTCTTAAATGTATGTGAGACTGAAAAGTGGTGAAAAGCCGCCAGCAACTGACAGACAACAGGCAACGAAAGCAGACCGACGCATATGCGATTATCAAAACTTGGTCACTCAAATCAACACACACACACACACACACACACACACACATAGAGCATTTCTTGTTGCATAATCGAAACAGAAACGTGCGAGTTGGAGAAACACAAATACGAAGGAAAAAAAAAGACTACGGCCTGGCGCTCTATTTGCAATTTATCTCAAGAAAGAAATCTGTGTCTGCTTGCCCCACACCACCTGCAAATCGCATAGACATCTCTGGTCTAGAGAGACTAAAGATTTTGGTCACAGTTTGTAGGGTTGTCGGACCAAACGACATGGCACAATAAATTTGAGACCATTGACCAGGCTAGTGGACTTTGATTGGCTTGCTGGGCCTTTGGCTTGTCCTACTTGTTAAACAACAACAACAACAACAATTTGCATTGCAACATTTAAGACAACATTTTGAGCCCACATCTATCCCAGAAGTATCGGGAAATTCATAAGGGTATTTGAAAAAATTTGCAGTACGCTTGACTCAATAGGGCAAAATTAAATGACTTGGGCAACAAACTCGCCTCTTTCTGTGTCTAATTACCCGAGTGAATACATAAAAATCTGTTGGCCATTTAAGATTCTTGTTTGGCACTATTTTCATTTTTTTGTGGCCGGTAATTAAGTGCCCACGACCAATAAGTTTTCCCACGATGAAACCTCTCCGAGCTCCAAGCCAACTTGGCCTGGCCAGCTTTGTTTGGCTTGGCTGTTAACTAACTCTGGCTATGGCTGGTTACCTTTGTGATTCGTTCGTGGCTACTGTGCAGCAGTGATACTGCTTGAAATACAAAAAAAAAAAAAAGCCCAAAATAAAGTGCCGTCAAGTATCAGAGGCCAATGATATATGCATTTTTCATGCCAAAAACTACAAAACTAACCACGCGCGTTGCTTATAAATTAAATGCACTCGAACAATACATCTATACAATTTTGGTTGCTGTTAGTGGCAGACCCCAGACCCTCGGAAAAAGGTCAAAGTTGCACAGAAAATGCAGCTGCAAAATGGTTCGCATATTTTTTTTTTTTTTCCATCTCCTAAAGTCGCTTCTCGTTTGCTTTGTTACCTGCTGGTTTGGTATTGTTATCATGGCTATCTGGAAATTTTGATCTTTTTGGCCTAAGCTTGAACAGCAAATCGCTAATCTCGGACAAACCATCGGTAATCAACGGCCGGAGTCTAGGGAAGATTGCAACGCATTGAAGAGCTCTCTTAAAGTGCCTGAAAATTTATTGAGTGGGTGGTTTCATTGAAGCCGGCATGATGATACTGTGATGTGGGTGTGTAGGTTCATTATAATTGAGTTGCCATTTGTGATTAGATGGGGCGGTCTTTGATTGTCTACTGTTTGAGTGGTGAATATATTTGTTTGCGTCTTTTAGGTGTGAATTTCTGTGTATTCAAAGAAAAATCCAACAAATTGGCTTATAGAATTTATAGAGTTCACTATTAGTACAATTAGTATAATTTTGATAAAATAAAACTCTACCTATTAATTTTCACTGAACTTTTTAAATAAATAGAACATTTGAATGCGCCCTCTTTTACTTTGCCATAGCAATCAGCTATATTTAAATAAATAGAACCTTTGAATGCGCTCTCTTTTACTTAGCTAACTTTGTCGTAGCAATCAGCTTTGTGAAGGCTTGCTCTCTGCTCAGCTGATTACATTTGCACATCACTAGTTTTTTTCACTTGTTCTATAGGAAGTGAATTCACTTTCTATTATAAAAGCAGTTAAAATCAAAAAACTTTAGTTCCTTGAAATAATGCTCATGTCAAAAGGAAAGGCACAATTTAGTGACCTCAAATTAAATTACCTATTATTTTCTTTAGTTTTGTGGTGTCATACTACATGTTTATATATTTTTCTCTGTCTCCTATTTCCAGCCTGGTTGTGTTTTTGGCTTCTGTTAAATTTCTCACTCTCCTATGTCTTTGATTTTAAGTTTTTCGGCGGTTCCGATTGACTGACTGAAATGCTTATTGAAGCGCATAACTCGCGGAAATGTATGAAATTGAATTCGATTGTTTGTGGCTGCAGCCACTTCCTGACCAACTCCAAGGAAAAGAAAATGCCTAGCTCAAAAATTCACTATAAAAACCCAAGAAGTGTCACATTTCACGCTTAGTTCAGTGGCGTCCAGAGCCAACGACTTTTCTCATCCAATCCCCCTAGTCTCTATCAGAATTATATATTCGGATTGCCTTAATAGTTTCGCTTACACAAATGAAGCACACAATTGGCAGCAGTCATCGAAATTAAACAATAAATTATGAAGAAGCGGCCAAGACGCATAACCGGCAGCACAACTGAATCCACAGCAGCCCCAACGACTTTTGCCACTTTGGCGCGTCGCTGTTGCTGTTGTTGTTTTAGGCTTTGCTTCCGTGTTACGTCAAATCGTGAACATCACTTATTGACGCAGCCAAAGGCACGCGCCAAAATTTGCTCAAAGCTTGCGAAGCGAGAAGAACGGCGCGGCGTGTGGCCGAAATGGCTAATGGCAAGTCTGTCATTGCTGGCATTCCAGGTAGCAGGAATTTCGGCTGTCGGTTATTCCTATACACGCTTTGAGGGTCCCGTGGTGGGGCCAGAGCATGAGGTGACCGTGCCAGATGCCTTGACTGGTGGCACACGTTCGGACTATGTGGCCAGGCCCGAGTATAGCTTCGCCTATGGCGTGGAGGACGGACAGACGCGTGTGCTGCAGAATCGCAAAGAGACCAGGAATGGGGATGAGGTGCGTGGTGTGTACAGGTAAATGAGCCACCGGTTGGGGCACTCTTCAACTGAACAGGCTAATTAACACTGCCGACTTGCTTGTTTCTTCAGTGTGGTCGATCCTGATGGCACCTTGCGTGTGGTCAAATACACGGCCGACGATCAGCATGGCTTTCAGGCCGAGGTAATTACCAATGGGGTGCCTATTTTGCATGGCCATGGCAGCGAGACTGGCGGTGGGGGAGTTGGAGTTGGCGTCGACCACGAGGTGGAACATGACCACAATAATAAACTCAACGAAGAAGAAGACGATGAGGGTGAGGGTCCAGCAAAAGGTCACTATAAAGTGCACGAGGACTACGATGAAGGTGGTGGAGATGGGGAAGGCAAAAACGAGGAAGAGGGTGAAGAGGGCGAAGATGATCACGAGGAATACGAGGGCAGCAGCGAAGAGGGCTATGAAGATGCCAAGACCACAAGTCAACAGCAAAGCGAAAGCCAAGAGGATTACTAAAACTAACAAAAAAAAAAGTGTTACCAATAAAATTAGAAAACTCTAATTGAAATCTACAGATCACTCGATCGTAGCAAATCAAATTAACTATTTGTTTGGTCTTATTTTTTTTTCTGTGGTTTATTTTTTTGCGTAATTCACAAGTGGACCGAGTGGAGCGTGTGCGTGGCTGTTGCGTTTGATTAGATTCAATCAAGCCAAGCAATTGCCGACCAACAGATTGGAGTTTGAAAAAGTCTGCAAGTAGTTTGCGTGCTCCAGTTTAGTTGGCGGGTTGGCAACATTTCGTCACTCGATTAATTCGTGTGCGCAAATGCGCAAAATCGTATTAAATGTGCGAAAAACAACCACAAATAGGCAAAGGGGAATTGTAGAAAGAAAATGCAGAAAGACCAGTAGGCTAGAGGGCGAGGGGGTAAGGGGTAAGGGGCAGAGAGAACCTGCAATCGAAAGTGGATCAATCGTTGGCTGGTTTGGCTCTCCGGTCGCTGGCAGCGATGCGGTAATGATGCTGAAATGGCTCACTGACCAACTGACCAGCCAGCCAGCCAACCGGCGGCTGCCACTACCAAATCTAGTTGGCAATACAACAAAAACAACAACAACAACAACAACAGTAGTAGTAGCAACAAGCACATTGGTCAAAACAAAATGACAATTGAGTCTGTGACAAAATTGGGCTGGCATTTTGGCATTTGGTTGGCTTAATTGACAGGCAAGCTTTTGGCAAAGCATCCCCCGAAAAAAAGTTATGGCTGCCATCGACTGTTGCAATTGTCCATTGAAATGCATGACATGCCAGTCCAGACCCGGCCAGGCCAGGTGAGATTTATGGTAACTGCTCAACAAGCGAACCGCGTGTGGCTAGAATGACCCAAAGATGGTTGGCGTGCCTCAAACCACGCGTGCAAGAATCTCTAAGCAAAATGGTTTAATTAGCAAAACCACAAAAGTTTTGTTTTTTATTTTTGTGAAATTTGAGCAGTTTTTGGTTTTCCCTTTTGAAATGAAAGAGCCAATGGCACCTTATTAATTTCATGAGATAAACTAAGCCCTCTCAGATAACGCAAAAGGAAATAAGCTGCGGAAAGACCAGAGGGTCTCACTTCCTCAGTGAAAACAACTGGCGGAAAGTAAAAAGTGTTAATTTACAATTATTTCTGATCAGAGCACAACGATTGCACAATTTCCACATTTATGGAGACACAAAATAGACAAGGCAACGGCTTTTATCAAAGACCCACATAAATCATTTGAATAAAAACCTTTAACTGTCAAGTCATTTAAATCAATGACAACGCCACCAACAATACAAAAAATAATAACAACACCCCTTTAAAATTAAAACACAATCGTATGGAAAAATCAAAATCTCTAAGAATCGACCAAATCGGAGTGGGCAGAGCCAGGACATGACAATTCAAACATGGCACAGTGGATTAATTTAGTCAAAACTAACCTAATTTGTCTTATTAAAAATATATAGAATATTTACTAACTAATATCTTGGGAATCTTCAAAAATGTTTAAGGCACTTGATCTATTGGATAGGTCGAACTTTTAAGGGTCCATTAAAACTATTCAGCTATAATTTTTCTTTAGTTTAAATAAAAATTATTTATGGAGTAGTCAACTTTAATTCTGATTTGTTTTGCTTATAATTAAATTGTGTTTAAGATTGTATCACCTTGACGAGGGATTAAGATATAATTTCGGGTTGGACTTGTTCAACTTCGAAGTTGGACTTTCTCACTTGATTAATTTTAAGCCGACGCTATTATAGCCAACTTTAAGTAAAATAATTTTAATCCAATATAATTGGTGAGTTTATTTCAATGTTGGATTAGAATCACAATGGGCCTCAGAATATCTGAGGAACCCTTGGTTACCTAGACTAAGCTTAGTTTTGTTGGAAATTCAGAGCGAAGATTAGTAAGATCTTTTTAAGAATAACATTAGGTTCCTTTAAGAAAAAATTATATATAATGCAAGTTCTTAATTTATTTTTTATTAAAAAGTAAAATAGAGCCCGAAAGAGCTCGGGATACATTTTATCGGGTAGACGGCCTGGTGGTGACCCTACACCGTTACACCCCAAAAAGACTTTTAACTCTAATATTACTTTAAAATAAACAACGCACTTTGTCACAGTAAAGCAAGCGCCATCTATCGGATTGTTTATTGAACAGTTTGCTGGCTACTTCAGCTTAGGGGAACCAAATCTTAACTCTGCGAGATTTCATGTAATTTTTGCTGGATTTTAGTAGTGTTTGGTATCAATCGAAAGATTTTTTGTTTTCTAATATTTTTTCGGAACACACAAATACCAAAATTTTAAAGCTGTAAAGATTACAGGGCTTTGAAAAAGTGAGAGGGAAGAAAGAGGCGCCGGTGAAGAGAACAAAACTAAACTTGTAAAAGGTGCAAATAAAAGAGTTCCAAATTTTAAATTTGGTTATTTTTGCATTTTAAATTTATAAGCATTTTCATTTGCTTATGCCACTGTGAATGCAAATGATTCAATATCAAATCAACTCAAATTGACAAATATACCAAATGACTGAGAGAGACACAGACTCACGCACAAATGAAAAAAAAAGATAAAAATGCATTGTCCAAATATTTACCAAACTCATAAATCAAGATTAAAAATAATCCGTTCTAGTTATCGACACAAACGAATCAATAAATTTTATTTTATGCAAAACTGAAATGAAAAATAAAAACAACAACAAAAATTCCTTAAAAAGATTAAGCAATTCGAAACCAAGACAGATAAATTGCAATACGATGTTTGATTGCTTAGAGCGGCGAAGGTTGCCAATGCCAAAGAGACGGAGACTAGGATTGATGGATGGCTGAGTGAATAGCCACAGATGCAGAAAGGGAAGTAGGAGCTGGGGGGGCAGGACGAAGGCTGGGTGCGTCGACAAGTGCAACAAGTGAAAAGCAATGAGCAATTAACGCATTAAAATGCCAAACAAGCAAACAAACAAGGCAAACTGGTGAAAGAGTGAGAGTGATGGCAGAGAAACCAAAAAGACCAAATGCAGTGCTTCTCAAACTGTACAACGATTGCGCAATTGCGAAAAAATTACATTGTTGCTTTACACTGTTGTTGCTGTTGTTGTTGTTGCATCAATCGTTTTATTTAGGTTAACTAAGCCTGTTAGCCAGTCAATATAACCCAAAGGAAAAAATAAATAAATAATATAAATAAAAAAAAAAATAAACCCAGACGACTCCGCGCCACGTGTCTGCCGAAAAAGTCATTGGATCGTTTCACCCTCCAACTTTGATTGCAATTTTCTAGCTATCTCTCTTTAGTGTTGTTGTTATTGTTGTTGTTGACCAACTAACCAAGTAAACTCAAAACAACAAAAACCTCTGTCAAATGGCTAAAGTGCGATCGTGACGTGGCCAACTTGTTGTCTTGACTTGGACGTTGTTGTTTTTTTTACCAGTTGTTGTTGTTGTTGTTGTTGTTGTTGTTGTTTGTCTTAGTTTCTCTCCTAGCTGGCTTGTTTTAAATGTTTGCAATTTCTTAGCTTTTCTTTTTAGCCAAGCGCAATTGTCTCAACTCGTGTTAATCTGTTTGCATTTCGAGCCATTTTATATAAGTCGATTCTCTAGCTTCTTACCAAAAAAAAACAAAAAACAGACCAACTGCAACAAAGTTACAACAAAAATTTGGCTTTTTTGGAAATGCTAATGGCCGTTTTGCACCATTTTGACTTTTAGCGTAACCGATTTTTTTTTGTCTTCTTTCTGTTTTTGTTTATTTTCTGCCCACCAAAAAAGTTGGCAAAAAAAAATGTTTGGTTTTGTTTTGCACCTTTTTTTTGGTTTTGTTTTCGCTGTGTGAATTTTGTTTTCCCATCAATATACTCGTTATTGTTGTTGTTGTTTTGGGGTACCATGCAGTGGCTAAAAAAATGTTTGCCATCGCCATTGAATTGCCGTAATGGCCAGCCACTTGTGTGCTCTTTTGACTACAAGATATAATCATAATTTTCTGATATGTCATGTGAGAACATTTTTTCTATTTTACATACTGTATATTTTTTTTCTTCTTCTTCGTGTATGACACACACGTTTATGAGTTTGTGTGGGCGTTTTGAAAAGTGTTTACATGTCAAAAATTCTGCATATGAAAAACCAAAAAAAAAAAAAAAAAAATTGCAAATAAATAAAAAAAAGAAGTTGGAATTGGCCACGTTTTGTTGAATGAGACAATTGAACGTGGGCGATGCTGGCTGGACAGAGTCCTCCGTTGGTCATAAGTTAGATAAATTGAAATTGATAGCACTTACCGAAATGAGTTATTCGAAGCCTTCTTGTCTTCTCTGCATTTTAATTAATTTATTTCAAGTTGCCGCGTATCTAAATTTTTCAATTTTCTGTCACTTCACATTTATCACATTTAATTGAATTCACTGGGAATAGATCAAGCCAAATTGTAGTTATATCTTTTCTTTAGATTTCTTTATAAAGGCAAACATTCTGAAAAAGAAGAAAAAACAGAAGTGTTTAATTTATTGGAATTATCTGTGGTTGTAATCGAGACCTTACATGGAACTAAAGGAATTATCTTACGTGAAATCTTTGGCTCTACAACCTGCTGAAAGAAATCCAGAAAATGTCAAGGCCTTGGAGACAATTTGAAAGCTTACTTTGAGTGTTAGAGAAAAGTTATAGATCCATAGTCGAACAGGGATGAAAATCATTTGAACCTTACAGGTTTTTGGAATAAGTCTGGAGATCTATTATCGAAAAGGGGTTAAAACCATTTGAACCTTTTAGATACTTGAAATAAATCTGGAAATCAGAAAGTTTGGGTTAGGTAAGGCTAAATAGTTTTCTGCGCCCAAGGTGAGACATGCTCCCTCAGAGAACGTGAGCCAAAGAGAACTCAGGTAATATTCTTTTATTTGCCATTTAAAATTAATTACAAATTAGTTAAGCCTAATTTATTTATTTACCTCATAATATATACAGCCTTAAACCTAGGTAGAATGAGTGGATAGATAAAGGCAGGGCTTAACATAAATTATAACCAACTTGACAAATGGCATGGAAAACTCAGAAAAGAGAAAATAATAAAAAAAAATTAATAGATGTTTTTAGAAATGTTTTAAGATTTCTGCAACAAAATTTGTTTTTATTGTTTTTATCGTCGTCTCCTTTTTTTTACGAAATTTGCATGCCACCAAATATTTGTTGACAAAATTTCTTTTGCAATAGTTTTCAAAATAATTTTGCATAAATAGGCAAATATTTATCCCAAATCAAAGATTGGTATTTTGATTGAAAAAGCGTGCAACTTTTGATCTGTGTCGACCCATAAAAACCTTTTTGATTTTGCCATAAAAATTCCAATAGACAAAAGTTCTCTAAGTTGGGCATAAATTTATGCTCAAATTGAGTGAGCCACAATTCCACAAAAAAATAGAAAAAATGTCATGTAACAAATTGCGTGGCAGGCATACGCAAGTTATTGTTGTTGTTGTTGTTTTAGCTGTTGTTGCGGTAATTATAAAGCAGTACACCAATATGGTAATAATGGTAATAATGTTTATATATCTTTGTCACTTGTGCCATGAAAATTCCATTCAAGCTTAGGCTTACAATTAAGCCCGAAGACTAGAGTTGAGGCCAAGTAATTATCGGCGATCAAATGCCTTTTTTTTTTTAATAAAAAATTGTTGAAATCAATAATTGAAAAAAAATTGTCTGCCGTTAAGTGTCATTTTATTTTTTGGGCATTATTTGAGTGGCTTTGGCCCCTCTGCTGTCCTTTGGCTTGGTAACCCATTTTTTTTTTTTTTTTTGTACCAACACAAAGATTTGGACTTAAGTAAGTCACACCAAAGTTCCGCCAATGCAAGCGCCGCCTTCTTAACTTTGGCTAAAAAAGACTGTTTGTTTGAGCTGCCGCACCTACCACATGCGTGGTGCCTGGCTTTGAGTCACAGTCGGCCTATTGGTTTTTCTGTCTTTGCCACTCTTCTATATGTGCCTCTATACACATGTGTGTGTGTGTGTGTGTGTGTGTAAAATTTTGTCTTTTCTAAGCTTGGCTGCCGCCTCAGTGACAGAGTATCTCGCATCTGGCCAAAAGCTTTTGTGCTGCCTTCGCACCTCCCTTTCAGCTCTCGGCTACTGCTTGGGCTGCGGCAGCTGCAGAAAATGCAACTCGATCGGCTGCTGCCTCGACGCAGTCTGCTGCTGCTGCAGCAGCCCCGGCCGTGGTGTATATAAATACTTTTGGTCATCGTTGCAGACATCAGTTGAGTTTTCGATTTCGTGCTATAAACGGTACACACAAGCGTTGCGAGAAAAGTTCCGCCCCAAGTGTGCATTCAATCCAAAAGCAAAAATAAAAAATAAAATAAACACAAAAAAAAAATTAAAAATTAAATTCTAAATCAAATTCGACTTTGCCAACGTTCAGCGTCCTTCTCAGTCTCTTCTCCCTCTCTGTCTCCGTCTGTTGTGTGTGCACGCGTGTGATTTTTTGTGCTTAAGCAAAATGAAGGTACAACCCTCCCGCCCCAAAACCCTCAACAAAAAAAAGGACTCTTTGTCAAGTGAAAAATGCATTCCCCTCACGTTCTTCTCTTCACTTCTTTTTTCTATTAAACAGTACTTGATTGCCATTGCTCTGCTGTTCGTTGCCGTCCAGGCTGTGCCCATCGAACTCGGTCATTATACCCCACATATTGTGCATTCGGCACCGGTTTTGGCACATGCCGTTCATGCTGTCCATGCCGAGCCCGTTGCCTATCCCAAATACTCCTTCAACTATGGCATTAAGGATCCCCACACGGGCGACATCAAGTCACAGGCTGAGGAGCGTGATGGTGATGTTGTAAAGGGTGAGTAAAATATTTACAAAAGTGTAAATCCAAAGCAAATCAGATCGAAATTTTTAAGGCTCAAAAATTTCTATCTGAAGATATATCGAGTCCTTAAATTCCTTATTTGAGATGGTAACCTCGACCCATCCGAAATATAATGTTTTTAGCAGTGAATACGAAGGAATAAATAGTTAGACAGCTTACATGAGTAGTCAAGACAAAAAGTTTGAAGTTCTAGAATCTCAAAAAATATATTGACAAACAAAATCTTACTAAGAAACACTCTTGTCAGGTTCTTATATCAAATTTAGCTTAAAAGATCGAAATAAAAATTTAATCCAGTTGTTTTTTGAAGGAGTGAGCCAAGATCCTTTGAATTTCCGCTTTGACTATTGAATTGTAGAATACATTTTAATGCAATAATTATTTTATTTATCAACTAAATTTTATACCAGTATTAAAAAAAAAAAAAAAATTGAGAAAGAAAAAAACGTTATTAAGATGTTTTCAGGAATCTGTATAAAAATCTTAAGTTCTGAATTTTGCCCCTAAATATTGTTTATAATAATAAATTACACACTGACATGAGAAAATTATAAATTATAAAAATTCCTAGGCTTTTAGGAATTTCCAGAATTTATCTCAATAAATTGGAAGAAAAAATATTTATTTATAATCAAAGTGCTAACAGGAAACTAACAATAATTAAAAAACAATCAGAAAGAAATATTCTAAGTGTTTATTTAAAAATCAACAAGAACGTAGAAAAGGGAGAAAATTATAGACTTAATATCTAAAAAATAAATTTAAAGAGCATACAATTATTAAAAATAATAAAAACAGAAAATAAAAAAGTAATAATTAATATAGCACAAAGAATATATAGTAAGAATATAATAACAGAAGAAGAAAAATTAAAAACAAGAGTTATAAATAAAAACAATTCAGCTTAATTTAGTTTTACCAATACAAGGAATGGGAAAATCAAAAGACTTAGGCAACGAACTTTTTCAAAATAAACCCAACTCCGTCAATCAAAAAATATAGTAGGAATATTATACCAGAAGAAGAAAAATTAAAAACAAGAGTTCTAAATAAAATCAAATCAGCTCAATTTAGTTTAACCAATCAAAGGAATGGGAAAATCAAAAGACTTAGGCAACGAACTTTTTCAAAATATACCCAATTCATTCTTTAAATTGAGTTAATTTAATATATTTTTTGTTTCTCTCCCACAGGACAATACTCTCTGGTTGAACCCGACGGCTCGGTGCGCACCGTGGACTACACTGCCGATGATCATAACGGTTTCAATGCCATCGTCCATAAGACCGCGCCCAAGGTCATTGCCCACGCACCCGTTGTGCATGCTCCAGTGCTGGCACATGCTCCTCTTCTGCATCATTATTAAGCAGGACCGCTCCAGTCATAAAGGTGCTTTCAATAAACATATCAACCACAACAACAACAACAGCAGCAATAACAACAAACAGACCCAAACAAAAATCGAAAAAAAAAAAACAAACAAACAAACAATTATGATATGAAATTCTTGTAAGTAAGTAAAAGTAGCTAGTTTAGTAGAACAAAAACAAAAAAGAAAAAAAATCAAGGGGCGCCTTAGAGGGCGCCCTCGGCTGATCTGGCATGGCATGGACGAAAGGAAAATAACGAAAAACGAAACGGCATTGGATTGATGATGACAAAGTCAAAGTTGATAATGAATTTGTTTGATTATAAGTGTAAACTGAAAACCCCACAAAGAAAAAAAGGAAAAAAAAAATTATTTAGCAGACAGAAATCACAGAACGAGAGGGGCGAAAAGAAAAGAAGTTTTTAATTGTCTTAATTTTTTTTTTTTTTGTTTTTCATGTAAATATGAAATTATTTTTTATATATATTTTTTTTACAATACTTAATCAATGTTTTCATATTATCATATGTGTTAAAGAAGAAAAGGAAAACACTATTCTCTCTGCCTCCAAAATACTCTCAACTCTTCTCTAACCAGAAACAGGAAATTCTCAGAATTGCACAAGGAAGGAGAATCAAAAGAAACACTTGAAAATCTAAGGACAGGAGAACCTTTTCCTATAGGCAAGATCTTTCATTTTCCCACTCTCTCCACTCTCTATCTCTTTCTCTCTGAACAAGCTATCTTCCTCTTTCCTTTGCCTGCTCTGTGTCTTTTACTCTATAATTTTCAAACTCAACTTTTGTAATATATTTATGTAGCCCTACCTGACTTTAAGGCCAATCCTTTGGCACTCTTGCAGCTCAAACTCTTTGGTACAGTCTCCCAAGCCTTGCCCCCTTGCCAGCCCTAGGGCTTGTGCGATATCTCCACTCAGCTTCGGTTTGCTTAATATTTAAGCAGAGAGAAGTCTTGGTAACTAATGTGCCATTTCGGAGGCCCTGACTGATTACAGTTTGAGCAGCATTGGAAAACGTTTCATCCTGCCCTCTGTTCAAGTGAATTTTGTGATAAAAATTACAATAGCAACAGATATTACGGGCCGGTCATTGTGCATTAATCAGAAATCCGACAGAGCCTGAAATGCTCCAGAATTTCTCCTACCGTTTGATATTTTTTTTTAGTCTCTCAGTTACACTTGTTTTCTTTCAACGCTCCTTATCACATTCACTCACTCTCTCTTTTTCTCACTCTCAAGCTATCTCACTCTTATAATGTAGTACTCTACCTTATGCTCTCTCGCTCACTCTCTCTCATTTCTATGCTCTTTGAACTCACACTCTCTCTCTCTCACTCAGTCTGACACAACATTTGTATCTAGTTTCATTTTTGCATTTAGTATTTTTCACAATTTTTGTGTATTGTAATTTATATAAAAGAAGTTAAAAAAAACAGCTTAATTTTATTAAAAAAAAAGTTTAAAAAAAAATCTAAAAAAAAAATATTAAATGTTATATGAATAATTAATTCACTTGTAGCAGCGAACAACAAAAACTCTCACATGTCTCTCACACGCTCAAAAGTTGATTGAGTTTATTTTTGTATTTTGTACACCTTCACCCATTTAAAATAAAAAATAAAATCAATTATATATATATATATCATTTTTTATATGTAATTAATTTGCGAATTTTGTGTATAGACAAACGAAATGCAAAAACGTTTTTATCTAAATAAAAATAAAATAATAAATCTTAAAAAAAATGAACAAAAAAATTATTAAAATACAAATAAAAATCATATTGAAGAAAACAACAACAACAAGCTCTTGTTAATTTCCGAAGGCCAAAGGGAATATTCGAAAACCATAAAAATAAATAAATTATTATTATTATTACCATCACATTTTCAGCAAGCATAATTAGAGAGCGTTCAACAATTCTGGCAATGGGTTTCTAATTGGGGAAGTGAGAACTTATTGTGTCGGCTTAGCCGGGAACTCTTTCAATCGACTCGGGCCCAGACAGTAGAATTTTGCTATTGAAAGTGCGCGGAAGTCAGCGAATCCAAAGCAAAAGAAATAAGTTAAGAAACCAAAGACTCAGCAATTAAAATTCACAATGGAAACTCTGCCTAACTCAATTTGCTTTCTTGTAAGTGAGAGCATTCTCAAATTTGTGATTTAACAAAAATAATCTGGGCTTCAGTAGTGCTTAAAATATTAAGAAATATTCAATGAAATAATAAAGATGAAAAAAAGTATAATTATGTACAATCTTTATTTAAAATCAAATTAGAAATATTAAAAAAAAAACTATATAATTAATGTTTTTGAAATATATTTATGAATATTCTTTTGAATTTAAGAATATTCATAAATATATTGAAGAAACAATTGAAAATCTATGGATTTGAAGTCTTCCAAGTTTGTGTTTCAAGCACTTAGATTTACTGAAAGTACTGGAAACTCTTAGACAAAAAATATAAAGCTTTTACTTTGGAGGAATGATATACTAAGAAAAATTACCAAATACAGAATTTTAATTCATATAAAAGAAAAAAAATACTTAAAAACCAATTATGCCTAGTCAATGTTTCTAGGTAATCATCATAAAGCAAAGGTACATTATAATAAGGATAGAAAGAAGACACTTTATGAAAAGAAGATCAAAAGGAGTAGAGAAAATGTTATACTGATATTACCTTTACGTGGTTGAGCCTTTTATTTGTAATTGATATCGAATACATATTTTAAAACCACATAAATAGTTTGGATTAAAAATACCTTAAATTATCTTAGTTTTATTCCCTTCTTTTAGGAAAAACATTGCCCAAAATCTACCAAATCTATTTGAATACTAAATACTCTTAAGACAGATTGAAGATAGACAAACAAAAAATCACAAAAATCTGATAATTGGGTTGATTAGCCTTATGAAAGATATACGATATAGCTATCCGATTTGATTTAAAATTTGCAAAACCATAAAGTTTCCTAAGACTTATATAATGCCTTAATTTAATTTAAATAGCTTCTATAACCAACCCATTTTGATTTTGCACTTTCGATATGAAGTCCGATCTTGTTAAAATATAAAGAACATAAAGAAATTTATCAGAAAAATTTGGTTGCCAAACAAAACTGTTAAGACATATATATTTTTTGAGGTTGGTATAGTTATTCCTTTTTATTCCGAACTTAAATCCAAAATCGAAAATTTTATCTAACCTGTAGAGTAGTGAATAATTTTTATATATTTTCTCTATTGTCTAAGCCCACTTAACCATTTTCTTAAGAAGCCCTAAAGAATGCTCTACTTTTTATATATTCCACAGTCTTTGCTGCTGAGCCTAAAAGTATATTTGGTATTTACGGTCCCAGTTTCTGAAGTAAGTGAAGTCTACACCAAAGAGCCGCCTACAAAATCAAATAATGCCAGCAAAGTCACCAACTATTTTCTACACCAGCCTTATGGTATGTTAAGTTAAATAGCTGATAATTTTGAAAGATAAAAATAAAAATCTCGTTCAGGTCCCGAAACCTACGCCTTTGGCTATGAAGTGAATGATCCACAAACGGGTAATGTGCAATTCCGAGATGAGAGACGCTATCTGAATGGGAGCATAGAGGGAAGTTTTGGTTATTTGCGGCCCGATAATTTAATCCAAGTCACGCACTATCGGGCAGAGGAAGATTCTGGCTATCAAAGTCAGACGCACACCTACAGGCCGGGAGAAAAGACAACCGTGCCAGGTTGGCCCACGCAGCAGCCGGAAATCATAGCCAAACGCCCGCAAATGGAGGAGAAAGCAGTCAATGTGACTTGGGATCCCCAAAGCCATTTAAATGTCAGTGTAAATGCGGTAGCAGACAATGTGGCTAGGCAATTGAAGACGCAATACGGCTTCGATTTGAATAATATTGATGTGACAAAGGATGTGCTTCACCCGGCAGTTTTGGATATAGTAAATGGCAAGACTCCTCTAACCGAGCAAGGATCCGGGGAGGTCTCCTTTGAGCCTGTGCACAATTTCATACCAAGCGACTTTCCTATTGTGCCCTTTGAGTTGCCACCACCAACAACAACCACTGCAGCAGCTCCAAGCTTAGAGGAATCAAGGACAACTGAAAGTAGCAGAAAATATGAGCAGGCTAAGTCAAATAATGACGAGAAGGCACCTCAAATTCCTTCTTCGACAACCAGTTTGCCTACTCCCAGGCCATTAGTCAATAGTGAACCCGACTCTGATCAGGCCAAAAGCAATTGGTATGAGCAAATCATTGAAGCGAATCGTCGTGAATTCCTAGAAAATCTACCAAACCTAAATTGAGCATTGCCAAACTTGAATATGAATGGTAACTGAAAGTATTTATTTAAGTAATTAATAAAAATATCTAAATTGGTATTTATTTATTTATAGTAAAAATAAAAGTGGCCCCGAAACTAGGCCAGCTTAGCCAAGCCATTTCTTTCACTTTTTTGGAGCAACGAAAACAAAAAAGCAATACAGTAAAACTATCTATGAGATAGTAAATTGCTATCCAGAGTGCTCATTTGCGTGTTGTGGCTGCGCTTTCATGTTGCCTGCACTTTTTGAAAATTTGCATAAATTTCCTATAAAAAAATAAAACACAGAATCACATGCTATCAAATTGTACATAAAAATTCAAAGCAATTCGGATTGGCATAATTCTGCCAGACAGGTGCAACTTGTCCCTCATTCCCAAGGCATATTTGGCATATCTTCCGGGTTTTGTTTTATTTTTATTTTTTTGAATCTCAGTTTTACTATCTCGCTGAGCTCAGTTCATAAATCTTAATGGCTACAGGTGAACGGGTGGATTCGTTACAGAGTGCCCAGCATGCAAGCCTAGTGATCTCAATTTGTAGGTTAAGTGTTCAATTTGTACTCAGTGGGCAATGGAGTGTAGAGGGGGCGGGTACAGGAATTTACAAATTTACTCTTTCACATTGGCCCACTCATGAATTAGGTCTCCTTCTTTCTGTCAAATCTTGACCCCCTCTCTTGGACCAAGTCTCCTTCTTTCCATCAGATCCTGACCCCCTCTCTTTTCACCAAGCCATGAGCCCCTCTCTTGGATCAAGTCTCTTTCGTTCCATCAGCTCTTGAAACCTTCTATTGAAGCAAGTCTACTTCCATCCATAAAATCTTGACCCCCCGTTTCAGATCAAATCTCTTTCTTTCCCTCAAATCTTGACCCCCTCTCTCAGATCAAGTCTCTTTCTTTCCATTTGATCTAGACCCCTGTTGGACCACGCCCCTGTTTAGTTTTGTATGATCTAATTTACAGGGTGTTCAACTTGGACACTTTCATTTGCATTTGGCACGCTACAAATCATCAAAGTTATTATCATTATCAACATCTTTCGTGGCAATTTGTTCGTCTTCTTTTATTTTTGTGGTCTTGTCAGGTTTTCAGGAAGCCATCGATTGGCCAAACTAAATTGCTCTGAATTTCCCAAATGCGTTTCGCCACAAACCAAACAAAATACCCAAACGGAAGGAAATGAATGCATTGCACATTTTAAATTTTGATTTGTATTGTTTCACCTTTTTTTTATTATTATTTTTATGGTTACTCACTCTTGCTCTCTTGCATATTTTATATATAATTTTTTTTTCTTTTTATGCTGATTTATTATTCCATTATTGCTGCGGCTTTAATTTGTGGCACGCACGAGGATTGCCGCTTTGGCAACTGTGATGATGGTTAACTCGGATTGTATAATTGGCCACGCCAACACCGCCAATATTTTGTGAATTTTATATTTTTACAAGATTGTTTCTTTTGATGTGTGTTTAAATTTTTACAATCTGTGTTTATGATTTAGTTTGGCAAACTAAAGTACATTCACTTTTATTGATTTATGTCTGCGGATGTCTGAATATTAATCAGGGAAATGCAGGGCTAAAAATTAACTTTTCTATTTTGAGGAAATAACTCTTAAGACAATGTTAAACGTTTCAGAATAGAACCGGGTCTGAGGTTCTCTTTTCAAAGAAAAAAAGAGTTTGAATTTGCTTTAAAGCCTCTAAAACTCAAAAGTCACTTTCAGATTGATGAATAGACAAATCAATTAAGGCTTGCTCCCTGACTAGCGTAAGATAAATCAAAGATCGGACCTCAACGTCTCTTAACTGTCTGAAAATATCTCAGTCACTCATTGACCAATCTTAATCAAAGTAAATACTTAGAATGGGAATATGGTATGTAAAATGTATACCAAATTTCATTCAGATTGGACCGCAAGATCTCGAGATCTTGAAGAACCCTTCGTTTATAGACTGATCTCAATTAAATATGTGTAACAATTTTCCCTTGGTTCTGACATTAATATTATGGGGTCTTGGACATCTCCTTCATTCATTGAATAAGGTATTTAAAATGATTATTAAAAAGCACAAATGTATAGCTAAATTGAATCAGATTAGATTGCAGCCGTTCGATCGGTCCTACCACAGTTTGTGTTTTGGATATATCCGTCATTCATTTAAATTGGATGCCCAATAACCTGTATATCCAATTTTATTTCCACAGAGGCCGAACTGTCATTCATTGAACGATCCTATTCTTTACTTTTTTGGAAACGAAAAAAAGTTCAACATTTATTATTTTTTTGATTTAAGGAAACCTTTTTTTTATGATAAATATTTTCTATATATTTTAATATATTATTACTTGATTTAATTTTTTATTTAAGCCGCTCTCTCTATCCTTTAATTTCTTTAATAATTTCAAGCAATTTCTTTTGGCCAAAGCATTTTTATTTTTGAATTTTACTTAAAGAAATAAATCAGTGAAATAGATCTACCAATCATTGTGATATTCCTAAAGCTCAGTGCAAGACTGCTGCCTGGGTTGTTGGTTGCCTGTCTAACTGGCAATTAAACAGCTCGTTCATAACTCTTGATTACGGCCAAGTCAGTCTGTAAGTCTTTTGTTTCATTTCAAACTTCACTTTATTTACACTCGCGAACTGCTTTGGGATTTGCCGGCAGAAACTTTCATATGCATTCGAGTGTTTTATTGTATGTTAATTAAATTGCTGCCACGCTCATTTCATTTTGTGGCTCATTTCTTATTTGGCATATATATATATAAGTATTTGGTCATTAACTAATTGCTGGCAAGCCAGCTCTGAGGTAATACTTTCGACTAACTATTTTCGTTATTTGCAAATAACATAATTTCTATTTGGGGAGTTGCTGGCCACACTCAAAGATTATTTCTTTCTTTCTTGTCTTTTGAAAGTAAAACTCGAAAAAAAGAAATAGATTGCGTATACGCAGTGTGTGTGCGCGCAGAAATTGTGCAAGAATAATCATGGAAGTGACCAAACAACTGCACTTCAACTTAACATTGAGTGGAAGCGCAGCCAGAAAAAAAAAAACACAGTCTTTGGTTGGCTCGGTAAGTTCGGTAAGCTCCCTGGACCATACCTTGACCATTACTAATCGTTTTTGGTTTTGGCACTTTGTGACCAAATTTATTGCCAGAAATTGCCGTGATAGAAAAATGTTTTTTTTTTATATATTTCAACGCTTGACAACTTGATTAGACGAAGACAGCAGCTCGAAATGGTCTGGTCGAGTTTCGTCTGGATCTGGTCAGGCCAGTCAGTCGAGCCTGGCCCGACCCGGCCCGGCCCGGTTCGGCCCGAGGCGGTTGCATAAATTTAACAATTTTATAATCTTGATGCAGCAGGTTTGCTCTGCCACCCCTTGGCTGGATGGGGGGGTGTCTTAAAAATTTCATAATATCCGGTTATCGGTGGTGGCTTGGAAAAGTTGTTAATTGTTTCGCCTGCCTCAACAGGAAAATTCAACGTCTTCTTTCAGATGACAATAATTAGCCTCGGTAAATACATAGAAGGTCTGCCTCGGTTGTTAAATAAGGTAAAAGTGTTTAACCTACTTTGCTGGTTACAAAAAAAAAAAAAAAAAAAAAAAAAAAACACAACAACTTCTTTTCAACTTGTCACACAGAAAAATAAAATTGAGCCTGGGTTAAGTTTTAAGCAGCTTTTGCGATTGCAGGAAGTCTTTTGGCCAAATTGAACAGACTGCGAAACTGGCAGCAGGAGTGAAAGAGTCGACAAGACTGATCATTTCAATTGGCGTCTAATTAATGAGACAAATAATTTTTTGGTTGACCATTTTCTTTTTTTTTTTTTTTTGGCAGCTGTTGACTTAAATCCAAGGAAGTCTCTCAGCCTGGTTAACTGGCTCGGTGGGGTGAGTGTTTTTGGTTAGCGTGAAAATTGGCTCACAATAAATTAAAATGTTTTCAAAACAATTTATCGCACAATTTGAAAATAAAATTCACGAAAAAAAAACGAAATTGAAAGCAAATACCTATTTGATTAACAATAAAATTAAATAAAAATGTGGCTCACATTTATTTAAAAATAAAAAATAAAAAAACGTACAACAAAAAAAATCATCAAATTAGCCGACGAGTGGGAAAAATATCTTGAAATTGTGATTTGCCGTTGACTTGTGCAGTTGCTGTTATTGTTGTTGTTTTTGGTGTAGCTTACCAAGTTTTCCTGGATTGCGACACAGGCGAATGTGTTACGAATGACGATATGATTATTATGGCAGTTTTCACAATTTGCATTTAATTAAATTTTTCTGGTATTTATTATGTCTCAACCGTTGACAGGAGATCACAGTGAGCATAATTATAATTGGGATGGCAGCCATAATAATACTAAATGATCATCATAATCATTACGAAGACACTTGCACATTCAAGTCAAGCTCGAAGAAATAATGCAAAAATTAGAGACTCATTTTTTTTTTAGGTTTCTTTCTTTTTTTTATGTTACATAAAATTTATCTTTAGCAATATAACATATTTATCTCCTTTTTTTTAGATCATAAAATCGAGAGACCTTAAATATTAAAATAAAAAATTGTTCAAACAAATCTATTTGAGATTTTAATTTATCTGAGCCAAAACAAAGTGAATCCTCGTTTTCATTGGTATTTATGTATTTTTTTTATGGTTATAAATCTGCATAATTTGATAAGGTTGACAATGAGTAAAATAAGCCATGATTTTATTATTTTTTAAATTTTAAATAATTGATCTTAATTAAAAATTCATCATCCCTAAAATAATAATAAAATAAATATATATAATTTTTTTTTGTTATTTTATTTCTTATAAAATAATGCAAAATATTTTTTTAAGAACTTTAAAGGTCTTTAAAATATTCTTAATTTATTTATTATACTTTTTTTACTGTTAAGGATCTTGCTAGCAGAGGGTGCAGTGGTTATAATAATAAAGAGCTGAGTTTCATATTTGCACACGAGAATCCTTCTTAGGAACTAGATCATACAATGTTTGAATATAAATGAACTTGCATGAACTTATGCAAATAATGGACTTGCCAACTTAACGTTTACATTATTAAATATTTATTACTCTTTATTATTCACCGTCTTCATTTTTTCAGAATTTCGAAATTCAATAAAACTAATTATTGTAAAAAAATTAAATTTTAAATTATGAATTTTTATATATTTTTTTTTTTTAATGAGACAAATGGCAGCCTTCAAACATTATTTAAAATACAGTAGAGTCCGGTTATAACGACTCCGCTTATAGCGTCAGTCCGGTTATTGCGACGGAAACTCGATGGCTTGGTTGGTCCCCATACAAAGTTATATGAAAGGACCTCCGGTTAGTACGTCTCCGCTTTTAGCGACAAACCGCTTATACCGACGAGATTTTTCATAATTCAACCGGATATTGTGACGTTCCCAAAAAAAATACAGCAGAACAATACCACCAAATTTAAGCATCAAACGACTTTTTTAGAAATGTATGTATCTATCAGTGACTGACGTCACAAAAATGTATACAGCGTGCGTGTGCAGACCTCTTACCTATATTCCCAGAAAATGTCCCGTTATATTTCTAGTTTTTTTCAGCTTTTTTCCATGAAAAACCTATGTTATTAAATGAAATTCATTAAATTTTTTTTTTGATCAAAAATTTAGTTTGTTTTATGTTAAAACTTATTACGAACATGGAAACCATAAAATAAACAAAAAAACATTTTTTTTCCACCTTTCGGTTAGTGCGTCTTCCGGATATAACGACGTAGAATCGTCGGTCCCTTGAAAGTCGCTATAACCGGACTCTACTATACTTCATTTGTAGTCTTATTCTTCTGAGCTATGTTAAGATATTTTTAAAGCCTTTTGTAAGTCGAAGAAATAAAATATCAAATCACCAGTAGCAATAATCAATTAATGTGCGTGTTTTGAGCAATTCGATTTTTTCAATTTTATTTAGTAATTTTCAATTTCTAGTTGTTTGGCTAGATTAATATAAATTATGGCTAATAAATTTCCAAAGCTCAAGCTTTTTTGTTGTTGTTGTTGTTGTTGAACATTAACAACAAAATCTATTGTAATTTTCAATTACATGCAGCCAGCTAAGTTAAAAAAAAAAACAATAGTTTTGGTTACGCAATTTTGGAAAACAACATGGCCACATTTTTTTTTCAAGTTGCCAAGGCATAAAAGGATAACCATTAAAAAAGCAACAGCATTAATAGAAAAATGTTGGCCAAAGCTTCCCACAAAGCATTGCCTATAAAAACAACAACAACAGCAACAAGAGAGATGTTCGCTCGTTAGGCTCATGTGCAATCAGCCAAAAACGACGGCCTAGCCAGAAACTCTAATAAATATGAAAAACAATGAGACAAAAACAACAGCACTTGTCTTTATTGTTGTTGTTGTGAGTGCAGTTGTCTCTGCTATTGTTGTTGTTTTTGTTGTAGAGTCAATGATATTTGTTTGTTGGCTTGCCACAATTTTTGCCTACTTCAAGTCGACCAAAATGCCAGACAATCAGGCAACAACCTGCGGCCTGCCAAACTCTCCAAACAGTTCAAAAAAAAAAAAAAAAAGCTCAACTAAACTGATGTCGTAAAAGCCAAGTTAATGCATGTACTAAATGTCTAACGGTAAATATGAGTTACTAGGTAATTGCTGCCACTGCCAAACCAAAAAATCAAAAAAAAAAAAGGAGCCGCTTAAAAGTTTGCCAGTAGCCAAACAAAATCTGGCCAAAAGTAACTGTTACAAGCTCCTGCATAACCCACAATTGCCCCTTTGAGCTGTGCCAAATTTTTGACTTTTCATATTTTTTTTTTTCTATTTTTTTATTTAAATTTTTAAGAGTGACTCCCAAGATTGATTGAGTGGCCTGTTTGTTTGTTTGTCTGCCTGCCACTTGCTAAAACTGAATTATGCATATGAATTTTTGAGCACAATTTTTTCCCAACTAAACAAAATTAACACCTGCTATAAAATTTGCAAAAAAAAAAAAAAACTCTAAAAAAAATAGACAAACTAAGCCAGTAAAATGCTTCAATAAACTTGTGGGATTACGTTGACGACCATTGGCCGAAAAAAAATAATACTCAAAAATGTTCAAAAAAAAATTGTTGCAAAAATCACAAAAGAAAAAAAGTGTGTGTGTGTGTTTATGTGTGGCGTTGCACGAAATGAAAATAAAAGTCCGCATAATTGTATCAAAACATTGCGTTCAATTTGCAGAGCTTCGTCAATTGCAACATCTCAAATAAAAAATAAAAAACAAAAAAAAACAGAAACCCAACAATGAAGATTGAGACCAGTGCAAAAGTTGCCTCTGGACTGTTTTTTTTTTTTTTTTTTTTTTGGTATGCAACTTCAGCTTCATTCGTCGTCGACTTTGGCATGTTGACTTGCGTTATATTTTCCACCTGCTGCAACACACTCACACAAACACAAACACACACACACACACATACACATACCTACAGACAGAGGCACACTCTTAGTCAGACCATAATTAAGCATTTATTTTATTTGCCATATTTCTTGAGCGGTGTGGTTGGTCTAAAAGACGTGCAAATGCTTTGATTTTTTTCAGATTGGCAATCAACAGCAACAACAACAACAACAATAACAATAACCACAACATCATCATTATCATGTTTGCTGTGGCTTTTTTTTTCTTGTTGGTTTTGTTTCAACTGTTACCATTTTTCTGGCTGGCCATTGTCAAATGCTGTCGCATGCGAACAGCCATAATAAAGCAATTAAAGCTCTGACAATTTAAAAGTACATCAAACCCGAATCTTTTCAAAAGACAAATGAAAATCACAAGAAAAGGTGCTAATCAAAAAAAAAAAAAAATTGTGGGCGAAGTTGCCAAGGTGAATGGAAAAAAATTCCTGGATTTGATGGACTTTTATTGGGAAGTGAGGTGGGCCAGGCAATGGATATATTTAGTCAGTCCCGAAAAGATCTGCAATCGCATAACTTATTTAACTTATTTAACTCGCATAAAATATTTCCAATTTAACTTTATACTTAAAGTTTAGTCTCAACAGGTTCATATTTAGGTTTTTTAATACAAAAAAATAGTTTAAAAAAATTAAAAAATATATATTTTGTAAAATTAAAAATTTGATTTAATTGAATAAATAGTTGGTCTAATATTTTCTATAAGAATAATAGTATACTTAAATATTTTGAATTATTTAACTGATCTCAGGGAAACTGTTTTGTATGCTTCTGATTGTCTAAAAATTATACTCGAAATATTTTAGAATTTTAATAAAAAAAATATATAAATTAAATTGAATTAAATGATTATTTTTTAAGTCAACAACAGCTTTGTTCTTTTTAGATTATTTTAGGTAAAAATAAATTAGTTAACCTTAAAAAAAACTTAGCCGAATTCTTAAGAATCTTATAACTTTCAAATCTGATAGGTTTTTAATTCCGTACCTGAATCACATATTGACAAAATTTAATAGGATTGATCTAACTGATTATTGACCAAGTCTCTGAGAAGAAAGTGCTTAAACAGACGAACTGACAGGCTGACATGGCTAGATCGATTTCTCTAGTCCCTCAGATCTTACTTTGGGGTATTTTGAAGGGTCTCTATTTTACAGGGCACAAATATCATACAGCCCGAATAAATATACACATAAAAAAATATATATATATTGAAATTTAAAGAATATGGGAACATTTCCTTTAAGTAATTAATCAATCTTTATAAAATTAATAGTTATTTTCAGTTTAGATTTTTTTAGCTGTCTTTTCAGTTATTATTATAATAATTATTTAAAGCATCTAACAATAATGTTCTATATTTTTTCAGAATCTTCAGATATTATTCCCAGCTCTATTTTTTCTTTTTAACAGTTATAAAATATAAAAATAAATCCTCGCCTAATTTAATTATTAAAGAGAAATATTTGTATTTTTTTTCAAAAATTCAAGCAATTCAAATATTAATTGATCGATTATCGGCTTAAATATTCTCATAGTTTTCCATTCAAGACTTGGATTATTGTTATTTAAAATGTTTAACAAATTGCTTACAACATTTAAGACAGCATTTTCTGGCCAATATTACACGCTCTAAATGGCTAATTAGACAAAAAATAAAAAACAAAAAAAAAAAAATAAAGAAAAACTCCATCAAATTAAATTGAAATAGAAGAAATAAAAAATAATTTGTCGATTAAGAAATTCATTGTTGCACTTAACTTTGATTTGAAGTACAATTTAAATGACCTGAAATCAAATATAATTGCCAGAAACCACCAACCCCCACCCCCTTCCCCCCGCTTGGTCAAACGCAGCTAGCAGAAAGCTTCGAACTTCTGTTTCTTTGGTTGAGGCACCGATTAAAACACTTAAATATTACAAAATTTTTATTGTTTTGCATTGAAAGTTGTTGTTGGTTTTGTTGCTGTGGATTGTCTACACTTTTATTATGCCCTAAAGGCCTCAAAACCCAAAATGCTCAATTTACAATTTACGAAAATTAGCGCATTAAAAATCTCCAAAATAGAAGGCAAAAGTGAACCAACCAAAGAAAAAAATAAAAAAAAGTCTGCCACAGTCCACTAAATCAACTCAAGATTTAAATCATGAAAATCACGATGAAAATTTGGGTCAAATCAAGCCAATGATTTGGATTTTCATCAAATGGGAAAAAACCAAACAAAACGAAGGGAACAAAAATTATTAGCAAACACTGTCAACGTCAAACTAGTCACATCAATTTTTAAATACAACAAAAAATAAATAAATAAAAATCCAGCTGTTGCCATATAAATTTTTAAGGCGCAAAGATATTCCCTCCTAACCTGTGTCTTTTCATTCGGATTTATCTGGCTAAGAGCGCCGAATTCCTCCAGCTAGTTTGACTTTTTTGGGTACCATTTCATTCGGGTTTTTAAGTTTGCTGGACGCACGATTTTCATTTAGTCATTTCTCAAAGGATTTTAGGGGTCCATTTGGCTTCCATTTTCTTGTAATTTGTGTAATTTATGAAAATAAACTTGCCTTTTCTCATTTCCTTTGATTCACACCAAAGTTTTTTCGAAGTTTTTTCTACCGTAAATCACATGAACAGGGTTGGTTAGTAATTTATTCCGATGTAGGTTGGTATGACAGCTATATGATATAGTAGTCCGATGCTAATGGAATTAGGCGAAACGTGTGTGCCGACTTTGAAAGAGATGATTAACCGATTTAGGTTCCTATAAAAGCTATATGACATAATGGTCTGAGCCTATCGGTTCCGACAAATGTGCAGGCTATATAGCAAGTTTCATCAAAATAACAGAGAATAGTTTGCATGGAAACAGTTGGACAGTGTATCGACTCCTCTAGTGATTCTAAGTATTCTAGAGGTAAATTTTGGGGGTCTACGATGAGTGGTTCTATGCATTAGAGCAAAAATAAAATCTGCATACTCTTTTTTCTTCGAAAAGTGTGTAATATGAATCAAAATTTAATAAAATGTTTACAATTTTTCGGTTCTTGAAACGTTTAAATTTTTGCTCTCAAACAAATATTTATTTCGGATCAATTCAATTCGATTCCATCTCACTGGATGGTCCGCTTTCATCACCAGATAAGTCCAGTTGGCCGGCCATATCTTCGGCATGGGAAGTGGTGAAAAAATGATGGTTACATTCTTCTACAAATCCCAGACGAACGGCTGCTGCTACTAGGGCCCTCACCTTGCTCTTAGTCTTTTCCATTTTACCTGGTGGAATGGATTCCTTACGACTCACGATTTCCATCAACCCATCGAATGTAATTGGTTCATTAGCGCTCCGAAGATATTGAATCAGTTGATTTCCGTTTATCATTTTACATATATATTTTATTATGTTCAAAGCTTGGATGTTAATGAAAATACGAAAATGAGCTATGACAATAGTCGAAAATTCGGCCTACTTTTCAAAAAAATATTTATTATCAGACAAATAGACATGCCTATATCGACTTCTATTGTGATTCTAAGTATTCTATGGGTAAGTTTTGGGCGTCTAAGATGAGTGGTTCTGTGCATTACAAAAAGAGTATAAAAATTCCTGTTTGCAGTATTGGATTTTTGCCCCGACTATCTGCCTGAGTCTGGCCTATACCCTGGATCATCATTATCATGAGGATCAGCATGGTCGCTATGAGGATTTGGCCGAGCCCTTCCACGACTATGGCCCTTACCACCAGCTGGCATGGCGATGATGGCAATGCTGGGCACTTTCGAGAAGAAGTACTTTCGGGAGATTCTTGACGGACAGACAGACAGACAGACAGACATGACCAGATTAATCTCTTTGGGGAGTCTCCGGTCTCCTCCTTCTTTGTGTTACATATACGCGCAGCTTTCCAGTATACCCTTTCCCTTTGGGTAAAGGGTATGAAAAAAAAAGATTTTGCAAGCCAGGTCGACTTATCAAAGCCATCAGCCGTCATTAGTGACACAGCAAGCCAAAAAGTCCTGGCCATAGGCAAAGTCAGCAAGCCCAAAACCAGCAATTGCATCCACAACAACAACAACAACAACAATAAGACGAAACAATGAGCAAAGCAAAATTGAACTGTTTTAAATTTGAGCGTTTGCGCATTTTTCTGTTTGAGCCGAGCTTCGGTTTGTCGAACCAGCAAGCCGCTCACCCTCGCCGCTCACCGTTCACCGCTTACTGCTCAGCAGCGCCAAATGGCTCAACGGCAGCGCTGCCGCTTTGACTCTGCCACCGAGGCAAGTCAACTGCTTTTTTGGCTGCTCACTTTCTTCCTAAATATATAAAAGCAACAAATTTTCATTGCAGCCACATTATTCAGTTGTGAAAAGCTGTTGCGGGCACTTCGTGGTAATCCTCAACTCAGAAAGCGTGTTTCGAACAAAAATCAAAGAAATCATAACTAACAAAAAATAAAAACAAATCAAATCAAAATGGCTTTAAAGGTGAGCTGAAAGGATAACTCAAAAAGGACTCAAAAGTGAATAAAGTGTGAAAAGTGAAAATGTTTAAAAGTTGGAAAAATTGTGAATTTACCAAGGATCAAATAAATCGAATTTATCCAGAAAAAAATACAAGTCTTCCTGAAATGCCAAACTCAGGCCAAAGTGTTTTTAACCACAAAATAATTTGTGCATTTAATTCAAATCGAAACCGCAAAAGCGGTCCAAAAATTAAAAGACAAAAACCACAAAACAAATTTCAGTTAAAAAAAAAAAATAAAGTCAAAAAGGAAAATAAAAAAAAATGATAATTTTTTAAAAATAAAAAAATTAAATTCCTTTTTGCAGTACTTGATTTTTGCCTCGGCTATCTGCCTGAGCCTGGCCTATCCCCTGGAGCATCATTATTACGAGGATCATCATGGTGGATATGAGCATTTGGCCGAGCACGAGCCGGAGCCCATCCACGACTATGGCCATCACCACCAGCTGGAGCGCATCTCGCTAGGCGAGGAGGTGCACAGCCATGGCTATGAGCATCACGAAGATGAGCATGTGGACTATTATGTGGGTCAAAAAATTTAACCCAATTTTTTTTTATGGTTTTAGAATTTTTGTGTGTATTTTTTTAGGCCCCACCCAAATATGCCTTCAAATATGGCGTCAATGACTTCCACACTGGCGATGTCAAATCCCAGCACGAGACACGTGATGGTGACACCGTCAAGGGTAAGTCCAAAATCAAAAGAAGCTTGCTTCAGAAATCTAGAAAATAAATTCACAGGTCAATACTCTCTGGTCGAACCCGATGGCTCCATACGCACCGTGGACTACACCGCCGACAAACACAACGGCTTCAATGCCGTCGTCCACAAGACTGCCCCCGTGCATCATCACGAGGAATTGCACGAACATCACTATTAAAAAAAAAAAAAAAATTATAATGAAAGAGGATCAGAAAAATTTTAAGAAACTTTCTAATAATTCTACAATTAAAAATGGAACTAGAATTAGCCAAATTGCTAGCAAGTTGATTTAATCGTCAACTGAAGAAACCAACCAGAATAATAACAATCGAATCATGATCAATGTAATCAGCTTCATATCTCGTAATTAGGAAGACAAATCGAATGCCTATATTCCCTAACTTACTTTCATTTTATTTTTATTTCTTTAATTTTTTGTATATATGCATTTCTCATTATAAAAATATTCAATTAATCATTCATTTATTAATTATTTTATTTCTGTGATAGCAAAATAATTTCCTACTAACCGTTTTTTTTTTCAATTTCGATTGCATTCACGATTTTTGTTTTTTTTTTACTCGTAAATAACAACAACAGCAATTGTCATTTTAGTCACTTACTAATTAAAACGAATATCTAACTCTCTTTTTTTATTATCTATCTTATGCTAGTTGAATGACTCAGACTCAGTTTAAATACTCTATAACAACATAAGAATTTAATAAAAAAAAAAAAACTATTGTTTTTGTACAGAACAAGAAAAGAAAGAGATGAGAAAAACTGTGTAATAAAATGTGAATTATGTACTTTTTATAAAATCCAAAAAAAAAATGAGAATTTTCATTTCAAAAAAAAAAAAAAAAAAAAAAAAAAAACATCTGACTTAGCACCTCGGAAGAGTAGGAAAACTCAAATGTCATTGGCCAGTAGCAATCGTTGAACTTGCCACATGAGCTATGTGTGACCACACCAGCTGTTGCCAAACAGTGTCGTCAAGTTTTGACCACCAAGTTTGGCATGATTTTTTGCTCAGTATTTGGCAGGGTAATTAGTGTTATAACTTGAAACATAGCCAACTGGTTTATGAGCGGCATATTTTTTAAGCGAGATGGTGAAAATTTTCCGCATACGTCAGACCAACGGGTTTGCTGTTTTTCTTCCTAAATAACCTAAAGCAAAGAGAGGCTTTTGAATTGGCGCCAAAAAATTATCGATTATTATTTGGTTTGTTTTGCTCGTGTATTTCGCACTGCGGCCTGACAAATACGCATGCCAAAAACAGGTTGGCAGTCCTACAGATAAGAGCGACAAAGTACAAGGTGCGATTGAAAAATGCTTTCTGGTAAATTAAAACATTAGGAATATAAACAAAATGTTGGCCAAGAATAAGTATGTGCCGCGTGTTAATCAGGTAAGCCAAAACACACCCAGTTTAATACAAAAAATAGATCATTCGACATACTCCTCCAGATAGACGCAATTTATCTAAACAAAGACATTACCAGGCTCATAAGAGACAATTTGCTGGAGAACTTACAAGCTATATCGGTGTGTAGCCATAATCTAAAGATAAGCAAAGTAAATTCATTTCAACTTACCCGCAGCCCGTGCTATTTATAAAAATCCAACCAGAATTGGATTTGCTCATACAATCGGCGATTTGGTTTGGTTCGGTGGGCAAGCGCTGCTCCACCTTTGGTCAACAGTTGTTGGTGCTGGCTTACGATGCCGAACGTTTGACTATCTCGCGTTTGGTCTTGCACTTTGTTCTCACCATCCTGCCTGGGTATGTGAAGAGTTGGGAGGAACGAAGGTTGACGCGACGCGTCGAGTGGTTCAGTCAAGGCATCAAATGGGCAGAGAACAGTGCACTGGTCTTGAATATTTTAAACTATTTCCGATTTCTAAAAACTGGACGAAAACCTACACTTGTCGACTATTTGCTGGGTCTGGACTATATAAGTCTACGCAATAATCAACGCCGGGACATTGGCTATAAGTATTTGACGCGCGAGCTTTTATGGGGTGGATTTATGGTGAGCGAATTAAAATCCTTACCATTATTATCTCAGTCTAATCTAGTTTAATTCACTTGCAGGAAATCCTTGGCCTTGTATTGCCTATTATAAATTTCCGAAAAATGCATAGATTGCTGAAAACTTGGGTATTTGGCCATCAAACGAATGGCCTGCGACGCGAGAGCGTTAGCCGCGAATTGATCAAGCCGCAGATGACGAATCGCTCTACTTGTATTTATTGTGGGGAGCGTCCCACATTACCACATCACATGGGCTGTGGTCACATTTATTGTTACTACTGCTTAAGTGCCAATATTTTAACAGACAAAGATTTTTGTTGTATAGAATGTGGAGCTGCTTGCCCGGAAAGCGGTGTGCAAAGTCTTTAGTGTACGCTCGTTTTTTTATACGTTTTTATAGTGTTAAGTGTAATTTTGTATAAAACAAAAACTGTGAATTATTGCGAATTAACTTTTGTGTTCACTTTTATTTAACTTGCTAGTCTATTTTTCGAAAATCCCAGGTTCACCGTTAGTAAAATCGACAAGCTTTCCCGTAAATTTTAAAAACTCGAGTAGTTCTCGAAAGAACTAACTGAACTTCTTGCTAAACGAACCAGTACCAAATTGTCCCCAGTTCTCCAGTGTGCCTATTACAAACAGCTCTTCATTTCTTACCAGTATTAATTAATTAAAGTGATTTCGAAACCTAAAAAGTGACTTAATCAAGGCTTTGAAGCGCCTTCTTTAAACTGCGATTGACCGAATATCATTCCTCCAAATAGTTAAGCGTAAGTAATCAAGTTTGTTTTTATTATTTTCATCGCAAAAAAAACGCGCCAAAATTCACTTGCTCAGCTGTTCGATGTGAATTCCAGGGCTGCAAGCTTTACCCAAACCAAATTAAAATATGAATTTCGCATGAAAAATGGTACTTCCTACTTTTAAATGATCATAAATTACTTATAATTTTAAGTTATTATGCATAACTTAAGTAGTTTTAAATATTTATTATTTTGCAAATATCGGTAAACATCTGATTATGTGCACAGAGTTGCTACTATTCGATTTTTCGTAGCATTCGATGAATTCAAATAAATTGCTTGAAACAAAGAAAAACATTTTGCGCAGTACATTGTGCAATAGAAAAAAAGACGGTTTAACGAAAAAAAACAAACTACCTTGTTGTCGACACCAACAAACAATTGCGTATATTTTCGTGGGCAGCAGCTGATTTCACATATCAAGGTCAGTTAATGTTTTGTGTATGCAAAACAAGAGGCACTCACCTTTGGCAAATTTTGTTTTAGTTTACTATGTTGGACTTGGAGATTGTGCCCGAGATTTCGCTGGGCTGCGAAGCCTGGGAATTCGTCCTCGGAATGCACTTCTCGCAGTCAATTGCCATCATACAATCTCAAGTGGGCATCATCAAGGGCGTTCAGGTGCTCTACTCCGACACAAATCCGCTGGGCGTGGATATAATTATAAATCTGCCTCAGGACGGTGTACGTCTGATCTTTGATCCCGTAGTTCAGCGCCTGAAAACCATTGAGGTATTCAATATGAAGCTGGTAAAACTGAAATACGGTGGCGTCTATTTCAACTCCCCGGAAGTCCTGCCTTCCATAGAGCAAATCGAGCACTCCTTTGGAGCCACCCATCCTGGCGTATACGATGCAGCCAAACAGTTGTTTGCCTTGCACTTTCGCGGCCTGAGCTTCTACTTCCCTGTGGACAGTAAACTGCACTCGGGCTATGCACATGGCCTGGGTTCACTGGTCTTCCTGAACGGCGCCTCACCCGTGGTCTCCAAAATGTCTCTCTATGCAGGCAGCAATGTTGCCGAGAATCGAGCACCTTCACTGCCACTTGCCTGCTACCACCGTCAGATGTATTTGGAATCGGCCACAGTCTTGCGCACCTCCTACGGTCACACAAAGGGTCTCAAGCTAAAACTCTACACAGAGGGCTCGGGCCGCGCCCTAGAACCGCGTCGCCAATGTTTCACACGTGAAGTACTCTTCGGCGACAGTTGCCAGGATGTGGCCACCAACTTAGGTGCCCCCAACCGCATATTCTTCAAGAGCGAAGACAAAATGAAAATCCATTCATCAAGTGTGAACCGCCAGGCCCAAAGCAAACGCAGTGATATATTCTTTAACTACTTCACCCTCGGCATCGACGTCCTCTTCGATGCCCGCACACAGACCTGTAAAAAGTTCATCTTGCACACCAACTACCCCGGCCATTTCAATTTCAATATGTACCATCGCTGTGAATTCCAATTCCACTTGAAATCGGATCACCAGCCAAGCGACAGCCTCGATCTAACGACGACCACAACGACTCCTGCCAAGCATGATCAAGTCAAAATAACTGCCTACACCAAATGGGATGAGATCAGTGGCTCTCTGGCCACCTCCGAACGACCGGTGGTGCTCCATCGCGCCAGCTCCACCAACACGGCCAATCCCTTTGGTTCCACCTTCTGCTATGGCTATCAGGATCTAATCTTCGAAGTGATGCCCAACAATCACATTGCCTCTGTGACGCTCTACAACACCGCGCCACCACGTCAGCCTGCCCACACCTGGCAACAGCACAAAATGCAGGACATACGACTAACCGTTGCCTAAGTCCTCCAGCGACTCTCAACGACGTTGTGCATATTTTTATTCAATGGCTATCAAAATAATGAATATTTCATTGTGTTTAAAAAATGATCTAACCTAGTTGTAAATTATTATAATTAATATATATCCGTATATATATAATCTAAACTTTATATAGCTTTAAGCAAAATCAAAACTTTTCGACCATGTTCAACGGCATTTCAAGACTCGTCTTTATTTCTTTCCCTCCCCCCATAACGAAAATTAGATCAGATATTAAAAAAAAAAAAAAACAGTTGTATGTCGTTATAAAAAGATATATATATATATGTATATATCTATATATATAATTCTATTTGTTTAAGCTCGGATAAAGAAAAGTATTTCTCTAAAAAAAAAATGAACAAAAAAAGAAAAATTATATAAACCAAACAAACAAAAAAAAAATATAGCCTAAGGTTTCCAAAAAAAAAAAAAGAAAAGCAAGTTTTTTTCACATTCTTCTTCTTCTTAGTTTGAGAACAAAAAAATGCCTGAATTGACTGTGCCAGCTGAAATGGAGGAGGCGCCACAGAAGCAGTCCTCGGTGCCAGTCTATGACCCGACTATACTGCCAGATATGCTGCCCGTCTACTACCGACGCCTCTTTCCACACAAGCCCTTCTACCGCTGGCTATCCTATGGTCTATGTGAGTATAAAGAATCCTCTCTTCAAAACTCTCCCCTAAAGTCTTTGTTCCCCCAGCTGAATCGGGCATCTTTTGCAACCGTGAGATTTCGTTTACCCTCCATGATGACATCTATATACGCTATCTCTGCTTCGACACCCAGGCCGAGCTGGAGAAGGAGATCTGTGCCAAGAGTCCCTTCAAGATTGATATAGGCCCTGTAATGAACACGGCTCCCAAGCATTTCCGCATCATACCCGGCGGCCTTACACCCGTACAGCGCGAGCTGGTCTTTGACATAGATATGACGGATTATGATGAGGTGCGCACCTGCTGCTCGGGAGCCGAGGTCTGTCAGAAATGCTGGAAGTTTATGGTGCTGGCCGCCAGGGTCTTGGATGCCGCCCTGCGCGAGGACTTTGGCTTTGAGCATTTGTTGTGGGTGTTCTCGGGCCGGCGTGGTATACATTGCTGGGTCTGCGATAAGCAGGCGCGTCACCTGGACTCACGAGGCCGTGGGGCAGTGGCCGAGTATCTGAATATTATCAGCTTTATAAATGTCAATGGCGTGAACTCGCCACGCATACTAACAGGTGACCGCCTGCATCACAGCATACGTCGGGCTCTGAAATTCGTGGAGGCCATGTTTGAGGAGGTGATTATCGAAGATCAGAATCTTTTTGGCACACCCAAGGGTGTGGCGAAACTTGTACAAATGATAGGCGAGGAGAGTGCTCGTACCGAGCTTGAGTCTTATCTGCAAAAGACCCACGAAGATGGGTCCCATTCCCGTCTGATCTGGGAGAGCTTTGTCCGCTTTGCCAACTCGATGCGCACAGGCAGCACCTCGAATGTCTGGAGTCGTAAGCTCAAGTTTGTGATAGAGGAAGTCCAACTTTGCCTGCTCTATCCACGCCTGGATATAAATGTCACCAAGGGTTTCAACCACTTGCTCAAGGCTCCCTTCTGCATACATCCCTCCACGGGCAAGTTGTGTGTGCCGTTGAATGTGAATGCGGTGGGCAAGTTTGATCCCACCACGGTGCCCACAATTTCGCAATTGCTGCACGAGATTAATGCCTACGATGACAAGACCAAGAGCTACAAAGATGCCCCCGAAGATCAGAGTCGCATAAAGGATCACAAAAAGACCACCATGTTCAAGGCGGTGGTGGTGTTCGAAGAGTTCCTGCGCAAGCTGGAACGCAACTACAAAACGGAAAACATGCTGGAGTTTTGAATTTGAAGCTCGGGAATTTATTTATATGATTATCATTTTCTAGGCTATCGAAACAATAAATAGGCGTGCTAAAAAATAATTTGCTTCAAACGATACGCACGGGGGCCGTCAGACTTACATGCAACGCAGCCTTACCAAGGGCAGCAGATTCTCTTTGTGGTTGCAATCGACTTCTACTTCGAGCTGGAAGTGTCCTTCCTCGGTGGGCATAGGGGTCTCGGGCAGGTGGGCCAAGATTTCGCTTTGGCCTATTTTTAGTTTGAAGGCAGCCATGGCATCGCCCTCGCCGGACTGGGGCAGGGAGACCCGAATCTTGGCGGGTAGTAGGCTGCCATTGCCCAGGATCATTTTGGCATTGGACTCGTCATTGCCATGCCAAATGTACACGTCGTCTTCAATGAATACGCATTCGTCGGACTTTTGCAACTGAGTCTGAAGAGGATCCCAGAGGTAGAGGGCTTGGCGGGCACAGCCAATGGCCACCACTTCGTCTGCTATGTAAGAGCTGTGCAATTTGGCATGTCGATAGCGAGCACCCACGGCAGCCCGGAGTTTTGGTATCTGCATGGTGGCTCCCAGGAGGACAATCTCATCAATTTTGGCTAGTTCTGGGTTCTGTTGCTGGGCTCGTTCGACACATTCAGCCAGCTGCTGTATAAAGTTGTTGATCACCGGCTGTATGAGACTCTCAAAGCGGGCACGCGACATTTGCACATTGAAATCTACGCCGTCCATGAGGGAGTCTATGTAGAGTTGGGTAGAGGGCATACTGGTCAGGACGTGTTTACAGTTGGCGGCAGCGGTGCGTATTTTGGCCAGGGAACGGCGTGACTCGTGGGGGTCCAATTTGTATTTTCGCTTGAATTCCTCGCAAATGAATTGCACCAAAGCCTCGGTGAACTGACGTCCGCCTATGGCAAAGGGACCAAAAGCGGCCAGCTCCATGAAGTAGCCGTGTTCGATACCATAGAATGCGAAGTCACTGTACAAACCACCGCATTTGATTGTCAGGACATGCTTGCGTGTCTGTTGGGCCTCTTCTCCCAAATTATAGCCCAGAACGGCTGCCGTGGGCTCGGCAATGACTTGGGCCACATGGAAACCAGCAGATTCTGCTGCATCAGCAAGCAGCTTGGATGCCTCAGTGGGATAATAGCTGGGAATAGAAAGCACGGCTATGGGGGATTGCTCGGAGTCATTGTGATATTGGCGGGCCAGTTCCAGTTCGGACCGTAACAGTTGCACGGTGACGTCAAAGGCGCTGAGTTCTTTTTGGACCACCTTATCGTCTTGGTCTTCCTTATCGGAGGGTATTGTGTGTTCCATACGGAAAACCTTTGTCTCGTTGTCATAGTCACATGGCACTTCTTTCAGGGCGCTGGATAATTTCTCTTCGGTGATATCAGCTTCGGGGAGTAAAAGCTGGAAACTGTGTGCCACGGCCTGTTTGGGACGTGTTGCCATTTTCTGTTTGGCAGTGAGGCCGCATTCAATTTCGGAGGCGCCATCCCATAGCAGGCAAGCCTGGGAAACGCGGTCTCCCTGCTTGTTGGCTATTACATCCACTTTTGCATCGGACTTTACGCAAGCAATGCAAAGAGTGCTGTTGCCTATCTTTATACCAAATCTCGGCCACATTTTTGGATTCGTTGTTTATAAAAATATACTCGAGAATTTATGTTAAAACTATAAAACTTAAATTGTAACACGCGCTCACGTTTTTTTTGTGTGTGTTCAGTTACGCGTGTGCGCGGGTGTAGGGCGGCAAATAAAGTTCATCGTCGTCTAGAACTAGTTCGGTTCAGATCGATCAGTGCTGCAAAAGGCGAACTGAGAAAACAGATGTTGAACAGTGTTGACTTTACTAGAAAAATATGTAAACAATACGCAAGCGGATAAAAATGTTTTATTTGCGAAATCTTATTTACACAATGTGCAAATATTCAAAATTTATAAATATTCGATATTCGACAAGTGTAAATACAATCAAGATATAAAAAAACTCAATCACAAAGTCGTTGAAAACTGGAAACATTGAATTTAAAAAGCAAGTGCTGCGCTGGTGCTGAAAAATCTATATATGCAGAGGGGCCGCAAGTTGACCCCAAAGTAGCGCCACCTCCACCCTACGATAGCGTATATAGTTTTTGTGTCAAGCAAACACACGCACACTGACATACAGAAACGGTTGCTTTATTGGAATTGACGCCCCCTTTATCGCCCCCACGAAATACTTAGTGCAAGTATTCCCCGCGATTCGTCATCGATTAAAGCAAAGGCACAAACACAATACAGTGCGCAAAATGAAAATTAAAGGGATTTAATTGACTCGAATCGAAACGAAACGAATTGAGAAAGTTTAGGAAATAAACAATAGAATTTATTGTATTGTTTGCTCAGATGTGCAAGCAAATGCGCATTTGGTAATACGTGCAACAAATAAATAAATACCCGAGTGATTACAACGCCGTCCGTATCTACTCACACATAACCCATAAAGGAATCTCATATTGGCCCCTAAGGAACTCAATAACAATACACCATGGACGATAATCTCAGCACAAAATCTTCTGAATCATCAATAACCACGAGCGGCGAATATGAAATTGTCACCGAGAGTAATGTGGCTACCCCATTGGAGCCCACCGCAACGCGTCCCGATATCGGTGGCAGCCGAGCTGGCAACTTGCCCGATCCTCTTATATCAGCCGCACCGCCCACTACATTCAATGCTCTAGCACTCTCGACTTCGCCTACCCTGGACATGGCACACAATCGCAATATTAGCGACATTCAACACGAAATGACCGACGCCCTGCGCGACTTGGATCTGATGGGTGAGTACCCAGAAACTACTTGTGCACGGCGACAAAACTGCTGAAGTTTTCTTTTTGGCTTGTATATTGGCACAGCTGTTTATGCACACACGCACACATGAGGAAGCCAACTTTCTTTACTTTTTATTCATCGAATAATTTATACGATTTTTATTTCTAAATGTTGATTGATTAAATTTCAGTGGCCTTGAAATATTTAATCAAATGGTTTGATTAATTGAAAAACTCCTAAAAACACGCAGCTAATTAATTCTGTTGATGTTCTGAAAAACTTTATAACTTTGCTACTTCGAAAAGAGTATAAGATAAAACACAAAACACTCAAAGAAAAGGGTTTAAAAATAGTGGGACAAAAACCACCACAAGCGAAAACAAAAACAAAAGCTCAGCACTGTCGCTCTGCACTTGTCTGAGACCATCGCACTTTCAATTAATTTAGTAAGCCATTGGATATCTTATCGGTTTGTCTGTCAAGCCTTTAAAGCTACAAAACAAAAATATTTAGAATAAAAAAAAAAATAAATTATAATAATAATCGAAACCATGGTTACTTATTCATAAAGAACAAAAAAACAAACCACCGTAAAAAAATTAAGAATTTTTTTTTGAATATTTGGAGAATTAACATAAAAACTTTTCTCAGAATTTTCATCCCCTTTTTTTTGTATGTGTAACAAATTCAATTAATAACTGAGTAAATTGGCAATTGACTTTTGCAGCTGCCAGCGATAAGACGCGTCACCAGTCCCAGTCCAAACCACAAACAGAAATTCAGCAGAAATCATTAACATTGCCGTTAACCGGAGGAACAACACATCCAGCCCTGATCGTTCCTACCAATGCCAGTGGCAGAGAGGATAAGAATATTGAAAACGAGATGCGCCTAAAACGTAAAATCTTTTCACCAAAGAGCGAGGAGGGAGATGCCTCCACCTCGGAACATAATCGTGTGGGTCATTCAGTGTTTTATGATTGCATCGATGCCAGCCCCGCTTGCATTGAGGAAAAGCAGGATGCCATGAAACCAGACAAAGGTGACACCACAGATGAGGAGGGTAAGTAAAAAAAAAAGTAAAGAAAAAAAATTAATTCTAATCAATTCCTTTTAATTTCCTACAGTTTCGGAAATCGATCAGGGCTGCACTATATTTTCAGGGGTCACATATTTGGGAGCTGCCAATATCAATGCACCCAAATCGGAGTCGGATGTCTATCGTATCATGAGTGAACTGAATAGCGGCTCGAAATCGGTGGGCCTCAAAATAACCGTCAGTATACCCAACTGTTCTGATGGTCTGGTGGTGTAAGTTTTGTATTTTGTTATTTATAGACTCCACATTTTCTTTTATATTTATTTGACCTTGTTTTGTAATATTTACTTATTCGTTTTGTATTTTATCTGAATTCTACTTAAATAGACTTCACGATGCCGAGTCGAATACAATTATAGCCACTTATGAAATATCGAGCATCATACTCTACTATCGGGGTCCAGTGGAAACGCCTGAGAATGGTTGTTTCGCTTTCACTTGGCTGCACGGTGATGCGCTGTTTCAGTGCCATGTATTTCGTTGCCATATCCCGGAGGCAGTGAATCAAGTCAGCGGTGAGTAAGGCCCATTATTAAGATAACTGAAAAAATAAAATAACTGAAACAATTATTATTTTGCCATGCAGCCTGTTTCCAGAAGGCTTTCCAGACTTATCCAACCAGTATGACTTGTAGTTTGACTTCAGCTGTGGATATGGGAAATTCCATTACCTCGGATATGAGTGGCAAGCCCTTAAATACTGCAGGCTATGAGTTCATTGTCTCCCTGGAGATACGTGAGAAGGTGGCCAAGAATTCTTTCGCTGCAGTTCCTCGGGATCGTGGCTGCTTCAAGCTGCGTACCAATACGGACAAAGAAGTTTGCATCACTGTCAAGCAGACAGCATCAAGTGTGCTCCAGCCTCTGTTCATAGACCGCTGCTTCGGTGTGCTGGTGGCCCCGGGCAAGCTGGTGGTCCAAAAGGATATGCATTTGATAGACCTGCTGAACATGGGCTATGTTCCAGCCAGTGCAGGAGCCACAGCCGCCACTGGAGGCAGTGGCGATGCCGCGTCTAGTTCGGGTGCTGGTCCCAACAATGGCAATGGCACCAATACCACAGGCTCGGCGGCCAGCTCGCCCTTGTGCCTGAATCCCTATGCCATTCGTGCCGAATGGAAGGCCAATGAAAAGGCTTTTGAGCAGTTGAATGTGGAGACTTCCAAGACTTTTCTCACCGTTGCGGTAGACATTGTTATGCGTGGCATTCAGGAGCCGGTAAGATTTGTGATCGAGACACCGGTGTCCATACAGTCGGCTAGTGAGATGCGTCTGCGCGAGCACTTCATGTCCAAGCGACCCATGACTTTGCGTTTTTATTTGCATTTGAAGCGCACAGATGAATTCAATTGGAAGGTAGATTCCATTGATCCTTCGGAAGAAATCACCGAACAGCAGAGTCAAAATGCATCCACTTCGGGTTTCTTCTTGAATCTGGGCATGAATAATTGGTCACGTATTGTGCGCTCCTCTTCGATAGCCTCGATTGAAGACGAGTGCCCCTCGGACTACAGCAGCGATGGTGATGAACCTCTGCTCAGCGGCACTGGCGAGGTATCCAAAGATTGTTCCAAGGACACATTAGATGAATGGGATCCAGTGCTCAGAGAATGGGATACCGAGAAGAGACCCAAACACCTGGCCACCTTGGTAAGACTGGGTGTACCAGAGGCCCTGCGCGAAAAGGTCTGGCAAAAGTTGGCTAATATTGAGGGCAAAGTGCAAATGAATGACAGTTATAAAATCTTGATCACCAAAGTAAGTAAGAAAAAACTGAGATGAGATCAGTATTAATATAATTGTTTAACAGGAAACCAAATCGGAGACGGTTATACAGCGCGATATTCATCGCACGTTTCCGGCGCACAAATGTTTCAAGGAGTCTGGCGGTTCGGGTCAGGATGCTCTCTTCAAGGTCTCCAAGGCCTATGCCGTCCATGACAGTGAGGTAGGCTATTGCCAGGGCCTGAGTTTCATAGCAGCCAGCCTGCTCTTGCATGTAAGTTAAATCGACTCATTCAATTTGACAAATTTTGAGTACATCAAACTTTCCGATTTAGATGCCTGAGGAAGATGCTTTTTGTGTCTTGGTGGCCTTGATGTATGACTACGGTTTGAGGGAGCTTTACAAGCCCGGCTTCGAGAAGCTCTATATACGACTCTACCAACTGGAAATGCTGATCAAGGATCAGTTGCCCAAGCTGCATGAACATTTCACGGCCTGCGGCATCGAGACTCACATGTATGCCTCGCAATGGTTCCTCACACTCTACACGGCGCGATTCCCCTTGTGCTTTGTATTCCACGTCTTGGATGTGTTTTTGTTAGATGGCCAGCCTGTGTTATTTCAGGTGGCCCTGACTCTGCTTTCGATTTGTGAGTCTGATTTGCGTCAGCTCGATTTCGAGGGTATTTTGAAATATTTCCGAGTTACTTTGCCCAAGAAGTGTCGCAGTCCGAGTCAGGCACGGCGGGTGATGAAACTGGCCTGCGAGCGTAAAATTAAAAAGCTGAAACATTATGAAGTCGAGTTCATGATGAATAAGGAGCGCGTGGAGAAGGAGGCACAAATCTTTGAGAGTCGTTTCGGTGAGGAGCGACGCAAACTCCAAGCGGAAATTGAAAGCCTGAGCCAACAACTCAGACAGGCGAATGAGCGTGCCGTGGAAAAGGAAACCAAGCACACTGGCATTATCAAGGACTACAAGCATATTATCCAGCGTCATGAGCAGGAATCCATAGCCCTGAACGAGAAGCTGGGCAGGGTGATTGTGAGTCGGAAAGGTTAGCCCAAAAAATTAATTCTTTAAAACTTCAATTCTTTCAGAATATTGTTTCCAAATGTCAGCATTGCCAGCAGCAACTGGATCTGGACAACGACAATGAGGTCCAGAGTCAAGGCGAGGGTTCTTCGGGTCTGCAAAAGGACACAAATCAAGTCCAGCTGAGTCGCAATGCCAATGAAACCGGCTTGGGCCCATTAGATCCTCTCGATGCAGCCACCCGGCGTATACGGGAACTAGAACTGGAGTTGGCCCAGGCCAAGCTGGCCCAAGTGGAGGCCGAGTGCAAAAATCAGGATCTGAACCATCAGTTGAGCACCACCCTGAATGAGATGCAGACCAATCGAAACAGTTGGCAGCCCTGGCTATCAAAGACCTTCAACTCCTTACAGGAGAAAGTCACCACACGAAGTAACCGGGACCAGGGTCCCACATTCCATTCTTATATGGGACAGCCACCGGCCACGGTGAGCGAGGCCAGTTCGCCTAGCGGCAACCAGGTAAACTAGTGAACCCAACCTTCCCAAGAATTCCAAACCGATTTTAATCATACCTCCTCGAACTGGACGCAGTGGAGAATTGAAGAGACCATCACTAGATTTTCTTTTTATAAGTTTGTAAAATTTAATTTAGTCATTTAATTATAATTTTCTAAGTCTTGTTTATCTCACTTACCCCTTAGATATAACCCTAGATCAACTTCCTTGAGTTTTGTTGTATTTTTATTTTCACATTCACTCATCCAAATATGTTGCCATGGCAAATAAAACTTGATATAAATATTTTCCTTAATCCCTCCTTCATTCATTCTCATTTGCTGCCTGCCTTTTCTCAGGAATATAAAATGTTTGCATTTGCCTCGGCGGGTGGCTCACCGAAACTGCCCACCAAATTCCAGGCCACCAAGCTGCGCAACAGCATTGATAGTCTGCGCAATATTGTCGTACCGCTGGAGACCGGCAAAACCCTGCTTACCGAGAATCTAAAGCAGCAGCTGCAATCCCAGCCATAAATAAAAATAAAAAAAAAATTAAAGAGCAAAGAAGCATTACTCATCAAAGTAGTACAGTAAACACTCGAAAAAAGACGGCTAACAGAACTTTTCCTATTGAAGCTTTTCGGCTTAAAGCTATACTCTATATCTTTATCATATAATGATCAAAAGGATGAATTTTTAATCAAGCCTTGAGGACTTTCTAAAGGTCCTGAGAAATTGATTAGACTTTCTTTTAATTGATAAATAATACAAAAGTCAACTAGGGATTCCGAAAACTAAATTTCAAAGTGTATGGATCTTACTTCTGACCAGAGGTATTGCGGGTTTTTTTTTTTTAGAACTGTAACTATATTCTTCTTTGAGATCATTCCTGTGGTCTGTGATTTATTTATGATTTACATAATAACTTTTTAGGGTCTTGATTAAATTATCAGAATATGTTGAAACTTTAATTTTATATATTTATTTGAAAATCCTACCCAGTTACTTAATTGTTTAATGATTGCAAAAGGTTATAGATTTTTGTTTAATCTTTGTTTTCTTCCCATTTTAATAGGAAATACAGGGAAAGACTATTTTATTCTATTCCAAGACTTAAGATCCCTACAGGAAATCAAGATAATATAAATTCTAGTTAACTCATCGATATACTTCCTAACTCATTTCGAGTGTCTACTGTACCTAACACAGTATAAACCGACTTAATTCGCAGTCTGGTAGAATTTGCGCATTATTTAAACCGTATGCATTTTTGGGTTTCTCTCTATAAAGAATTATACACACAGTATATATACAAATATTTAACTTATATAACAAACAAACAAAATTATATATGCGATAGATTTTTACGATTATTTTGCACTTTAAAGAGCACCGAATGCTTTTGCATGTACTCAAAAACAATGCGTCTTATATAGCTACAATTTAGATGGGGACAAAAAATAAGTCCCTTAAGTCACATATAATCCCAAGAAATCGGCGGTATATATATACAAAAAAGACATACCAATAAAAGAAAATTACTAGTAAAAGTGAACAGTGTACTCTTTATTATATTCTTTTACGATAAATTATATTTCTTATCAAATAATTTTGGCTATGTTTAGGCGTTAAGATAAAGATCTACCAGAATGTATCTGCACCAATTAATAATACTTGTCGTTCCGAAGAGATCCACCTTTTAGCTCAGATAAAGTACAAAGCTTGGTTTGTATTCTGACCAGATCTAGGTTTGGACACGTCCATGGCGGCATAGTTAATAAGCAGATCTGCAGAGGAGCTGCGCTGCCGGAGTCGCACAGATAATGGCAGGGCGGAATTACCCGACCGAGCATTGCTGAAGGAACGACTGCGTCCATGACGACGGCGCGGACGATGTGTGACAGCTCCGAAGCAGGAAACCTGGGCGTCACTGTCACTATCGCTGTGGCAAAGAGCCGACTGCTGGGTAAGCGACGAATCCAAGACTAAACTGGATTGTTGGGTGTCTGCTACGGGGGATGCTTCCACCAACCGCGCGCGCTTCCCGAAACTGTAACTGGAAGGATCGCGTGACAGCTCTGAGCCAAAGTTACTGGCATTGGTGGCACTGCCCATGCTGCCGAACTGACCCAGGCTGTGGTCATGGGGCAGATTGGTGCCGTAACTGAGAAAATCTGGATAGGGCAGATGCAATTCATTAGCCTGGAAGGCCTCCGGGGAAGAGAAGGTGTGACGCAGCCGCTGGACCCGACACCTTTGGCCGCCCTGGTGGACGACCAGCCAAGAGCGCTTCAGATAGGTGTGCTCTGTGCTGGGCGCTGGCTGCTGCTGTGATGAAGGTGTGGCTGCTGTAGTAGTGGTGGTGGCGGATGAATTGAGGGTGAGTGGGGCCGGCGAGGGCAGGCCTAAAGTGAGTGAGATATTGAGTGAATCATCTCGAAAGGCATCGGTGCAGTCGTCCTGCGCACTGTTGGACGGCGTAGGCTGGGCCCGGCCACTGGACGGGGATAGTTCACTCCCAGGGGAAAGCGGTAGCGGGCTCGTTGAAATCCCCAAGGATTTGCATATCGCCCCTGACCTGTTGCCGACGCCGATGCCAGCGCCCTTTGCTGCCGTCCCAGGCGCGCTTGCAGCGCCTGCAAATGGGATTCTTTGGGTGATTTAGCAAGGCAGGGGGAGTGGGGGGTGCTTCCAGCTTACCACAAATGGCGGTGGCCAACAGCATGCGATTGCTTAGTTCCTGGGCTGCCGTATCCTGTGAGGTATCCGTCGAGGCCACCGCATGGGTCATGGCTGCCGCCGAGGTACTTGGTCGGTCCAGGCTGCAGCTCCGATGCAGTTGCACTGTGGACTGCATAGTGCAGTTGCTGGGCATTCGAGTGCAATTCCTCTCCCTGCGCTCTCTCCTGGGCTGGTGACGACGCTGCCTTTGTTGTCGGGGTTCCCGCAGCTCCTGCTGCATGCCCACTTTGATGACCTCTTCGTAATCTGGGGGTGCCTCATAGCTGGGCGGCTCATCGGGCGTACGATCCTCGTCCTGGCGATCTAGGAGCTCGCTAATTGTCTGCAGGTGACTCTGCAGCTCACGTTGATGTCGGGCCCTCACGCCCATCCTGTATAGAATGACCATCCAACCCGATAAAACGGCAAAAATTCCCAGAGTGCTTATAATGAAAATGCCCGTGGCTGTTTTCAAATCCGGATATTGCTCCATTTTAGGGAAATAATAATTTGGCTTATGGGAGTACCAACGCCTGTCATGATGGAGGTGAGCCCAATCCTCCTCGCAGGTTTCCGGCTCATCACTATTATCTCCGCAATGATCAAAGCCATCACAGTGCAGCCTTATGGATATGCAGTGATTATTCCCGCAAAGAAATTCCGAACCTATATAGCAATCTGCAAATAAAATCAAAATCTATAAAAAAATTTCCCAATTTAAAATTTCCATTGATCTTACTCAAATAATTGAAGACACTATAGACAATGGCCAACTTCGAGGACATTCCAAAGACCCCACGCAATCGTATGTAATAACCTGTTAGGATGGGCACAATGTGACTCTCCTTGCTCATGGCATTGTTGGGCCAAAGTACACTCTCTATTTCCGGAGAGTCTGAAGTTGTCCCTTGTCTAATGGTCAAATCCGAACGAGCTGCCATCCCATAGAAATCATCTACACGCAACGAAATGTGAGTTTTCATCATCATATAATTGTTGCCCGGCTTGATAATCCAAATGCAGTCAAAGAGACGAGCATCTGTAGCATTCTCAATCATATTCATCATGGTAATGGCGCCTCCAGGTCCAGTGACCATGCCACCGCAATCTAAAAAGAAATGAATATTGGAAAAGGAATTCTTATTTAATTATTTCAAAACTAGCCACGACTATAGTTTCACTTAGAGACTGTGCCTCTTAAGAGAGCTTAAGGGCTTTGATAAAAATTATAAATTTTAGTAATTCCTAAAGCTCGTTATTAAATTATAAAGTAGATTGATTCATACATTATATTTCTGATGATATTAAAAAACCAGAGGGCTCGTAAGATAAGTTCTGATGCTGACAATCGAAGAATGTAAAAATACATAAATTTCATTTGATTTCTATAAATTCTAATATATATAAAAAGTTTTTCCTTATATCCTGCACTTAATGGGAATCCATATTTTGTTCGTATATATAACATCCAACCCCCCAAAGTAATCCAGATTATCTAAAATTCGAGAACACCCAAGGTGATATAACTAGTTTAAGAATTATCATTAGATTTATGATATTACGATTACTTTGCCATTGAGCCTTCCATATTTCTATTTTCGTTTTTAGTCCCATTTTCTCTCACTACTTTTGGCTTTAACTAACTAATCAAGAGCGTAAGCTGTTGGCATAATCATCTATTATGGACTATTCCGCCCACTCCTTCAACCCTTCATTCATTTCATTGATTGTCTTGAAAAAAGAGAAAACTAAAATCTAGACCAATCAAGGCGTAGGCATCGGCGGTCGCCTTTGGTCTCGTTTCCACTTCAATGGCATTGACATTGATAGTTTCTTTTTATATTCGCCCCCCCAACCTATAGACCCCTATCCATTGCGTCAAAATCAATACTAAATGATTGCTGGGCAAGACCCACAAGTGCGCTAATCTGCCAGAGCCACCCGCTGCATAACCCTCCACTTGTGCTATTACTCACCCGTATAGGGCACTAGTCGTTCGTCCTTTAATTGCTTGGCAGAAACAAAGCTCACTTCGGCACGGAAACCCACTCCGGTGGCAGCATTACCTCGAAACTGTAGCAGCAGAGATTTGCCACTGCTCACCGTGATGGGTGGCCGGAAATGCTCGCCTGTGTAGGAGTCCAGCATCTGGCCATTCGAATCGAAGATCTCCAGAGTCGAGGCCAAGCCCAGCTGGAAGTCGGTAAAGTCCAGGCGGACTTGACAGTTATCCGATTCGCAGGTTAAAATATGTTCGATCCCATAGTCGCGGGGATAGGGCATGGGAAAGTAAGGCGTCGATATAACCTGCAGCGTAGGGGAATTGCTGTTGCTGTTGCCTATGATGGTCTGTTTGGGTGAACCACTCACAATTTTCACATTTCCTGTTGGAGAGATAACAGATTCAACGATGTCTTTGTTTGGGATATTGAGGATTCTCACTTACGCTCGGAAAAGTATTGCAGGGAGAAGACGTGGCTATTTGTGGCTCGGTAGAAAAACTTGAGCTGCAGGGTCCTGGTCTTGCTGCGAAAGACCTTGCCATCTCCACAGAACTCCTGCCCGGAGATGGTACTGTCGTAAGGTGGTTCTGAGAACTGAATGTGTTCACAGGGGCAGAGGGAGGACTTGCCTCCTCCCGTATTCGTGCAGGTCTTGGAAAAGTTGGCATGGGTGAAGGTGACCCGTATCACACACTCTGCGCAGGTCACCAGCTCCAAATTGCATTGGTACCAGATGTCGGGCAAGACATTAGGCGTAGCAATTCCACCCGTGGGATCTGTGTTGAGACCCAAGGCAGCCCGCTGGCTACTGCCCGGTGGGGCAAATAGAGAGCTCTGAGGAAGAGTAACACTTTTAGATAAGAGAATCTTCTGGTGGGCTTAAACTTACCCGAAAAGCTGTGGTGCTGACATTGCGGGCATGGAGTTCGCCCCTCTCGCCCAGCTCTAGGAAATGCCGACGACCATTCCAGTGATTGCAGATATCCAGATCTCTATAGTTATTGGTGGGATAGGCCTGGCTGGACCATCTAGAACTGAGAGTCAGCACATAGGCCAGACAATAGACATAGCCCAGGGTCTGACTGAGCATGATGGAAAATTGTTTACGCTCTTCCTGAGATTCCTCGTCTTCTGATTGTTCCACTTCCTGGTCTAATCGTGCGTCTGATTCCTCGAAAATTCTCTAATTGCTTTGGATTTCCTCGGACATGTTCAACGTTCCGTTGCTGCCTTTCGACTGTAAGTGTCTTGGCCAGCAAATCTAATAAGCCTGGCCAAAGCAGAAGCCAAACAAGTTGGCCGCATAACATTTTAAGTGCACCCACACCAGCCAACCCCCTGGCCCCAGGGGTGGCGCAAGGGGTGAAAGACCTCACATATAGGACAAAACGAGAACACTGATTTATTTTCTTCGTATAAAAAATAATTTTTATTTGTTTTTATTAATTTAAATATGCCTTAGAGTTTTTGTTGTCTCTCAGAGACAAAGAGCACAGAACAAATTACAAGAGTATAAAAGGTTGGGAAAACATAATAAAAAGAGAGAATTACACATACACATATGAAGAAAAAGAAGAAGACGGCCCGGTGTGAGTGGGTGCCTTGTGGATTTCTGTGAGCCTACTAAGCCTAGAGATGTGATGCTGACTGGGATGGATCGGCCAGTCACTTGGCGGCGGAGAGCTTGTTGGACCAGGCCTTTTGGAGATTGGTGGCCAGGGTGTCCATGAACTCGAAGGTCTCCTGGTAATCACTGCGCTTCACGGCGCTCATGCTGCCCTTGATGCAAATGGCCAAATCCTTGGTCATGGCACCACTTTCGATGGTGTCAATGCAAACCTGCTCCAGGGTTTCGGCAAAGTTCTTCAGCTGTTCGTTATTGTCCAGCTTGGCGCGGTGGAGCAGACCACGGGTCCAGGCGAAGATCGAGGCAATGGGATTGGTGGAGGTCTCCTTGCCTTGCTGGTAGAAGCGGAAATGACGAGTCACGGTGCCGTGGGCAGCCTCAGCCTCCACAGTCTTGCCATCGGGGCAGAGCAGCACCGAGGTCATCAGACCCAGAGAGCCATAGCCCTGGGCTACGGAGTCAGACTGAACATCACCATCGTAGTTCTTGCAGGCCCAGACAAAGCCGCCCTCGGACTTCATGGCATAGGCCACCATATCGTCGATGAGACGGTGCTCATACCAGATTCCGGCTGCTTCGTATTCCTTCTTGTATTGCTTGTTGTACAGATCCTCGAAGATGTCCTTGAAGCGGCCATCGTATTTCTTGAGAATGGTGTTCTTGGTGCTCATGTACAAAGGCAGTTTGCGGTCCAGGGCGTACTTGAAGGAGGCATGGGCAAAGTCCACAATGGAGGCATCTGTGTTGAACATGCCCAGGGCCACGCCGGCTCCCTTGAAGTCATTGATGACCTCCTCGATGACTTGGCCATCGTTGCCCTTCCAGGTGAGGGTGAGTTTGCCGGGTCCGGGCACCACATAGTCGACGGCCTTGTACTGATCGGCATGGGCATGACGTCCAATCACAATGGGCTTCTGCCAGCCCGATACTAGACGGGGCACATTCTTGCAAATGATGGCCTCACGGAAGACTGTGCCACCCAGAATGTTACGGATGGTACCGTTGGGAGACTTCCACATCTTCTTCAGGTTGAATTCCTCGACACGCTTCTCGTCGGGAGTGATGGTGGCGCACTTAATGCCCACATTGTATTTCTTGATGGCCTCGGCGCAGTCAATGGTGACCTGGTCCTCAGTCTTGTCACGGTACTCAATACCCAAATCGTATGTGTGCAATTCAATGTCCAAGAAGGGCAGGATCAGCTTATCCTTGATCGACTGCCAGATGATGCGGGTCATTTCATCGCCCAGCACATCCACAACGGGTCCAGCACGAATCTTGTTAGCCATCTGTTATAAATAGCAGTAAATTAGTGGCTTGGAGATAATATAAAAAATTTTCGTAAGTTCTTTAAATGATGTGTGCGTTTATGTGTGTGTATGAAATTCACCTCAGAAACATTTGACTCATTAAACGCTTTTTCCATCTTGACTAATTTATGTGGCAGTGGCGCCTACCAGGGAATGAATTGAATAATTTCGGTATGACACAATATACAATGAAATGGATCCGAAAATAAGTAAAATCAAAATATGAACTTTGATCAAGCAAGACTTTTGGTGGACCTACCGCAGCACTGGAGGCGAACATGGCCCGGTTGACAATGTTATGGCGCCAACACAATGTGGTGGGCCTGGCAGTTTCTTTGATGGCGATGGCCACGGTTCGTGAGAGTGAAAACATTTTCCTTGGCAGCACTTGGATATTTTATTTTGATTTTTAAAATACTCTTAATTTTTTTTACACTGGGTGTCACTAACATTAAATAAATAATTATGTCAACTGACACTTAAAAAAAAAAGAAAGAACAAAACACTCGATGTAAATTATGCGAAAAAAACTCGTACAACGAAGCAAGTGCAATTGATAACTGTTAAGTACTGTTAGAATTTTGGATTGCGTTGCAGCTAGCAAGGTTTCTGTTCTAGCTGCTTTGGTTTCTTTCCTCTCCTCAATGTTGCGCAATCTAACATTTATTTTACAAGTATAATAAACATAATCATTCAACAAAAACAAAAGAAACACAATACTGATAAGCCGGAATTTTACTATTCCCTAGGACAGACACTGATTAAATTTTTAATGAAATAAAGTAAATATAAACACACACAAATAAAGAATAGAATTTTGCGTTGGAGTGCAATCGTTATCGCCGGCAGGGCCAGCGGACTTGTCAATCAGTTTTTTGTTGCGTGTGTGCTTTTGCTTTTTGTGCTGTTTTTCTTTTTTTATTGGTGGGAGGGTTGCCAGACTGTTCCGAATCAGGTCTGACTGGAAATCTAGCTGTTTTTTTTTCGACAGTCACGATCGATTTCAAAATAAAAAATAAATTCTTCCATATCAATAAAAATTATTTAGTTTTGTATTCCACAATCAATCTTTTATTTAGCTTTTTTAGCTACATTGATTCGCTCTCTGCAAAATTGTTTTACTCTCTCTTCGATTTGTGGCTTTGTGATTTCACTTTCTTATCAATTCATAGCACACACGTCCAAAGTATTATCAGCCCTGAGCTAGGAGTATTATGTTTGATGGCGCAATTTCGCATAAGTTCATGGTCAGATTTATTATTTAATAAGCAAAGCGTGCCAAAAGGAAGAAAGAAAATAAAAGTCTGGTCTCACAATTTCATAACAAAAAATGACATTTGACCACTTCGACTAACCAGTGTTGTGTAATGCTTATTTAAGCAACATTGAACTTTGAAAATTGCCAAGACAGGGCGCTTAAAATTCAAATGAATTTATGAGTTGAATAAAAATGTACACAATTATTATAAACTTGGATTAAAAAAAAGAGAAATATATATGCTTAAAAAAATGTAGCGAGCAGCCTTGACTTTATAAATTTTTGTTGCTGTTGCTTGCATGTGAAGATCAGCTTATGCTCACTTCTGTTAATTCCGAGGTGGCGTGATCAAAGAAATCACGCCATCAGTGGACAAGCCCACGGCCTTTCTATTATACGATGGGTGTGAAAAATAAGAACTCATTTTTGATTTGCCTCATTTTAAGAGTCTGTATTGTTGTCCCGGTAGCAGTTACTAAAAATTTTCAACTACGACTGATAAGATTCGCCTCATTATCAAAGAGATTGCTTACCGCAAAAACAACAACAAAAAAATCAATTACATTGCAGTGAAATCAAGATAAACTTGAGATTTGCTAGAAAAGTCTGTGCTGAATCGAAATGAATTTGAAAGTTAACCTTTGGACGATATTGAAAATTCAAGTCATTTAAAGGCAAACTTATCTTGCTCTTTCGCCCCTTCTCCCACCCCTTGACAAAAACACTCAACGAAACGTGTAAAGGCAAAATGACCAATGAAAATCTGGCAGACAGACCGGCTATGTTTTTGGGCACACACACATGCACCTGCACATACGTATATGTATATGCAAGTATGTCAGCTTGGAGAAAGTTCAACGCTCAGAAACAGACGAAAAGAAAGGGGGACAAAACGCAGGGAACGATCAAGAGGCCAAGGCAGCGGGTTATGCATAAAATTAAACACGCAAATTAATTTGTATAAACAGAAAACCAACACATCCTCACTTTCAGCACCAACACTTCTACACCCTGTTTAACCAAATGCTTGCTTATTTGCATTTATCGTCTAAATTTCAATTGACACTGCCTTCGCGTTTTTTATTCCGTGCAAAAGCAACACACACACAAATACACAAACATCTATTTAATTGCAAAAAATGTCTACAGTCATGATTACATGGCTGATTTTTTCTTTGGTATTTTTACGCCCTCCACCCAAACTCGAAAACAGATAAAATGGTGCCGGTTGGATTTAAAATTTTTCTATAAACGTGAAAGCAGATATGAAACAAATATGAATACACAATTAAGTATATATGCGTGTGTGTGTGCTTATGTATATGCGGGCTTGTCTAATTTTTTTGAATTTCACATACCTTTAGAATTTTTTTTTTTATTCAAATGCCGGTTAATACAAAAGACACACAAGAAATTCGGACTTTTACGGAGACACCAAAAAATCAAACCACTTCCAACGAAAGCTGCGATTAAAGTGAATTACTAAATTTCAAATGAACACATAGATAACAAGACGTAGATAAAAACAAGTTTGGTTCCACAGCTGAGAAACTATCGATGGTACTATCGAGGTATTGTCGCTATCGATGGTGCTGTGAAAAATTTTCCCATCACTGACTACAGAACAGTTGGGCTTCAAAAAATCTTTTCTGCTTTTCTTCAAATTCAAAAAATTCGTTTTTTTGATTTTTTCGGCGTTTTCTAGCGGTTTTTCCTTTCACTTATCCGGACCCTCCAAAATCTTAGAAAGTACACTCTATTCCCTTAAAAGAGCCCTCTATTCTCCTGAAGTAACCTCTATTCTCTTCGGTGTACCATCTATTCATTAAGAAGTAAACATGACCACATAGATATCAAGACTTAGATAAAAACAAGTTTGGTTCCACAGCTGTTACGCACTAATTTCATCTGCGTGGCAACTCTATGCGCTGTAGCTTTTATGCTAGTATTTCCATTTATGTAAGGTGGCATCGCCCTCTCTGCTTGGCTACACTAAAAGAACTAAAGAAGAAAGAGAATGCTCGTTTAAAATTTAAATTTAAGCTATAACTTGGAACTGTAATCCTATTTTGGCAAATGTTGCTGAAGGCTCCCGGCAAAACCGCTTCCATTAATGTAGCATTTGCGCACGGGTAAACAAAAAAGATGAAATGCTAGGCGTGTTTGGTGCTAGCACAACCAGTAGCCAGCCACGATCTATTACTATATGCAAACTACATCTCTTAGTTTTAAAGCTATCGTGAAGATAATTTGAATAAAATATTTTCAATTTTTTTTTTTTTATATTTAAGAAATTATTATTAATTTATCGGGCTTTCAAAAAAAAAAAAAAAAAAAAAAAAATCCAATAAAAAACTAAAAATATTTTCATTTTTAATTTTTTAGCTAATTTTTTTGTATCACTTTCATTGTCGTTTTGATAATTTAATTTAATTCAAGAACTTGATTTGGGTTTCCTTTAAAAATTTTTAATTTGCAAATAATTAAAAAAGAAGAGCCGAGAAGACTTTAGATGAAAGCAGAAGCCCGTTAGAGATCAGAGAAGACTTAAGAGAGCTTTCGATTTTAGTGTGACCAGCTTACCTTGACCACATAGGCGCCACTTTGAAAATTGTGAATTGTGTAATTTACTTAATTGCCCTCAATTTTTTCGGTTTTTATTTGATAGCCTAAGCTTTTGCGAATTTCTTATTGTCCACAATAAAAGAAAAATGTCAATCACTAAAAAGAAAGAAGAAAAAATATCCACAAAAGTGAAATCTAAATGTTATAAAAGCCAACTGAAAAAGCTTAATTTTATAGAGCAAATGAAAATATTAAAAAAAATTGCAAGTGCTACACTAAACTTTTATTTTCTGCTTTTTATTTCCGACAGTTTTTTTTTTTTTTTTTGTATGCTTTTCATTCTTTATAATGTTTTTTTATACTCTTTGATTAGTTTGAGGCTTTTTATTGTGGACATTCCTCGGCAGAAAGTATTTCAATATTAAGTGAAAAAGACTGATAAGCCAACACCTTGGAAAATGTTAAATATGCAAATTAAAAAAAAAAGAAGCCCGCCAAAACCGTTAAAGATTTAATTTATCTATTGGCCTGGGTTGCATAAGAAAATAATCTTGGCATGGACAGGCAAACATCAAAGCGGCGACATTTCCCTGAACAAACCGTCTCAAATCTTGCTTTTCGATTTTCTATGACCTCTTCTTCTTCTTCTAACTAATTGGTTGACATTTGTACGCAAAGTTCGACGCTTTCTTTTGGTCAAGAAAGAAAACCATAAATTAGATAATCGCATAAATAAAAAATGTTATATAATCTAATTATAACGAGGCTTAATCGACAAGCCAACAAATTCATTCATGCATTAAATAACACAATTTTTTTTGTTGTCGTACTTTTTATTTAAGGCTTAAACGAAATTAAAGTAAAATGCGCGCGTGCCGGCGAAACTTTTCACGCCGCCATTGACACGATCATCAAGCAACAAAAGCAACACGACGAAGACGAAGAAGAAGAAGCAGAAGCAGCCCTGCGACAATGCGAGTGCAAGAGGCAGCAAGTGTGTGTTGCTTTAATTAATCCAACAACAGTTACCGTTATTAATGTGATTGTTGTTGTTGGTGTTGCTGTCGTCAGTCGTCTGTCTTTTGCCATTTGCCATGTCAATGAACGTGAAATGTGCTCTGCTATGCTCTGCTTTGCGCTGGCTGCTCTGCTCTGCTCACACTAGGTTCGTCTCACTCTCGCTTCCACTCTTACCTTTGCAGGCGCCGCCACTTAAAATTGTTCACATGCCAAGCAAAAAAAAAAAAAAACCTAACCCTAAAATTAATGCACGCATTTTTTTTGTTGCGTTTTTGTTTTCTTGGTCGTATAGTTTATGGCCCTAATTGTTAAATTCAAACATGTTCATTTTTATTTAATTTTATTGTTATGTAAAAAACAGAAGCGACAGCCAAACTACTTTTAATTTCAGTTAACGAATCTACGAGACGCCAACAAAAAAAAAAGAAGAGAAGAAGAAGAAGCTGACCAAAAAGTAAAAGCAGCCGAAATCTGGCAATAGAAATATTAGCTAAAAATAGTTTTGCTTTTTTTGAAAGTCAACCCGAGCTGAGCCACAAAAAGACCAAATTTGCATAAGCTGCTGTGATGCGTTGCCCTACAACAACAATAACAATAACACTAAGGCACGTAAATTTATTGTGGTGCGTTTGATTTTTACTTTTTTTTCTTCTTTTGGAAACAAACTTTGCCATTTCTTCCTCTTTCTTTCTGTAATTTTGTACTCTTTAGATGCTGTGCATGTCGCCCAAGACTCTCTTTGAAATTTGGTATGTTTTTTTTTTTTTGTTTTTTATGTTTAAGCCAAGTCTTATGCGAGTGCAATAACAAATTACTTCCTGCCCTGCAGCGGGAGCCACAATTCTTTGCAGAGCACAACAAATATTACTATTAATTATATTGAATGGAGAAAGTCAATTTCGTCAAGAAGAAGAAGAAGAAAAAACTTGGCTGTCTCGATGCTGCTTCTGTCAGCAGCGGCTTTGTGTCTGCTCCAAAAGACGCCAGCAGCGGCTTCTCATTTAGTCAGTTCAGGCAGCTTCTCATTTGGGAAAGGCGGGAAAATAATTATTTAAACTATTTGTAGTCTTATTGAATTGAAATATAATTGAATTTATTTTTATTATTTTCGAAATTCCTCATGAGAACAATAAAATCTTTTGGGAAAGAATGTTTCGATCGGCTCTGCCGGGCAATTTTCTTTTTTTTTCCCCAGTTAAAATCGGAGTTTATGACTTGGTTAAATGTAAATTCGGAATGGTCAACCAATTTGTCTTTGAATGAAAATGAAATTTATTTATTTATTTTTCTTATGGTTTATTTATCAAAATGCTTGTGGCCCACACAATTGAGAGCGGTTGCTGTGGTTGTTGTTGTTGTTTATTTTAATGATGTTTATGCCCGCGTTCACTCTCGTGTGATATGATAATGTTTACAGTTATGTTTGGGAAGGCCTTAATGCCTATGCAAATTTATGCTAAGAGGATTGTTCGAGAGCTCAGCTTGACCAGATTAAGTTACTGTTTTTCTTTTCTGTCTCACTGTCTCTCTCTCTATGTTGGTTTGGCTACCAGGCGTGGCCAGCTTGGCCGGGCTTTTGTCAGCGTTGTTGTCAGTCAATTGATTGGTTTTTAATTTGTTTGCATTGTTCAGCCAGGCAGTGAAGAGGTGGATCGGTCTAAACTTAGATCAGCAGAGAGCCGGGCCAAGCCGGGCCGGGCCGGGCTGGCCCGGTAGACAGTGAAAGGCTTCGGCTGGCATTTCCTTTTGCCAATAACTGGCTCACTTGGCTGTCGGAGTGGCTTTCCAAAATCGTTTCAGCTAAAATAGACAAAGCTCGGAGCTTGCATGCAAAAACGAAAGCCAAACCATTCAGAAGAAAATACTAATGAAGTCCATTGGCAGCTGGCAACGAGCCACCATTTGGCCAACAAATGGCAACCATCACACTTTGCATACTAAATTCATACTGGGTCAATGTTTCCCGGCCTAAACACACACACACACACACAGACACACACATGCACACAGTAGCAAATTCCTAAATTCAAGACCTCATGTGAAAATCATTAAGGCGCTAATATAAAATTGTTAAAATGCTCTTGGCCACAATGAAATAAGTTGAATTCAAATTTATTGCTTGGCTTTCACAAGCTACAGGGAAAGAGTAAGAAGCAGAGTGATGAGGGGAATTTTGGCTGGGGGGGACGGCTTCCACCTGACAACAAGAGGTACGCCTGAATTTGGTGGCCATTGTTGTGTCAACTTAATATGGCCAATAGCCAAATATTAATTCATTTCTGGTTATATGCAAATTCTGCATGAATTTTGCTTTTCTTTATTTTTTGGGATGCTCCTGACCAGCCCTTTTTGTACTTAACCGAGAGCCAGAGACCCAAAACCTTTGGCTGTGCATGCGGAAATGTGTAGAAAAAATGAAAAGGGTTTCCATTCCGGCAGTCTTCGGCTTCTTCTTCTTTTTTTTTTTTTTTTTGATTATCAAAGTCAAAGCCGGTCGCGAATTCAAATGGGAAGCAGATAAAATCAAACTGGGCAAACCTAAAAGTTGTATACTCTTTTAAGCTCTCTTTTTCTGGTATATCTTATTGATTCTGCACTGATTCAAACGGAAAAAAACACAAATTTAACAATTGTTCATTTTAATTGCTCCTGCAATGCAAATATATCGATATTTCCAATCGATACTTAAGACAAACGATAACAATCAATTTTGCTTATGAGTACTCATTGCTTTGGTATCGAAACGGCTGCTTTGCATTTCATGTGTGACACTAACAATTTTAATATATTTATTTATTTAATAATATTCCAAACACTTAAAATATTTTTGTGAAACACTGCAATCGCCTAGAATTTCTTCTGGGAGTCTTGAGATACTCCAGAAGTTGAATTTCTTGCATAAAAATGACTGAGATTATTTGAAAGATTTTGAGCACCTTTTGTTAGGAATTTTTACAAGAATTTTTTAATTATTTTGATACTTTTTTTATTCACTTTTTTCACATCCGATTCCCATTAAATTTCTACAATGAAACCAAATGTGTTTTGCTTGTTTCCTCTAAATGTTTGCGAATTCTGTTTTTTGTCGAGCCCAAAATATAAAAAAAAAATTGTAAAGAAAGAAAAAAAAAATTAATTAAAAAAAATTACATGTTTGTTTTTTGTTTCTTTTTGTTTGGGTGAAGTGTGAAATTTGGAGTGTTCAAATCCGTGGGATGATTTGTGAGAATCAATAGAGAAAAGAAATTTAATTAAAGTTTGATTGCAAACAAATAGCTGGACAATATTGGCAGCCGGAGAGGAGGCTGCTTGAATGCTGGCAAAATGCTGACAATGGTAATGCTTTCTGGTCATTTCATTTGGCCAAAATGCTTCCGCCTTAATTGTTTTTGTCGTTTGGCTTGAAAGTAAAATTTCCAATTGAATGTTATAGCTGCTTTTGTTGTTGTTGTATTTGTTGTATGCTTACATGTTTTACACGCTTTTCGGTTTTATTATTATTTTTGCAATACTCATCACGGCCAGGAGAAATGGCAGCACTTTCTTCGACACTGTAGAGCCAAGACGCTTACACAGCATAAAATTGTGCCAAAGAAAGGAAGGCTTAAATGGTTGGGGGAAAGGGCCAACAGTGTCCGGCGGGGGCAGTGACAATAGTAGGTCTCGTGTTTTTCTTCTAACCTGGCTCGGTCTGGCCGGGTCTGGCTAATTTTTGACTTCTCATCGTTCAGCGCGGAGGTCAATGGAGAGCAGCCTCACTCAGATATTTTTTTAATGCAAAAAATAAAAAAGGTTGGCTTAAAAATTGATAATCATTTCTAGAAAAAAAAGTAATATTTTTCAAGCTGTTTCCATGAAGGCAACTTTTGCCAGTGCCGGCAGCGGCCCTCTCAATGCTGAAAGGCCTAAAAATAGGCAAGCAAATGGCCAGGAGAGAGAGGGCGCAGACCCACCAATAATGATGTGCTAATGATGCCTTCTACGTGTTGTGCTGCCTTGGCCGGCAATTAATCTTCCAAAGTTGTTTTGCTTGTTGCCCGTTGCCAACTTCAATTCAATTTTGATTTTTTCTCGCATGCAGATGCGTGTGTGTTGCCAGTAGCATCACTTTATCCATGTATGTATGTGTGTTTGTTTGTAATAATTGAAAGCGAAATTATTTGTAATTGAATGTTTTAGACACTTTCACTTATTAAATTTAACTATTACCAAAAGGTGGAACGTTTTGGATCTCGAAATGACAGATTTGTCCGATGTGATGAATATTTGTTTTTTCTTTCTTTTTTAATCCATTAATTTGTCCATGTACTGCGGAAGCTTCAAGGTGGGAAGTTCAAACATATTTCTCCTTTTATTGAAACGTGAAATTTTTTGTTCAATTTATTTTTTTTTGCATTATTTTTTTAAGCCAAGCTTGGCCCTTGTAAACTGAGTACTTCAAACTGAGTACTTTCTACTGAGTACAAATTATTTAAAACTAAGTACTTTGCACGGGTTACCAACACTAAATAATTTGAAACTGAGTACTTAGCATTGATAACTTTATTTGAATGATCGATATGCAAATATTTCGATATCACGGCAAAGTCAAATGCCTTGTTTGAACCTAAAATTATATAAACAACTTTCTCTTGCATAACTAATCCCATTTATAATTTACCATTTTAGAATACACAAAACATTTTATCACATAAAAAGTTCTTTTCTTTTGCCAATACCAATTTTATTTATGAGAAAGTTCGATTATATATTTCATGTTGACCATAAAAAATCACAAAATAGAAATGCCAATATTCGCATATTATTTAAAATTTATTATAAAAATATCACAATAGAGATGACCAAAAATTGATCTTTAAATATTTTCATATTAACTTCTGTTTATTTTTAAAAAAAGTTTTCAACTTTTACTTCACATTATAATTTAGATTTTTTGCTAATTTGGTGAAAAAAAATAATAATAAATTTATGGCTTTCATTCATATCTTTTTAGTGACGGTAATCTGCTATAGTTCTGTCAAAAAATGGCAAGCAACAATATAAATGACTTGAATTTGATTACATAAACGGTTATATTTGTTTCTTTTTTTTTTTTGTTAATCTATTTAAATAATCAATTACGTATATGCAATTTTGTATGCCAATTTGCTTGAAACCAAATTTTGTTCAGGTTTTTTCTTTGTGGCCTGTTTGACAGTTTTCACTTTTTATTAATGAAGCCCTCATACACACATGTCAACAGGTGTAAAAATACAAATGATAGTGAAACCAGAAACATGCACACAAAAGACAGAAAAAAAAAACTGAAACATTTAAAGTTTTGCTATAATTTGACTCTTGGCATTTTTTGGCATTTAATGATGCGCGCTGCTTACATTCACCAGAGCACACAAAAAAAAAAAAAAAAAAAAACGCCTACCGGCCCCCCTTCCAATGGCCCACAGAAACTATCAAAAAGATCGACCAACTCCTCCACCTGCTGCTCCGTCGCCGCTGCTTTACCTGACCACATCTTCACCTCTTGCTGAGCTTTTAAATGCCCTTTCATGCGTTGTTCTGCTTCATTTTGCTTTACATTTTTTCTTTAATGACACGCACACACACAAAGAAGAAGAAAAAACGAGAGATCTATTTCTTTATGTCTCCGTGTGTCTGTGTGTATGTGTGTGTGCGTGTAAAGCTCAAACATTTTTGCTTTCGTTTATGAACTTTCACGTGTGGAGTTTTTCTTGCTTCTTTCTTTCTTTCTTGGTTTGGTTGTAACAAACATTACATGGAAAAAGAGCGGAAATGGAAGTCACTGCGGTCAGCAGCAACAACAACGTTGGCTATGTAGAAAAAGATTTTGTGGGCTTAAACGTTTTGAATTACCTAATTTCGGTTACGAAACAAATCAATTAATGCGTGTAACTTTTCAACTTACATTTCTTTCACTCCCAAAGGCCCAGCGACAATTATTTAATATGCTCGCTTTGCTCTATAGAAGACGAAGAAGAAGAAGAAGCAGTTCGAAACAGTTAGACAGCACAGCGGCAGAACCCAGTCTGAGCGCATACATGATAAAGAGAGAGCGGGATGGAAAGAGAGAGAGAGAGATTGCATCGTTCTTTGGTGAAGCTCAAAGCTCAAGTGAAGTGGAAATGCCAATGCAGTCTTTTTGTAATAAAAGAAAAAAATAGTTTTACTTGCCTAGGCAATTCAATTAATTTATGGTTACTGCAACCGCAACAACAACAACATCAACGACAACTAAGAAGTATGCGCATTTTTATTGTGCAATTTCTTTAGTTTCCTTTATTCTGGCAAAAGAGCATACAAATTTTCTTAGGCTTTTTGCAAAAATTAAAAGGAATTTTTTTTTCTCTGAAATTTTTGTTGGAGATGCTTTTACATAGAAACCGAAAAGAGTAAGCAAAATTCGACTTGTCACCATTTTCTTCCAGAAGGAATTTATTTAATACGAGCTGAACCAAATAAAGTAATAAAAAAAATATTTCTAATTTCTTTTTAGGATCAATTGAATTTTATGAGAAAATTGAGAAAATGTTTTTATTTTTATTTCAATCTGCAATCCAATTTTGCAAGGAAGAAAGTGATAACAATAAAATTTATAATTTTAAAACTTTTCCTCAAAATTGTAAGCCTTTGTCAGAGCTCTGCTTCTTCTTCTTCTTATTTCCCTTGCTTGGTTAAGCAAAGCAAATACACACAGGCAAACAGGGAACTGACCAGCTGGTGCGAAAGAGAGGGAGCCGAAGAGGCTGGAGAGTCTAGGCAGAAACTGCTACTTACGACTCTTGCCCATAATATGTAATTTCAAATGATTTGCATACAAAACACTTTTGAACCAAGCCAAAGGAAAGAGGCAGAAGCCGCGGCCGAAGTCGCCGTGGAACCGCAGAGCTGCGGCTGTTGGCTCTGAAATTCTGTTAAGCTTTGAGTTGGTAGCCTGAGCTGGCCTAAGAATTGGCATGGACAAACAAACACGTTAAATACTTCCGCGTTTCTGGGCAGAATGCGCTCTGCCTTGGCCTCAGTTTCAATTTCAGCTCAGCTCAGCCTCCTCTTCCTGGGGTGGCGCGGTTTGAGGCGCGGTCTTTTTATTTTTTTTTCGCCGCTCTAAATTTTCATAAGCTCAAAATATTAATATTTGTCACGAACCGTAGAAATCCAAGTAGAAGAAGAAGAAGAAGAAGAAGATGATGATGGTGATGCCGTTGGTTCTTGTGTCAGGCGTGCTTATATGGTTTATGATTTTCCATTTGGATTTCCTGGAGTGTGGCGGACTCTCTTATTTTTTTTTATTTTCTACGAAAAGAATGAGGCCAGAAAGTAATGGAAACTGCCGCCGTTTGTGTCAGGCCGCTGGTCTTGCAGATTCTGCAAAATAAATTGAGCAGCCAAAAAATTAAAATAACCAGTTTAAAAGCTTCCTCCCAAAAATATACACACACACACACACACACTCTGAGCAGCAGAAACCAAAGCCCGATAAAGTCGATGACCCAGCAACTTCAAAAAAAAAAGGGTTTCAGCACGATCAGAAATTGGCAAAAGGGAGTTGCCCAATGTATCGTATCATCAGCAAGGTCAGCAGAGAAAAAGAGAGGGAAAATCTGAAGAAGAGGAAGAACTAACCGGCCGGCAAAACCAAAATGCAAGAAACTCGGCGAAAGTTTTGGGTTCTTTTGCCTTCGATTCTTTTTTTTTTTATTTTTTGGGTCGAAAAATACCGAAAAATAAAATAAAATAAACCAGAGACCATTTAGATTTTTCAACAAGATATTGGGTCGGTCGGAGCCTTTCCTTTGAGGCCATATGAAAAATGCAATAAACCAAAGTTGTTCTTGTCTTTGGCAAAAAAAAAAAGAGCAAGAGAAGGGTTTATGACCAAATTTTATGGTTGACCAAATTAAAATACTCGGTCTGCAGAAGATTGACTTTAGTCTTGAGAACGAGCCAACAGATTATAGGAATAGACTTTAATTTCTCGGAATAACTCAAATTGGAATAAGGAAATGAATTACTTTTTAAGAGTTATCAAAAGATATATGATTTTATGGTCTACCTAATAGGTTTTGGTTATATCTTGATATGGAATCTTCATTACAGAACTTCAGGCTTGGCAAATGAATGAAAAATCTTAAGGGTCTTATAAAGAATTATAGATTTGTATATCGTGAGAGCTTTGACTAAGCTTCTTCTGTCAAGGAACAAGTTCTTATTAGTTCTTTGTTCAGATATAATATTGAGTGGTTTCACATAATGAATCAGGAAATAGTCAATCCAGAATCAAATTCAAATGAAGAATTTACAGATTCCGAGATTCTTATGATCTATACAAATATATCATTGCATATTAATTAGGATCCAATATGTATAATAATTTTGTTGAAATTTCTGAAAAGAATTTGAAGATTCTGTGAATTGACGTGATAATATAGGATATAATTGATGGGATCCAAAATGTATAATAATTTTTTTGAAATTTCAGGATATATTTATTGAGGGTACAAATTAATTCAGTTCGTTTTTAAAGGATGGTTTCCCATATTATTGGTGGGTGGTTTTGAAAGCCATAATCAATTTTATTGGAAAGGTCCGACATATCTATTCGATGAGATTGCAGGCTTATAATTATTTTCAAGGAATCTGAAATGAAAAGGAAGAATTTTTTCTTTGATAAAATATTTTTACGGATGGATCCTGAGAATCTGAAAAGCCTGTGGAATATTTAAGAACTCGAATATTTTCAAGGATAAATCTGAAAAGCCTGAGAAATATTTACGAACTCGAATATTTTCAAGGATAAATTTCGTTTTCGAAAGTTTTTGAATTTCTTCCTTATTATTTTTGGCATTGCGAAACTTTCCGCTTACCTGGCAAAGAAAATGATCTTTAGAAAGACCAACAACAACAACTTCTGTGGCAGCAAGTAACAGTTACAACAACAATAACAACGGGGAGCTGCCACACACAACAGAAACGTATTTTGTGTATTTTTTTTTTTGATTTTGATTTTTTTGTATGTAACGAAAAATTCCAATTCCAAAAGCAAATCCATTTGGTTCCGACTTTCATTTCACACACACACACACATACACACACACGTGAAGACAAAAAAAAAGTGAGCCATACGGCCCGTCCCGTTCCGTTCGGTTTTTGGTTTTCATCTCCCCACTGCGCCAGCGAAAGACCGCAAACAGTTTGAAGACAATTGTATAAATGAAAGTTTAAGATCTCTTCAACTACAACTACCGTGGCCCGGTGGCATGGTGGCAATAACAACAACAACAACAATAACAGTGCTCCACGGGACTTGCCACTTGCATATGTGTTTGTAGGGCAGGGCAGGCGTGTGCGCTCTTTGTTATGTGTGTGTGTCTGTGTGTGATATGAGCTAACTGTGCTTTGGTAACGGCATTCAGCGACAGGTACACTCACACACACACATACACACACACACACACACACACACACATATATATATAGTAGACTCAGAAGCTGCCGCCGTCGATCACAATGGTGGAAAAAATGGAGAGACGCTGGAGACGTTCAGACTGCCACTGAGATTCGACCCGGCACGTGTTGTTGGCCACCGCCTCAAAAAATACAAGAAGAAGAAGAAGAAAAGACGAAAAAGAAGAAGAAAAAAGCATTTTCAATTGTTCGATTGGCTTGGTTCGGCTGACTTTTCTCCTCGCCCAAAACGAGTGACTACGATTTCGATTTACTTTTGCTTTTCATTGTCTATAAGCTATTGATTCCTCTCTTCCTCCACCTCCTCCTGCTCGGCTCCCTTAAGCTTTTCTTTTATGCGCTCGATGCACTTGTTTCTCTTGTTGTTGTTGTTGTTGTTGAAGTTGTTTGTAAAGCTTTAATAGCAATTTTCTGGCTACTTTTTTCTCTTTTCTCCATTGTCGGCATATTTTTTTTTTTTTTTTTTTTTGGTTATCGATTAGTTTTTTCTTTTTTTGTTTTAAGTTATGTTTGGTGGATTTCATTGCCCTCGTGAAAGAGATGAAAAGAACTTGTGAAAATCATTCATCCTCACTTGAACACAATCAGCGTCAATTATGCGATTTCAATTGATTTACTCCTTTTTTTTTTTTGGTCTGTAGGACAATCAACTCATCCGCCTTCCGGTGCTTGAAATAAATCTTCAACTTGAAGACTTAAGAGTTTCGAAGAGTTTGAACTTTTGATATTCTCCCCGCAAAAATTCACCAAAATCGAAGCAATTTTTTTGATCTTTTTTTTAGGCCAGTATTCTCATAAATAAAAAAATAAAAAGATTTGAAGTGATCAACCAACTACTTGGAAATTGCCTGACTTGCTTTATTGTGTGCTCGAAAATTTTCGGGTAGCTCGAGAAGTTCAGAGATGTCTAAGACTTCCTATCTGTCGGTTAAATAAACTGAATGTAATGTCTTCATATTTACGGCTGGAATGGAATGCCTTATTCTATGGTTTTATTTGTCGAATAAATTAAAGTTGGTCCTAGAAATATCTTCAACATCTATTGACCGATCTCATTTACATTGGGCAACTGGTCTACTTCTATAGAGTCGAATAAGTATACCAAGTTTCACCTAGATCGAATTACTATATCATATAGTACCAGAGCAGAATCCAATTGGTCTTAGGAATATCTTGAATATTTACTATTAAATCTTGAAGAAATTTTATTTTCCAAGTAATAAAGAACTATTGGAAAGTTCAAATGAAAAATTTTTTAAAATATTTACAATATCTTCAAAGAGCTGAACCCATGGATGTAAGTCTAACAAGGGGTTCTTAGCCTCCCCTTTACAAATAATTATGTAAATAAAAAATAATATAACAAAAAAAATTTAAAATGATCACTTGTATGTTTTGGAACTTTTCGTATCAACCTCTGCCTTGGTAGTCATTGAATGAAAAAGATTAAGAAACTCTCAGACTATTTTGCGGCAATCTCAGATTTGTTTGTCCACCGCACTCTGGGCTCGAAAATGAACATAAATGCGAAAATTACACCCCGAGCAACCAATTTAAAACCATTAAATTATAATTTTCAATTTTAAAAAGAGACTTACAAATGTGCCCCCCCAAAGCAAACAGAGCTGAGCAGAGCAGAGCAGACGACGACCACGACGACTCCAAAAAGCATTATTCAATTAGAGGAACGCATTGTTTATTTTGGTTTAATATTTTCTTCTTCTTCTTCTTTCTTTGAGTTTTGCAAAATACTAAAATAAAAAGAGGAAGATGATGATGAGGAGGAGGAGGAGGAGCAGGGCTGGGAAAGACTAAAATCTGGACCTGGGCGTAAACGCAATTGCAGTACTCGGGCCTCGGGCACTGTAGAAATTTAAAAGCTCTTGTGTGTGTGAGTGTGTGTGTGTGTGTGCAAATTAACCGTTTTTCACAGCGCGGCTTCCGCTCGAATCAACGAAAAGTGAAAAACGTGAAACAAGTGAAAGAGCTGGGGCCGGCAAAGAGGGAGCGGCGGGTCGGGCCGGTAGGACAATTCTGTTTAGTAATGTTTGAATGGGCAGGCGTAGGTGTGCGGACACGACCACATTGCGCTGTTTTGAGTATCGCTGACTGCATCTGCCTTAATCTCTGTTTGGCAATCACTCATGAAGAGACCAGTTGACGGAGGGGGAAGGGAGGGTACACAAGTCGTTGTCTTTGTCAGTGTGGCTGTCCCCGACTGACACTCATAATTAAAGAAACAAATAAAGCACACACACATACATATGCGCACTCCCCACAATGCACTGCAGTCGGCAGAGATGCGCAGCCAGCGCATTTACATAGGCCAAAGAAGCAGCAAAAAAAAAAAACAAAAAAAATAAAAACTGCGCGCTCGCGCACTTGTCGTGTCGACGTCGGCTTAGCCGCCGACAGCGCAGTCGGCGCAGCGCGCAAAGCTCGCAAGCTTGCCTTGACTTTGACTTTGCCCGAGCTTAGTCTCGTAACCACACGACTGCTGAGCTGCTGCGCCGGCGACGCTGCCGAACGGTGTAACTTCTTCGTTGGCTCGGTCGTTTGATCGTTTGGTTACAATTTTTTTTCTTTTGCTTCTTTCTTTTTGTTGTTGTTGTTGGAGTATTTTTTTTTTTTTTTTTTTGTATTGCGAGTCTCGTCTCTGCGGCAATGTTGGAGCTGTCTTAGTTCTTAAGTCCGTCTTGAGACTGCTCCTCTTCAGTTCGTTGCTGACCATCGTTACGTGCGGACGTGCCAAGCGCTTCAGCTTTCGCTTCCAGCGTGTTCATTGTGTTTTTCGGTGGCCAAAAGTGTTTCAAATAAAAAAAAAAATAAAATAAATATTTTTCAAAATATTCATTTGAAAAATTACAAAAATTTTTGCCAGACACACAAAAGTTATTAATTTATTTAAGATCAACGGTAAAAGCCAAAACGATATTAAAAATTAAAACGCGTGTGTTTTTCCAAAATAAGAAAAAAAAACTGAAAATTTTTCAAAAAAAAAAAAAACATTTCTTTTTATTGTTGTTGTGTTTATTAGTCCGAGAAAGTTGTTGTTGTTTTTTCTGATCCTTTCTAGATAATTAAGCTCTTAAGGTTTTTTTCTCTCTATTTTCCTGGGGGGAGCCCAAAGAGGGGGCCAAGTGTAATGTTCTAAGCATGAGAGGGCCTATCTGACTTGGCAAATCGCAAACGGCGGCCAAAACGACAAAAAAAATCCCCAAGGCTGCAAATGCAACAATTCGAGACTTTGTGTTTTTTTTTTTGTTTTTTTCTTTCATTTTTGTCTTTCTTCCAGGTTTACTCCTTTTTAGCCCGCTTTTTACAGCTTGGCTTGTGTGTCTTTTTGCCAAAAGAATTTCTAACTTGCTTGTCGCTTCTTTTTTTTTTGGCCAACCGCAGCAGTCAAGTCTTCAATGGTTTGTTTGGTTTTTTCGGTTCTTAGCGACTTTGACTAAGGCGCGGCCAGCGGCCAGACTATAATTTCCGTCTTTGCAAACACACACACACACACATATACAAACAAACACCAAGGCACACGCTCTGTGAAAATAAACAAACAACGACAAAAACCAAAAAAAAAAAAAAATAAAAAAATAAACACAGAGAGACCAACTGTGCCACAACTGAAGACTCTCCTGATCTTGCCCACAAAGTAAAATAAGAAAAAGAAAAAAAAAATACACACAGAAGAGTCTGAAAAGTCCAAGTTGGTGTGGTGGTGACTTTGGCTTCTCTAATTCAAAAGTCGGTGTCTCTGGCTAGTTTGAGAAATGCAGATGGCCAGTGGTAGCCTGGCTGGCTAAACTGGGTAGCTCTCGGGCCACATGTGCCGTGGCCACAAGATGGCCCAGCCTGGCCAACACAGCATCCACAGTTTTTCACAGTTTCAAAAGTAGCAGCTTCTGCTTCTTCTTCTTCTTCTTCTTCTGGTCTTTGTTGGCGGCTCTCCAAAAACGCTCTCTTTGCTAAATGTTTGAGTGCATGTGCATGTGCATGTGCATGTGTGTGTGTGTATATGTGTTTCGCCATATTGGGTGCATAACGGTGCAAAAATCGCGCTGCACACACTCACACACACATGCACACACCGCCGCCGCCTTTGCCATCACTTGAATGGTTCAGCTTCTTTGCCACCGTCACTCGGTTTATCAAAGTGCTTTCTTCGTTCTTCTGTTTGTGGCAGCCTTTTGGTTTATTCTTTCTTCTTTTTCCTTATATATATTTTTTTTATTTTTATTTGTTTGTGTCATTTTTTTTCTGCCACTACTTTGCTGCCAAGTTTTATGTCGATGGTTTGTTGCATTGATGACGACGTCGTCGACAACGACAGCGATGATGATGAAGAAGACGACAATCGATGTCGTTGTGGCTGCACTCACACACATACACACATTCACACGCACACTTGCTCTCGACCCAGAGACCAAAACCAAAAGAATAAACCGCAAAATAACAAAAAGACTGAAAAAAAAACAGAAAAAAAACATTCTGTGGCCAAAGTTGCTGCCACCCCTGGCAAGGAACACACCCCACATATGCCCCCAACAGTCGTCTCAACATTTTCCTTTGCGGTTGCCAAGCTGATATGTTTTTTTTGTGTTTGCAACACTTTTTCATTTGAAGCAAGACCGATCGTGGCCGAGGATCACACACTTCAAGGTGCTGCAAAGTCAGTAAGGAAGGCCAAGCAGAGGAAGAAAGAGAGAGGCAAAATCAATTTCACTTTGATCATTTGATGGGCTCTTCATGTTTTAGCCCACTTCTTCTTGTTCTGCTTTTCTCAATCAACTTATCAGTTGATCTCTTCTTGATCTTTCGAATGGCTAAGGATTTCGCGAAGTTCTTTTTATCACCTTGATAAATTTTAGATCTGTTGATCTTTTCGTTTAGAAAAACCTGATCAATTTTATTCGAATTCAAGAATATATATATAATTCCAGGAAGAGTCCTGAGAGTCCTAAGAATAATTTTCATTAGGCTGCTAAGCCCAGTAAACTCCCTATAGATCTAGCTTTAAAAACCTGATCAAAGATCTTCGTTAATATTTCTGAATTTTAGATTCTCCCAACTTTTAATAGAGTCGACAAATTTCGATTGATTATATCATTTGGTTTTCACTGACTGATTAGATCAGTGCTTCGATCTGGCCAATAATTTTGTTTCTATAAATTTTCTCTCCCCTCCTCAGGCTAATCCAATCTGTTTCCTCATTGATTTGGCATTTTTGGGATTTTCTCATCCTGGTGAGTGGGTCACTGGTTGCCCTCTGCCTAAAAATAAATAAAATGAGTGGTCTATAAAGTTCAAGTTATGGCCCGAGGTCACACCTCTCACCTCCCTCTCTCATTTCATCAATTGTTTTTGCACTTCCTGTGAGCTTGTTTGATTGAAAATTCACCACACATTTTCAAAAAAAAAAGAAAGGAATATTCTCAACTTTGCGGTTATTATTATTATTTTTAACAATTGTTGTTGTAGTTGTTGTTGTTGTTAGTTCAGAGAGCAACGCCCACACGTCTTGCGGTTTTTACTGCTCTTTGACCGCCTGCAAAATGCAAATAATCATAATCATATATTTTTTTCTTTTTTGGTCTTCCCAGACACACATAGAACCCCTGGAAGAAGAAGTAGAATATGAAAAAAGTAGAAGAAGAAGAGCAGAAAGAATGAGAGAGAGAGAAAGAAATAAACCGCTAAGGTTTCTGCCCAGCAGCCAAGTGACTTTTGTGGCATAATTTATGACTAGATCAGAAGCGTCGAATCATAAAAACAGAACTCTAAAAAATAAGAAGAAGAAGACAAAAAAAAAAGAGCAGCACTCTACTAAATTAGCATAAAATGCAGTTTTAATGAACTGTCGCCCCATTGAAAACTCGGTCAGCCAGATTGACGTTATCGTCATATAAAAATTTGGTTATCTCTTCTTCTTCTTCTTCTTCTCATTTTTGTTTCCCACATTTCCTGCTGCCTCGCCTAGAAATTAATTTGAAATTGATCTCTTTTTGGCTTTCAAAAATTTGATTGAGTTATAAAAGAAAAAATAAAATTATTTACTAACGGTAAAACTCGCATTGCAATAAAAGCCGAAAGAAAGAAAACTTCCAAAAAACTTCACCCAAATTCCAACAGCGAAGAAGAACAAAAAAAAAAAAAAAAACAAAAACCTAAAGGTCGTCACAGCAAGTGAAAATAGCAAAAGAAACCAAGCTTAGAAAAAAAATATTAATACCAAAAAAAAATAAGCTCAGCGGGTGAGTGTTAATTTCAGCGCCAAGTTCGTTTCCTAAGTCTTTCGTTTTTGAGAGTCATTTAAAGTGGAGCGGCAAAATGCGAATGACCGTGTGAGCTCAAGTCATCGTAATTTTTTTTTTTTTCATTTATTTATTTTTTTTTTGGGGTGACCAAGAAGTAGAACAACAACAACTTTAAAGCGAAGACGAAGAAAATTAATAGAAAACTGCAAAAAGTTGGAAAGAAAAAATAATTTTTAAAACTTTTTGTTATTTTTGTTTTTATGACAAAACAACAACAATAAAAGCAATCATAAAAACTAAAAAAATAAAAAAAAATTTTACAGATTAAAACAAAAAGAAAGGAAAAGCATAAATCAAAAAAATATAATAAAAAAATACACTTAAAAAAAAACACCAACAAGAAAAATTCGTAAAATAAAATCTCGAAAATAAAAAAATCTCAATTTGGTTCAGAATTTTTGAGGCTGTAGAAAAGCCTTCCCAACTGCGTCAGCCATGGCAGAGCCAATGACGCCAACGATAATGGAAAACATAACAACAGGAATAACAACAACAACAACCACAACAAGGCAACAACAAAAATTCAAAATGAACAAATATGCGGGGGGCGGTGAACTCTTTACGGTCAAGCAGATCTTTGCGGTGAGTAAAAAAAAAAAAAAAAATAAATAAAAATTACAATTAAATTATTAAAAAATTATATTTTTTATCAACAATAAAATGATTTATAATTGTATTTGCACTAGCAAATTGTGACTTTTATTTTTTTCACTTTTTTTTGCTACCAATATTTTGGGCTGATTTCGAAAGTCTGTGTAAAAATTTTTGTTATTTGATTTCCTTAATTTTTTTCCAAAATTTTGGACTCTTTTTTTCTGAAAAAGAAATTGCTGAAATTATGAATTGAATTATTTAGTTTTTATTATTTTTTATTTTCTTTCGAATCTAATAAATTTTTTTTGGCAGATTAAAAAAAAAAAATTGGAAATGTGAAATTATCTTTCTTTGAGTTTTTCTTGCGAGATTTCAAGATTTCATCGAATTTTTTTATTTTTTAATTAAACACTTTTTATAATTTGATTTTATTACTTTTTTCTTTTTTTTTTTGTCTATTTTTTATTTAATTTTGAAGGAACCAGAAATTTGATTTGATTTTATTATTGTTTTTGTTGTCCATTTTTAATTTAGAAATTTTATATATACTTTTGCTCAAATTTTAACTAATTGCCAATTCACCTAGCCCAACTTAAACTTAAAAAAAATTGTATTTCCTATGTTTTATGCTCTCTCCAAAGAACTCAGAACATATTCAAATCTGCTAAATTTGATTTAGTAAAAAAAAAATATATATATCCAAATCAAAAGAAAGTAACCTCTTTCGCTGATATGCACAATTTCCTAGCCTCAATTTCTGGAGATATCCGTGGACACTTTAGTCAATGTTCACTGTAATTGGCACAATTCATCTATCTACATATTTTTTATTGATGTTTCACTTTTGGGCTTGTTGGCCTGTCCAAGTCGCTAAGCCAATTTAGGCATGGCCAATCTGCTTGTTGCCATTTCCTCTCAGAGAAAAGAAACCGTACCCCACCCTCCGGCCCTTGAAAGAGAATAAAAAGATGTCAACTGCTCATTTTTTTTTTTTCGTTTAATATTTTTGAGAAATCTTGTCACATTGTCGTCCCGTTTAATTTAGACAATGAAAGCAATTTTAAAGACGCATCATTTTTTTTGGTTTTTTTTTTTTGGCACATATTTTTGGCGTGGGTTTGGCCAGAACGACACTTAAGAGTTTGGTTTTGTTTGATCGTGGGCTGTTGTCCAAGTTTTGTACAAACGAACCGAGTGGGGAATGCTGAGACTTGGAGAGCCCAAACTCGGCCAATGGGTCAACTCGAATGGCAAAATGGTAATGGCAAATGATGTGAAGATCTTTTCCAAACATTACCGAGTCTGCTTATAAGCCAGGTGATGATCATTATGTTGGCTCAGTTAATCTAATAAAGATTTTCGAAAAAAACTCTCACAAGTTAAATGAGTATTTCCGTTCATGGGTTTTCGCTGGGAATTTCCTAAATTGAAAATTTTTTTATTTGGATAACAAATTACTCATACGCCTTGTTTTGCGCCCACCAGCGGCCAAAGGTCAGCAGACAGTCTGGCGCCCGACGATCATTAAAAAAGGCAGCCAAGTAATTTGTAAAACAAGAAGAGTTTTTTTTTGTGTTTTTGTTTTTTTTTCGTTTTTAATTTTGCTGTTCTTTTACAATTCCTAAATTATGAGACGCGACGCCCCAAACTGTCTTTCTCACTTGCTCTCGGTTTTCCTCGCTTTCAAGGCGACTGCCCACTTCATTAGCCAGACTTAAACAACAACAACAACTATAACTTTGTTCTTGGCCGAGTGCATTCCTCTTCTTCTTTCCACTTCCACACCTCCCACAGACAGACTGTCTGATTGAAAACCCTGGGCAAAACTCTTGAACTCTTTGGTCTCTACGCTTGATGAATGATCCTACAAGCCAACAACAACAACAGCAATATTTCTCAAGATGGATTACTCTGGACATTGGCAAATGCCATGTAGATGCGCTTACAAATGACTTGGGTGGACAGTTGCCTTGGCTATTAGCCGCCTCCATTTTGGCCAGAATTCTTGATCAGATTAGTTGGTTTGGTCCAGCAAATGAATCTCTTCTCAAAAGCTCAGATCAAATAAAAGCAACTTCACTTTTTTATTAGGTCAACTTGATAATTCCAAAGAATCCCCTTCGGAACTCACAGCAAAACCAAATTCTGGAAGGTTATAATTAAAAATAAAAAATTGCTTTTATATTGATGAATATTTATGATTGTGATTTTTGTATTTAAATGAGAGAATTCACAAAATAAAACTAAGAGAGGAATTGACAAAGCTATAAGCAGTTTTTGATTTCGACTTAGTTTTTGGGAGTTTTTAGTAATTTTCTGTGAAGACTCTTTTATTGGGTTCTTAATAGTTTCATCTTTAAACTTCCAACTAAGTCTATTGGGATTCTTTAAGTATTTTCTCGAATCTAAAGTTAACCTATTCTGGGCCCTCAAATATTTCGATATAGTAGTACTATTAAAGGGATTTTAAATTTGAAAATAACTCTCTTTAATATTGTGGTTCCATAGATTAGCTCAGCTTCTTAACAAGTCCTATAAATGTAGAGAGCTTACATTTAAAATAATCTTATAATCAATGTAATCTTTCCCAGATCCGAGGCTTTGAGTCTCAATTTTAAGATTGTAAAACCACTGATTTCCTTTTTCTAATAAGATTCTTTGACACTTTCAATTAATTCGGAGATATTTTATCAAATAGAAGCTCCACAAAGCTTAGAGAATTCCTAGCTGATTTGATTCTTGGTATCCTCATCTTCAGACTGTAAGGCTTAAGATCTTACAATTATCTATCTGAAATTTCTGATTCCCCGATCTTTAGAAAGATTCTTTTATTAGTCTCTATAAATTTATATTCTTCTCTTAGGAGATTTTTGATAGCCACATCGTCAGACTCTCGGGTTTCAGATTTTACGATTATCTACTTTGAAATTTCTGATTTCCCGATCACTAGAAAGATTATGTTAATAGATCATATAAATTTAGAGATCCTTAACTGTAAAGAGATCCCATTAAGCTTTTTATATTCTTAGCTTATGGGATTCTTGGAAGTCTCACCTTGTAACTCTCATGTTTCAGATTTCCTGCTTATTTTTTATCATCTCAGATTCATTACAGATCTGAAATAGGCCTATTAAACTTCTTAGGCTAATGAATTTTTTTTCCAAATTTCCTATAAAAAAAACCCAAAAGATCCCCAAAATTAAATAAACTTTTTATCTCACCATCTTAACGAGTTCAAAATGAGGAAATATTAGTCTAAATTATTATTTTTTTCTTTTTAATTTTTCTAGATTCTTGTCTAGTTTGTTTTGTAATTTATTGCCCAGTTTTTGCGACTTTGTAAGCCAATTTATTTTTTCTTTTTTTTTCTGGAAATAAGAATTAACTAATTAATTTTTCTTTCACTCATTTTTTTTTTTTGGGAAGTTTTTTTTCTCATTTAGCTGGCAATTTTCTAATTGTCTGCAATATATGGTCAATTATTTTGTGATCGCAGATTATCTCGGACTTTAGATGGTGTCTCATTTCAATTCTGCCAAATTGTCATGTCTTTTGAAGCCGTTTTCTTGCCAGTTTTGATGGCACGCAACATTGATGGCAAAATCCTAACCTCGGCTAACTGTAATTTAATGTCTTGAGTTGTTCAATTTGTTGGCTAAAGTCACATAACAAATGTGAATCTTTTAGATTAAAAAAAAAAAGAAAGAAAGAGAAACATGAATTGCGTGTTTGGCAAGATAAAATAGATAAGAAGACGACGAGAATTTTATGCGTCAACAATTTGCAAGAAGGAAAGAAAAAACAAAAAACTAAAAATAATTAAATAAATCAGCTCAGCTTGTCAGAGACAGTACCGTTTTGCTTCTTTTCTCCTATGGCTTTTTTTACCAAGTATCTCATAGATACAATATGTTAAATTCAGTTACTCAACAAGCAGACTGAAAGTGAGGTAACCAAAAAAAAACACACACACACAAACCGCTCAACTGCCACACACTTTGGCATAATTAATGGCGTGTGGCCATTCCGGCAAGGGGGTGTCTATGTGTGTGTGTGTGTTTTCAGATGTTAAGTGCATTGCTCCCCAGGTTAAAAAAAGAAGCAAAAGATACAAAACTACTTTTGAGATACTCGAAAAGAAAATAGAAAATTCTACTTATTTATTAACATTTTCTGCTTCAAATACAAAAAAAATTCTAACTGCAAAAACCAACAACCACAACAACAACAGCAACAACAAGATTTACAACACTAACCATTCGTACCTTTTGGCTGAAAACGATTTTAATTACAGGCCAACTCAACCAACTGGGCTGGGACTTGTCTAGGTGTGCATGTGTCTGTGTGTGTGTGTGTTCAGGCAACTGTTAATTTTGTTTTACAACTTCTTCTGCTTCTTCTTCTTCTTTTTTTTATCTTTTTGTTTATAATTCTTGAGAGTATCTGGATTTACTATCTATAAGCTTGGCGGAAACAAAAGAAGCAGAAAAAGAAGATACTATTTTTTTTTCATTCATAAAAGTTAAGTCTTGTTGTGTGTGTGTGTGTGTGTGTTTTTTTTTGCAATTTTTTGACTAAGAAAATTAATTATAGACCCAACCCAACTTGTTGGGCATATAATCAATCTAGTGGTTTTTGTTGTTGTTGTTATTCTTTTTTTTTTAATTTGCATCTTGGCCATCAAGTTGATCACGTGAGTTTAAACAATTAACCAACAAAATTACAAAATATTAGAATCTCTTCTTCTTTTTGCTGCTTGGGAAATTAAAAAAGCTATTTAAATTATCTGAGAAAAAAGATAAACGAAGCAAGTTCCTTCACAGCATTTTTCTAATTGTTCTATGAAAATTGAAATAAAGAAAAATGAAAGCAAATTTCTGAGATCATGAAAATTTTTGTAATTGTATTAATTTTCGTAATTTTATTTGATATAAGATTAGATTTATTTATTGTTGAATTCTTCAAAATTTACAATTATTTTCTGAATGAATTTCTTTCGAACGATTTCTGGAACGATAAAAGCCTTAATATGTTTTTAAAAGGCTTATGAAAGACAATAAAAATAAAATCAAACATAATTTTCAATTAAAATTGAATAAATTTCATATTCTTATTTATTGGACGGAAATATTAAATTATTTTAGGGTTTGTTTTCTCTCAGAATTTATTAGAAGGAAATTATTAGAATTGAAGTTAAATACATATTTAAATACTTTTGAATTTTATTTTAAACAAAAAATTAAACAAAGTTTGCAATTTGGAACTTAACTCTGTTGATTTATGTATTTTCGATAGATGTCATTATGTCTCAGTGACCGATTAAAAAAAATAAGTTTAAATTCTAATTGAAAAAGTAAGAATATAAATTTGAATCATGTTCTTTGCGTTTGTGGCTCAAAAATGCTTAAAGCATTTCTTTTAATTCTTCAATATTCAAAATCAAAATTCAATATTTAATTGTCTCTTTCATGTTTCCAAAATATAAAAAAATCTCAAAACAATCATTAAAATATTTATAAACCTTTCATTAAAGTGAAAAAGAAAAGATAATGCAATTTTTTTTTTTTTCGAAATATTTGGAATTCACTTTAATTTCAAAATAGGTCTAAAAGCCAGCTAAGCATTTATTTTTCTATAGTCCAAAACAAATTGAGTAATCAATCCCAGCTTCCCCTTCATCATTTGTATTTCTATGATAATTATGAAATTATATTTTCTGGCTGGTTAGGATTGCGGGTCTTTGTCTTTGGCTGGATGGTCTCAATTTTCTGCTAGGTTGATCTTGGGTGTTTCCAGGTTATTAAGGCATAACTAACTGATTGATATAATTTGTTTTTTCTTACTAATTTTTTTAATTTTCTTCTTTGTGCCTTTTGCAGGTGCTATTGATTTTCACACTACACACCAGCTGGGCCTCGGGGTTGGAGCTGGGCTCGAAATGCCAACACGATATGGATTGTACAGACTTTATCAAAGGTTCCACTTGCTCGGCGCAGGGCTACTGCGAGTGTGCCCCATACTTTGTGCAATTGGATGCGACCAGCTGTCTTTCGTGTAAGTTGACCCACTGAACAGTTGAGTGGAGTTGAGGTGGGATGGGATGGGTTGGGTTGGGTTTGGGGAGATGAGAAAGAGAGAAAAGAACTTCACTTGACATAACCTCGTTAGCCAAACGAGTCATTAACATGGCCGGTACGATTGGTATTTGTGTGACAAACATTGGATTGTTGGGCCAAAGACTCAATTGGGTTTTGCTTGTCAAACAGAAATAAAAAGTTGGCCCAGCCTCGCCTACGCGGCGTATGCTTAACTTCTTTTCAGAATGCCTCTCAGACTGGCTTTTTTTGTTTAACAAGACAGCCACAACAACAACAACAGCAATAGCAAGAAGAAAACTGTTTGCCCTCATCTAGACAGACAGACTATTTAACCGTTACTTGGCATAGTCGTTGGAATTTTTTTTTTCAATTTTGTGTTTTTTTTTTTTTTTTGGTTTGCTTCCAGCTCAACTCTTGGGCGGCGATTGTAAGGTGAGCGAACAATGCAGCATGAAAGTGGCCAACAGCAGTTGCCTGGACGGGGCCTGTCGCTGTGTGGAAGGATTCCTGCAGTTCCGCAAGCACACATGTCTTGGACGTAAGTACCAACCCAAGGTGGCCAGTTTACAAATTTGGCCATAAAAACAATGATTACCTAGAGCAAGGAATTTATCGGAAAAAATTTGTTAAAAGTTAAAACAAAAACTTGTAATTGAAAATGTTGGAAAAATTTTGGTTTTAATAGTTCTGAAAAAGTCATAAAAAAAGAGTAAAAAAATATATACTAACACAAAAAAAATTGATTAAAAAAAAAAAAAATGATAACTAAATACAATAAAAATTCGATTATAAAAAAAACAACATTAATTTAATAATTGTTATAAAAAAAAAAAAAACAGAAAAAAAATTTTAAATATTAAAAAAATCTATTATTGAAAATTAATTTGTTTATATATTTCTGAAAGCTTTCATTTTCATCTTTTCATTATCATATTAAAAATATTTGGTTAAATTATCTTCTATCTACTCCAATCCTAATTTAATATTCAATAATTTTTCAATTTGAAAAAAAATAAATAAAAAAAAATAAAAAAAAAATAGAATCTTATAAAAATGTATATTGAATGTTGTAATAAATATTAAAATTTCAAAAATTCGGAATATTAAAACCACTCAAAAAATTATTCAATATTTTTTAAATCGTCGAAAATTCTAAAAATATTCTTCATATTTTTAAAAAATAAATAAAATAAACAAATTGATTTAATTTAAATTTAATTCAAAATTCGATATTTTTTTAATATTTGATTTGATATTTTCTAAAACAAATCTTTCAAAAAATGTTTAAATAATTCTAGTTTGATAAATTTAAAAAGAAATTAAAAAATAATATATCCAAAGTGTTTGGTTTTTCCATAATTTTGTTCAATTAAATTAAATAAAAAAAATATTAATAATAACTTAAAAAAAAAAACAACAACAAACACTTTAATTTTCTCGTTTAAGTGAGGAAAAAATTGAGTAATTTAAAAGATTCTCGCAACACGCATTTTCCTCGGCTCTTTCGGTCGCCAGAACGGAAATGTTTGCCTGGCTCAGATGCTTCGTTTGACTTTGGTTAACACTTTTTTTGTTCTGTTTTGTTTTGTTTTGTATTTTTTTTTTTATTTGTTTCATGTCAGTTTTGGCTTATAATTTTCCTTTCATGCGTGTTGTCTCTGTGGTTGCTAAGAACTTGACACAAACAATTAACATGAGCATAAAAATAACCACGCCATGAAAGTATGAAGAAGAAGAAGAAGAGAAAACTAAAAAGTAGAAGAAGACGAAGAGCTAACAAGACTAATTATACGCATAATTGGTTAATTTTTCCAAGAAGCAGTCGAACAAGAAGAAGCTAAAAGAATTATTATTTTTTTCTTATTTTTCGATTGGTTTGATTTTTTTTTTGTCGAGTATCTGAAAGATATAATATCTTCAAGTCCACTTGCCAGGCCAGGCTCTGTGTAATTGTCAACTTAAAGAGACTTAACACATGGGCGCCAAATGGCTTTAATCTGATTAGAATGTTGTTGTAATTTTCCGCCCCTCACCAATCCACAAGCGCTCTGTGTTCCTTGCGGTAAATTTGTTTGCCCTGCTGGCACGACTTCCTCGATTTGGAAAGACCACAGAACGGTTGCTTCATTCCACTTGCTCCAGTTCGTGTGGCTTTTTTGTGTCTTTTTTTTTGTATCTTTTCACATTCACCTGTGCTTTGTGGTTTTTATTTTTTGTATTCTTTGGTGGCAACTTAATTACACTCTATTTAAATGCCAAAGCCACGCCCGTGGGGCGGCACACAAATACCCATGACAACTGCTCAGACAACTGCCAGTTGGCTCATATATGCATATACATATATGTACATGTGTGTATGTGTGTGTGTCTTTAATTATAAATAATTAAAATGACAAAAAAAAGAACAACATCAGTTTTAAAATTGCAGTTTAGTTGGCTGCTCTTTTTTTTTATTTTTTGAGACAAGTTGCATTTATGAGTTTACTTTCACCAAAAAAAAAGAAAGAAAGAGAGAGAGAGAGAAAACTAAATTCGCCATACAAAAGAACCTTTCACCAGACAATTTCAAAAAACAAAAGACTTGCAAAGAAAGAAAAATAATCCTGCTGCCTTGGCTGCTCTGAGAGATTGTCATCTGCCAAAGTTCTGTATTCTCTTCCGGCTTTTTTTTAATGGTTTAACGGTTTCTTTTTTATTTTTTTTTTTCCTAAGAAGGTTCTGACATTTTGCCTAATTACTCTTGATACTTGTTTCTGCACACAAATTGGCTCAGTTAATTCCAAAGTGTTCCGGGCTTTTGTATATAATTAAAACTAACCTGAGAGTGGTGTAGTGCCTTGGGAAAACCCAAAATTGGCTTATCATTAATTGCTTACAACAAATTTAAAAGACCTCAACTAACCAAAGAAAAAATAAGTCAGAATTTAAAACATAACCTCAAAATAGTTGTCTTCTTTGGGAAACTCAATTCACTTATTAAGAACTTGTTAAAGGTTAAAAATAGCTAAACGGATTAACCAAATAAACAGATAAACTGATGACCTTCACTGAGATCTTCATGGATTATGCGACCTTCAGAACTTACCTTAAAAAGGAAAGAAACCTTTAATATTATTATTCAATTTCTTCCTTGAATTTTTGATATGATTATTATTTCCCTTTTCATTAATTTATTTATCTTAGCTTCTTTAAATTATATTTCTCTTTAATTCCAAAAGATCTATAAAAGTTCAAACGAATCCAAAAATATTTTAAATATGTTTGATAAAGGCACGAGGGAATACAGTAAGCTTAGAAGACCTTTTCAAAATAAATTTGAGCATAGAAGACCTTGGCAAAGTCAAACCTAGCTTCAAGGAATCATAATCTATATTAATACTAAGACAAATGCCAACCTAACCTCCTTGAAAGGCTTCAAACTTACCTCAAAAGAAACCCAATCTAGCCCTAAATTAGTGTAGACTCTTTTCAAAGAATATGCCAACTTTGTCAAGCCCAGAAATGAGTGGTAATTAAATTGCACTGATTATGCAGCAAGGCAAAAACCTAATGATACCCAAATCGGGGCTCAAAGAAGAAGAAGAATAAAAGAATAAAAACTGCTTAGGCCAAGTCAAAAAGTTAGCAAAGAAAGCCACCAATTAGTGGAGCTTAGAACAGCTGGCCAAGAATCAAACGAGTTGACAAAATAAAAACATATAAGATTCTCTCTCTCTCTCTCTCTCTATCTATCTGTCTCGTTTTTCACTAGGTTCTTTGGGAATTTGTTTGTTGTATTTTTGGGTTCAATTTCAGTTTGAGTGCGCTTTGGGTCAAACAAGTGCTCGGCCACACTGTGCCAGATTTCGAGGCAGGCTTTCGCTGTTTTATGTTCAAGCTTGTCGCAGCCACTTGTTCCAGTTTGCCATGCACCTTAACCCAGGGCCTGCCAGCCAGTTTACCAGCCAAAGCCAAAAACCAAAGTCGAAGCTATTCCCAGACAAAACCAAAAAGGCAGTTACCTTTTTAACGAGCTGGAACTGCTGTAAAAAAAAAACAAAAACAAAAACAACAATAACAACAACAACAAGACAATCCTCACCCACACCCAAGTCGCCAAGATCGTTATGAGTTATATGCTTTTTGGCCTGGCTGAACCCATGACAATGGGAATACGTGCCCTCGCCTTGAGCAAAAAAAAAAAAGAGAAGCTGCAAAAAAAGTGGCACTCGATTTTTGCCAGAGAAAAAGTATGCCAACATATGCACACACACACACACATACACACGCGCGGAACAGTTGGCCAAAAGCAAGAAATGAAATGTCACAAAATTGTTTAGAGCGAGACAAAAAATAAAAAAGAAATAAGCTTCTCTCTCTTTCAGTCAGAAGAGAAGAGATACTGTCCATCATTGTGACAAGATTTGCATACGGAAAAGTGAAGTTGATAGTTTTGCCTGGACATGTCAGATACTTTTTAGATAAAACATACAGATAAGGTGACAAAAAATACAACAACAAAAAATTCTAACCTTTCACATGACCGCAATTTTGATGCTCTTCCTTTTTTGTTAGCCAAAAATTAATGCGAATTTGTAGGAGAAGAAGAGAAAGACAAAGATGAAGACTTCCGTCGAAATGCTGTCAAAATGCAAATCGATTCGATTAATTAAGATTGGCTAAAGCTCTTCTTTTTTTTTGTTTTTGTTTTTTTCTTTTTAACCACGTCATAATGGAAAGCTGGCGGCAAGTTAAACACCAAATAGACTTATTAAAGCCAGAGGAATGCCAAGCGACTCGGTTTACTTGAAAGCCGATACGGCAAATGTGCGGGGAATTTTTATTGCGAGTGCCACACTTTTTTTTCCTCTTTTTTTCATATACAAGATGCTGTGTGTGTGTGTGTGACATACATTTGCAATTCCGGCCGGCAATGGCGCTGACATTGTCGCTGGGGCGTTGCTGGCAATTTAATTTATGTTGATTTTGATGAAATTATTGTTTAAGACTCACGGGGCACACACACACACACACCGAGTTGCACTCAAAGCAGGCGCTTTTAAACATTTTCACACGCCTCATAAAGCCAGATCAGCAGCAACAACAACAACAACAGCAAAACAAGACTCTTCGAGAGTTGGCAAATAAATAGACGAAGGAGAAGAAGAAGAGAGGGGGAATACAAGCAGCAAAAGAGAAATAATCAAAGTGGGTTACCAGATGCAGTCGTGCAACATTTGCAACATTTCCAGCATGCAACCTGTCACACCGGTGCAAAGCAGCAACAACAACAACAATAACAACAAGACAAAAACAACAGTGGAAAAGGAGGCGCCCCATTGGCCATGGCATTGCCTCAGCCTATCGATCATTTTAAGCAGCCTGCTTAAATTCCTCACCCCCTTCCACCCTTCCTCTCAGCCATTGTTTTTTTTTCTTTTTGTTATATAAAAGTGAAAGAGCTGGGTAGAATTTGGGCGGCAAAGGTAGCTCCGAGGGAGTCGGCCTACCATTTCGGGGCCAACATCTGTACCATATTGGTGTCAAATGTGAGTCGCCATCAACTCTGTGTGTGCGAGCTGAGCAGACACCGAGAGCCACCAAGAGCCACCGAGAGCCACCAAAGACACGGAAGACACGCTGCTCACGTTGTCTCTTTTGGGAATGGCATTGTGCTCGCTTCCAGCCTTGTTGCTATGTTTGTTAAGTATACGCCATGTCTGCCTTTTTTGCCTTTTATAGACGATTTTCTTACCAACCACAACGACAATGGCAAAAAAAAAAAAAAAGAAAATTCGAAATAAAAAAAAAATAAACCATTGAACCGGTTTCCTCAAACGTTTTGTGTGAAATGCCGACGAAGATGTTTGAAAACTCTTGACTCTTGTTGGCTTCTTAACTGCTTACTCTTTTTTCCCGAGTACTTTCAAGCCTCTAAATTGGTCAGGAAGTTTGTAAAAACAAAAAACAAATACAAAACCATTAGTGAAAAAAATACCAAAAATTCACTTAAAAAAATTTTTTTTTGGGAAAAATTTTTTTTAATTTTATATTGAAATAATTTGGAAAAAATTATAGTTTATTTGAGAGTTCTATAGAATCTTGATATTTAAAAAATAGATTTATTTATATACAAAAAATATTTATTAATTCAAACTTTAAAACATTTCACCACGGCTTTTGAAAAAAATTGAAAACCCTCCAATTAAAAAAAAAAAAAAATTGAACTAATATTGTTAATTTTAGTTTTGCTTTTATGTTTTTCTTAGACTTTTTTATGATCGTCCAATTCTTAAATTTTTATAAAAAAAAATATCTGAAATTCTTGTTTCCGATTTTCTGAAGCCTGAAATACTTCCTACCGGTCTCGATTGCTTTCCCCATTGCCTGTGTCACTCCTAAGGTGCAAAGCCTTCTAAGAGAATCCAAGACTTTGGCAGACATTGCCCTTAGGGTCCAACACAAACCACTGATCCAGAGATCAATTTAAAACTGTTTGCTCAGCGGTTGAGCGACCACGCCAAAACAACACAAAAAAATAAAAAGAAAAAAACAAGTGAAAACAAGTTAAGCCAAAAGACCAAAGTCAAAGTCACAGTCAAAGCCAAAGCCAAAGTCAGTCAACTGAGCTGCAAGCTTGAAGCTTCGAGCTCGAAAAGTGGGTCAAGCAACTGAGATTTTTCAGACACGCAGGTGCTCAATGCAAGATTGAGGAAGCCAAGTGCAGCCAGACAACTCAGAGTTTATTTGCTGCCTTCGACTGGCCGACTAGGAATTTCTGATGAGTCTGATGAGTCTTCTCTCTGCTCTGGGCCAAAGCAGGGCGCGCGGGGGGAGGGAGGGAATTTAGCTGGCTTGGTTGACTTTATTGATGGTTATTAGGCATGTCGAAGGCGGTCTAATATGCCTGCCAGATTGTTGCCATTCCGAGTCATAAGAATTACAGCAACAACAACAACAACAACTTCTAAACAGAGGCGCCCATGTTCTGATTCTTTTTTTTTTCATTCTTTACTCGGCCACTTCATTTTGTGGCAATTCTTCTTCTTCTTGTGGTTTTTTTGTTTTCTTTATTTTTTGCTCATGATGATGATGATGATGAGTTTTTAATATGCATTTGATGCTACGGTTGTCAGCATTGAATTGGCTAGAATTGCAGTCTTTGCATAAAAGTAATTCAAGAGCCACACCAATCCAGAACTCTGTTGAGTCTGGGGCTTGGTTATTTTACGGTTAGTTTAATTACACTGGCAAATCTAGTTAAGCACTTTAAAATCCTATGAAATTCTTATAGACTATAGACAATTTCATCTTTCCCAACAAATGAAGTACACAGAAATTATTTAAGTTTTTCATTTTTTTTCCCCAATTTTTTTGAGAGGTGTTGAGATTTATTGGATATGCCCTAGGTATATCAGAATTTCAAAAAATCCTTCTTTGGATTTTGGAACTATTTAATAATTTACCAAAATTTATAAATTCTTTTCATCTCTAACAATTTTTTCCCAATTATTCTAAATTTTTTTGATTTAATTTTTAGAACCAAAATTTTTTGAATTTCTTCCGATTTTTTTCCAAGTTATTCTTCTTGATTTCCTTTGTTAATGTTTTCTTCTTTGAAATTATGATTTCAGCTGCCCATCCTGGAGCGGTCTGCTATAGCCATGCCCATTGCCAAATGTTTGACAAGAAGACGCACTGTGATTTCTTGATTCCCAATCTCTTTGGACGCTGCCAGTGCACGGCTCCAGCACGCATGGTCGGTGGCCTTTGTGTGGCCACCGCAGCCGATGAGGAGGAGGTTAGTGAGAAAATTGAAGTGCCCATTCCAAGCACCACCACCACCACCACCACCAGTACTACCACCACGCCAGAGCCAAAGACCACTAGGGCCACTACAACCACCACCAGGGCAACAACAACAACAACAACGACAACCACAACAACCACAGCGGCTCCAGCAGTCGAGATCGCAGAAGCTGACGAAGTTGCTGCAAGTGTGGAAGAACAAATTCTGGAAGAAGATGATAGCAATGATGTAAAGAAACCTTTAGAAGTTGTTCCCGGTTTCGCGGATAATGGTGAGAAACTGGAGCCCATAGACTTGGCCCATGAGGAAACCCAAATGAGTGTGGACAAGGAGGAAGCCGAGAAAATTGAGAGCGCCACCACCGCTGGAACCCAACAACTCTTGACACCGGCTAATGTAGTGACTGAGCCAATTGCCATTGAACAGGAAACCGAAACAGTTACTGTAGATGATTATCCCTACAAAATGGATGAGGAATATGTCGAAGAACACGACCAAACCAAAACTGAAACGGAAAATGAAAATGAAGCTGGCGAATCCGTGTTGGAAACTGCAGCAGAAACTGTGGCAGAAACCGTACCAGAAACTGAGCCAGAAACCTTGCCAGAAACCCATTCAGAAGTTCCAGTAGAAAATGCCGAGAAAGCCTCAGAATCTCAGCCAGAGACCCCCCAGTTGGTGGAGTCTATCCCACCCGTGGCCGATGATGAATTGGAGGCTTCCGGAGCTGATGAATTAACACAGCCAGCTGCACAGGGTAGCAACGATCCCATGAAATTCGATTATGAAACCGCTTTTGATGAAGTCCCCGCCGAGGCTGACCAAACTTTGCCTGAACCCGCAGCCGCCGCTTCAGACGCGACTCACTCGGAGATTAGTTTAACCCAGAAGGAGGAGGAGGAGGAGGAGGCGCAAGTCGAATTGACCACATCAAATTATCAAGGTGAAAAGGAGATCGTGCAAGAGGAGGAGAGTGAAATTGCATCAGCCGCTGATGATGAATTGATAGCCGTGCATGGCCAAGAGCACCAGGTCGAAAATGAAAGTGTGACAAATGCAGTCGAGACGGAGTCGGTGACGGAAGCTGCTGAGGCCGAGGCTGAACATTTGGATGAGCAGTCGGGTGATCATGAATTGTCTTTTGAAGAGCATCACAAACAAGAAGAAGAACAAGAAGAAGAAGAAGAAGAGGCTGAAGCCACAGCCAGTGAGACCGAACAGGTCGAAGAGACGCAGCAAGTGCCGCTTGTTGACGTCACGACAGTTAATGATGAAGTGGAAACAATTGAAACAGGTGCTGATAAGCCTGAAGACAAGACTGAAGCAATTGCCACACAACACCAACAACAGCAACAACAACAACCAGAACAAGAACCACAAGAAGAACAAGAAAGCCAAGCTGAGATTGAGACTGAGACTGAGACTGAAACAGAAACAGAAGCTGCCAAGTTAGATGAGCCAACCAAATTGACCAGCGAAAGCAACAATTCATTGGAAAAAGAATTAGAAAAAGAAACTCAGAAAATCGAATTGGAAGAAGCCGCAGAAATTTCTGAACCAGCAGCAACAACAACAGCAACAAACAATCTGGAGCAGGAACAGCCGCAACCAAGCATTGACCAGACCCAAGCCGACTCCAATGCAAATGAAAATGGAAATGAGAACGCAGAGGAGAACGAGGCTGAACCTGATGCTGTTGCTGATGTCGATGCTAATGCTGATATCGCCAGTGATGTCGAGCCAGAGACCGAGACTGAAATCGATCAGGCTGAACAAAGCGCCGACGCCAAGCCGACAAGTGGCGAAGATGATTTAAATGAAGCCAATCAATTAAATCAAGAGACCGAAGTGGAGGCACAAGAAGTGGCTGCAGAAGCAGAAGAAGAAGAAAAGCCAGAAATCAGTGAGGTGGCACCGGTAGACGCCACAAAGTCCGAATTGACATACCCAACAAATGATGATGAATTGGCGCCACAAGCAGTTGAGATTTCTAATTCCGAAGACTCTGAGTTGGCTGGACCAGAAGAGGCCAATGCAAATGCAAATGCAAATGCAATTAAAACGCCTGAAGTGTCGGAAACAATTGCCAAGCCGGAGGCCTCAAGTCACCCTGAAGAGACCAACACAGAAACTGAAAAGGAGAACGTGCATGTTGCGGAACAGGAGGAGGATGAGAAGGAGGAGCAGATTCAGGCTAATGATGAGTTGAGTGCCCAGGTGACTGCTGATGAAGGTGCAGCACATTTGCAACCAATTAAAGATCTAGAGGAAACCACAGAAACTGAGGCTGCTGCTGAGCCCCAACCTGAACCTGATTCCGAACCCGAAGCTAAGCCAGTGGAAGCTGTCACGGCCGCTAGTGAAAGTACCGAGAAGGAGGAGCCGGAAATCATAAAAAATGAGAATGATAATATCATACAAGGTGCCGAGCCCGAACCCGAACCTGTAGCTGAATCCGAACCCGAATCAGAAACGGAGACCGAAGTCAAGGCAGATCCTGAGGAGATAGTCAAGCCTATGGAAAGCGAAATTAAACCAGAGGAACCGGCCCAGGAAGCAGCTCCAGCTGAATTGGATTACACCAGCATTGAGCACTTGAATCACTCTGACGAAACTGAGAAGGAGAAGCCAGCTGAGATAAGCGAACCCGAGGAGGAGGCTTCACATGCACCTGAGGAAAATTCCGAAAAGGCTCCTGAACCAGCCGCCGCCATACCCATTGTCAGTGAGGAGCTGGGAGATCAAGAGGAAGAGTTCAAGGAGAGCCAAAGCATTGCAGATATTCTCAGTGACCTGATGGATGAGGGAGACAGCACAGTTCCACCCGTGCCATTTGGTGAGCAGCCTGTGCAAGCCTCTGCACCGGCTGGCCAGGATGAGCAGCAGGAGCAACACCAGCCACCCATACCAGATCTATTTGCTGAGGAGACACAGAACCATGATGAGACTGACGAAGAGCCGGTGGCCGAGCAAGAAGATGAGGAGGCAGAAGAAGCCACTGAGAAGCTGATTACCTTCTATCCGGAAGCAGCCACTGAAGCGGAGAGCTTGAAGACAAAGGAAGAACCCGCATTGGAGGCCTCCACACTGGCCACTGCCGAGCTCGAGACTGAAACCCAGACTGAACCGGTACGCACTCTCTTGCCCGAGGAACTGCCTTTTGACTCCTACAGTCCTCATCGTATCCGCGTCAATGACCTGCAATCTGACAGCTTGGTCCTAGAGTCCACTACCTTGAATACACTCTTGGATGACAACAATCATCTGGAGACTGAGAATGAAGTGGAACCTGAACCAGCTGCCCACCCGGCCAACGAAGAAGCCACACCCAATCCTGCCGACATTGTGGAGATCACCACCCAAACTATGCTGGGTCTGGCCAGCCGTGTGACTCTGATGGAACCAGCCGCCCCGGTAGTAACCACCCTGAAGCCTCTTGTGACCACCGAAGACTTGGCCACACCCGAACCAGCCAAAGAAACCTTCACCCTGGAAACCCTGCTAACCACCAAGCCCAGCACCGAGCAACGCAAGCGTGTGGAATTAGGTCTAGAGGCCATTTCCCTAGGTCTGCCCTGTGCTAGTGATCGGCAATGTCAATTGGCTGATCCCCATACGATCTGCAATGCCCGAGGAGTCTGCGATTGTGCCAGTGAGGAAGAAGGACAGTGTAGTGCCCAGCGCACTGGCTGCAGTCCTGGAACATTCCAGGTAAGTGATAGAAGATCCCCTCGAAGATCTGTTAATCCAAAGATTTATTTCCTTTTCAGTGCCGTTCCAGCGGTGTCTGCATTTCTTGGTTCTTTGTCTGCGATGGCCGTCCCGATTGCAATGACGACTCCGACGAGGAATGCACCCACAATTTGCGCCTGAATCAGACCTGTCCGGCCGAGGCCTTCCGCTGCGAACGTAGCGGTCGCTGCATCTCTCGGGCCGCCCTCTGCGATGGACGCAAGCAGTGTCCCCATGGCGAGGATGAGCTGGGCTGTTCAGGTGGTCTCAAGAACACAGCCTGTCCACCACACACCTTCCGTTGCGGCAGCGGCGAGTGCCTGCCCGAATACGAATATTGCAATGCCATCGTCTCCTGCAAGGATGGCAGTGATGAGCCACCCCACATGTGTGGTTCCCGGGCTATGCCCAATCTATTCATGCGTCTAATTGAAGCCGGTGGTCTGATGGGTAATCGCCAGGAGTCGGGCGCCTATTGCCCACACCGCTGCAGCAATGGTCTCTGCCGTTCCACGGCAATTGTCTGCTCTGGACGAGATGGCTGCGGTGATGGCACTGATGAGCAAACCTGCGCAGTCTGCAGTAAGTTCGCTTGATTTCCCGATTCTTAAGGAATATATAAATTAATTCTCTCTCTCTCACTCTCAGGATGCCCGGCCCCCACAGCTGCCAGTCTACCCAGATATCTTGCCCGGCAACGCCCTATGCCACTGTGGTAGACCTACCTGCTTGGCTTTCTCTTCTTCTTCTAATGATTTCGAACTATCCCCCCTTGGTCTACTCTCTATTTCGACTCAAGCTTTCTGGAATCTTGATAATTGGATTTTTCCTCTTATCAAAGTTTTTCATATTTTTGCTTAGAACTTAAGTTGATTTTATTTAACTTTATTTATTTATTGCATTCGTATTTATTATTTGCTTATTATTTTTTATTCGATCAGCGTTTCTGCTGCCCAATTGCCACCTTGCTAGCAAAGGAGCAAAGAAACTCCTCTGACTTAGTGATGCTGCCAATTTAGAGCTCAAAACGCACAAACCACACCCACACACATACACACTCATTTCAAAATCCTCATCCCCCTCACACACACATACACTTACAAATTCAACTATTTATTTTACCCATTAAACTATTTATTTATTCTCACTAAACTTAAATCCCACAAAACTAAACTAAAAAAAAGAAACGAGCTATAAAAAAACAAAATAACACAAAAAAAGGAAAACATTTCATTTGTTTAGCATAGTTTTTATGAAATTTTCTAATTTATTATAAAACAAAAAAAAACATATTACTGGCCAGGCAAGTGATTTGAGTGCTTCAATCACAGCAACAACAACAACAAGAACAACGAAATGAAAATGATGCATTTTTATTATTATCTAATTTTTGTAAATAAGTAAAATTAAAATAAAAATAAACAAAAAAAAAAAAAAGAAAAGGAAAAGTTATTTTGCTGTATATGATAAATAAATGGCTAAAATACTAAATGAAATCAAATTAAAAATGAAATGAAAGTGAAACGAATAAATAAAAAATATTTAATAAAAAAAAATGGATTTGTTTTTTATTTTGAATTTGGCAAATTGGGTTTTTTTTAACAAATTAAATAAAAAAATATATTTTTATACAAAGCAAGAAAAAAAAAACAAATTGGAAATTGAAAAAAGGTTTAAATTAATAAAATAATAAATATAAAAATAATGAAATAAACAATAAAAAATTAAATAAATAAAATATTAAAATAAAATAAAATTAATATTGAAATAAAATAATTAAATTAAAAAATATTTAGTAATAAAATTCAAGTTAAATATTTTATTTAAAAATAATATGATTTTTTGACACAATAATAAAATAAATAAAATAAGTGTATTATTTTTAAATAATAATACTATATAAAAAATAAAATAAAATTCAGAAATTCGACAACAATATATATTCAACTTGGTCGATTTTAATTTGAATTTATTCAGTAGAATTAATTCAATGTGTTACAGTTTGACAGTCACTGGCCAAAGCTTTGCTTATATTATTTCTGAGGTAAGCCACGTGACTTAAAATGGCCAAAACAAAAGTTTATCAAAAAAGCAAACATTTGTGCCGACAACAACAATGTGGGCTAAAAAAGTGTTTACAAATATTTGGGAAACAACAAGTGTGTGTGTGGTTCGGAGAGTGACAGTCAAAAGGCAAAAATGCATGCCGAAGCAAACGAAAGACCATCGTAATTTTGGTAGCACGTGGGAGAACAGAAACAAGCTACGAAACCTCTAAGACAATGGGCAGGCGTCACACTCACACACAAAGATGCGCTCAAGCCTGTGAAGGCGCAAGCGCAGTGAGTGTCAAACTGTGTGAGTGTGAGAGAAAAAACACTGCATACTTTTAGGCAGCTCACTGAAAATACGCTGCCCAACGAGCCAGAGGACGCACGACTCTCACGGGCGTGTGTGTTTGGGTGAGTATGTGCGTGTGTTTGGAAAATGTGTGAAATATCTCACAGATATGCTTGGTACGTTCGTTCCCCTTGAGACGGCGCGCAAAAAATATATTTTGCGCTATTATTATCCAGTTGCAGGGCAGCGCATAAGGACGCATATTTTTTGCTCGCCGTCCTTCGGCTGCAAGGCGCAAGGCAAATAAATCAAAGCTCAAGAAATCAAAATCCAACAATCAATAAAAATCAAAAGTTTAATTTTTTCCAAGTGAGTTGGTAGCAAATACAAAAAATAAAACTACAACAATTTCTAAAATCATTCTGGTGCATTCAAAAGAAATCTTTTACAGTCTCTGCCTCTGAGTATCTATGTGTGTGTTTGTCTGTGTGTATCTAAGTGTGAACCGTTAAAAGTTACAAGGCTTGTGTGTGTGTATGTGTATCTTTTTTATGTCAAACTGATGATTGCAATTTTTACGCTGACACTGCAAAATGCTTCAATGAAACTTGACACAGCTTTTGGCTATGCGTATACAAATGAGCGTGTAGAGTGTGTGTGTGTATGTGTATCTGTGCTTGTATCTTTTTACTACGCCAGACGTCCTCGAAATTTATATATGTGACCAATCAACAACCCTCCCAACAGTGGCCTCTTCTACTCTTTTCATGACTTTTTATGCAAAACGCTTGCCAGAATCCCCGGCGTATTGCGTCTCAGCTTAGTCCCTCTCCATAAAAAAAAAACCATCAAGTATAGAATTCTCGTCACGGCTCAACCCATTCGGCACGTTTGCAATGCATTTTAGGAAACTGCACAAATAACTTAACCAAATGCCTCATTCGTGAGTTTAAAAAAAAAAGAAAATAGATATCTTCATATAAATTCCACATTTAACTACACTCTATAATGAGGCAATTCAACGCTCCAATTAGAAAAATTTTCAAGTCAACTGTTTATTTTCCCGTCGTTTGCCTTTAGGGATAATATGACAGCAGAATGAAGGTTGGCCCAGTTAGCTGGTTAGTTGCCTGGTTACTGCTTGGCTTGTCTCCACCCCGTTGATTAATTTATTTAATTGGGAACACACGGACATTTCATTGTTTAGTTTGGGGAATTCAATTATAATGAATTTGTAGTCCCAAAGCATATCTGGCCTAATTTCCGGCATCTCACATCTCGTCTCAGATTCAATGGATCTATTGAGAATACCCATAAAAATTTAAGTATCAAGTGTATCTTGAGGTTCCACTGGTGTCTTAAAATTAGTTAGAAAATTTTAAAAGAGTAATTGATATTCGATATTTGCAAAAAATAAACTAACCGACTTATTGTCATTGAACATTAACATATCAAATACTTTTCTTTTATTTATTTAAATGTTAAGCCCCAAGAACTTGGAGGTATATATATATATCCTGTCTCTTTTTATATTTTCCAGTTCCCTTTCATATATTTGATTAGCTCTTATCGGCCATGACATATTTAACATATATATAATATTGTCATCGTCACTGCAATTGTTGTTGGCTTCAGTTTGATTTCAACATTCGAAGAAAAGTGTATTACATTCATTTCGGTTGCTATCTAAATTGTGATTCTGCCTTATCGAAAATAAATTGAATTATTGCCACTGAAAAAATCAAAAAAAGCATTAATAAGTGATTAAAAGGTTTGTTTAGTTTCGGCAAGGTTTCGCCAAGACAATTGGTCAACAGTAAAACTTTTTAAAACTCCTTACTTATATTCTACTTCACTTATTTTAATATTTGTTCGGTAATTCTTAGAATATTTCCCCACCCTGTGATGTAAAGATACAATAAGATGTACGGATTCTTCACTTAATTTATTTAATAAAAAAAAAAAACAATAGTTTCGACCTTGAGTCTGCCACAGATTTTCTATACGTCTGTTTGAGCACACTTGAGCCTTTTGATTTTGATTTGAATTTGAGTGAATTATTTGTAACAGTCTCACTCAAATTCTTGCATTGTTGCGCGCCCTGTTCGTTGGCGGCGTCTGGCAATTTTTGTTTGTTACTTCTTCGTAACCCTTCGCCAGCTGCGTCTGGCATATATGTATACTGAATAAAGAGTGCGGTGGTTTTAATTCGTGCGTGTTTATTATCCCCTGCCCCTTCCAATTTTCATTCGCTTCCTTCTACAACAACGTCTAAGAAATTAATTAGATCTAAAATTGTGCTTAAAAAAAAACTTTCAAGTAAAAGAACATTTCTTCTTTAAACCGGTTTGAAATAGTAAATAAAAACATGAATCGTGATTTGTTTCGTATATAAAAATTTCAATTTTTTCCCATAAATAGAGATGTGCTCACCATAAATAAAAAAAAATTACATGCAAATTTATACATCAAATCATCCATCATGATTCTATTGTTTAAATAATTGAAGTTATTGAACGTGTTGAAGAGTTAAGCTATATGAGTCATTAGTCCCAGAGTCAGTCAGTCATTAACTATCCAAACAGACAACTGCAGCACACAGGTTCGATTTCATGGTCATTTCAAATATTTTACTCAAAATCTGGTTTTGTGACTTGGGCAAACCAAACATTAAATATAATTAATATTACCGAAAAAAAATAATAATAATAATTAAATAAAAATATTATAATAGTTGCCAGCTGTAAAGACTAACAACAACGAAAGCACTTTAAGATACGCAGCTAGCTTGGCCTTTGCTTGATCAAAATTGCTTAGTTCCTCAATGGGTCATTGTTTGGTTTCATACTCTTTTTAAAGAAACAATAACTTAGATATAGCCATACGCAACCGGCCACAATGGATGCTGTTCTCATAATGAGAATATATCTTTTATTTATTAGACGTTTGAGACTCCCAAAACATACTTCAAGATTTATCAGATGATCTGATTGAGTCAATATAGTTTGTGTAAATAATTGATACCACCCAAAACTTAAGTCCAGAATGATTGGAAGCCAGAGACGAAACTGGTCAAAACCACCCTTAATTCGATATTGAGAATATCACCCTCATTCATTATAAGTTTGAGGTTCCCAAAGATTTGAAGATCAAGATGAATCGCAAGCTTTGATATATTTGGCAAGAAATTGTTCAAATCAAATCTCATATACAACATCTACGACGATTGCATATCGCATTCAGGTGTACTATCAATTAATCTGATTCGAACTTGGTATTTACGTCTATTTTAAAAATATTTATAATCATGAAGAGTATGCGATTTTCGTCACCCCACCCCGGCTTAACTAATCTTAGCTGAACGCATTGCACGCACTGCTGACTTTTGGAGACTCCAAGAAATACAAATAATTTTAGCCTTGTTAATTTTTTTCTACCTTAACTGTTGTGCTCTTGTTCTCTATTTCGATCTAATGATATAAAAATTTATTTTTTTAAACCCTTGGTCTGAGCGATTATTTAAACAAATTTCTTAGGGTTTCCGCTTACGACGATAACATAATGCAAGCGACTAATCTTTCTAATACTCAAATAGTACGAGTTGCTGTCGCCCACCCCTGCCGAAGTCTATGGCACTGGCTTGGGTTCCGATTCGGGGGATTTGTCTGTTTGGCTCGGCTTCTGTCAGAGTCTCAGTTGCTGGTCATTTAGTATTCAAAATCTGTTGGACGTGTGATGTTCGCTTCTTTGGTGTTAGCTTTGCGGATTTTTTTTGTTTCCGTTTTTGCATTTTCGAAATCATAATTATATCGAATTTCTCGGCTCTCCGTTCAACAGTTATACATTTTTTTCGTAGATCCCGTATTAAATTTTATGCAAGCATTTAATTATCACTTGTATATTTGTTTGACTGTGCACATGTGTGTGCGTGTTTGTGTATTCATTTATTTGGATACGTATAGCACGGAATTGAGAAAATTCACTTAAACGTGAGTGTATAATTGAATTTGAGTGACTCTGCGTATGGTGGCCGGTCTGAAAATTATTTGATTCTGTGCCATGTTAATGAAATCAAATAAACTAAATTTATCTAGTCTAGCATTGCTCTATGCTATATAAATAATAAAATAAAATTTAAAAAATGCCAACTTTATTTTCGGGGCGCCGAAGATTACAGACTCTTTTTGTGTTTTTTTTTCTGTCATAAAACATATGAATGGGAGTGGTTAGTAAGAATCGTAGATCGATCGATCGATCCGACAAAAATTCAATATATAAAAACTATCAAATTTATGTTCTTGATGACTGTTCAGCTTTGTATGACAAAAATAATAGCTCGACTCTATGTGTGTACCTCTGCGTATAAAACAGTTCAGTAAATAATTGTAGGAGTTGTTCCTAAAACCGATTTGAATTCTCAAGAATACTATATTATATAGTGGTCCGATCTGACCGGTCTGTCTTAATCGATCCGTCTAGTGATAGCTTTTGGATGTTGAAAATAAGTCGTTCAATGTTTAACCAACAAAAAAAATACAATATGTATACTCTATTTTGTTCGAAAAGAGTACAAAAAATCGCATTAATCATTTGTTGTTTTGGGTGCTGTGAGAGGCTGTGGAATACAAAAAGAGCTGTAAAATGAGAAATCTGTTCAAACCTATTGGCAATGCATCAAAAAATGTTGTTGGGATTTCGAAATAAGAAATTATATATTTTTATTTCTCGATTTGGCTAGGCCCAGAGCCAGTGAAGGAAGCTCTGTTGCCGGCAATGTCATGGCCCAAAAAGAGCAGTGTCCATTGTTGTCAGAAGCCGATGACAACGAGAGCAAGTCCGAACCCAAAGTGATAGTTGATAAGCATATCAACTGGAACAAGCCAAATCTTATAGAACATGTGTCCTATTGGCGAAAGAAACCCCCGCTCAAATATGGAAACTGGCGGCAATTGCTGATACGACGCAAGCTGATATTTTTCCTTATGCTGGTGCTGGTGGTGGTTTATCTGCATCAGAGATTATTGGATCCGCTGGACGATGATGTGGACGCCGTAGATTTGGATAATTTTATTCCCGTTGTGCGACAGTCCCATGTTTTGGGCATGCGTGGTAAGTGTTCCAAGTGAATTCCCCCCCTTCCTATGATTTGATTTATGTTTTATTTTTGCATTTTGTGTGCGTCTTATAATTTGTTGAATTTTTTTATTTTCATTTCCAACTTCTTGTGTCGGGGACTAAAATATTCTTGCCCCAACAGAAAAGTTGGAAATATCAAAGAGTCAAATGCCGATGGCCACCACAATTGAAAACACTACACAGAAAACAAATGCCAAAACCAACAACACCAACGAAATTAATTTACAAACTCCCCAAACAAATGTCACAACTCCTAACTCTGCTCATTTTATACCGAAAGGCTATTTAGTTTGGAGCGATCAATGTAAGATTAGCGATTTAAATCCCTATAAGCGCGATGTCATGCAACACTTCAAACGGAAGCAATACAAGCCCTGCAGTAAGCGTAAACCCCTCACAAAGGTCGCCTACAATGAGACCTCTCAGCGCTACATACTCAGCATCAATGCCCCCGCAATGAAGTCCTATAAGATTGATGCATCTTTAAGTTGCTGCTACAAGATCATCGAGCGTGTAAACGATATCGACATTAAGTGAGTTAAGAAGTGGTTATGCTTTTTCTAAACCAATTAAAAATATTTACTTTTCTTTCTAGGTTCACAGACTGCAAGTACCTCAAAAAGCACATCGAGTTGGCCAACACCACGGATAGTGTGTATGTCGAGTGCTTCACGGGTGGTAAGTCGATCTATAAAAACACCCATGCCACCATACCAGAACGTTCCGAAGTTAGGCAGCGCCTCTCGAATTGGTCGAATCTGGATCGCCAAGAGAATAATCGGGCTCCCAGCCTGCTGATGATAGGCATCGACAGTATCTCAAGGATTAACTTAATACGTGCCATGCCGAAAACAGCTCAATATCTCTATGACAACGAGTGGTTCGAATTGGCTGGATACAATAAGGTACAGAAGATAGATCAATTTCTTGAGAGTCTATAATTCATAAATCTTTTCTTTTAGATTGGCGACAATACATTTCCCAATGTAATGGCCTTTTCTGCGGGCTATAATATGAGTGATATCATGAAACACTGCTCACCCTATGCGAATGGTGGTCTGGATAAGTGCGACTTCATTTGGAAACTTTTCCAGCAGCATGGATATGTCACTGCCTATGGAGAGGATGCCGTCTCTATCAATACATTCAATTATCTGAAGAAGGGCTTCATTGAGCCTCCTGTAGACTTTTATATGCGACCGTATTTGGTGGCTTCCGAAAAGAAGCTAGAGGTCGACATGGCCAATGGCTTGATAAATTGCCTGGGATTTGCTCATGCCTCAGAGCATATCTATGATTATGCTTTGGAGTTCTCGCGTCGATTTCGAAACGACAGCTTCTTCGGATTCTTCTGGACGAATACTCATAGTCACAGTGATATTTCACAGAGCACAACCATGGATGACTATTTAAAGGAGTTCTTGCAGAAGCTCGTGGCTCAGGGTACCATGGAGCATAGTGTGGTGGTGTTTTTCTCGGATCATGGCCTGAGATTTGGTCCCACAAGAGCCACACTCTCGGGTCATTTCGAGGAACGCCTACCATTTATATTCATCTGGCTGCCGCCCTTTATGAAAGAAAAATACTATGAAGTGATGAATGCTCTGAGCCTTAATCGGAATCGTCTGACCAATCCCTATGACCTGCACATGACCTTGAAGCATATTCTAGCCCTATCCGGACGAGTTGACGGGGGCCTCGAAGCCTTGGGTCCTGCCAAATCCTGCCCCCAAAGCCAGAGTCTCTTCTATCCGGTGCCGCAAAACCGTTCCTGCTCCTCCATATGCATTGAAGAGCATTGGTGTACCTGTCATCCCTACACGCAGATCTACAAAGGCGCCGGCAACATCACAGCGCTATCCAAACGTGTCGTAGCCTATCTCAATGATTTTGTCGTTAATTTCAACAATGGTTCTTTTGCTCATGCGTGCCAACCACTTAGCTTGATGAGCGTGAAGTCCGCTTACCGAGCGGAGCACAACGCCAATGACAAAAGTGATATCCAGACGTATCGTCTCATCTTTTACACGAAACCCAATAAGGCCCTCTATGAGGCCACTGTAGTTCACAATCAGAGCTCCAACTCCATGGATGTCACGGGCTCCGTGAGTCGCCTGAATTCCTACAGTGGCGAGGCCAATTGTATGAGTGATTTTGCTGCCAAAAAGTATTGCTACTGTAAAAAGAAGAAGAACTAACCCCTAGCCTATACGTTTGTCTCCTATCATAGAGTACTAATTTGATTGCATATGTGAGAAAGTGTGTGTGCTAAAGCCCAAGTGCCGTTATAGCTGTTATTAATTAGACTTACACTTGTATTATAGTCATTATCTAGTATGTACTTAAATTTAGAAACATAAATCGTTGCAACAACGAAAGATTTCCTTGCTATCCTGAACAACAAGAGAAAAATACCTGGAATACTTAGAGATTATTTTATTTTAGGCGAAAATTTTCGGATTCCAATAACAGCATAATTTGAAATCGAATGCTAAACTCTCGACTTTATAAAATTACAAATACATTTTCCAATATTTTTTAATACTTATCAATTTGTAAATAAATAATTGTAAAAAACAAAGAATTATTAGTTCTTTAATAAAAAAATATATAAACAAATTTTAAATCTGTTTCGAAGAACAATTTATCAATATCTCAAACATTTATTGACCAATTTCACGTTTGGGGATCTGAATTGTGTTGAAAAATGTCTTCGATAAGAGTCTTTCACGACTGAAGGTCATTTGTCACTCTATTAATACTCTGTAACTTATAATACGAAGAGTATATAAAGTTACTAGAAAATGGTATGGACCCCAGGTCAGGATAATAAGAGTGGTCGATATAGTCATATAGTTGTTGATATAGTCATATAAATTTGTATATCTTGAGATTGACTGCATATTATAAAGTTTATTTAAATTTTTTTCGATATTGGACTAAGATTCAGAATGAAAAGTATATTCGTTTACATACCTCGAAATAAGTGGAAAGCCTCTTTTTATTTAATATTATTATTATCTTAAAGTTCTCATTCGGTCGATGGTTTTAGAATACCGATTTAAAGGACAAGAGGTAAGGCTTATACGTCTGGCAGGGTATCCAGAGCTCATTTTGAAAATCGTAATTTGTAAGAGATTATAGTATCAGGCACTTAAGCAATTGCCCGATTATTTTCCTTTAAAATAAAATACTGTTTTATCTCAACAATTAAAAGTTTGATTGACAAATTAATCGGCTTAAAGTTCATTCACTCAATCAACACTCAAATTTGATTAGTTAAGTATGTATAAATTTATTTAAAATGCATTTACGTATTACTACCTGGTGCTGTGAACTTAAAAAAAAATATATATATATATTGATAAGGAACTGTTGGCTCCCCGTCTTTTTTTTTGTGCTCAAGTTTCTGAGAATTTTAGAATTTCGCGGAATATTGCTTGATTACAAATTTCAAAAAATGCAATTATATACACTTTCTCAAAAAATGCAGTCATCAGGTAAAGTAAGAATAAAAGTGAGAAGAAAATTTAACACCAACCTTAAAAAATATATCATACATTATTATTTTTGTAATTTAAATAATTTCCCAATAATAGTTAACAAAGAAAAATTTAGCCTTAAAAATCGCCACCTTGACCTGAGCATGGATAATTTGATATGCAAGTAAAATGTAACAAGAAAACAAACTCACCTTTTGACAACATTTTGCCGTGGTGAATTTAGTCGCAAGTGCAAATCTACGCTTAATCAACAAAACAATGGAAAAATTAACACAAAACAAAATAGAAAGAAGAGAAAGACAAAAAAACTAACGGTGCTTAGACAGCGCGCTCATGACAGCGATGACCGACACGATGCAGCGAGAGAAAAAAAACACTAAGTGAAAAAAAATCACAAAAACACAGCACGTGATCTCCATGTAAGTGCAGCCATTCATTTAATGAATCCATACAATTATTTTTATTTTTAGCAAATGAAAATTTTTTTAAAGCACACTTTTGGAATTAGAGCCCGGAATTGATCATAGTATCAATTAATCAACAGAAACACACAACAAACTGAAATCTACTTAGCGCCACTAGATGGCGCTAATTGCTCACACTATTGACTGAAAAATCCAATCACAAAGGCATGGCATTTTTAATCTAAAAATTAAAAATTAATAAGGGAAAAGAATTAGATTCAATTTCATTTCCTGCGCCTTAACTCCAGTCAATGCAATGAGTGATAATGATTTGCATCCACTATTATCAGATGGCATTGAGACAAATCCGGCTGTTATACCGGAAAACAAATCGACTGCCAACATTTTGAATTCAGATTGTGAAAAACCAGGAAAAAGAAATTTTCTGCGATATCTGATTCAACACAAATGGAAAATTTTTGCATCTGCTTTGCTTTTTGCATTTTTCCTATCCATGAGAATATTGGATTTGTATCATTTCGATTATCCGTTACACAATTGGAAAATACTGGATTTTACCCCGATCGTCCGTCGATCCCAGGTTATAGAAGGTTAGTAAATATTTCAAAAATGCCAACACCGAAATTAATTCATTTTGGTCCCTTTAAGGCTATTTAGTGTGGAGCAATCAATGTAAGATTAGCGACCTTAGCCCCAACAGCCCATTCGTAAGACGATATTTTAAGCGGCAAAAATACAGATACTGCAGTGACGAAATGCCATTAACGAAAGTCAGTTACAATGCCACATTAAAGCGCTATATGCTCAGCATCAATATGAAATTAATCAGATGGAGTTATTTTGGACCTTCTCTAAAATGCTGCTACAGGATCATCGAACGCGTAAATGACGCTAAGGTTAAGTGAGTTACTTGCAGGTCTGTATCCAATATCGGAAACATTTTTTTGTTTTTCGTAGTTTCAGTAACTGTTATTACCTCAAGCAACGAAAGTTATTGGCCAACACCATAGATAGTGTGTATATCGAGTGCTACAGAGGTAGTAAGTCGGTCTATAAGAATACCCATGCCACCATTCCCGAGCGTTCCGAAGTTAGACAACGACTCTCGAATTGGTCGAATCTGGATCGCCAAGAGAATAATCGGGCTCCCAGCCTGCTGATGATAGGCATCGACAGTATCTCAAGGATTAACTTATTACGTGCCATGCCGAAAACAGCTGAATATCTCTATGACAATCATTGGTTCGAATTGGCTGGTTACAATAAGGTAAAGAAAATTCGATATAATTCCTGAGCAACTATAATTTATAAGTCTTTTCTTTTAGGTTGGCGACAACACCTTTCCCAATATAATGGCCCTTAGTGTGGGTTATAATATGAGTGAGATTGAGAAAAACTGCCCACCTCGTATTCGCGGTGGTCTGGATAAGTGCAATTTTATCTGGAAGCTATATCAACAACATGGTTATGTCACTGCCTATGGAGAGGATGCAGTGAAGATTAATACCTTCAATTATCTGAAAAAGGGCTTCATTGAAGCCCCCGTTGATTATTATTTGAGGCCATATATGATGGCTGCCGAAAAGAAGCTCCAAATACGGACAGCTAACGGGTTGATAAGTTGCCTGGGATTTGTTCATGCCTCGGAACATGTCTATAATTATGCCTTGGAGTTCACACGTCGATTTCGTAACGATAGTTACTTCGGTTTCTTTTGGACGAGTTCGCATAGTCACAGTGATATTTCACAGAGCACCACCATGGATGACTATTTGAAGAAGTTCTTGCAGAAGCTCGTGGCTCAGGGTACAATGGAGCATAGTGTGGTGGTGTTTTTCTCGGATCATGGTTTGAGATTTGGTCCCACAACCACCTCTATCTTAGGTCATTTCGAAGAACGACTTCCGTTTATATTCATCTGGCTGCCGCCTTTCATAAAAAGGAAATACTCCAAGTTGGTGAAGGCTTTAAGAGTCAATCGGAATCGTCTTACCAATCCCTATGACTTGCACATGACCTTGAAGCATATTCTAGCTCTATCGGGTCGAGTTGACGGGGGCCTAGAAGCTTTGGGTCCTGCCAAATCCTGCCCCCAAAGCCAGAGTCTCTTGTATCTGGTACCAGAGAACCGTTCCTGCTCCTCCGTGTGTATTAAGGAGCATTGGTGCACCTGTCATCCCTACATACAGATCAACAAAAATACAGCCCAAATCAAAACACTGGCTAATCGTATCGTGGCCTATATGAATCATGCTGTAGCCCATTTCCAAAATGGCTCCATCGCCAACGTATGCAAGCCCTTAAGTTTGAATTTCATTAAATCTGCTCACCGTGCCGAACACGTTGCCAATGATAAAGACTATATTCAAACTTATCGTCTCCTTTTCTACACAAATCCCAATAGGGCGCTTTATGAAGCCACTATCAAGTATGATCAAGAGATGGATATAATGGACATCACACATTACATAAGTCGATTAAATTCATACCACGGAGAGCCCGAATGCATCGGAGACTTCTACATTAGAAAGTATTGTTTTTGTAAAAAAAAACTTTGAGAAGCCCCAGAATACTAATTTGCTTTTTATATTACAAAATGTATTTACAAAAATCTTAATTTCTATAAGCACTATAAATTTTGATTGATGATTTTAAAAAGTCAATCAACTAAAATTTGAAATCTTAAAAAATATTTTTTTGTTTTTTCAACCTGAGTCATACTTAGTTTTTAAGGTAATCGTATTAATAATTATTAAAATAATTTTAACTTAAACCTTTTTAAAAGATAGAAACAAAACTTGGTAATAAATTTGATTGGTCTGTGTGCAAGTATGTGTCTACAGTGTAGCCTAGCTTAAGCCCAAAAAAGCGAAGGCCTCTACGAAATCGAACGGGAGGGGACTATCAGATCAAGTTTGAAAATTACGGTCCTTGAATTTATCTTTAAAGCTAAAAGTGTATAAGAGATTCTTAAATGATTTAAAAAGTTTGGTTATCGGGCTATTGCGCTGCAAGCCCAAGGGATCACCAATTAGAGGCTGCATTTCGATACGCAGTTCTTTGTAGCTTTCAGTGGATTTAAGTGACAAGATGGCACGCATTTTAACGACAAAAGCGGGATTATTGACCCGCTCTTCTAAATAAATCCTTGTCTGTGTGCGGTGATACTCGAGAAAGGATATTGTGCTATGGCGTCGAAAATTTCGAGCTGTCCAAGTGTCCACAGTACCACTTATGAGCCATTTTTGATACAGCGGCTGGTCATCGTTCTGTACGGGATTTTCGGGGACTATCTGTCTCATTTCCAGGGCATAAATGTCCTTTAAAATTTCCTTAATACTCTCTACATAAGCGTCCATCCAGTAGTAATAAATAGATTGCGGCTTTTCTTTCTTCATGACCAGCATTTCAGTAGACAGAATTTTGATTTCATTATTTGTAGGTTGCAAAACATGTACATGCATTTGTGTAGATTCTTGGGGTATTTCAGTAGCAGCATCCTGATCGAGTGGCTTCTCGGAATCTGGCTTATCCTCTGTTATCGTTACATTCTCAATTTCTATGATAGTTTGCTCTCGTTTGGGCTGCTTGGCTGGCTTTGCCTGCCCCAAGCGTTTATCATTCAACACCTCCTCAGCCAGACCAAAGAGTAGATAGTCAAATAGTTTGTTTGGTGATTTCATGAGCTCTGCATTTTTGAAGGCCTTGACGCCCAGCGCTAAACAGGTTCGTAGATAAAAAAGATTTGTATGTGAAATCGATCGGGCCACATTGTGGTTGAGATTAAACGGATCTTGTATACAAACGCATCTTAGTTGAATCGGCTCAGACTTCTCATTATTCGCAATTTCCTGGGTGCGTAGCTGGTCATGATATTCAGGAAAGACCGAAGGTGAGTTTGGATTAAAAGCATTTTTAATATCCAGTCTGCAGGCTAGGAAGGGCGCAAGAACCACATTTTCAAACTCCATGCCATCATAGAATTCAAGAAACTGACTGATTAAATCCATTGTGGTCACCTGTTTCGGTATGGGCTGGACGTCAGCAAAGCTGAAGGCATAATTAATACCCAAGATCTCAACTGGGTCACATTTGGCCTGCATTTGCTTAATTGAAGGTATGATCTGCTTATGCTGGAGAAAGAAGATGATCATTGTGATCAAGCAGTAACTGGTCATGCTGCCACTTCCAATGATTTTTAGTTTCTTAGCCCAAATCTTTAGAAACTTGAATAATTCTCGAATACGTCCGTCCAAGTCCACGAGTTCGCTTACAAAATGCGAATTGTATTTGCTATTCGGACTCGATGTATTTATATCCAGACTGAGACCGGTCTGAATATGCTTGCACCTGATAATGGGTACGCGAGCATGGCGTATGGGATAGATGTCAGTGAAATCATTGGTGCGACGCAAGAATTTATTGAGGTAGTTGAACAGCGCCTTACTAGCTAGCCAATGACTTTCCACATACAAGTCAATATCGCTGTCTGAAAGATTAACAAGAATAATAATTTGAGCAAAATTGAAAAATATTCACTTACCCTTAAGGGCCAAGCCAGTAATCAAAGAACCGAATGCGTGTACCCTAACCTTTACACGCATATTATTTTCGATGCAATTGCGTACATGGAAAAAACAACTGTCCAATTTTTGTCTATCGCCTGCGTAATACTCTAATAACACACACAATTGATCTTGAGGTGGGACTCGGCTTAGTATATTATTTAATTCGCCACGATCATTCTTCGTTTGTTCACTGCACAGAAGCTTGGTGATATTGTTCATATGCTGGCGATAGTGTTTGTTCGATTTAGTTGTGTGTTTGAGCAGTTCATGGGCCAGGCATTCCTTAATATTTGTAAATTTGGCAGGGCACACCTTACACTGCACAATATTGTCACCCGAAGGACCAGTGGCCTTGGTTGGTGGCGCCTCCATGGCGGCTGTGAACTGTAAATACATATTTTTGAATTAGTTGAATAACTATTTATTTATTTGTAAAAAGTGTACTCAAATCAACATTTTTGTTTAGCAAAGCTTTCTACATTTATAAAGCCAAAAGCTACAATTGTGAAGAGAGAAGGTCTTGTCCTGTACGCCGGTCTAGAACTCGATTGAAGTATGCTGGACTAAGGCAGCCTTCTATGCCAGCACATAATACCACATTATTGTAAGAGCGATAGATGGGCAGCTTGTCTTCCAAGACCTTGGCCACATTTAAATAAATAAGCACTTGACAATTGTTGCGGAAACCACTGATTGTATCTGAGCCTGGCTTATCGCTAACAGCAAAGTGTATATGGTTGCGTCTGAAACGTTTGAGTCCTTCAGTTTTAATGGACTCCCAGTTTTTGTAGTATGTGCCATGGACAGCCATGGGAACATCTGTTAGTTGTGTTAGGCGCTCCAGACAGGCGTCTGCCTCTACTGCCTTCAGGGAATGTCCCTGATTTGCGCGTAGTTCCCACTCGTTGTTTTCATTTTGACGAAGTGTATAGCGTTGTTTTGCATCAGTGTTGACAATTTCGGTTAACTTGGCCAAACTAAAGTTGGAATAATTTGGGTGACGCAAAATATTTTCCACGGAAATAAAACCATCTGGCTTTATCGGCAAACCTTCTTGTTTTGCACCATGGCGCAAAAGCCAAGAAAGCTTTTTGCTCAATTGCACTTTGGTATTTTTATTTGGTAAATGCGTTGTCATGGCTTGAAAACTTACTTTTAAAAATTTTATTAATTTAACTATTGCCAAACAAACTGCGGAAATTTTGTTGTTCTCTATTTGAACTTGTTCACGAGAACAGTTCATATTCGATTAATTTCCATCAGAGCTGCCAGATCAACATAGTTTAACCAGTCAGCTGTTTCGGTCACGATTTTTAAAGTTCGGTATTATTAAATTTTTTGTGGGTTGTTTTTATTAAAATTATGCGGCTAGTAATACTCTATGCGAGTCAGACAGGGACAGCACAGGATGTGGCCGAACAGTTATGGCGAGAATCTCGCCGATATGGCTTCTCCGGTCCCGTTCTGGCCTTTGACGACTACACTGTGGAAAAACTCGTGGAAGAGCGTCTGGCGATATTTGTTGTGGCTACAACAGGTGATGGCATGGAGCCGGATAATATGAAAAAGTCATGGCGCTTCTTGCTAAGACGTTGTCTACCACCAAACTCATTGGAAGGTCTTCTGTATGCTTGCGTAGGGTTGGGAGATTCAAGTTATTCCAAATTTAATTTCGCCGCTAAGAAACTGGACAGGCGTCTAAGAAATTTGGGTGCACAGCAACTGTGTCCTCTAGGACTCTGTAATGATCAGGATGATTTTGGTCATTTATCACATTTCTGTCCCTGGAGTGAAATGCTTTGGCATAAAATCAAAGGCCTTTTGGGAATCCAAGAAGACCCATCAATTGTACCATCCAAAGTTAGCAAATATCAACTAAAAGAGCTAGAAAATTACTGCAAGCCACTAGATACGAAACCCATATATTGGTCTCACAAAGCACCTGCCATCGAATTGCTCTTAGAGGAGAACACAAGAACAACGGCCATTGACCATTTTCAGGATGTTCGATTGTTGCGATTTACTAGCACTGATGAGGCCTTCACCTGGCAGCCCGGAGATGTACTCGATGTCCAGCCACAAAACGATCCAGACCAAGTTCGCGAGTTCTTTGAATTGCTGCATGAAAATGCCCTAGACTTTGGTGCCAAAGAGAATACGGTTGTGCAACTGACAAGTGCTCAGGAAGAAATGAATTTACCAGAGGCTTATGCTGTACCTATTTCCCTGCGTCATGCAGTCAATTATGTTTGGGACCTGAATGCCAAGCCTCGTCAACGATTCTTTGAGCTACTCGCCCAAGATTGTGAGGATGAATTAGAAAGAGAAAAGTTGATAGAATTCTCCCAGTCGAAAGGTCTCGAAGACTTGACTAACTATGTAAATCGACCAAGACGTACAGTTCTGGAAGTACTGCAGGACTTTAGGCATGCCTCTTCGAAGTTAACTCTCGCAAAACTCTTCGAAATGATGCCTGTGATACAACTTCGCAGTTTTTCCATAGCTTCGGATGTATCGACGGGTAGCTTGGACTTGCTTGTGGCCGTGGTCAAGTACAAGACAAAAATGCAGACACCCCGTAAGGGTCTCTGCTCCAATTGGCTCAAAAATCTGAAACCGGGTACTCAGATACAGGGTGCAATTAAGCCTGGCACAATGATTCTTCCAAAAGATCCCACAATCCCTCTGATCCTAGTGGGTCCAGGCACTGGCATAGCTCCGTTTCGCAGTATCATCCAAAATCGACTAAAAACCTTAAGAGAGGGCATTCCAATTGGCAAGATCTATGTGTTTTTTGGCTGTCGCAATAAGGCCAACGATTTTCATTTTAAAAATGATTTTAACGATTGGCAGAAAACGGAAGCTATAGAAGCCTATCATGCCTTTTCCCGCGACGAGCCCAAGAAAGTCTACGTTCAACATGTAATTGAAAGTCAAAAGGATCGCATGGCCAATGTCATTGTCAATGAGAATGCATATATCTTTGTTTCCGGTTCTGCAAATAATATGCCAAAGGCTGTTAGAGAAGCCTTTATAGAGGCGCTCGGCGGTGATCCGTATTCGGTAGAAAATTTGGTAAAGTTGAAACGGTACCAGGAAGAAACTTGGTCGTAATTCAAATTCAAAATTGTTTAGTAAATGTCAAATTGTGTAAATAAATCGATGGACGTTATTTAATTCTAAGAAATCTTGAGAATTTTTTTAGTCTTGGACAAAAAGCCAGAATGCTTAGTCAGCTTCAACTTGACTAGAATCGGAAATATTTGTGACACTGACAATTCCCGGGGGAATATTTGGAAATATTAGTGCATAATTATAACCGATTTACAATTAAATCCAGTTTCGACTTCTGCATTAACAGGAAATTCAAAAATGCCAGTCATTCAAATAAACAAGGCCAAAACCAAACGAATGAGGCGACAATTTGTTATTTTTTTTTTGGGACCCCTTCCATAATTCTAAGCTCCTATGATTGATTTTATACACGCACATTGCACGGAGAGATATTTTCTTTATAAAAAATCGTTGTATTGACATGTATCTATTAGTTTTTCTCAGACAAACATAATTCTTTTCTTACTTGCTTAGGATGCTGTCAATTTATGCTAGAGCATGGAAATGTTACTGAATTTTGAACTTATTAAAATCAAGTGAAAAGTTAAAGATAATGTCGATTTCGATATGGTCAAATCGAAGATTTTCTTAGACAAAAACATTAAAGGTCGGACAACTTTTTCTGCTGATTTCATTTCCAGTTGACTCTGTTTTATAGTGATTTAAAGTGGACTAATCTGAACATGACAGTTACCTAAAAAACGAAATAAAAGGGATAAGCTGGAAGGAAGGGCATGATGAAGCAAAAAAAAAAAAAAAAAAAAAAACAATCAAGAATATTTTTATGGCTGCGAATATTGGAGCGTTCGTATGCACTTCATTAAATCGACAAATCCGATTAGTAAAAAAAAAGAGAAACGCATAAAAGTGTCTTTCAGCAACTTGAAAATTTACCCAGTTTGACCAAAAAAATAAGGCAAATATCAAACATGAACCGCAACATGACCATTAGGTGACCAAACCACTAAGCATTCACTGTCAATTCCAAGCTCTTGTCAAATGTTCTTAATTCAACTTAAAAGACATGGGACCGGACAGGGCAACCAGTAGATCCTTTCTTTTTAAACCGCGCTCAATTTTAAGAAGGTGCTGGAAATATGAGATTTATTCATTCTCAGAACATTAAGGCAATAATAGCTGTCATTAACAAGACTCCTTTTTGAGCTTCTTCTAATTCTGAGAGCTTTACATGCCCTGCCATTGATAAGAAAATGGTTCCAACTTTATTTTGAATGTCTAAATTATTTGAGTAATCTGGCTCTTTACATTATATGCCCAGACCTAAGGTACCCTTTTGAACTGCTCAAGTCAGGGTATAAGGCAAAGAGAACAACAAAAATCCAATTTTGTTTTCCATTATGAGGCTACGCCTGGGCAACGCCTAAAAAACTACTGCCAAAATAAAAGCTTGAGGATGACCAACTGTTTTGAACTGTAAATAAACTCGTTGATGCCGGTAAAATACGATGCTACGTATATACTATACATATAACCAGCGTCTTCGAAAAGTAATTAATTTTTCTTTTCATTTTTTTTTTTGTATATTTATTTAAAGATTGGGAATTCTGTGTTGGCTTTTACAGGTGCTAGGTGGAAGTGGTAAAATAGTGTAGGCCATAAAGGAAGAATCAGTCACTTAGGTAAGATCCAGAAACATGTTTTTGCTGATCTTGCATTGTCAGGTCAATGGCTGTGGCAGAAGGCAGAAGGCAATAATAATCCTGTTCTGAATGCTCTGCGTCTGCCAGCTATCAATCAGTTTTTGACGTTTTAAAATGTATTTAACTGAGAGCTTAAAATCCATTTAGAAAACAAAAAATTCCATAAACATTAATCGGCAATCCTGATTTAATGTTAGAGCTTTTTGACTTTGATTTGCATCCCGAGTCGCACAGAACAGACATTTCACAGTCTAGACAGACTTATAAACCTTTTTTGTTTTTCGTTTTTTTTTTCGAAGAAATATTGTCGCCCTCGCTTAAATTTGATATTCTAGAGTTTATTTACTTTAATTGAAAGCATAAAATTATAATGGCAATTTAATGAAGTCAAACCGAAAATATACGAAATCCACGACACATGAAATGTATTGCCATTAAAATTAATTTCACTTGGTAGACCAGAACCAGGCAGGTAGACTGCGCGATCCCTTGTCTCTGGTAAGCCGCTTAAAACATCAACTGATTGTGGCTGATTAATCAGAGGTAAACATTTAAGCCGCAAATACCCATAGAAGAAGAGGAAGAAGAAAGAGTGAAGCATGTTTATTTCACTATAAACATGTCATTTATCAATTTGAGCAAACGCTTCGCATTGTTCGGCCTCCACTCGACTCACAAGAAGACGACTGTCCCTTGCCTTGATTTGAGAGAGTTTTCCCTTGGCTAATGCATTGTTTGATCGATTTCATTAATTAGCCGGACGCCGTGTGTTTTTGGGCATCAATCACCTCCTAAGGTTGCCTTGTTTAAGTCTCTATAAACAGTTATTTAGTTTCTGGATTAATTATTTTTTATATTCTTGTTAGTCGAAGAACTTAAATTGTTATTTATGAGACTGTCTGATTAGGTTTTTTCGAAAGAAACAGATAAAACAGATTGAGTGCTCCATACTCTTTAATTGTTGTGCAGTACAATTTTAGTTCTGACAATTTATTTCAATTAGTTGCGGCTTGCCAGCTTGATTTCCTACGACTCCAAATGCAAATAAAACGAAGCTGCCAATCCAACAGACATTCTTGCTTAATTGTTGAGTTGCTAAAAAATATAAAAATCATAAGACAAGACAAGGAAATACTCAAGACAACCAATTAAAGTAATAAACGACTCGGCCAGGGCTGCAAAACAACACAAAGGGCTCAACACAATTCTTCGACGAATTTCTCATTAATTAATTGATTTAACAAAGTGGTACAATTACGTTGAGCCACCACCACCAGCACCACCACCACCGTCAACAGAAGCTTCCCCAGTTATTTCGAAGGCTGGACTCAGACACACCAATAGCTTCCAGCTATTTTCAACACCCTGGCATCTGGTCTGCTCCAAGCTATAATTAAAAAAAAAACCGCGTTGATCTTCGTCTTCTTTTGACCCTAAAACTCTCAAATATTCCTCTATACACGATTGTAATAAGAATGCATGTATTTCAAAAGATATGATGGAGGGGGAGAAAAGTGGGCGTTTTATCATAGAAGCTGATTTCGGGGAGTCTGTATAAATCACCGCCTACGTTTCGAACACTTTAAATAATGATTTTTGCTCACATCATGCTTATAACTTCAAACAGTATAGCGACCCTAAGTAACAGGCATCTAGTACTACTATATACTTCTTAAACGAATCTCTGCTACCTGGCTTCTCCTCACCGATTCTTGTGAAACATAAAACGACAAACGAATAACGAATAACGAATAACAGCAGCAAACTCTCGACTACACTTAAGATAAGATCTGAAAACTACATTTAAGAATAACTTGTAAGCCTGAGTGTCATTCACTGGCTTTATGAAGTACATTTTAATGTTGAGGAAAACAATAAAGCAAAAAGAAAAGAAAAAGAAGAAGAAAAAAAATTATATTTGTTTGCTCGTATGGTATAAAAATGTGGGACGAATGAAAAAAAAAAGCAATGTAACTACAACCGCAAGTCTACTCGGTTATACCTATGGTGGTGTTCCACATCTTGGAATAATGACACCGACAATGAAAACATTTGATTTGTTTTACAAGATAAAACGGCTCGTTTGTTTGCTTTATTTTTATTTTTTCTCAGTTCACTCAAAACTAGAAGACACGCAAAAACGTTATGGGTTGTACGGAAAGACGGTGAAACCAGTACGTTTCACAAGCATTAACCTCGTGTTTATAAAGGAACTTTGAAAATGGGGAGTGGCGATGGCGATGGCGATGGCGATGTCACCGTATGAAATATTAAATAGGGGCTCTCATTAGAGTAGGCCAAGACCCTATCAACACAGATGGTTAGAGTTAATCTTGTGATATTTAAAAAAGAAAAAAAAAAGAAATGTCCAACGTGTTATTGAAATCGTTTAATTTGCACAGGACATGGCCTGGTCAATGTGAAGTGGTGGTGCCATGGCGAGTGCACGACGACTTGGCTTGAGCTGCATATGCTTTTCCATTTCAATAGATCCCTATCAAATGTTGGGACTTTAACGACTAAGACACTGGCTTCGGAGTTAATTAAAAACGAATTTTTTAAAAATGCAAATTAAATTAAAGGAAAACCAAACAAGTCAGCCGGATGCGATCACAGAGGACAGCAGATACAAACTTGAAGAGCTGAAATATTTAAATACTTTGGAATTGATTAAAAATAAAAGATTTCTTTTTATTTTTTTTTTAAATACTTAAATCATTTTATTTACAGGAAGATCTTGGAATTAATCAATACATAAATATGTTTAGCGCCCTTTGAACCTAAAGTTAGGGACATCATATGCAGAAACTTAAAGTAGACTAGACAATCTTTTTTTTTTAATATTCTTAACAATTTATGGAAGAGTGTTGCATTGCCAGGAAGCACATAGGAATTATTATTACTAAAAACAACAATTTGCGGTTATGTATCTAAATCACAGTAACGAGAAATGTTTTTTGTATCTGTTAAGTTTGGTTTTCAACCAATTGAGAACAGATACAGGTGCTTGCCTACGATGCTCTAGAATTGAAATTTTGCTTATACCGTCATCTGGGCGGACAAAAGCTAAAGTAGGGAAACAATTGACAATGAAGGGAGTAAAAGCGCTTTGGATCTGTCTTCAGATCGAAGCCATCTACTTTAATCACATTCCATTGGTTTTTCATATGAGCATAGCTGAAAGATACCTGATCCTGGAAAGTATCAGATCGTATAAACTCCATTGGCTCCAGGTGAGAGTGGAAGTTATCCACCACAGATAGTGGCACCTTTAGTAAATGCTCTGAAGAAAGGAATAAATTTTTAGATTAAATAAATTTTTAATTAATTAAGACTTACCTATAATGAAACCCATGGTGACATCATCGGGAAAACGTATTTGATCGCCGATGCTAATAAATTTACCACCACCCGCAATGGGTAGCATTTTCAGGGTCAAAGCGCGGCTGAGACAAAATCCAGCTCCGCCAGTGGCAAACCAAAAGGTTATTCTTTTATTGGTGGTATTATTTTTCTAAAAATAAAATATATATATATACACTTTTAATAACAGCCAGCTCAGGGGTCTTAAATTAAAGGAGCCCAAATACTTGAAGCTTAAAATTTGACAAATTAACCATGAAAACGGACAACAATGGAAACTTAATATATTGGCACACTTGGGCCTAAACTGTTTCTTTTAGGTCGTTTCTCTTCAGGGCAAAATGAAATAAAATACTTGGGCTCTGAAAGGAAATTCAAGGACTCCCGTCGACTGGAACTAATGAGTCCAGCCAACTTTCTTTACACAAAACATAGACTTACATTATCCAAGTGTATTTCCAGTGGTGAGGAGATGCTGGGCTTGCCTAAGTACCAATCCACTGTAGGACTATATTCACCCAGCAGTTTGACAAGACGTGGCACATTCACATAGTTGTCATCGTCAAAGTGACAGAACCATCTAGAAGAAGAAGAACAGAAATATCCATAAATATTGAGGTTGACTTAGGATTTAGAAATATTGAGGTTATGGTGAGAGTTAGGATCTTTAGTTTACCGGCTTAATAGTTTTGCAGACTATTTCCGGATGCAACAACTGCCTTCCTGTCAATTAAAGCCACAATTGCAATTGACTGGCTTAAGGCAACTTCATGCTAATCAAGCGAAATCATTTACTTCCGTTGAGTTTTGAAAAATTTCCAACACACTAAGAATATAATAAAAATTGCAATAAAAAAAAAGGGGTCGAAGATTGCATACACTTTTATGAATTTGAATCATCTTGATTTTATTTGACAGATTTCCTAAATTGACGCTGACAATGGCAAGACTCTGCTGGGGTCTGTCTGTATTATTTTCAGTAAACATTGTGTTATAATTTTTAAAGAACTGAGCCTCAGTACACTTTTCAACGACAATGTCACTTAAACATGATCTCAAATTGAGTATTCTGACGCCCCACTTACAGGCTGCAACGCCACATCGCATCCCCTTGACAGTCTGTTCAATTGAATAATTGCTTTTGCTGTTTACTTGTGCTCTTATGGTGGTGGTATATTCGGTTTGTTTTGCTGGATTAAATTGTTGTTCTGAAATAAAAAAAAAACAACGGAATGGGAAGTATGGAAGTGTTTTTGCCCCCCTTCTGAAGACTGTGGAGTTTGTCGTAGGAAGGAAACGATCTAGCGAGGCGCTGAGCTACTTTATGTGCGGCTAAACATGATATGGTGGATTATGATAGCTTCAAATAATATTTCCCACGCACAATACACCATTGTCAACATCTGGGGTTTCATCTATTAATTGTGGTATTCCCAACAAACATTCAACAATTGCGGTGGCTCCTTTTCCCAATGTACTCTAATACGGCTGGGAAATGGAAATGGCTGGGCTGTTGTGATTTTCAGCCCGCCCCGAATTGCTATAGCTTCGATATAAAAGTGTCTACTTTTTGTGTATTTTGTTGACTTAAACTCATTTATATTATATTAAGAAATGTTATGGGAAAGAGAGCGTTGCTTTTCAACGGAATAAATAATGGCAGGCCAGGTCTCTGCAATTAAAAGTATCTCGCTATTTTATGATGCCCACGTTGCCTGATGATTTGCATTTTATGGCCGATCCACATCAAGACAAAAAAAAAAAGGAAAAAAAGAAATGAGAAAAAACCGGACACCCCACTAGAAACTAATTTCTGCAACTGCAACACATGCGTATGCGTGGCAGCACCAGCAACAGCACCGGGGCAGACACCACAGTATATCTGAGTATCTGACAACTGGAGTTGGTCCAACAGAGCCGTTCGTAAATTATAAAATCGCAGTACTAGAAGCAAAAGCAGCGCCCCGCCATAATTGCCAGTTCCAGTGCACGTTAATTAACCTCTTTTTCATGTTCGTTTCGGTTTAGTTTTTTTTTTTTATTATTTTTTTTTCTTTACAGGTACGGATAGGATCACTAGAGGTGGACAGTTTTCGTGACGTGATCGTATTTCTTTTGAAAATCTAATGTAAGACTTGTAAGTTCACTTGACTAAGTGAAATTCAAATTTTCAGAGGAAAGCAAAGCGTTTGGCTTAAATATTTTGGGGAAAGAGTTTAGGTCAAAAATAAAAATCGTTATAGAAAATTTTGTCACGCACACATCTGTTGGCCTGACTGGAAATGCCATAACTGGCTAAACTAAAGTTGCGCAGCTACTTTTTCCATTTCGAAGCTTGCTCAACTTTAAATCATTGCGAGTCGACAAAGTATACAGGAACATATAAGCTCTCTCAGACTCAAAGATACAGCTACCGCTGTATTTGTGGCAGTTGCAGCTGTTGAATTATCCAAGCCGTGTGTCCGCAGTGCCACCTGATACCATTTCATATTTTTGCTTTCATCTTTCTTGCTCTTCGGCCAGAGAGCCATGGTGTGCTGTGGTGTGGCATCACTACAATAACTGCACATTTTCATTGCCTGCTCTTTTACTTTGTTTTGGTTTTTATAGGATGCAGACGGGGCAAAAACATTGTCTTTTTTTTTTTGTCTTTAAGTCTTTCGAAGATGAAAAAGTATCTTCATTGTAACGGACAACAGAGACCCCAAAGAGTTGGTCATATATTTTTCTGCACTCGATTTAAGCTTGTCAGATACCTAGGAAACGATAGGATCGAAAATCGGATCATAGAAACCTAAATCATTTTTTTATCATAATCTCGCCGTCTAATCTTAAATACTGACTAAAATTGGTATCTGCCATAAACATAGGCAAAACTATATGACTACCAAGTTTGATCTGGATCATAACATTAGTTCTTATAGTAAATTTATATATGGTATTTCTTATGGACCAAAATTATTTGAGATCATATCCCCATTGAACAATATTGGCAAACCTTAATATGTGAAATGAACATATGTAGATCTAAGTGAGTACTAAGTTTGGTCTGGATCGTATCAGTATGTTCTATAACAAATTGCTATATTGAAACTATATCTGATTTAACCTATCAAACATAATTTCACAAATAAAGATATCTGGATCCGATCTGGATCGTCTTTCTATATAATCAAATATACTTGGGCAGATCGGGTGAGTTTCTTTTAATTACTTTATTGCAGAAACAAAACAAAAACCTTGGCATCCCGAAGATTACCTTTGCTACTAATTTCTTGACTTAGCTTTTACTTGGCTTTGCCATTGTGGTTGCAGAACTCTTTGAGGCATCTGCATCTATTGGCGGATACTGCTGTTAGGCTTTATTATTGCTGCCTATATTGATTGCATGTTCACTGCATTTATAATGACAGTTTCAAGTTCTAAGACAAAAATGAAAAAAAAAATAATGAAAAAAACCAATACACTGTTGACAAGCCCGAAGCCCAAAAGGCAGCGAGTGAGTTCTCCCCATCTTGCTCATCATATTCAGCTCATGCTAAAGTTGTTCTAGATTTCAAAACACAGCAATTTGTTGAAGCTGCTGTTGTCGGTTGTTATTGCCTGGCTGGATAGAAAAAGCAAAGAATTTCTTGTGGTGAGCAGAGTAGAGAGACGACCACACCACACCACACCAGTTTCGCCAGGCTTTTGCGATCATAGCCGAGCGAACAAGTTATAAGTTGCCATGTTCCCTAGCTCTCTGGTTCCCTGGTTGGTTGTTTGTGTTGTTTGTGTAATTGTGCCTTTGGCTGTGAGTACCAGCTTCTTAATTGCACAAATTAGAACGCATGGCAGCTGCAACAGTTCAGTTGCCACTCTTGGGTGTTTTTCCTATAAAAGTACATGGATTTTTCTTGTAGTCGTTTAAAGGAAAAAAAATGAAAAAAACGAGGAGAAATTGCAATGTCATTGCACTTGATGCTGTTGTCAGAGCAGCTACTTTAACTTGGAGCAAGTAGGTTTTAGCTTTTTCATATTTACAGGCTACTCACTTCTTGCCACTTTGCAGGAAAACATCAAGCTCCGCCGACATCTTACAGCACAGGGCCTTCCGAAAATGGCCCTGTGAACACTTTGTATTTATCAAATGTCCCTCTGAAAGGAGAAGAGAAAAAAAATATATAAGTTTTGGTGAAAATAATTAAAAAATTTATACGAGAATACATAAGAAAAAAAAAGCCGCCAACCGAACCAACTCGGATGTCAATTACTTTTATGTTAATTAACTAAATGACTAAGTTTATATCAGGACAAGCTGTGATGGTGGCGATGTTAGCCTTCTTGCCCGAATACAAACGGTAGCTTGTTAGTTAAGAATGCGCCGACACAGGCCGGCCAGGAGGGCAGCCTAAAGACTTTGCCATATTCAGCAGATACAATTTATATCGCTTTGTAACAGCGCTCAGACCTTGATTAACAAAAATGAAAGAAAGAAAAAAAAAAAAGAAAAAAGAAAAGACAGCATGATGAAAAAGGGTGCAAAGCAGTGCAAAAACTTTGCGCCTTAATTGGGTAAAAATCGTTGAAATATTTAAGACATGGAACGACAGAGATATATAGAACGATGGACCCACCGACCGTTGGACCGATCGACAAACCGACCGACCGACCGGTCAGTGGCATAGTCTGTGCATCGAGCACACACATTACTCAAAATCACAATGCGTGTTTAGCAGAATCTTTTCGATGCCTAATCAAAATACCACAAGAACAGCAGCTTCACAAAAGGAAGTCCTCAACGGAGCTGGGGGAAGAGGCTTTTTGTGAAATTCAAGCCGGTGGCGATGATGCTTTTTGTCTTGGCATTTATGCAAAAATAAAAACAATTTTTTTCTCTTCTCCTTTTCGGCGTCTCTCGTTTTCAATGAAAATGAAATTTGAACTTTTTTAATTAAACCTAAAAAGCTGAGCCTTCAGACTCGGCTCACAAAATCGAAATGCAGTTCAATTAAAATGCGGGTGTGTGATGAGCTGAAATTGCTCAAGCTCAGACGATAGAGTGTCTACCGAAAAATATATAATGGATTTATTTTTCATTTTTTTTTTCTTTTTTGTTCTCTTTTTTCTCAATATTTAATAACTGATGCTTTTTGGGTGAATAAGCAAAGAAAGATTACTGACGGTTGCTCTGGACTCTGAGAGTAGGCGTTGCCCGTTTCGAATGTGAAATCAAATTATGCGACGGCAAAGGCGGCGGCGAGATCGGTCAAAAAATATGCGCATTGGAAAGATAAGAGGTAAGAGGTCGGTCGGGTAGCAGGTAAGCCCAGCCAAGCCGACAGATATGGGTCCTCTCTTCTTTTTTTTTTTTGTATTCTGTGATAAATTTATTTTCAAGCTTAATGAAAACTTATTTCAAAGCCCGTTGTCAAATGAAATGCAAAAAGAAAAAAAAAAACAAAAATAAAGAAGTGATCGCGGCAAATACAAAAAAGTTTGAGATATTCCTATTTCACTTACTTGTTTTCTCCTGGTATTTCGGATCATCGACGTCTGTGAAAAACCAAGTCTGAAAGGGACAAGTAGAGAATATTAAAATATCTGCATAAAGAAGAAGGAACGGAAATGGGGAGCACTTAATCTACCCACCTAGATTATTATTATGATGGTAGCTTTGGATAACGATTTCTACCCCAACTTACATTTTCACAAATCCAACACACCTGGTGTAAAAAGTAACTGCTTGAAAAAAAAAAAAAACAGCAACAAGAAATAAGACAGTCCTTGTTTTTGCTAAAGCCTAGAAAACAAAGCTGCAACCTGGTTAACCAACTATCACTGACAAACGTGAATGCGGTCAAAGCCACCAAGCCAGGCGCACCAATCGCATAGCCCTCGCTGGCATTCGGCTTTTACAATGTAGTAATGACTACCATCGTGGTGCGGCTGACCAAGTTAAAGCCAAATGTCCATTTTGCCTGCTCGATTCTTGTCTGCGCTAAATTTAAGGCCCTCTCTCTGCCTCTCCCTCTGTGAATCAAAGCCCACGGGTGCGGCTTTAATGCACGTATACCTTTGGGGCTATTGGAGGCAGCTGCTTCCATTCAAGCGGAAACTTAACCAGGAGAACTTGAAATTTCCTATGTCCGTTATTTGTGGCCAACTACTTGCTCTCTAAAATTTATGTGCCATAAGTCGTTTAATCAATTTCGAGCAACTCAAAATGTTGTGAAAGAACCTGATTATTCCTTTCTAATCCCCATAAATTAATGCAAGCAATTTGAATATTACTATTAAATATTCTAAGTAATTTATGTATAAGCTTATTATATATCTCAGGATCCTTTGTGTTTATATAGAAAAAACAAACCGTTTATTCTTACTCTAAAAAATCTAAGGAATCACTCGAAGAGCTTAATTATTTTGTTTCCAGATCTTTAGAATTTACATTGAAGAAAGACTATTAAATTTTCGAGCTTCTAAGGAATCACTGGATAAGAGAGCAAATAATAATCCCAGAGAAAATTGTCCTACCCTTAATATGGCTTAAGTAGCTCTGAGAGCTCGCGCAAAATAAACCCCTACAAGGCGTAACTAAGCATTATCATAAATATTCATAAGGCTCATAGGACAATTTTTGAAACAAGAGAGTCTTGCTTGAGATGGACTTAAGATCTTTGTAATCTTCAAAGTAAAGTCGATATAGGTATGTACGGGTATTTAGAGGACTTGAAAACAAGTTTATGTACCACTTTTAGTCTGTAAGTAGTGGGAAATTTCTGATCCTGACAGTTACTCAACTAGTTCGACTTGTCATGTGAGAGAAAAGATTTTCTTTTATAAATTTTAATTACCTGATCCTTGGCCAATTGGAACCAGGTCTTGATGATCAGGGCCAGCCTGGTGTCGTGATAATTTTTGGTGGTTTTGACGCTTATGAAAATGTCATCCAGTTCGGTGATTGGCGGCTGAGGTGTTGCCGTTACTGCACGCTGTGACAAGTCGTGGAGCAGTTCACCGTTCCGACTACGTCGGGCCAGCTCATTGAGTAGAGCCGCTGTGGGTCGCTCACTCACCTCGATGTCACTAAAATTAAAGCTGTGTATATCCTTGCGTATGATGACAGTGGTGGGAGAGGGCTGATGTGAGGCTACCCCATTCATGGGCGGGGGCATGGCTCGCGCTGCACTCATGGCCGGGACTGTCTGCGACGAGGCATAGTCTCGCAGCAATTTCAATTGGCTCTTCTCTGTATTTGGAATATCAAAATTTGTTGTTGTCGCAGCCACGGGGTCAGTGTCCTCCAAGTGCTGCGTGGGATGCAACTGCAAGAAACAAAATCAAAAACAGACAATTAATTCCAGTGAATTGTGAGTACATCAACGAAGCGAGTACAATTAAATGGGGACACCTCAAACTGTGCATCCGTTGTTCTTAAATGAAAGTGCCCAAAGCAAAAACAACAATAGCAAATAAATAAATAAGCGGTAAAAACAAACATCAGGAATCGCAGCAAAACCATTACCACCGGCCAGGCCAGGCCAGGCCAAGAGTGAAAGACAGGGCATACAAATAAAATACACAAAAAAAAAAAAGACAAGACAAAACAAGACAGGCGGGCGGGCGCACACACTTCAAGCACTGTTGATTAATTTTTACTGATAACAGGTTCATTTGCTTTTGTTTGTTCTCAGCGCTGCTCTGTTCTTCAGCCCCTTCTTCTTCTTCTTCTTCCCATCACCATCACCATTTCTGCGTTTGCTTTTGCGTCTGCGCAACATCAACCCATTTGGAATAAAATAAAAAAAAAAGAGAAGCCTGCCTGTCTGTCGATTGTGTTTTCTTCCGTTGATGAATTTTGATTGAAGTGCTCTGATACAGTATGTAGTAATTTGCCGCTGCCATTGAACTCGGTTTGATTAAAAACAATCAAGAGAGCCTTAATGGGCAAATAACTGTAAGTATTTGTTAGTCTTTACAAATATTTCGAAACAATAACAATATTTAAATTATTCATCACCGGCTTCTTCTTTGGCTCATTTGGAATTGCCTAAGCTAATTTTACATGTTGTTTTCAGTTTATTGGAATACTTTCGCCTTTATTGACTAAATCATCGGATCCCATAAAAATCGTCTTCACACAATTTACATTTTTATTGTCTCAAAATTGACAAACAGTATTTAAAGATCCCAGCACAACAGAAACCAAATGATTTCCGCAATATATGTAAATTTCATTAAAGATTTTTAGACAAATTTTCCACACGATCAAAGTTTAAAAAGATACAAATTATATGAGAAAAATACAAAAAATAAATAAAAAAAAAATTTTTTTTTCTTTTCAATATTTTCACTATGTATACCAATAGTCAAATTAAATAAAATAAAATATTTTTTAAAAGAAAAAAATGTATACTAGAGTAATTTTAAAATTTCTTTCGAATCTCTTGAGACTATTCATTAAATAGATTCAGAATGTTTGTTAAAATTCAAATTGAAAGGCTTGCAAAACCAAAAAGGCTAAAAAAAACAAAGCTATCTTCGAGCTGCTAAATAATAAAAACCCTTTAAAAATTGTTTTATTATTATTTGATTAGAATAGGTGACTAAGCATCGAATTATGCTGTTACCTCAGCTACATGGTAATCAAGTGTGTACCCATATAAGAAATGTGTGTCCTAAATTTGATTGGAATCGGTCAATGAATGTAAGAGTTTTTTGCTCAGCTATATACTATAGTGCTCCGATAATGGCAGCTCCAACAAATGTACCAATTTTCAGTATGATAGTCTTAACAGCGAACTACTAGTATCGACAAGGATATGGCTCTGACGATATAGGAAATATTGGGTGGTCTACGATGCTTGGCTACCTGCGCTATAAACATCAAAACAAAATAAATATACTCTTTTTTCTTTGAAAAGAGTACACTCTATATAAACATATAGCAAACCTTGATGATCGTAAGTATATGTAGAAAGAAATAAAAACTCTAGCAGTTCGATTAGTTGCCAACCTAAGATATGGTCCAAAAAGAATTTACTTAAGATCCTTAATTTATTTGCGAAACAGGTATCCCTGGGACTCTGAGATAAGAAGAACAATGAAAAATACACGAGGGAATGAAGACATAATGCTATAAGTGATTCATCCTAGATTATGAAAATAAAATATATTTGGTCAATTTCACAACTGAGTAAAACATATTTCCCCAATCAGGTTCATCAGACCGATTAAGTAAATGATTAACTTTACTGCCAATTTTTTAGGTAAATTAATATCATGTCTGAATCGAAATCAAATTTTGTTGGATTGTTGGGAGAAAAAGAAATTGTTTGTGTCAAAAATTAAATCTCTTTTAATTAACACAAATGTCATAAGGAAAGAACAACGCGGAGTCCAACTGTGAAAGACACAAGCTACGTTGTTTTTGATGATTAATATGTTTATAAAATTCCTCAAGTCAATTAATAAAATAGAATTCAAAGAGAATAATGAGTGTTTCGATGGTCTCGAAGAAAAAGGTGAGGCCAAATGAATGAAAGCCGTTTAATTTAGCGCTAATTTTTTGAGGTCGTTACACAAGATTGATGGAAAATCAACCGAGCTCATTAAAAGTAACAAATGCATCCTCAAGTTTGGAATGGCTGGTGATGGTGGTCCCAGGGAGTACTATAAATCTCAGGCTAGTCTTGAGTAATTCCACCATAAGCCCTGCCTACAGGTGGTCGATCCAGAGATTATAGTACGAAGAATTTGTTTAATTGTTATTCACTGAGTATTCAAATTTTTTTTTTTTTGCCGACTGTTTCCTTCTTGACTACCCCTATTGCTGGCCATTAAAAAACACTTCTTCGAATTAGTCGGAACGCCCAGTAATATAAATAAACTGAGCGAGTGGCCGAATACTTTTTTGTCAACTCAACAAAACCGACTTGCGCAAGACTTACAATTCATTTAGCATGAAAATAATAAAATTCTTTGTGTGCAGTTTTATTATTATTGCGTTCTTGAACTGTACAGAGACCAGACCACAGAAGTAGCCACACCACACACACACTCCACTTCACTCGGCGAGGAGTGGAATAAAAATGTTTTCAATTTCGTATTCCTAAAAGTGGGCAAAAAATACAAATTTTGATGATGGTGTTGTTTTGCCGACGGCGACAGCATTTACTGCTCTTTTTGTTCGGATCAGAAAAGACCCAATTAAATGCATAATCAGAACTTTGATTTGCATAAATAGATGGTCCGGTCCTGTTCGGTCCGGTGGACAATGGAAATGGTCCCGCGAATGCATAATAAGTAGACAAGAATAATTTATTTTAATTAGGGAAAGCTCCACTCAGTGTCAGTTGACCGGTCTCCGGTCCCCGGTTCCCCGATCTCCTCAAGGTCGTAAATATGTATATAGGGGCAACCCAGACTCACTTGAAGTCCCGGATATCCGTAGGTGTTCTGGTAGAGCAACAGGGTCATATAGACCAGGGCGACGGCAAGTGTCATTGCTGGCAGTAGGCGTTTCAGACGTTGAGGTAGCGACAGCACCAAAAAGCTCATGTTATTTTTGCAGAGCCCGTTTCAGTACTCTTTCTCAGTGGGGCTCTGAGCTGCCGGCTGCATTGAGGAGTACGAAACCGAACCACACTACCACTTAAATTATGAGTTTCAATTTTACACACTGTAATAAAGATTTAGTACACCGCGAATTTGAATGCTTTAGTTGTTTTTCTTTTCTTTCTTGGGTTTCACTCGATCGGAGCAAACACGCGCGCATACGTCTGGACGTGTTCGAGTTTACTGAGCAACTGATTTTGGGCCCCGTTGCTGGGGGAGCTCGAGATCGGGCTCAAGCCCTGCTGTGCTTGGCGAGCGCAGACGGCTTCCAGAGGAAATCGTAAACATAAACAAAACAGAAACCAGAAAGACATGTTTGAGTGTGTCTGGTATATGTGCTCCAATTGGAAGTGCTGCAAGGCAGCCGGGGTAGTTGTGGGCGTGCGAGTGAGAAGGCCCAAGCGGTTGAAAGAATCGGAACCACCGCGCCAGAGCGAGAAAAGGAGAGCCAAAACACTGAAACTGCAGTTTTCCAATGAGAGCGCGGCCCGGTCTCTCTGACTCTCTCTCGCTCTCTCTTTCAGTAGACCGAACCACCTTTGTGGTTCTTGATTTTTTTTTTTTCTTTGCTCTGTAAGTGGTGATCGTTTTTAGTTCCGCCTCGGCATGTGCCACAGTAGCGCTGGGGGCTATCGGCAGACTGGACTGGCTGCGTGGGCGACGACGACTTAAAATCTTTATCCTGAAAATACATATGCACTACACGACTGTGGTATAAAAAATATGTTAACATTAATAAGTACATTAAATAAATTTTAACATATTTATTAAAACTGGAGGAGTCTTTCGAATTTTTCGCAAAATCAGCCAAATTAATTCAAGTGTGAGATTTGCGGTTCGGGTGGCCGTCCACACCTAGGACAATTCCAGTGTCTGCTTTATTCTGTCACTTTGCCTTAACTTATCTTTGAGGAATGTTTCACGATCGCATATTTCTTTCTTTTCTGAGTCGCCATTGTATTTGCACACTCACACACACACACGCACACACATGTACATACTTGGAACCTACATAAATAAACGGGCCCACGCTCACGTACTGAATCAACTCGTCCGTTTTTTGTATATTTTTCTTTTTTGTCGCATATCTACAGCTCTTGCCTTGGTTTCCCCCTCAAATGTTTTGCATGCTCTTTTTCCTTCTCTCTCTTGTAGTCACTCTCTTTTTGCTCGCTCGTATGTATACCCATGCCCATATCCATACACATAGCCATAACCATGCCATGCCCAGGCTGTCATATTCCATGTTTGTGGCTGCGACAAAAGCTTTTGCGTCTGCGTTTCTGTGTTGTCGGCGCTACTCTCTACTTGCATAATCAGATTCTCGGTATCTTGTTCGCAGCCAGGCCCAGACCCTTTGTGCGCCTTTCGCCTCAGTTGCATTAAAAGGTGCAAGCACAAGCCCAGGTCCGAGCCCAATCTCGGGCAGCGAGAGCGAGAGCCACACCACAGTTCGGTGGCCCCGTATATGCCAGCCCTGCTCTACTACAGAGCAAGACATCGTCACCACTCTTGTAGTCTTCGCTCCCCATGGCTCATTTTTAAAATGCAATTTAGTGTGTTCCACTCGTTTATGTATATGTGTGTGTTTGTGTGTTTGCGCGTTGGTGAGTATTTGGATACCAGGCTTCGTTGGGCATGTGCCACTGCCACTGACGATGCCTTGGCCGCCACCGCCGCGGCCGCGGCTATCGCCACACCACTTCCCATTTCTTAGTTTGCGAGCGACTTTGGTCGTTTATATCGCTAGCCTTGTTAGGAATATAAAATGTAAACCAACGGCAACGGTGTTTTTCCTTTACTCTATGGACAAAGCAACCAACCCAACCAAGTAGGGTAGATTCAAAAGTTTGCACTTGCCAATCAAAAAATACAACAAGATATTTTAAATGACTTTTATATTAAATATTTATTCTAAATGAGCTGAATTTTATTTAAAGATCAAGAATATAATAGCTTAAAAATGTTATTATGATAATGAATTTTAAATCTTTCTTCTACTTGATCAGGAAACTTTTATTAAAGTATTACAAAAAAAATCTTACTAAATGTTTGTAATTTAAAATATATTTCATGGATTCGATTATGAAATTACGGTGTTTTACGGAATATCGGAAACTTCCTTTTTTTTCATTTTCTTTTTTACAAAATTTTCTTTCAGCTAGTATTTTGTTTAAATTGTTAATAAAATCAATATTACTATATTCCGATGTTAGCTCTTGATAAATATAACATTCATATAGTTATAAAATTTGGGAATATTGTGCTCGCATTACAAACAATACAAAACAACATCTGAAAGATGATCTCCAATTACCCTTATAATTTTAAAAGTATGTAGAATAATAAAGCTAATATAAAAGCAATGAATAAATTTATCGCTATAAAGTAAATGGAGGCCTTATCAAGTACGCGTGGGAATTTCATTCACTATCCTCATTAACATCCCTGAATTAGTAGCTGTATATTTGTGAGTTGATAATAGCATTAGAAGCATTGCAAGGGTTTTTCCTTATTTATATAATTATACATTTTTATACAAATCTTAAAATCAATTTTCACAATTTGTCACACTCGTCAAAACTGATATCCGTTATTGCTAATGCCGGTTTCAAGCCTAACTATATAAAAATAAAACAACTCCTCTGAAATGAAGCTAAACGAATTGAATCATTTTTCAAAATCTGTCTGAGTGTTTAAAACTAAATGTTCTTTTTTTAAGACTGAATACTTTCTCTAAGTTCTTTCTTTCTCAAGCTTGACTAGGCTCTTCCAGATATCTTACTACTCCAATTTATTTCTTTGAATTGTGAGATCGAAATTCTTTATCTTATTTTTCAAATTGACATACAGTTCCCTGAAAGGGGAATTACTTTAGTAGCCACCCTCTTATTTAGTAGTGGAGCCGCTGATTCATTCGCCAGGCTTGTGTTTAAGAGTACTTTTCTTGGCGTGGCTGCTGTGGCTATGGCCTGGCTGCTGCGGCTATGGTTGTGGCTTTGGCTGCGCTCGACTGCCACGCGCTGGAGCTTAATCGAAATCGGGCAAACAGACGTCCGTTGCTGGGTTGGCTACCCTGTGGGTAGCTGTGTCGCCAGGCCAAGGATAGATTGTGCGCGTGCGCAATAGCAACGTGTTCATTTTTCATGACTTCACTTTTTGGTTCATTTCGATTGAAACAAATAAGATCGGCACCAGCACAGCATAGCAGAGCAGAGCACTTGCTTATGATCTTTACTCTTTACTCTTAAATTGTATTTTTTGGTTCGGCTTCTGTGGCTTGGGCTCTATTAAATAAAATAGGCCTAAAAGAATAAGCAACTTTCACAAGTAAAATATTTATGGTTCTGGAAATGTTGTACCTTCATTTTTGTGATCCCAGACCACCTGGTGTTTACAGATACGTTAATTACAGACAGCCCGATAACATTAGCTTACAATGTACTCAATGCGAGGTGATGATATCGGCATGATCGAGCACTTATATTGAGCACAATACACAATAAGCCTGGCCTGGTCTGGTCTGGTCTGGGTAAAGGACGGGGTATGGGTCTTCCTGCTCCAACACGTTGAAAAGCTTACATTTTGTTGTCTCAATGTGGCATAAAATCGGTTTTAACTATTGTTGAACTTTAATTAACCGATTTCTTGCTAAGTCGGCATCACCGAAAACGAAGAGAAACCAAGAGGCGACCCATAAAATAAGTAAAATTACATTTAAGCCGATTAAAATTCAGTTCGCAAACGATTGGATTTGTCTAGTTTCTGTATCTGATTGTAAGCCCTCAGCCCTCAGTTCTCAGCATTCAGCGGCTCTTCTTTTTCATTTTCGTTTCTGTTTCTTTTAACTTGCCAAGTTAATAAGTTAGATAAATAAAACAAACCGGACCGAGCTGTGATGAGTTGCATGGCTGTGCGATAAAATTTCCCAAAACCTATTTTTCAATTTACCGAACCAATTAACAGGAAATTTTATAGCCTTTCAAAACATAAAAGCAACTTTAACCCTAAATGCATAATAAAAAGCGAGCAAATAGTCTTCCACCGGGTACTGGAACTGGACTCATCAAGTACACAGTACAAAGCCATTGATCAAGTGGTTGGAGGAGTTGTTGACCTGTTTAGTTTAGTTTGTTCAGGTTCCTGTCCCCCGTCTTCGGCAATGACTCAAATTCCATAAGTATTCTCTATTGATTTATCAAATTTGTATGAATATTCTTTCAATAAAAAAATGTGAGGGGGAGAAACTTTGAAACCTTGAGTGACGCTCTTTGAATGAGTTTCTTTATGCATATAGAAATTTTTTAAATTCACCTAAACATTTTTGATTCCCTCTGCAAAAATCGAAATTTTGCCATATCAAATCAATTTATAAATAAATAAAATTAAATCTATCAGGTTGGAGCGTCTTAAGTAAACTTTTCAGGTCTCAGATTACTCATGATATTCGAGATCTACAAGAAAATTCATAGTCTGATTATTTGGATCCATTTATTCCTTTTAAAAATTCATATAAATAATGCTTGATGGTCTTGAGTCTTCCAGCCAGTCTGGACTACCTTGATTAGGACTAATTGTTTTGAGTAGGTTTGTGAAGCATCATTGAATTTCAAGACTTTGATCGGTCGGAGGAAGTAATAAATAATAATTTATAGTCTTAAATAACTAAAGTCCAGGCGAACCTAATTTACATTTTAACGTATCGGAATATATAAGAGTTCGACGAATAAGTTTCACACAGTAAAATTGTGCCCTCAGGACTAGCTCGGACCTTGGCCCCAACTGGTTTGAGTGGCGCAATCAATCATTGTGAAAGAGATAATTAAAAATTTACTGCACTCTGCAACCAAGAGAAAAAGAAAAGATAAAAATAAATTGCTAACACTTTTAATTGATCGATTAAGTAAGAAAATCTTAATATAATAATCAAGTCAGGTCCTGCTGAAAGTACAGCTATTTTGTTGAAAGAATCGTTATGCTTTTTTCAATAAAAGGCTTGACATATCTGATATCTGTATAGACACCGGGATACTTAGAGCTGGCACAGCCAATACCAAAGGAAACAATGCCGCAAAGTTCCTTCTCACGCACCATTGGGCCACCAGAGTCAAAGGTGCAAGCGTCCTTTTTTCCCAAGACTCCAGCACAAAACATACTATCTGTTAAATTGACCTCTGTACGATATACCCTCCGGCACGATTTCTTCTGTATGACCGGCACATCTACCGTACGTAGCTGCATCTCTGGACTGGTGGCATTCGGATTGATTAGTCCCCAACCGGAAACCGTTAATGTCTCGCCTGTGATCAGTTTCTTGCTGCACAGCTTCAATTTGTCAATATTCTTTCCCTTTAGAGGATGCCAAAGACCCACCACCGCCACATCCATATGCATGTCGCTCTCCCGAAAAGAGGAAGGTCGTATCAAGTCTCTCAAAGTGACCCTCGTGCCATTTTCACTTAATGTGGAAACACCGCCTTCGATGATCCAGTCCTTCTTATTCGGACGACCTAGAAAGCAATGGGCCGCCGTTATAACAACTCGATCCTCAACCAGAGTTCCGCCACATATGAATTCCCCCTGATATCGAAGGGCCACTAAGTAGCCACCAAGTTTGTCGATTGTTATAGAATCGCCACCCACCACGCGCTTGTGTAATTTGGATCGTAGCACCACTTTCTCAAGATCAGCTGGGTTGATATCAGATCCCATCTGATGATCAGCAAATACCAAAGTAAGTAATAATATCAGATAGCAGAACATTAGACGGAACTTAAAAATACTCTGAAATGATCCGAGCTTAAGTGAAAATGATCTCGTTATTCTCAGGTGTATCGAAATGCATAAAATTCAAATTAATGTGGGTTTACGACTTGAAGTCTTTTAGAACGTCAACATGAAACAAACGGGTGTGTCTCTATCCAGTTTTCGAGCTGCCCTGACCTTGCTTTGGATTGGAGGGTTCTCAAAAGTCTCCAACCGCTTTTTATCTGTATTTGCTCAGTCTGAAAGAAAATACTAGAGTGCCAGGCGCCAAATAAACATTGAAAATATTTTAATTAAAGTGCAAATACAAATCTATACTATCTAGCAAAACCTGTTCAATGGCACAGAAAAATTTGAAAGCTTTTTGAAAATTGTCATTGACGAGTTTTCCACGATCCAAAGCAAGCAGTAGCAATCTCAATATTTACATATATGTAAATATTACTCCAAAAAAAATCAAGCCTCTTAGTCAAGTTTAAACTTACCCAATCGAGCGTAAAAGAATTTCTTAATTTGCATAACTAAGGAGTTAACTAAGTGACCATATCACCGACCCTATAGAATCAGCTGGCTTTCACCGATTTGCTTTCACTACTCTTATTAATAGTGATCAATAAATTCACTTCATTTAAAAGAGGAATTAAGCCCTCTGGCTTATCACTGGTGACAAGAAAATGTTTTCATTTTCTGAATACGTTTTCGGGGCTCATTAAGAAAAGCCTTTGTGCCTGAACCTAAACCGGCAGGTAATTGTTTCATCATTTCATTTACCGTAATTTATCCACTTTGAAATACAATCTAATTTAATAAAGGTGAAAAATCGACTGGCACTCTGGATTGGCAACAACGACAAACCTGTAGACATTTCGCGACGTTTTCTCACTCCATATCGCCCATGTAGCCAACTGAAATCCCCAATTTTAACTCCAACTACGGCGCAGACTACACTTGTTATCGTTTCAAATCAAATAGCAAAGCTATACAGATGTCAATTATTTTCGCCTGTAACTGCAGCTTCGATTTTGTTTTGTCGGCAATTTTGGCGTTGCGAACAGGAAAGCCATGGAAGCCATGCAAGCCAGTGGGAACAGTGGGAAAAAATGTCTCGCCGGGCACATGTGTTCGGCACATGTTATCTAGAATTAGTAGACTCTTTCATCCGGCAGACATTTATACGAACTCAGCTTTGTAAATATTTAACTTAGCTAAGACGGATCAATATTTCAAACATGTGCAGAATAATTTCTGGAAAAGCCCACTCTTTGGCCCACTGTTCGCCGTTCGCTGGTGGACTTGTTGAGCTCCGCTATATGGTAAAGCATTCCGTGACAACTACGTGGATGTTTGGGAGAGTGTGCAGTCCATGTTGATGTAGTCAGCAATTCGGCTTGCTTTTGCCTGCTCGGTTGGCTGAAAAGTCACTCAATTCATTTCAAAGAAAATAAATAGCTGCAGCTTCATCAGGAACTGAGCGGCTCGGGTACTCGATTCAAATGTGAACATTGTTTGCAAATTATAATTGAATGATTGCATGGCTCTGAATGATTTGCTCGTCATTTTCTACTTGTAGGAAGAATTGTTATAACGAGGCATGTTCGGCGTCAATTGGTTTCAGCGGAACATGAATTCGACCAGGTCAGCAGTTTGCCAGCCCAAATGTTTACAATTAGGATAAATGAATTTTTCTTTTAGAGCTGAGCCAGTTTATCAGGGTCCAGAATCTGCTCTTTCTTTCCAATCTAAATACTAATAATTGCAAGAGAAAAATAATGCAAAAATAAAGTCCAAAGTATTTGGCATGTAGGCCAAAAGCTGCAAGCTAGCATGATTGCAGCTGCAGCTGCAACAACAAAAAATAAATCTTTAAGATTGCTGGAGGCGATTCGAATGGTCCTAGGGAACCGCACCCACATGAACACAAAAAACTTATTGCCATTGTCGGGTACCACCAGCACAAAGTTTGTGTCAGTTGGAGCCGAAGTGGACAAGCGAGTTAACAGTATTTTTTTCCAAGTTTTTTTTTCTCTTTTTTTTGGAACAGAAATTAAACACGAAGGGAAACAATAAAATGAAACTCTTTTTTGTTTGCCCAGCGAAATAAACAAGCTCGAAGACAACTTGAATAATTTCTTAGCCATTTGAAAAATTCAAGTTCAACTTTTTCTAAAATACTTTTTATTTTCTTTTAATTGTGTTGAGAAATAAAATAGCAATTAAAAAAGTTTACCTTATTTGTCTATAGAAATAAAACGTATAAAAAAAGTGACGTCAGGATTTGCCCACGTCAGCAGACGTTGAAAGACTTCAACTGTATCAATGTTGCCCCCAGCTGCAAGCCAACCCATAAGGCATCTAGTGTAGTTCGAGTTAAGCCAACATTAATTGTACAAACCAGTATTGATAAATGTTTGTATGTCATTTTTCTAAGCGAAACTGTTCAAGCGCACACTAATTTTGCAAAGTGAATGGGCCGATTGGGTAATAACTCGATTGTGGTTACTCTTATACCTTTTTAATTGATCAAATACAATTTGCGAGAGTAACTAAATCATTTTAATAAATCTAACTAATCCAATTCATACATTTTAAGCCTGTAAATTCTGTTGGATAAAACAGAGATATTTCCTGTAAAAAGTATATCAAATTCGAGAAATGAATCCGGTTCCTTTCTCCTTTTGCAAAAACTTACAGTACCACCCGGTTTAATATACAAAAAAAAAAAAAAAGAGTTCACAACAGCAGCAAATTTAGTTCGGCGCAGCTGCACTCTGAGTACTTCCATGTTGAAGCTGTTGTTATGCGTCCACACCCAGATCCGCAAATGTGGCAACCACTTGCTAGACAAGTTTCCAAAAATGGACCAAAGTCAGTTGAATTTACTACCCAAACGAATGGAGTGGCCGCAGTTGCGATTGCCTGAAAACTTTGCAAAACTGACCAAAAACTATACGATTTTCTGAAAGTCCAATAAAAGAAATTTCATAATTACTAAATTAAATAAAGAACAAAAAAAACGTATACTTTAGTAGCAAAAAAAAAAAGATAGATAGATTTTCCAATACAAGTTTTTATTTCAAAGGTGCGGACAATTTTAGCTTCATGCGTCGAAAGTAAGGACACATCAATCCCAAGTGACAAAACGCTACCAGACAGGTTGGTTGCTTTATTTTATTTACTCGTCCCAGCCATAAGATACCCCAGGCATCGCTGTTTGCCTTGCGTCCAAAGTTGAAACGGGTTTGCTTTTGCTTTCGGTTACTTCATCATTATGCGTACTTTGAGTACGCTAGCAACAGGAACTGCGTATAGGATTTTCTTCCAGTCGAGAACTTAAAGCGTGCCCTGATTCACAATTGCAATGTTTGTATGTAAACACATAAACCTACAGGGACGTTCGGACGAACCAAAGAAAAACTCTGTCTTTGTGCGAGGCAAACCGCAGTCAAGAGACATAGAAACTGGCCCATAGGAACATGGCGAAAATCATATCGACCTCAGGTTGGCTTGGCTTCTTCAGACAATCAGCAGTGTAGGCTTGACTTGGTTCGAAATAATATTCATAGGAACAAAGCGAAATAAATAACGACCCCAGTTTTGTCTGGCTTCCTAAGACAATCAGAAGTATAGACTTGATTTTGGTTCGAAATAATATTCATCAAAATCATATCGACCCCAAATTAGTCTGGTTTTCTAAGACAATCAGAAATAACTAAGCCTAAATCATAACGACCTCAGATTAGCTTGGCTTATTCAGACAATCAAAAGTGTAGGCTTAGCTTTGGTTGGAAATAATATTTATAAAAACAAAGCGACCTCAGATTAGTATAATAATATTCATAGGAACTAAGCGAAATTCATATCGACCTCAAGTTAGTCTGGCTTCCCAAGACAATCAGAACAATAGACTTAAAATTGGTTGTAATAAAACTCTTGAGAAAAATCACATCGACCCTAGGTTAAACTGCCCTCTTCCGACTATCAGAAGTGTAGTCTTAATTTTAGGTATAAATAATATTAATAGGAACATGGCGAAAACTATATAGACCGCAGGTTAGATTGGCTTCCACAGACAATCAGAAGTATAGGCTTGACTTTGTTTGGATTAATATTCATCGGAGCAAAGCCACCCAGGTTAGTCTGGCTTCTCCAGAGAATTATAAATGTTGGGCTTATTTTGGTTGGAAATAATATACATAAGAACTCAACAAAAATCATATCAACCCCGGGTTAGTCGTATTTCCCTAAACAATCAGAAGTATAGACTTGACTTAAGTTGGAAGTCTGTGCCAGACTTGTTTCACTTCTATGAGAGTTGCATCTGGGGTGTTATAGTATAATCCGTAGAATTAATAATCTATACCATGATCTATTTGTGGCAATAAAATATGCATACTGTTTCAGGTTAGAGAATGGCTTATGCAAATTTAAGTTGAATTAAAGGCAAAGTACGACTGGATCCGTCTTGGTCATAAGTGTTTGAATGTTGTTTGCATTTGCAGAGCCTGTGATTTCTCAGATGTCATTCCCATTGCCAGCAATGTTAGTTTTGCGTGCTTTCAGCGTGTTTACATTTGAATAAAACAAAGTGGGTGCACGACGCGTCGGTCAACTGATGAAAAATCCAAGCAAAGACAACAGAAGAGATAAGCTTGGAAGGTGGCGACGACGACACTTTTCCTTTACTTGACACCAGTGCTTAAACCAGTTTACTCAACTTGGAACGATCAATACAATTTTTTTTCTTTCTCTTTCTCTTTTCAAAATAAATATATAAAATAATAAACGACATTCTGTCGGCTGCTCGAGACTATTCGTATGCAGATTTGGAACTTGAACAGTGTCCTTTATTTTTCGACAAAACAGAATTGTTTTAAATTATAATTAATACATTTATTAAAAAAATATATATAATACAAACATGTACAAATATTTAGTTAGTTATTTATTTTTTTGAATAAAAGCCGAAAGCAGTTCGAGTTTTGTGTAAAAACATTGACAAATAAAGGTTCTAAGGTGTATAAAGATTTTATTTAGTTACGACTTGAGTATTTAAGATTATTTTCGTAAGCTTATCAGTGGTGAAAATAATTTGAAATTGTTTTACATTTCCCCTGCCACAGATTCATTGAGAATTCGAGTTTTTAATTTGGGTTAGTTTTTATTAATAATTTTGTAAAATAATCAACAATTAATTTCGATTAAGTAAAGCCGCAAAATTAGTTTCGATTTGTAGGAAATCTTAATGATTAAAATAAACATTCAATATTCTGTGGCAATGGGAAAATACTCCGAGTGATTCAACACATTTTCTGAATTCTCCACCGAATAATTTTTAATATTTAATTTAGATTTTCATTATATGAGAGATAACACTGGTTAAGTAAGATATTAGAGAGATATTTGACTCATTAATTTAAACAATTTTTTAGCCAACGATGATTCAGTTTGCTTTAAGCAAATAAAAAGAAATTTTATAAAATTTGAACTTTGATGGAATTACGAGAATTCTGAATGATTCCTTCAAGTATTCGTATTTTTGCTTTGTGCTGGGCACCTTCTGTCTACTTTGAACTTTGATTTGATCAGTGGCCTTTCATACATAAATGTATTTATCAATTAATTACTGCTTTAATTGGATTCAGAATTTTAAGCGATATGAATTAAATAATACATATTTCTATTAGGTTTTTCAATTGTTGCTGCACTTTGTGTATGGCTTAATAAGATTGTAAATTGCCGAAAATAGTTGCTTATTTACGAATATACTGTACGCTCAAGCCAATCATCCAAATTGAAGAAGGCAGTGTCGGAATTTTCGGTGTCGCGTTCTCTGAACATTTCAATAAACTTTTTCACTTTCATTGCACACATGAGGAAATCATCAAACGAGACTTTACCCTCCCGAGAGCCATAGCGATGGGCTAGGGCATTCAATAGACGATTGTTAAGATGATAGCCGGCCGAGTTGAGAGCTCCCCGAAGGTGGAATCCATCAATGTTGCCGGTGTGTCGCGTATCGTAGAGTTTAAAGACTGCCCGCCATTTGGCAATGTCGGTGAGAAGAGCTTCGAACTCATCGAAGCCCAGACAGCCGGAGCGATCTTTGTCAAGCATAGCTACCATGGAGCGTACGGCATCCTTGGAGAAGCCTTCACCATCCACCATCACATCCTTCATTGAGTGGTCCAAAATGCGCTTCAGCTCTTGCCAATCCACTTCGCCGTCATCACCGGCCACACTGTTGAACAGGCGTTGCAGGGCAATGCGTTGTGGATCATCCTCTTCCTTTGGTGTTGGTGGTGGTAGCACCGGTATAAGTCGTTCATCGGTCTTGCCAAAGCCCACCTCATCATCGTTTTCCTCCATATTGTTCGTGGTCTCAGAGAAGACGCGTATAATAAACTCACCCTCTTCATTGGGATCAAAGGTCGAAGGCACAATTAGATAATTGCCTGGGGGCAACTTAAAGCGGGCGCACACCTCGCGTGTGTTGATAAAATGAGGAGAACGAGCTACCGACGCTCGATACTTGAAGAAGTTGAGTCCCTGAGGTTTCACCTCCATATCCCGATCGGTCAAGTGATAAATGGCAAAACCAATTGTAAGACATTCAATGCCCACATTACGCTTGCTGCGGCGATTCTTTTGCATGAGGGCCACAATTACGGTGCACTTGCCATCATCATCCTCTTCGTCGGGGTCCTCCAGGGATATTATGTATTGGGGATTGTGCCAGAAAGTCTCTAGGAAATTGCGGCAACCGCCAGCTGTCATGCCTTGGGTCCACTCGCCCTCGAACATGGACATTTCCCATTTGCGGCGAGAGCTCTGTTGCCCATCGGTGAGGGAGTCGGGCGACATATTGCAAATTTCTACCCGATCAAAGTGATTGAGGAAGTCCTGGAAGGTCATCCAAAACTCTCCATCCCGATCAAAGTTTAAACCAATAGCCTCTTTCTGATGTTCTGGTATAAAACGCCACTCCGGCGAGCTGTCACTCCAGGGTCCATTCCACTCGGCATCATTGCCCCAGGGATTGCGCATACGGATCATGGGCATTTTGCCAGTCCGATTTGGCGTTGAAATATCCAAGAGGCAAATTTTGGTTATGGAATAGGCATGACCACGTATAAGTCCCTCGCGGGTTTCAGCCTCCAGCACATGTGGGTCGGGCTCCAGAGAGCAACCCATCATAGATCCACGTTCAGACGCCTTAACCATTATACTAAATAGGTTGGGCGGAGCATCCTTAATATCATACCATTCCGTAACTCCACCTGTGAAGTCCTCCATTGCCTCACAAGTAGTGCCACCTTTGAAAAGAATTCAAGAAAATAAATAAATTATTCTTTTAGAGAATTTATGACAAACCCACCTTTTAGAGCCTCATAAGAGCCATGTAACTTGGCATATGCTTTCTCGAGAAGCGCACTCCAAAACTCGTTTCTCTCAGTAGAATGCATATAAATGAGTTCGCCATGATAAGTTGGCAGACGATCATCAATAACAACTTCGACCCATTTGCCGTATTGCCAGAACTTGAAATGAAATATGCCTGCATAATTCTCCTGGAAGTCCTGATCGGGCGGAATAACACGGAAGAATAGATTAGAATCTTGGGTGAGATTTGCAGCGGCCGCCAGGAGCCAGCAATCTCCCAGTTCTCCTTGCTGTACGTCAAAACGAGAGTAGCCTTCCACAAAGAATTGAGGATCGTCCACAATTTCACTGGGACGCAGCCATTGAATATAACGATCAGGTCGTCGCGAGAACATAAGCGATTCATTAGTAGCCGGAAAATCGGGATCCTCGAATAGAGTGCCATTGGATACGCACGAATCCCGCAGAGTGGCAAAATCGGCACCACGGATACTGTGTTGTCTGTTGGTGGTTGCCTTGCGTCCAAGCCAGAACATATTCTCGTTTTCGGGCACCTTGACGCTTGTGAAGGCGAGTTCCGCTATACCTACAGATGGTTCTTCTTCTTGAGTAGGTGCGCTTGGTGGTGGTGGAGCTGAGGGCATCGGTAAAGCTGGGAAAGTTGGAGCCGTTGGCATTGTTGGCAACTGTGGGTACAGGCTTTGGGGCATAGGCGCCAGGGGTGGCGCATTGGCATATGGCATTGGCATTCCAGGCATTCCTGACGAGGGCGACGTTGGATAAGGTAGTGACGGCATCGATGAGAAACCACCACCGCCATATGGTTGAGGCATTTGGGGCATACTGGGATAAGGCACGCCGCTTGGGTAAGGTGTGGCACTCGGATATGCCACACTTCCGCCGTATGACGCATTTTGCATATTAGATGTCTGTTTAGTCACGAATGGCATTCCAGTCCCCATGGACTCCGAAGAAGGGTACGGCAGCGAAGGATATAGTCCCGTCTTTGGTTTTTCTGATTCAGGACTTCCATTATTGCCACGTTCATTGTTGCTATATCCCAGAGCAGCCAAATTCACGAGACCGATTCCGGAGGAGTGGTAGTTTTTCGGATAATTATCAAATCCATATCCATACATTTTAATGTTTTTTACTTTATATCCACCGATTTTTTAATATGTTACTTGTTCGCTTATAAGAACTCACAAGTAATTTAATTTAATATATTAAAGAAAGATAATTGGATAAAATTGCGCTGGAGAGATAAAAATAAATCCAGATATAAGTAGCACGAACAGATGATTCACGTTTCACATTAACATATGTATATTTAAAATATTTGCAGCCCTGGCAGAGTTACAAGCCAATTCGCTTAATGAACATATTCTATATTAATCAAGCACCTAAGTTCTTTTTGAATTTAGTAAAGACTAATAAAATTTAATGAAACTCCATAAATTAGTCCGTAATTCAACCCAGACTGGTGTTGCCAACGAAACTAAAGTCTGTGACCCTGAAGTTGAATAATTGAACCAGTCAAGCCAGTCGGTATAAAAACATTCGATACTAGAATTCTGCGATACGCGGCGCACATGCAACTCTGTGTATACGAGTGGGTAAATTTACAAACTTGTCGCCGATAATGAAATTATAAATTGGGAAAATAAAAGAAGTATTTTAAAATGGAAACTCTAGTTGATGCGCCCGAGATCCCTCCGCGGCCATTCAAATTATAAGTATAATTCATAAATTATTGTATTATAAATTAATTAGTTTCTTTTAACCAGCACGGCGCATCAGGTTGTAAGCCTTACTGCCATAAGTTTCGAGAGGCGAAGCATCATAGTAAGTATATACAATGGTAAAACCTTTTATTGTGGCTAACGTGTTGATTTAGGGCATGGTGGAATTAACAATTGTCCCGAATAGTGAGAGCCTGCGTCTTATTCGCTTAAATGCCAAGCAATTGCGAATTTATAGTGTGGTGCTGAACGACGTCTGTGCCGCCGAATATGTATATTTTGATCCGTTTCAAGACATTTGTCACAGTGACCCAAAAAGGTAAGCACTCACAAGAATTTTTGCTTTATATTAATATATTTACTCTCCGCAGTCGGTCCCTGGAGTTATTTTCGAAAATGCACCTGGCAGCAGCGCAGATAACCGACCCAGATGTAAACAATGGTGAACTGCTTATACAAGTCCCACCGGAGGGCTATTCTTTGATACAGGAAGGTCGAGGGTTGCGCATACGGATAGAATTTTCCTTGGAAAATCCAAAAAGCGGAATTCATTTTGTCATACCAAAAACCACGTCAGATGAAGAAGGCACCCAGAATGCACCTCATATGTATACCAATTGCTACGAAAACTCTACACGTCTTTGGTTTCCCTGTGTGGACAGTTTTGCCGATCCTTGCACTTGGCGACTAGAATTTACTGTGGATAAAAACCTAACGGCCGTGTCATGCGGAGAACTTTCCGAGATTGTCATGACGCCTGATCTACGCAAGAAGACCTTCCACTACACAGTATCAACGCCTGTTTGTGCTCCGAATATTGCCTTAGCCGTAGGACCTTTCGAGATTTATGTGGATCCACATATGCACGAGGTAACACACTTTTGCCTACCTCAACTGCTGCCGCTGCTGAAAAATACAGTTCGCTATCTCCACGAAGCCTTTGAATTTTTCGAAGAGACCTTGTCCACCCGATATCCATTTTCCTGCTACAAGCAAGTCTTTGTGGACGAATTGGATACGGATATCAGTGCCTATGCCACAATGAGCATTGCCTCAGTAAATCTGCTGCACTCGATTGCCATCATTGATCAGACCTATGTGTCGCGGACCTTTATGTCACGAGCTGTAGCTGAGCAGTTCTTCGGTTGCTTCATTACATCGCATCACTGGTCAGACACCTGGCTGGCGAAAGGTATTGCCGAATACCTCTGCGGCTTGTACTCACGGAAATGTTTCGGCAATAATGAATATCGAGAGTGGGTGCAATCCGAACTTGCCCGCGTGGTCAAATATGAAGAGCAATATGGTGGTATTATTCTGGATTGCAGCCAGCCACCAGCTCCTTTACCCGTCTCTAGCACAAATCCGTCGGCACCCACCACCAAGCACAACGAAATTGTTCACTACTTTCCCATAAAAAGTCTGCACACGGTTTCTCCAAAATATGTGGATGCCATGCGACGCAAGGCCCATCTGGTCATACGAATGTTGGAGCACCGCATCGGACAGGAGCTACTTATACAAGTATTCAATAAGCAATTGGCCCTGGCCACAAATGCAGCTTCCACAAAAATCGGAGCCGGCTTGTGGTCTCAGTTGCTTATATCGACGAATATATTCATTAAGGCAATTTTCACGGTGACAGGCAAGGACATGTCTGTTTTTATGGATCAATGGGTACGAACTGGAGGCCATGCCAAATTCTCCTTGACATCCAACTTCAATCGCAAGCGCAATACAATCGAACTGGAAATTCACCAGGACTTTGTCAATCAGCGTGGAGTAAGAAAATACAATGGACCATTGCTGGTGCAATTACAGGAACTGGATGGAACCTTTAAGCACACACTGCAAATAGAAAATACCTTGGTCAAGGCAGACATCACATGTCATTCCAAAAGTCGACGAAATAAAAAGAAGAAAATTCCCTTGTGCACTGGTGAAGAGGTCGATATGGACTTATCGGCTATGAAGTAAATATTTATTTGATATGAAAATATAATTTGATTCTATAATTTAATTCTTTTCTATTTCTAAGTGATTCGCCTGTGCTCTGGATACGTCTGGACCCTGAAATGATTTTGCTGAGAGACCTTAATATAGAACAGCCGGACTTCCAATGGCAATACCAACTGCGTCACGAACGAGACGTGACCGCTCAGTTCGAGGCCATTAAGGCTCTAGAGAATTATCCCACCAATGTGACGCGCCTGGCACTCACTGACACCATTGAGAATGAACGTTGCTTCTACAAGGTTCGCTGCCAGGCTGCTTTCTGTCTCACCAAAGTGGCCAATCAAATGGTGACTTCTTGGAGTGGTCCCCCCGCTATGCTGAATATATTCCGCAAATTCTTTGGCTCCTTCAGTGCTCCACACATTGTTAAACTGAATAACTTTTCCAATTTTCAACTTTATTACTTACAAAAGGCCATACCGGTGGCCATGGCTGGTGAGTGTGCAAACTACAAAATTCTAAAATTCCAAAAATCACTTAGGTTTTTCTTTTTCTAGGCCTACGTACTTCCCATGGTATTTGTCCACCTGAGGTGATGCGCTTTCTGTTCGATCTTTTTAAATACAATGAGAATTCAAGGAATTTATATACGGATGCCTATTACCGGGCTGCTCTGGTAGAGGCCCTGGGCGAAACACTTACGCCAGTGGTTTCGGTGGCCATGCACGGCACACAGATTACCACAGAAAGTCTATCGACTGACTTAAAGTGAGTTTGAGAAGCTTGAGATGTATTTATTTTCTTAATATTTTTAATTTGCCTTTTCAGACTAGTTTTGGATGAAGTTACACGACTCTTGAATATGGAGAAAAATCTACCCTCTTACCGTAATTTGGTTTCGGTATCTTGTTTGAAAGTCATCCGTAAACTGCAGAAGTTTGGTCACCTGCCTTCCCTACCGCATATCTATAGAAGCTATGCAGCTTATGGAATTTTCCTAGACCTGCGTATAGCGGCCATGGAGTGCCTGGTGGACTTTGTGAAGGTGGATGGATGCAGCGATGACTTGGACCACCTGATCACACTGCTGGAAACCGATCCCGATCCAGCAGCACGCCATGCTTTGGCCCAACTGCTAATTGATAATCCACCATTCACCCGGGAATCACACAGTCGCCTGGACAAGCCTCAACTAGTCGACCGGCTCTGGCTTAGCATTAACACCTTGGCCTATGATACCAAGCTACGCTGTGATATGGTGGACTTGTACTATGCCTTGTATGGTAATAAGCGTCCCAATTGTCTGCAGGCCTCAGAAAACCAAAGCTTCTACAAGGATCTCATGAAGGACACAAGCAATCCGAAAAAGACCAGTGAACTCAAGGCGGTCTCCGCTGACAGTGAGACCGAGCCAGTGGTGAAAAATAAACCATCCATGGTTACCATCAAAAGAACAGCCACAGAGGCCTTTGAAGTAGGCGACGAGATTATCAAACTAGAACGCAGCGAGGAAATCACAGTGGTCGACGAACCCACGCATGTGGAGTCCTATGAAAGTAAAATGCAATTGGATCTGTTGGATGCACAGGAAGCAGACCCTTCAGGCAAGCGCTTCAAGGCCGACATGGCTGGTGATTATGGTAACATGATGTCCATGGTGGACATTAACGAGACAATGCGTTACGAGAGCAGTCACGATTCTAGTAAACTCGATATGGAGGGCAAAATCAAAGGCGATGGCAGCATCTCCAAGAAGAAGAAGAAAAAGGACAAAAAGAAGCACAAGCACAAACACAAGCATAAACACAACAAGGACAAGGACAAAGAGCGCAAGGACCGAGAGAAACGAGATCCACAGATATCCCGTCTCCAGGCCAAAGAGGCCACACCAGAAACCCTCAGTTCTGAGAGTAGCAATAGCAATAGTAATCCTCCTTTGGTTATAAGCTAGAAGTTAAAGAAACATTTATTTAGGTTTTAATTTTAACTCCGTTTATAATTTAATTTCAAAACAAGTTTCTTTTTTTACAAATACCTACGAAACTAAACAAAAGACATTAACTATCTAAAAAGAAGGATGAAATTTACTCGGTAGCCGTCTCGGCCTCAGCCTCCGCTTCCGCCCTCGCCTCCTCCTTTTCCTTGCTACCCGAAACAGCGGTTTCCTTTTCGTCACGCGGTCTCCGCAGGCCCTTTTGAATGGCCTGCAAGTAGGTGACACTGCCCCCATTTAGTTCCATGGCATTGGGCTGTGGCTCGGATTGAGCAGAAACAATCTTCACCGAAGGCTCTGAGGGGGCCGCCAAGGATCTTTGCTGTTGATTCTGATGCATGGACAGCTGCAATTGACGATTGGCCAGGCGCATCAGGTGGGCATAATCCACTGGTGGATGATTGCGATATTCTGGATGATCCTTGACATATTGCTCATAGGGCACGGGTACCGGCACTGGGACAGCCTTGACGGGGTAGCCGGCATCTACCAGGGCCTGAAATTCGGCCTGGGTAAGGGGCTTGCCATTAGGTGGCGGCAGGTTCAATTGCTTGACATCCTCGATGGTACGGTATTTATGGACCGAAGGTGAGCCTACCTCTCTAGGGGAAGGTGTGTTTATGCCAGTGCCCTGGGCGACATAAATGCTGGACTGCGAGGGTACCTGTGGACGAGTATATTGCGTGGGGTCTATGGAGACTGCCGTGGGCGTAGGCGGGTGTATCTGCTGGCTGTGCTTGATGGGATCTGGTGGACTGGGGTAGAAGTTATGATGGGGCTGAGGACGTTCGTGCTCGTAGTAGTTGACAGCTTTTTCGTATGACTTGCTGGATGAGGGGGTGGTCAGTTTATAGTTCTTAGATCGGTAGGCCTTTGGCTTCACTGTGGGCGAGACTGCCTCTTGGTAATAATACTGCGATGGTTGTGGGGCGGCAGAGGTGGTGGCTGGATAGACAACGGGACCCAATTTCGGCTGAGGTGGCACTTGAGTGGGATAAATGGGGGTGGGTGGCTGGTAATTGCTGAATTTGAATAGGGAAGGGATGAAGGGTTGATTATTGGCATCCACCAGGGAATTGGGTGTAGTGCTGGCTATATAGGCCTTGGGTTGGCGTTGGCGCAGGGCTGGATGTGAGGGAGTGGGTGGAGGCGGCGGCGGTGGTGGTGATGCCTTGACTGCATAGGCACGGTGATGGTGGTGATTTATCAGGGTAGGTTCATTGGTATTGTCGTCCAGGTCGAGAGCAGAAGGCTTATTGGCAGCCAGGAGTTTTTCAATCTCACTTTCCAAGGAAGATTTGGCCAGCGGATGATTGGGTAGAGTCTTGTAGCTAATTTGTGGCTGATAGTAGGCTATCTGCGGAGGCAAGGCATCTGGGATATGCGGGTCTTGGTGCTGCTTGATATTGGTAGGTTCTTCTTCTTCTTCTTGGTGCGAGGCAGGCGGCGTTGGCCTGGGCAGATACTTAGGTCCAGCATGGGGCCGTGGGTAATTCAGATGTGGTGGCTCCCTGTAGTTACCCAGTCCGTAGGCGGGCTCGGCCTGATGAGCCACCTTCTGAGTGGCTGCCAGGCTATGATGGATGGGCGCAGACTTTGGGGACACTTGTGGCTGCTGACGTTGCTGAGCCTCATTGTAGGCTCGGGCCTGCAATTCTTGCTCCAGGAGTCTTAGGAACTGATCTTCAGGAACCACCTGGTAAGGCTGACCGGGCTGCAATTGCTGCTGTTGCTGCTGCTGGTGATGATGATGAGGAGACTGCGGCTGCTGATGATAGTGCCGCGGTCCTGGTATGGGCAGGGGCAATTGGTAAATTTCCGGTCTATGCCTGGGTCCATTATAGCCACCTGGCTGCGGTTGTATGGACACGGCATAGCGTTGCTCGGCTTCTTCAACAGGAGCAGCCGAACTCTCCGTCGGGGCTGACTTTTCATTTGTAGGAGTGGCCACATTTTTACCCTCACCGCGGGCCAACAAGGCGTTTTGCTTGTGATGCCGCATTATATCTTGAAGGTAAACATAATGGCGAACCTGTAATTGGATAAATGATAGAATAGTTAAGGTGAGAAACAATAATGGCTTTTTGTCTTTCAAGTTGTTTTGGCAAACGGAGTGGCCCACGGCTTTTATGTAGGCGTAGTCAATGTCAGACCAACTCGACTTGTTCAAAGTGGATTGCATTGTAAGAGACTGTGGGAATCCAAAAGAAAATCAAAGCTCTTTACTGTGACCACAGAAGTTCTCCAAAATGTCGAAGGTTAAATTTTATTTATATATAAATTTTCATATGTGAAAATTCTGCCAGAAGGCCGTAAACTTCTTAATAAAATGAATGAAAATGTTTTTTTAAATTCTTCTTAGCAAAAAGCCAAAACCACAGCCAACAATATTTACATAACTTGGAATTGTGCAATAGATGCTCATGTCGCCGAAGTCAGAGTTTCCCGCACATAATTCACATTATTATTATTATAATAATAAACGAAACCCAACCTAGCCCAAGTCGTCACCAAAGACAAACCAACTCAACTGAAGACAGAGTCTGTCCCAGCCCCCCGTCTCTTGAACCCTGAAGTCAGTTAATTATTCCATTATGTCAGCTTTCCTCCCACGATTACGCCAAGAAAAGCCGACCCATTGTCTTAGACGGATTGGCAAAAGTTAGCAAATTGCAGGGGCTTCTCTCTGGTTCGTTGTTGTTGGTTGGTTTAAAATTATTTTCCAATTATGCATTCGTTCGTGACTTACATTTTGCACGCTGTCACACGATGGCTTCGACCAAGTGTGAAGGCGTCTTCGTCATTACATTACGCATTTTGCCAAAACAAAGTCTAATGAATAATTTTGGTGTCCCATTTTGCCAAGTCACGAATCAGTTCATCTCATTTCATCTCCTTCTTTTTTTTTTTTTGGGTCAAATATTTCAAGAAAAAAAATTGAGGTTATGTAGAAAAATTTGCTTACTTCTTGACTCTGCTCGAGCAGCTGAGCTGCATGGGGACGTGAGTTGGCTGCATAATTACGCAACTGTGGCTCCTGATGCCCCTCATGCTGGTGGTGCTGGTGTGGAGCTATGGGGCGTATAATGAATTGATTTGGCTTGGCCCCATAAATCGTTTCCTGACCATCTTCAGGATCATCGTTTCGGGCCTCACTTCGATGATTTGGATAAATCTGCGTCTCCTTGCTGCTCACCTGGCGCTTATCCTTTATAGCTTCCGGTTCCACTACCGAATCACTTTCGTGGGCTTTGTCTGTGGCGGAAATACTCCTACTTTCCGTGCTAACACTGCTCTGGGCCTTGACTTCAATGGCTTCTGAGCCCAAGAGGCCTAAGAAAAAAATACAAATTTTTTAATGATTTGGTTAGAATCTTGTTCAATATCTAACGTACCCGTTAAGAGCGTTAAGGCCAAAATGAAACGCAGCATTTTTTTTTTTTTCGTTTAATTCAAGATTTATTGCTAGTTTTATGCATACACAATTCGATATCTTTTCTCGTGACTTTTAAAAAAATTATTAAAACCAGAAAAACATAGAATCAAATAGGATTATTTATTTTTTCCACTTGATCATTGCAATGATTGGTTAAACACTTTTACTTTTTGGCTATTTGAAAATTCTCGTATTTTCAGTGTTATTACCGAATTTTCATTCCAGGATCAAAAGGTACGAGCTATAATCTGGCAATGAACACACGCGCTGCACGTCCGACCAAAGAGTATTTGCGATTGTACAGTCGACACTTGTATTTATAAAAAGAGACAGAGCCGAACTGCCATCAGCAATCGAGCCAGCCAGCCAGCCAGGCAGCTAGTCAGGCAGCCAACATTATCGACCTTTGTGGTTGCAGAGAGACGAACAAAGACAAAGAGAAAGGTTGACTCCGACAGCCTCTCCAGTGGAAAAATATTTTAGCTTTGCCTAAATTAATGTTGATTTTACCGACACAAATGCAGTTTCGGGCCACGATTAGATGGCTAACCACTAGTTGGCTCCCACAAAAATGCTAACTTACAGGGCCAAATCAACTGAGCTGCTAAACGCTGCTGGACAAGACAGCCAGCTTTTTCCTTCTTCTTCTTTTTCTATGGGGCAATAGGGCGCTTCCATATTATTTTTTTTCTATTTTTTTTATTTTTTATTTGTAAATAAACATAAGTGATTCTTACGAATTAAAATATTGTTAGTTGGTGAAAATGCTTGCTTTTTATTTGTGGAAGCAACATTAAGGCAAGTTCGTTGCCTGAGTCATTCGATTTGGCCATTCCGATTCCGTCTTTTGACATTTGCGGTGATGTTGTTATTTTGCGATCGTTTTTTTTTTTTTTGCTGTTATTTTAAGTGGCTAGCCGTAAATGTTCACAACAATTGCTAATACCGTCTGTCCCGTCGAGCCGTCTAGCCGGCTGATGGGTGCTACGGGGCGTATGAGATATCTCCCATTTTTTTTGTTTTTTTTTCAATAGCATTCAAATGCGCAATACTCGAAATTAACTACTGAACATTGGCGTTTGGGTCAGAAAATTATACTCCCCCAATCGAAAAGTTAATGGCAGTAATTTGAACCAAGTGTCACAGCCAACACGGTAGCTGTGAAATTTGGCGCTCAAACTGAATCGAATTAGGAATTTCCTCATACAGAATTAGCTTAGCTAACAAATTGATTAAGGCAGTTGAGCAGTAACAAAATCAAATACCCAACTACACAGTCCATAATTAAATTGAAGATTTACGCTAACAATTTCTGCTCCAATGTCTTTTTGCGCAACAACAACAACAAAAAAAAAACACCATCAGTTAACAACATTAAAAGTTTGACTTATTATACATTTTGGTGGATATGTGGCTCTTTACTATTTAGCTCGTTGTTGTTGTTGTTATTGTTTTTGTTTTATTGCATACATTGTCATTTAGTTGTCTGCGTATTGCTTGTGAAATTGTTGCATTGCTTACTCTGACGCTGCTGACAAGACCGATGCGATCTGCATTAGAAACAACAAAAGCAAACGACTGAACGATGCTAAAGCTGCTGCAATTGCCTGCTCTGGCCAGAGACACATCTTCTTCTTTTTGTATTTATTTCTTCGATTTTTTTTTTTTTGTGTTTTTGTTTTTGTTTTTCTGTTGGGCTATCGTAACCAGAAATGTAACTGCAATAGCTACGACGACTCCATTTTAATCAACGAACTGACTCTGTTGTTTTTGTTTTGCTGGTTAATAATGATGGCAATGATGATGGCCTGACCAGCCGGTTGGCAATTCAGTAAGTAATTCAGGCTCAGCTGTGTCTTGCCATTTGCATTTGAGGATCTAGTTTTAATACACTTACCCAAGGCAACTCGAATCTTAAGGGAATTGAGAGAGTTCAAAAAGTCATAGAACAAAGTCCAGTCTGCCTTAATCTTTGACAATTAAAAATTATAGGAAACACACCTGGGACTTTTCATGGTGGACCTTGATCCAATGCGGACCTATCTTATTAAAAATAAGAGATAAAAAACTTTAGGTTCTTCGTATATTTTTAAAATTTTTCCGCCGTTTTTTATACAAAAAGAGGAAGTCCGATGAAGGATCTGAATGTACAAAAAATAAGAAATTATAGTCATTCCAACAGATCTTGATTAATAATAAAAATTAATATAAAATAAGATGGATCAGTAAAGTCCTGGGGATCTTAGAGATTATAGTCATTCCAACAGATCTTGAATAATATAGAAAACGAATAAAAATTAATATAAAATAAGATGGATCAGTAAAGTCCTGAGGGTCTTAGAAATTATAGTCATTCCAACAGATCTTGAATAATATAGAAAATGAGCAAATATTAATGTAAAATAAGGTGGAAGAATAAAGTCCTGAGAGTCTTAGAAATTATAATAATTCCAACAGATCTTGAATAATATAGAAAACTATGTAAAAATTAAAATAAAATAAGGTGGATGAATAAAGTCCTGAGAGTCTTAGAAATTCACCTAGTAATGAAATATATTTTGAGATATCAATAAAGATCTCAGAGTATATAGAAAAGTACTTGTTTCCAAGGTGCAGAAACTGTCGTCTTTATTTTCTGATTGTCGTATGCTCTGAATTGTAAACGTATAGACATTCTCAACAGTTAACCGAGTCAACCTTAACATTTGCGTTTTTTCTAAAGTTTTTTCTTGAGTGTTTTTTTGAATGTTTCTTTTTTTTTCCTGATACAGTTTAAAAAACGTTTGGCCATCATGTTAAATACACGCTACTGAGATCTTAATTGGCGACTGTCTGCGGCTTGGCAGAGGCCTTTGCTAAGTAAAATGTATTTTATGAAGTGTACAAGTGTATTTAAATGAATTAGTTGCGATTAAATTAAAGAATTCATAAAAGCCTTTTAATTAAAAACAAAGCTCTACAGAAAATAAATAAAATTCACAGCGAGTCTTTAAAAATTAATTAAGTCTCTTCTCTGAGGTAATTTCCATTACTTTCCATGCCAACCGATTTAATCAGAGCTTAAATTATAATGGCAGCTTCTTTAATTTTCACCTCTCTCGAATGCGAAGTGAGTAATACGTCTATTTAGGTAAAATGCATGGCCGGGGCAAGTTAATAACCAATTGTATTTCCTCAAGCGAATTATAAGTTTGGATAACCGCAGTGGGCTCTCTGTAATGAGCTCGATGCAATCGCTTGAAGGAACTGCCAAATAATGAAAAGCTTACAGCTATTTTTTTTTTTTATAAATCAGTTCAAATAATAACCGATACTTAAGATTTACATAATCAGAGTGTAATGAAAACAGAAAAAAAGAAAAACAAATAAAACTGACCTTGCCTGAAATCATGTATTTATGGACTGAAAGAAAATGACCCGATAATACGCACTAATGAGTTTTAGGCTCTTTGTTATGTCTTAGATTCCAATTCCCCCCCATCCCCCACCCATATGCATTGCATTACACAATTGAATTGAATCATATGGGGAGCACAATACGACACAGGCTTTTCCTCAGGCAACAAAAGATAAAGTTATGAATGAATTGAGATGTCGTAAAATAATCAAAGATAAATAAGTATAAAGCTGAAAATATTTCACACTCACATCGACACACGCCATGTGCAACCAAGCAAATAAATTGTAAAGCTCCCGCAACCCTTCTGAGTTTACATTGTTTTTTTTTTTTGTCTTTGGTTTTATTTATTTAGTTTTTTGTGTCTCGAGCGTGAGAATAATAGAGCTACAAATTTGTGCTGTCAACTATGAAAATTTCTGTATGAAATGTATTATGGATGGTTACATCGAAATAGTTTATCATATTTCTTTCTTTCCGAGCCAACGCCATCTAGTTAATTAAATCATAATAAGCCCGATTTGGTCTCCACCCTTTCATTGTAGTCGAACCGGCCACAAATTCCCAAGACTTATTCTTTTATATAAATTGTGAAATTTTTCATTTAGAAAACAAGAATTGGCGAAATATTTAAAATATTTACACATTGCATGTTACAATCAAACAAAAAAAAAAAATGTTTTTAATTGTGAGAAAAATAATAAATACCAAAAATACTTTTCTAAAATTAAGAAAAAAAAAAGTTGTGGAATTACTGAATTGCAGGCAATTTTTGGTTGCCAAGGTTTTTGTCTAAGAAATTACAAGAAAAACCAATGAATTTAATGATGTGAAATTATTTGAATAGAAACTATTTAGTCAAGGACTGAATCAAACCAATTTGGTTACTTTGATCTCTCCAAAAAGATCATCAAAGGAATTGTCAACAATTTTATTTATATATGCTATAGGCCAGCTTTACTCTACCACAAGAAAAAAAAAACACAACTATATCTTTATATAAACAAAGCCACCTTGGCATTTAAAAGACCAAACACCAAAACGGCAAACTTAAAAAAAAAGCGAAAAAAAACCCGTTGAAATTTCTTAATAGAAGCGCCACAAACAAAATAAATCTAAGGAAAAGCAAAAACCAAATTGTGACTAAACAAAATGTTAATAGTTCGGGGCAACAATGGAAGCAAAGCCAACTGAACCGATGTTGCGTCCACTTCGTATATAAAAACAAAACCGGATTTACACCAAAGAACAATGTGGGCATAAATCTCGTGGCACAACTTTGATTGAGGGGGACAGTCTGTCCCGCTGTCACAAATTAAAAATAAAAACAAAAAGAGTGTAGTAGCCTTTTTTTTGTAATTAAATTAACACTTGACATTGTGAAGTTCATAATTCTTTTATGAGACAGGCCAAAGGAAGCGGTATGGTTTAAATCTGACGGGAAAAGAAAGGCGCCACTTGCATCACCGAATATTAAATGGTTTATTGCATAATAATTTAAACACACACATACACACTGACACACTCACACCAGCACATAGCAATTCATTCATTTAAAATCCTCAATCCCACGTGACATGCAGTGAAAGTAAAGTTTGCAAATATCTGAAGAAAAATTATGAAATCTGTTTTCCTTGGCGACTGCTGAGGCAACTTTTTTTTTATCCATTGTTAATATTTTCTCTGTCTGCAACGGAAATGGAAACGTATTAAATACAGACTCAAATACGATTTGTAATATTTTTGTTTTGAATAAATCCGATCAAAACAAAATACAATCTAGCTGAAATGTTTCTGGTTTTTGAATAGACATTTTGTTGGATCATGTTCAAGGTTGTCACAAATCGATGATTCTGGCCTATATAGATTTAATTCATTAGCCAAATCTAGGATAAAACAAATAGAATTAAATTGAGTTCTCTTGTTTTCTTCCCAAAGAAGAAACCGACCAACTTGTCGAAAACGACCTCTCTCGGCCATATCCTTCTCTAGGTTACCATATCTTCAGTACAAATCAAAGGATCGGGCCTATATAGATTTAATACCTAAGCCAAATCTAGGATAAGACAATTAGAATTAAATTGAATTCTCTGGTTTCCTATCCACAGAAGGAAGGCGACCTCTCTATTTCATCTCCTTCTCTAGGTTACCATATCTTCAGTACAAATCGAAGGATCGGGCCTATATAAGTCATAAGCCAAATCTAGGATTAGACAATTAGAATTAAATTGAATTCTCTGTTTTTCTTCCCAAAGAAGAAACCGACCAAGTTTTCGAAAACGACCTCTCTTGGTCATCTCCTTCTCTAGGTTACCATAACTTCAGCACAAATCGAAGGATTGGGCCTATTTAGATTTAATTCAGAAGTCAAATCTAGGATACGACAATTAGAATAAGACTCAGCTCTCTGGATTTCTTTCTACAGAAGGAAACGACCAACTAGTCGAAAACAATCTCTCTATGTCATCGCCTTCTCTGTGTTACCCACAAATCCAATATGCCCTTAATGCTATAAAAGCATAGAGTATCAAAAGAGATAGCTTGGACCTTAATTGTCTGCCCATTGTTCCAGTTGCAGGCCTAAAGAGAGTGGTCGTCGGGGCCATGCTTTAAATGAAAGTAGTTAGGAATTATTTCAATCCAGTTTTTGGGAAACTAGTAGGAAAAAGTACAAGTTTTTTGTTTAAACCGATTTGTTTAATAATTTCTGTATAACACAATTGTTTTACTTTTAAACTGATTTGTTACATTATTCATTTGATTATAACACAAATGGTTATAATGCTTGATTAAATTAAAAGATTTAAGCTTTCAGTATTTTCTCTTCTCTGCTTCGTCGTTTATGCTTCAGTGGAGTTTGCAGCCCCTGATGCTGCCTTAGAGGCCGCCTTGATAGCTGCCGCCGAAGTGCGTTTGACATTGACCAAAACATTGCGCTTGGTTGAGGCTGGACCTGGTCGGGGAGTCTTCGAGGCGCCAGACTTGGCTGGGGTTTTCTTGGGTGTGGCCGACTTGGACTTGGCCTCCGATTTAGTTGGACTATTTACACTGGCAGTTTTTGTATTTTCGGGTTTATGCTGTACTTCTTCGGTACAGCCATTACTGTCGTCCTTGGCATCCTTTGGCTTATTCTTCTCGCTGCAATTGAAAACATTTGTTTATTTTTAGTGAAAAAAAATCAATGAAAAGAATGTATATATGCCCACCTTTCTATGTCAATGTTCAAAACAGATTCATCCTCTTCCTCCTCTCCATGCTGAAGAGTTTCCACTTCGGCAAGCAGATCTCCCAGATCCTTGTCCACCTCCTCCCATAGTTCTTTGTCATGAGCAATATCGTCCTCATCAAAATCATTGCCATCTCCGTCTTCGGCATCATCACGATTATCGTGGGAATTTTCGGCATCCTCATCCACCTCCTCATTCTCTTCATCGTGGGCATCATCCATCAGCTCATCATCAACATCTTCTTCCTTGCCCTTTGCCAGCTCATCCTTGTGACGCAAGTAGGCCTTAAGGTGAGCATGCTGAAGGCAGTGCTTTTTAATGAAATTCTCCTGGGTCTCGTCCTCCTCCTTGGGTGTGTATTGCAGACACAAATCGCAATAGAAGGTCTCCACCAGCTTTATGGACTCGGCTCCGATAAGGCCACGTTTGCGAGTCTCCTCATCCGAACTCTTCTGGGCTGTCTCGGCCTCAATCAGCAGGGCCTCTATGTCCGTATCCATTATATCGTCATCAATCTCACCCACCGAATCCACGGTAAGAAATTTGTTCAAGTCAATTTCCCTTTCATCAGCACTGGCCTCAGAACCGGACTCATCATTACGGACCTTGTTCTGCGGGTAAAAGATATAAGGATAAGTATGTTTCAAAATCTACAAAGATCTACATAAATCTAGACTAATTATAAACTTACAAATAAAAATCCCAGAAATTCACCATGTAATCGGGTGGAAATTTTCTTGATTAAAAATTTACTTCTAAGGTTATCTGTATATAGCTTTCGATTATATAAATTAAACTAAAAACCTCTCAAAACCTGTTAAATGTTTTTTTTTTATTTAATTACTAAATTATTTCAACAAAATCAATCGTAATTAATTTCATTATCCAATGAAAGCCTATTCCAAGATTTCTTTTTGATCGTTTCAGTACCTATCGTAATACTTAGAGTCCCTTACCCGGATGTGTTCTAGAGAACAGCGATGGTTCTCATAGAGCATGGCATTCTTGAAGGCCAGATGACAGGAACCGCAATAGGGCATCAAGAACTTCTTGATGGCCTTGTGATGATCAGAGGCCTGGTGTAGATTCTTGGGCTGCCGGTAGGCCAGGCGGCAGAGACGGCAATAACGCGACTCATACTCCTCCTTGCTCTCCTCCTCGACCTCTCGTTGGGCAGTACGCTGCTGGGCACGCATACGCCGCAGATCAGCTCTCTGGCGCAAGGCCACTTGGCGCATGGAGTTCTTGTGAGTATGTGAGTTCAGGTGGTAGTTGTATTCCTAGGAAATAGGTTTAGATTTAGTTGAGATTTCATAAGCATATATATATTCAAATACCTTAAAGGTTACACACTGGACATGGCAATGAACACAGCCGAGCTTGATGAAAATGCGCTTGCGTTGGCTTGAGTGATCGTCGTCGCGATGGCGAGAGGAACGATGCTCTTTGCGTTCGTCACCGCTGTCTTTGTCTTCCTTGCGCGAACGCTCCTTCTTCTTAACCTTGTTGTTGTCGTCCTTGTCATCCCCATCCTTTTCCTTCTTTATTGCCAACTTGTCGTTGGTTGCGCTCTCCTTAGTTTTGTCCTTCTGCTTTTCGGTATCATTACCGTTATCGTCGGTCTTATTATTCTTGTCCTTATCACCACCATCCGAAGACGTTGATGATTTTGAGGCATTCTTAGTATCTGCTTTAAGCTCATCGCTCTGCTCCACATCGCCTTCATTCTGCTCATCACTGTCGCCGGCACCTTCAATAGCCGATTTGCTGCTGCGCTTTTTCATCGGCGACTTTTTGGTCAATTCAGGCTTTTTGTCCTCACTGGTCTCCTTATCATCCTTACTATTATCACCGGAATCCTCTGTCCCACCGTCGCCAGATTTGCTCTTCTTTTTATTCTTTTTACCATCATTATCAGAACCGTCATCATTGTCGCTGGACTTGTCGCTGTTACCTCCCTGACGTTGGCGACGCAACGAGCTATATTGTAGAATTTAGAATTTAAGATTTGAGGTAGCAAAGACGCAAAGCTAAATTTTACATAAATTAAATTTGTTTAACAGACTTTAACAGATACAACAATACTCTTTTTCTTTTTTTTTTATATACTTTTGTGGTGTTTTATACTCTTTTTTTTTTTTTTTGGTGTTGTCTGAATTAATTATTTGTGGTCGTCGTCTGGTCTACTAGTCGGACATTAATTGGTTGCTTATATGGTAACGAAGTCAGTTTTGACATGGTACATTCCATTTGCCAATCTTTTGTTTCGCTAGTTCTGAATTATAACGATTCTCAATGTATCAATTATTCTTGCTGATTTGTGAAAATCATTTTTTGCTAATTTGTTTTCAAAATTTGTATTTATTTTTTTGTTTAGTTTTGGTTTAATTACCTTTTCAGCTGCTGAATCTTGAGCAGACGAGCGCGATCTTTTTGTTGAGCGTAGAACAATTGGCGACGCATGGTGCGCAAGTCATTTGATTCATTAATTCGGGAGCGAACGAGACGCATGGTGCCCACTCCTCTCAAGGTGGAACGTACAATTCCCCCACGGCCAGAGGCAGAGCCTGAGCCACGTGGGCGGGATATATAGTTACTACTTGCCACACTGCGCAAGAGTGGGCGCTTTGGCGGACCCATGGATGAGTCGCGCTGATGGCGACTGCCGGACTCTTCGCGTGGTCGATAGTTGCCACTGCCGGTGCCAGTGCTACTGCGTTGATGGTGATAGTTGGATGATGACGAGCCCGTATTCTGCGAGGACTGCCTATCATTGCGGTCATTTGAGTTGCTCGTGCGACGATAGTCCTGTGACGGTTGATGAGTAGGAAGGAGTGGAGGAGCATTGATTTGTTTTGGTAGTGATTGATTGATTGATTGATTTATATATTTATATATATAATTTTTGTGAATATTAAAGAAATTGCATAATATTATTCAAATAGTTTTATACTTTTTTGGGGGGAGCAACAAATTTTCTTGTAATTTTCCTTTCAGCGTGTTTGTGTGTAGTAGTAGTAGTAGTAGTAGTAGGATCGTGATGGAAACCTCATAACCTTATCTATATGCAGATTTATTTATTTAGCTTTTATATCTGTTGTCGAAATATTTGGTAAGGGGGAAAAATAACTGCTGCTTCTGTTGTTTTTACAGACATAAGTTACCCAGATATACATCTATTTAGATATTGTCTCATCTATATAAAGTTTGATCAGTTTTCGATTCTAAATGAAATTGATGAACGTTGACCGCGCTATATTTATATATATATATATATATACATATTTATATATATATATTTTATTTTTGAACATGACATGTAAATTGTCTTATCACGTTATCAAAGTGCGGCTTTGAGCGCACTGCTCTCTATATATATAAATTGTGTGCGTGCCTGCTCAAAATCCATATAATCATTTTGTAAATGTCGCCTTTTACAATCCGGCGTTTAATATTCACAAATAGTGCTATAAATATTGGGAAAGTCATTATAATTACACAGAACAGTACGTAAGGGCTGCAGTAAATTATACTCCTTTTTGAAAATTAAACGCTGAAAGCTCAAAATTGTATATAAAAATAACTTACATCTATACGTGGACGCTTTCGGTCATCGGTGCGGTCACGTGACGAATCCTGTGAGAAAATAGGCGAATTAGAAGCTAAAAATAGGGGTTTGCCGCAAAACTTACATAGCTGCGCTTGTGACCGGAATCGTAACGTCCACCGCTGCTGCTGCTGTGGACAAACTTGTCACGATTGCGATTATTGTCATAATGGTTGGTATTGCCACCACTGCCGCCACCACTGTAGCGACTATTGCTGCTGCTGTAGTTGTTTTCGTAACGTCCTCCGCCGTTGGAGCGATAATTGCCCTGGGTGCGCGTGTTAACATAGTTGCTTGAATTGCGTTGATAAAAGCCACCACGGGTGGTGCCACTGCCACTGCCACCACGTGGAACATATCCACTGCGTCCACGCATTTTTCTAGAGTTACGAAAAAAAAAATATAAAACCAGACTGCAAAATTCCTTACCTCGGCGAAACAAAAAGGAAGTGAAAAAAATCAATAATTCTTGTTCTTTATGTATTACCTTTATATGCAAGTCGAGCACTTCTTATTAGAGAGAAATATATCGCTTTTTTGTTCAGATCTCACTCTATATATAACGCACTAGCACAATACACAGTTTAGTTTGACAAATATTAAAAAAATTTCTAGCAATGGCGTTGACTTCCTCGTTGCCAACTTAGGTTTAGAGTATATTTTGTGTACAGTGCTGCCAGACACAAAATGAAAAAATACCGGCAACGCTATTTCAAATTTGTGTCTTATCGACTTACTGAAAATGTTCAAATATTAATGAGTGACTAGATTACATTGAATTTTCCATGGTTTCATTTAATAATTAATTGTTAAAATTAAAACAATTCTCATTTGTAATATTCTGATATTAAATCGATTTTATGTGATTGGTGTGACCAAAGCGCCCTCTATAGTTGATTCGAATTTGTATATTTTTATGCTGTATTGTTGCAGCAAAAAATCATTTGAATAAAATATTAATATTATTTTATGAAAATAGAATTATGTTAAGATCCATATTTTGTTTTGCAAGCCAAAACAATTTAAGTTTACCCTTTAATACGACATTGACTCATAAGTGAGTCATAGATGACGGAGCTTTCTTGGCTTTGTTAAAAACGACTCTCGCAAAGAATTTTATAAAAATTGTATTTTAATCATTACATATTATGTATGTTACTTAAATTACTCATATAAACAAAGGTCTCACTAATTATAGCAATACTTAGCCTTATATATAGCTATGCCCGAAATAAGCCGAAAGATGTAGCCGATTGATAAATGCCTTTTCAAATATTTATACAACGCCGGTAGGACGCACATTTGTTGGTGGCGCTGCTGCTCCACCAGGTTTTGTCATCATATCAACGGCATTTTTAAACAGCTGAGTCTTAACGAAATCCGTTGCAGCACTGTTTAGATCTTTATTTGCTCCAAAGTTGCACTTAATATAGCCATAGAGATTTGCTGCATTCAAAGCTATGGCAATCATAACCAGTAAAAGCCATTTGAATTTAAGACCAAAAAGCGCCACCAGGAAAAACAGGCCCCAGAAAAACGGGCAAAGAATAAGTCCCAGCCAGAAAATTCGCTGCTCATGTTTGTTGATGCGGCTCTGTTGGGATGTGGACTGCTTTAGATTAGCGAAAAATGGATCTACGAAATTCTTTCTACTCACATTTTTCGACTCAAATACCCAATGCGATACTCCATCGTCATCCACATAGTTCCACCATCGTAGACCGACAAGCAATCTGCCAGATATATTCTTAACCGTCCAAAAATCGGCAGATAGAAATAACACCACAAATACAAAGCTAGTAATAAAGGAATCACTAAACCAGCCGCAGAACAAATATATAACAATGGCGGCACATCGGAAAAACAGGTGGAAGAACGTGACGTATGGATGTCTGCAAAGAAAATTAAGTAAATATTAATTTTTAAGTTCGTACATGTGTATGGCCTAGAGTCATCTGCTTACGTGTATTTCTGTGCCGCTACGCTGGGATCGCGCATTTCATCCTCTTCGCCAAAAGGTATGGTATCATCGTCGAGCAAGGGCACCTGCACAAAGCGTTTTGTGATTAATACAATGAATTTAGAAAATGTATATTTATATGCAAATGCCTACGAAAAATTCACTACCCTCTTATCAACGTCATCAAATCGCATTATTAAGTTATTTTGGTTCATACATACATTTCTTACCGTTGCAGATGCCATGTCGATAGTTTTCTAATTAAGACCAGATCTTGACACACGTAGTAGAGTCCTTTAAAATATATCAAAATGTTAAAACATTATATTTTTCTTATCTTTCGTTCTTGGTGCTGGAACACGGAGCTAGTTCCACTTAACAATTGTTCAGTTTTGTGAAGAAGTTCTTGAACTTCATTATTGGGTTTCCCTACCAGAGAATAAAATTCTCAAATCAATATTTTTTCGAAAATACAAAAAGCAAAGTGCTTGTAAAACAGAATAGCTTAAATAATACTTTTAATAATTGTGATTTATTAAAGATAATGGCAAAGGTATGAATAAATAAACAAAATCATTACCTATTAATTACGTATTCTTGGCATATTGCCGCCAAAAATGATTATTTTTATAGGGCCTCTGAATAGCAATACGGTTTTCAATTATTCAATGCAAAAAAGCATCTATATGTAACGTTTAAGAAACAAGTTGTGGTCTCAGTCTTAATTGGTTATTGATAAGAGCAGCGGGTGACGCTGACGCCAGCTCGGCCACTATAATGAGCAGTAAATAATCAGTTTCGACCCAGCCGCGCGAGAAAACAGACGTCCGAAGATTAGCAAGCAGCAACGAGCCAGTTGTGTATGAATGAAACAAGTGCAAGAAACGGGTTAACACTGAAGAGGAACTCAACTCAGTCGCGGTCAGCGATCCGAACTGCCGTAGACGCGTGCTTTTTTTTTATATTAATAATAACATTAACATTCCAAGGGTAAGCACGCATTCAAGACAAAAATTTTAACGTGTTTCACCCAGCAGTGAATCAGTCGTTTATTGTGCGGCGGGGGTCACCAGTAATCAGTATTCATTTACAGGTGATTTACTCTCTTACATACGCACACAAACGCAGCTACGAATACATAGAAACAGCGATAGCTGCTAGCTCGCGGTTATTGCACGTCTTCTGTTTTGAACTCTGTTTGGGTTTTTTTTTTTTGTTGCTGTTCTTTTTTATGATGACGTCAATAAGAATTTTACCTGAATTGGGCCAATTTTCACTTTCTGCAGAATTTGCCATTCACTTATCTACCAACGGTCGAGTTGAATATTACATGAAAGATGGCACCCCCTACGGTCTTGGTCACTGGCGGAGCTGGATATATTGGCTCCCACACAGTGCTTGAAATGCTGAATGCTGGATACAATGTCATTTGCGTGGACAACCTTTGCAATGCCTATAGCAGCGGAGCCGCCAAATTACCCGAAGCCCTAAGCCGTGTCCAGGATATCACAGGCAAAAAAGTGCACTTCTATCGCGTGGACATCACAGATCGCGACCAAGTTCGTTCTGTCTTCCAAGAAGTAAGTACTCAAAATTGAACACGTAAGCAAGAACAAATGTATATGTGGTATGTGGCATTGCCAGTTTGGATATTGCTCTCAAAAACGTCCAATTACTTAAAGCTTATCTGCCCTTGCCTTTGACGACGACAACGTCGGTGCTATCAGTTTGTTTACACAACTGTTGCAGTGGGCAGCAAAATCTTAAAATGTCGGCCGCGATTCAACTAATGAGGTCGCTTTGTTTCGAGAGCACATCTGGGCCTAACCTATACCACTTTTATTTTGCAAAACACTTGAGATTAATTTTTATATACTAACTAAATGTACTTGCTATAATCTTCATTTCACCTTGGCAACAGCATAAAATTGATATGGTTGCGCATTTCGCTGCACTTAAGGCAGTGGGTGAATCATGCCGGACTCCACTGGCTTATTATCACAACAATATGACGGGCACAAATGTCCTGCTGGAGGCCATGGCCGACAATAATGTATTCAAATTTGTATACAGCTCCAGCGCCACCGTTTATGGTGAGCCAAAATTCCTACCTGTCACGGAAGCGCATCCTACTGGTAACTGCACATCGCCCTATGGAAAGACCAAATATTTCACCGAGGAGATTCTCAAGGATCTCTGCAGTTCGGATAAGGTGAGCTAAAACAAGTTAATAGCAAAAAAGAGTAAAAATTAAAAATTCTTCTATTTCAGCGTTGGGCCGTCGTTTCATTGCGTTACTTCAATCCGGTGGGTGCTCATATAAGTGGGCGCATTGGTGAGGATCCTAATGGAGAACCCAATAACCTCATGCCCTACATAGCACAGGTGGCTGTGGGGCGTCGCGATTGCCTCAATGTGTATGGCAGCGATTTCCCTACGAAAGACGGAACTGGCGTACGAGACTACATACACATCGTAGACCTAGCTGAAGGACATCTCAAAGCTTTAGAGAAGCTACGCAACATTGCTGAAACTGGTTTCTTTGCGTACAATTTGGGCACTGGCGTGGGCTACTCTGTGTTAGACATGGTGAATGCCTTCGAGAAGGCCTCCGGCAAGAAGGTGAACTATAAGCTGGTAGATCGGCGCTCCGGAGATGTGGCCACTTGTTATGCAGACGCTCAATTGGCGGCACAGGCTCTGGGCTGGAAGGCCACCCGAGGTATTGATAAGATGTGTGAAGACACTTGGCGTTGGCAGAGTCAGAATCCTAATGGTTATGCCAACAAATAGAGGAACTTTAAACTAACCTATCTACATCTCTATATTTTGTTGTTGTCTTGCCCTAACCACACCATTTAAAAATGTTTCAAACTGTATTTTTTATTCGTGTATATGTTCCTTCTTTCTATTCCAATTATAAAAACCTATTTTATATGTAGTGTAAATTGTTTTGTAAAGTGCAAAATGTTGTATGTGAGTCCAAAGTACTTTTGTAATTATTAAAATTACCCTTTTGTGGGAGTAAACACGTTCACGTGAAATATTTACTTTTTGTTATTTGCCTAGAATCTATCTTATCTTCGCATATCAAATCAATCACGAGCAGACAAACAAATTGTCAATTTATGTATTTTCTTTATTTAATTCTTGATATACATTTATAAAAGTAAAAACATTTTTAAAAACTTAATTTAACGCACATACCTTTGAATTTATCACATATCTAAACTATGTACGATTATTGCGGTCTTATTGGGCAGTGAATTAATACATATTAAGAGTCATTAATATTTTACACAGGATTTGTGGTATTTTGTGTATGAGTGGAATGGATTAGGCATGTGCGATCAGATTGCAAAATAACATCTGAAGAATTAATTATTTAATAACTAAACCTGAAAACTTAATATAATAAAAACAATGGTGAAGTAGATTTTTTAAGTGAAATATCATAGGTAAATACTGCTGTCAATGCATATTGGTTTGTATGATTATGTTGAGGTTACCCCTTTTCGCGCAACCAGCATATTTAGAATGGGATTTTTGCGTATGTAGTTAACAGCTTTTTTGTGTGTCACCATAGTAAAATCATAGCCGTTGCATTGTAATATTTTATCGTGTATACGTAAACCCGCTCTGGCAGCTGGTCCATGAACCTCAGTAACATAGATACCCTGGATAGAAAAATTAACTGTGTGCCTTATAATTGGATATTTAATCTACTTACATAGTCAGTATACCCTTGTGGACTCTTTTTATAGTCCTGATCGATGCCACCTCCGATTTTAAAACCACACTTTAATATTTCACGGCCTTCTTGGTCATAGTCCTTTTCTTTATGGAGCGTAATGGGTATCTATTAGCATTTGAAATACAATAAAAATCAGTTTCGAGAATACAAAAAATTTTAAAAATGATTTTTAGGGTGTTCCAATTGGAGTGGGGGAAAGCCACAGTTTATACATACATAGGAACATAATTATTGGCGCAGAGGGACGCTACTCTTAATTTGCTTAACTTACACTTAAACACTCCATTGCGGTCCCTGCCTGGTGCTGAAATGCCATTTTCGCCATCGTGATTTACTTTAATTTAATTAATAAGTGGGCAAAATATAAAATTATTTGGATTTTCTCCGTAGAATAAAATCTTCGAATTGTCCAAGTCGCAGAGATTCAGTTCAATATAGTTCTGAAATGAGCGAACTAAGTCTCTGCCGCCAGGGCTGCAAGATGTCTTTTAATAAGCTGAGCTCGATACATTTTCTTGAACCACACAAATTCTAACAGAAAAACTAAAAGGTAAATTAAAATTTGTTTTTATTATGCATTGACAAAAATATTTATATTTAAACGATACTTAAGAACGACGCATTGCCAACATTGTGTTAATCTCCCAAATAATAATACGTGTTCTGTCAATTATTTCGCGCAACTGCCTATTTTTGAGCTTCACCGTCTCAATGAGTTCCTGGTTTTCATGGACAGCTTTGCGATACTCATCGCACTGTGTTTGTTCTATCCTTAGGTCAGGCTCGTCTTTATAGGGTATCAGGCTTTCTGCATTCATGTAGTCCATGCCGCCGTCATTGCATTTTTCATAAATAATTCGGACACGTTTAAAAAGCAATCGAATGGTGCGGAAGAATTCCTGGACCTTCTTTTCAATACTATTATCACGATGAGAAGTAGGCTGGATGTTTTTCAGAGCAGAGAATACTTCTTGAAACCTGGAGGTGATATCCTGCACGGTTTCTTGGCCCAAGCGTGACAGTTGTACAATGTTGATTTCCTTTTGTTGGTTCGGCTGAGACATTACCAGGACGTTGTTGCTACCACCGCCTCCTCCACCTGACGCTGCTGTGTGTTGTGGGTTTTGTTGCTGATGCTGTTGTTGTTGCTGCTGTGGTCCAGATGAACCCATACCCATCCCAACACCCATTTGGCCTTGCGGACCACCCATCATTTGTTGCTGCTGCATTGATTGGGATAAGTTTGGCATTGGGACTCCCACACCGCCCTGCATCATCTGCTGCAGTTGCTGTTGTTGTTGTGGCATGCCTTGCATCATGTTGGGCATACCTCCGGCATTCGGATTCATTTGCATGCCGCCAGCCCCCATCATCTGTTGTTGCTGTTGTGGACCCATGTTGCCGTGCATATTGGGACCAGGACCACTGCCCTGAGCGAATCCTCCCATTGGCATCATGTTATTGCCTGGACCACCACCACCTCCCGTTTGATTTTGACCGTACTTCCACATAACAAAATTGTTGTCGTCGTGCAAGAAAATATATGCTTCACGAAAATCCGATAGACGCGGGCGGCCAACAGTGTTGCACTATTCCACAAAAAATTCGATACTTTCCACACGATTTCGATAAGCCGCTGAAATAAAGAGCGCACACAATTGTAAATTTGCTTGGGAAATGTTGCGATTTCGTATAATTTGCGCTGTTTCAATTACACATTGAAATGTAATTTTAAACAAAATTCAAACACTAATGGATGAACAAGACAGCCTGAATAAGACAACGGAAAACGAACAGGTGTCACCTGGACCTGGAAGTAAGAAACATAAGCAAGGATATGATGAGGACAACGGATTTGCCAATTTCGTAATATGCTTAAAATATAATTATTGCTTTGGCAAATCAATATTAATTTAAATATATTTTCAGGGTGGCTATTTCGAAGCCAAAAAGTCGAAATTGGAAGAGCAATTTAGAGCGGCAAGTGATCCATTTCGAAAGACAGATCTTTTCAGTGGAATCTCAATATTTGTAAATGGACTAACCAATCCATCTGCTGATGAGCTCAAGCGTATTATGATGGTTCACGGAGGCGTATACCACCATTATGAGCGCCCACACACCAATTTCATTATTGCTTCCAACCTGCCGGATGTAAAGGTGCGAAACATGAACACAAGCAAAATAATCAGTGCCCAGTGGGTGGTGGATTGCATCAAGAAAATGCATGTGGTTGATTACACGCCATATTTGTTATACACCAATCAGAAGACCACACAACCCAGTATAAGTTTTGCCAAAAATGTTAAGAAAAAAGAGGAAACACTGGAAACAGTCAGCAAAGAAAAAAATCTGGACACAACTCACAACAGCAACGATGTAAGCGTAGCTCGTACAGCTGTAGATCCCAAATTTCTAGGCGAATTCTATAAAAGATCACGTCTGCATCACATTGCCACACTGGGACTGGGCTTCAAGCAGTATATTTGTGAATTGCGCCAGGCACATGGAAACAAACCCTTTGATAAGCGCCAGGAACTAAGATCACTCCTTACAGCTATACCTGCTCAGCCCTCGAACCCCCAACGTTTCATAATGCACATCGACATGGACTGCTTTTTTGTTTCGGTTGGTCTGAGAAATAACCCGGAGCTGCGTGGAGTGCCAATTGCAGTAACTCATTCGAAAGGCGGCAGTGCCGCCACAGAAGTCCCAGTACATCCTCAAGCAGATCGCAAGGCTGAACTAGAACTATTTGCCAAACGATTCGAACAGCATCTGCACGACAACATTCGCGCGGATAAAGTGCGCTCAGGATTTAATGAGAAAATGTCTCTGTCGGAAATAGCTTCCTGCAGCTACGAAGCAAGAGCCAAAGGAATCCGCAATGGTATGTTCGTGGGCCAGGCGTTGAAACTCTGCCCAGAGCTGAGGACCATTCCATACGACTTCGAGGGCTATCGGGAGGTGGCCTTTACTCTTTACAATACTGTGGCCCAGTACACTTTAAATATTGAGGCTGTCAGCTGCGATGAAATGTTTGTAGAACTAACAGAACTCGTAAGCGATCTTCAAGTGGATGTAATGGACTTTGTGAAGCATTTGCGCCAAGAAGTCCATACCAAAACCGGCTGTCCCTGTTCCGCTGGCGTAGGCAGTAATAAGTGAGTAATCAAAATCGTAAGATGCTTTATTTTTTTAATTTCTCCAAATAATAAAAAGACTGCTTGCTCGGATGGCCACCAAAGCTGCCAAGCCGAATGGCCAACACCTACTGAAAACTGACAACTTGGAGTCTTATATGGCCCCCATTCCAGTGGAAGAGCTTCCTGGAGTAGGTCATGGCATGACATACAAACTAAAACAGTCCGGCCTAAATACTTGTGGGGATGTCCAGAAATATAGCGAGGATCGCTTGAAAATGCTATTGGGAAAAAAGTTTGCCACAACTCTTTATCACAATTGCCGAGGCATTGACAATCGTCCACTGGTTTATGAACAGGTTGGTTTCTCTAACTTTTTAATAACAAACCTTGCCAAATGTAATCTCTTGTCAGGAACGCAAATCTGTATCTGCCGAGGTGAACTATGGCATTCGTTTTAAAAACAATGAAGAATGCGAAACATTTCTGCGCCAACTTTCGGCTGAAGTGCATAATCGCCTCACTGAGATCAAGCGTAAAACCAAATGCGTCACACTTAAGGTAATGGTCAGAGCTGCAGATGCTCCCGTTGAGACCTCCAAGTTCATGGGCCATGGTGTCTGTGATAATATCTCCAAATCCACACCTCTCACTACGGCCAGCGAGGATGTGAATGTGATAACTTCCAGTGTATTAAATCTAATGAAAGAACTCAACCTTCCTCCCAACGAACTGCGAGGCCTAGGCATACACTTGTCCAAATTAACCGATCCAAAGGAAGAAAACAAGGATAATGTTATCAAAAATATGTTTGGAAAAATTTCCGCCAAACAAAAAAGTAGGTAAAATTTTGAGAACTCCCTAAAGAAATTTTACATTTAATTAAAATTTTAGGTGCAGCAAATTTAAAGCCAGTGGAGGCTCCCTTGCCTTCTATCAAGCCGGAAAAGCCTAAGGTGAAGAGTGTCCTGGATATGCTGAAAACAGCCCCGACTGTTAAAAAACCCGTAGAACCGAGTATTAATATGGCCCAATTCGATCCAGAGATCTTGGCTCAGCTACCTGAAGACATACGCCGAGAGGTGCTCAGCTCAAAGGACGAGTATTTACAAATTATCGAAAATCAAAATAAGAACACACCTCCAGCGACAGGCAAGCCACCCGCCATAAGCCCCCTCCAGCCTAACGACTTCTTGCCTTCAACATCTCGTTCTGCTCAGATCAAGGAGAACCAGCGATTCCAACGCAAACAAATTGCATCGGGCTATAAACAAAATGAAATCGCGAAAGATTCTATAAAGGAAATATCAAATGTGCAGAAGCCTAAATGTGACAACAAACCTCCAACAGCATCTGCCCGACAACCAAATATACTCCAGAGCCATCAATACAAAGCTGCCTTGTGCAGTTGGGTCAGCCACAGAGAATTTCCACAAACAGCCGACTTGGAAGATCTGCTTAAAGGCATCTGCCAACTAATTGACGATGACGATTTCAATCTAATCTATGAGGTCTTAAAATATTTGTGCCGGTAAGTAAAAATATGAAATATTTTTATTTACAACTTCCTTATGTTTGTTCTCTTTTCAAGTCTTATTAAGACGAAGCGCAGCCAAAGCTGTTTGTGGCACATGGCCTACTCTCAAATTGAAGGAAATGTGCAGAACAGAATCAGAGAAGTGCGGGGCCACGATATATGTCTCACAGAGACTCTAAGCTGTACAAAGTGCCTGAATTAAAATTTTTTAAACAAAATAATTGTTATAAATATAAAAAATAAAATCAAAAGGGAATACAAAGAAATTCACTTGTTTTTAAATTTCAAGGATCTCTTTCATTTTCTCTTGTGCACTAAAAAAAAAGCATGCATTGTGGTTAGAAACTAAGACTTCATAAAAAAAATTAAGTCAAATGTTAAATTTGAGCAATGGAAAAAATCTAATAGGATTCTTTTTACCAACGCACAAGGTGGCAGTCCTGTTAGCGAAGCGATCACGAGCTCACAAAGTAAGGACGCCATCTATCGTTCATGCTTATGTGCGAATTAAGCAAGGAGAATCGAAATCTTGACTATATTTCATTTTTTATTTATTTATCTCCTGGAAATATGGTACGAATTGTTTGATATCATTTGAAAGATTGATGTCAAATATTTTATTAAGAATCTTTAACCTAGAGATGAAGTGTATAAAACTAAAAAATACTAGTTTTTTTTTGTGATTTAAACCAGAGTCAAGAGTCATTGAACATTTTTATTATTTGCTCCAATAAATTCATACATATTTTTACATCATAATAAAATTAATGTGTTTAAATTAAATTATATCTTAATGCCCAAGTCAATAAAGCTGGAAATTCTTGTGAAAATTAAGTCTTACCGTCTCATTTTGTTTAAAGGGCGCCTAGTTTGGTTTATTAAAAGAAAAATCAATCCTTTGTGGTGTGCATTGTGTGGGGAGGCCAAAGACAAATGGTCTAGGCAAACACCTGGCGGAACTGGCCAGTCATAATTTGTACTTTAATGAAAGGAGTAGCCGACCACAAGGGGGCAAGAGCCGGATGGGCAGAACAGGTTGGTGTGGCACAATTGTATTAAGTCACTGCGTTTAATCGCGCCTGTAATAATTGATTCCCATACGAAAGTCAAGCGAAATGGTTAGCCTATTGATGCCCCACATGGCCTTCTGTTTATAACAATTACAGTCGAGGCAGCTGTTTCTCTAAAGCGCGCCTCCCTAGCTCCTTTCTGGCCTGGTAATTAAAAATAGTCAAGCCAGATTTTTGCACAGCATCCGGTGGTGGTGATGGCTGGTGTACACCTGTGGTCTCGGCACTGAGTTGCTTTCTTATTGAGTGGCTTGGCATATTTACAGGATTTTCATGTAAATTTTCTTCGGCTTGTTTCTTTTTCGAATTCGGTTTCTTTCCCACGTCTTTGGCTTAAATTTAATCATTTTGATAGGCAAAATCTCTTTGAAAGAGACCAGGTCATGGCTGTGAAGGCAGAACGAAATCTAGCTAAGAACGTGTTCCAGCTGATTTTGCCGCCAAAAGAACTATGCAAAACTTCTGGCCAATTAAGTTGGTTAGTTGGCCCGCTAGACCGCAGTCAGCCGTGCACCTATGCCCGGTGCTTTATGATTAGAATCGTCGACAGGAGGCTGCCGAACGAACCACAACCGCAGCAGCATCTGCAGCCACTGCAGTCAATGCAGCCTCCACAAACGCAAGTTAATGAACCATGTTGGCGCTGATGAACCCGGTCTGATTAATGAGCCCAGCCGAGGTAGCTAGGACGGCGGCCCCCGAGGGTTGCTAACAACTTAACTAGCTCAGTGTTGGCAGCATTGTTGTGGCGGGGCTTAACCGAAAACCCATTTCGGTGGGAGAAGAATCTCTCGGCTTGTGATTTGACAAAACTGCACAGGAGGAATAATCGAACTATGGTCAGAAGCTGCTGCAGCTGAGAAGAGGCGACGTGCTTAGACGTGCACCTGAGAATGTTGATAGCCTCTAAGGAGCGGCGGCGGCAACATGAAATCAACTTACTTTTTTATGTGGGACTGACTTGGCTCAACACAAACAACAACAACAACAACAAGAGCAACAACAACAATGAGCAATACAAGAGTCAGCCCAGCCAGGCGAGTTAGTAGGCTGTGGCACACAACAAAAGGTTGGGCAAGCTGGCAAACTGGCAAACTGGCAACTTGAGTTGGACTCGTTCGCGGACCCTTTATCACATGGGCACATCATTTACCGGGCGCGCTTTTAAGGCAAAACGCACTACACACAGCAGAGGAGAGAGTAGAGTGTACTTTTGCAATTGCCTTTAAAGTGTTCGCGTCGTGACAAAATCAATGTAGCTGCCTAGAGTGGTGGTTGTCGAGTTGCCTGCCTGACAACCTTTACGACAGTGATTCATGGTTTATTAAGCGCATTATGCCGCAGGATACTTTGAAGTTACCAACGATTCTGACGACGACGACGTTGCACGTTGCACGTGTTTGGTAGCCTTTACTGCCATTGGCATTGGCAATGAACACTTGGACACTTGGGCCAGTTCGTTTCCAGTGCCAATGCCAGAGCGGGCTCAGGCAATTGATTATTTAACATGTTTCATGCGTATGCGTGCGGTAAGTTATGCAGCCTCAAAGGACAGTTGCAGCCCACTGGCGTTGCAATCTTCAATTGGCCTGGCCTTGACTCTGCGGTGGCACCACTCAACCAGATTGCCGCACGGTTAGCACAGATCGTAAATTAACACTCATAATGTCTCGAAAAAAAGAAAGAGAGAGAGAGAGAACTTATGATATGATTGCGCCAAGTTTTTAATCAAATATTTAGCATTTTCAGTTTAATTAAACTACTTAGGCTCTTTTCATTTGAGATATTTGTTTCGATAGACTGGCCTGTTGACACGCCTGCATTGGCGCTGATATGAATCGGGGGCAGAGTCAAACTAACGACCCGTTCGAGCAACACTATCAAGATTAATAATTATTCAACTTAAATCGAAATCGTAATGAATTTAGTTTTTTTTTTTTTTTGGCGAGAGTTTCCAGTGTCGATACTTTGTTAGCCATATCTTTTGGATCTTGACAAAACGTGGCTGAACTTCATGGAATTGGCTTAATTGGACAGCAAGACCCATACGGTAGTACCCCCAGACACCTGCAGTTCCTCGACTTTCCTGCTACAATGCAATTAGTCAAAGCTTTTGGCATTTCAGACACAATCAGATTAACCATTACAGACACTCCTTTCCAGATTCCTTATTAAATTTTCAGCCAAAAAATCCAATCTGCTTAGAATCGATCTTATCAGTTGGTTGGGTCTTCAAAAAAAAATGACTACTGCATCATCTGCTTGATGACTCAATTCCAGGTGTGATATCATATCGAATTACATACTTAGCAGATCTTTAAAATAAAGTGTTTCGCCAAAGACGATTATAATCTCATTAGGTAGCCAGCCAAGCCAAAAAAATGAGCTCCATTAACTCTTTTTTGCTAAATCAGAATTTATGAAAGAGGAAAAGGAATCATTTCTTTTCAGACAGTGAAATTTAAAACCCAAATTAATCAGAAACTTTTAAGGAAATTTTCATTTTTCTTCTTAGCTTTATAAATTTATTTTAAAATATTTTATCTACATTTTTGAGGTTATTAAATCAAAAGTTCTTTGTTGTTTTTCTCAAGTTAACAAATTCTCTTCTTATTGTCATTCAATAAATTCAATGAAAGCCATAAATAAATTAAGTGTCCAAGCTAAATGACAGTAACGAGATCTCTAGTCAGCCATCCTTTGAGTAAGCCGCTCTCTAAAAAGGCGACTTATAAAAGAAGATATATGTATATACATTTTTTTTTTCGAAAAATTCACCTCATAAAGAGAAATTTTATTTAAAATTTAATAATTGAAACATTTTGATTAAAACATCAAAATCCTAAGAACTACCTACAATGCTTTTTTGTAACCAAGTTTAGGCTTGGCGGCACTCTCAGTAATCCTAATAGATTTATTATAAAAATTTTTAAACAAATAAAATTTTTCGAAGAAATATTTTTGAAAATTCCAAAACAATAAATTATTAAATCAGATTAAAAAATCACGAAGTCTGAGGAAGTGGAAAAGCTTGCCGCATGCGCAACGCTCTCAGAACTCCAACTCAAAACTGGACTCTCCAGTTTGCGAATATGCAGCATAACTCCTCTCAAGGGGAAATCAGGAGAAGCGAAGTTAAGGGGACTTTGTCAGCACCAGTCGGCAGGGGTATTTTGTAGAAAATTTTAGTTGGGGTAAATCAAAAGGGTTTGCCAATTGCCCCTTTGAAATCACTGTACCTGATTGAGCATTCAAAATGTGTGGGAATAAAATCATAAGGAAGTGTTAATAGCATTTTATACGAAGATACTCAAGGTTTCTGTTTATTGGCTGTATAATTTTATTTATTTGATTAAACATAAAAAATAAATTGATTAGTCCACTTAATAATATATTCAAAAATATTATTAAAAGCCAAAGTAATGGAACTGTAGGCCTATGTGAAAATAGGTTTTATATTAATTAAGTCACTCCAATTTACTCAACTCAACTCTTGAAACAAATAAAATAAATTTAATAATAAAACTAATGGAACATTCAACCTATATTTAAATGGGTCTAATTTAATTGGTTCTATCCAGTTGCATTCCTTATTTTATCTTTATTACAGACTCAAAACCAAAAAGGCAGTCTTCTCAACTGAGACCAAGGTCAGATAGGCAAAATATAATTCTATATTTTATAATTTCCAAAATAAATTCAATAACCAAACTTATGGAACATTCGAATTATGTGAAATTGGTTTTATTTTAATTGGGTCAATCCAATTTACTTCTTTATTTTATTTTTATTGCACACTCAAAAATGCAGTCTTCTTAACTGAGACCTTTTTTAAATTTTCTTCCTTTATTTTTTTTTAGTAATTTTAAAGAAGCCAAATTATATTCATAAAAAATCAGTTTGCAGCTGCGACTAACCTGACAAAATGAAACAATATTTTAATGCCCAGACGGAACTTAAAAATGTATTTATTTATTAAATGACACTTTTTGGTGCCAGTTTCTAAATGGTGTTCCCGTGTTAAAACAGTGATTCGATAAGCGCTTGTCGTGTCCCATTCAAAATTGGTATTTTTGGAGGCATCATAAAAAAGGTCGTTAAAAAAACGAAAAGGTGCCGTATTCATTTCTTAATTATCAAGCTACCCTTTTTGTGCCGGGTATCCTGAAAAGAAAAGTTTCAGCTGCCTTGGCATTCATATAAAAATATATTGGATTTGTTTTGTTTTTATTTTTTTTTTATATGTATTTGGAAATATGAGATATTGTGTAATATTAAAATCAGAATTTCACAAAAGCTTTCTTAATTTTATTAAATTTAAATGTAACTTTCCATTAAGCATTTGAATCAATGTTTCAAATGCCAAGGCACCCCTTGTTAGATTTAGAAGTGATGGCCGACTCGAGCAATTTTGCAGTCACCCCGATCTAGTTGTAGATTGCCCAGGCAGCCTTCAAAGAGAATATCGGAAATGGCTTTGCGTGCGAGAATTCGTTGCGAAGGAGACATCTCTTCATATTGTAGAGCCCAAGACTTAGCCAAGACCTCGGAGGCTTCGCTTAAAGCTGACCCAGATCCCTTTATCGGCGTCGTTGAGCATGTAGGTTCCATATGTTCGGATGCGCTAGTATCGGCAGGAGCTATTTGCTGCATTCGATCCGGCTCAGTCTCTATTTTTGGACTAAGTGGGGGATGTTCCTGCTCAAAAATCTCTATTTTTGGACTTAGCAGAGAGTTTTCTTCTAACGTCTTATAAGAGCAACTAGTAGTATCCACCTCGTCATATGTGGGGATATTTCTAGTTTCATTTTCATAAGGTGCACACAAACTCTGTAAAAGTTTCAACTTAGTGAAAAAGTTAATTTTCCATTTCAGTTAGCTTACCATTGTCTTTTTAGCAACCAACGATTTTTTTGGTTTCGTCTGATCTGCAACTTTATTTCGCTTGCCTTTATTAGGAAATGTGTCCTGCATGGGCAGGAAAGTCATAAAATCATAGTACCATAGAGTGGGCTTGCATGCCTCTGGCTTTAGGAACAACTTTTTTTGTCTTAAGATCCGGGATTGCTCACGCCGGTAATTTGTTCGAAATATGTTGATACGCCGCTGGACATCTGAGCGGGTGGCATTTGGCTCTACTTCTCTTAGTTTGGCTCCAAGTATTTCATATGCATCCAATTTAGAGTCCGTATCACGGTATCGATACCCAGAGTGGTTGGAGTCCCACAACACTGGCAGACGCTGATACAGTGCCAGAAACTCACGCCAAAACTCATGCTTACCAACACTACCGCGCTCTGGCAGCCCTGGTTCCAACGTTGTCTCAACGTCCATTTCGGCTGAGCTACAATTTACAACTGACTCAATTTCAGTTCAATCAGAAACATTTGCTGCTGTTTCTGAGGGTGATTGATTGATTGATTGATTAGGGTTTTTTCTACATATATGTATGAGTGTATGAGAAAAACTTAATCAGCTACTTTGAATTTGTAGCTGACTTAAGTAAATTTTAAATTGAATTTTACGCAGGTTTTTTATTTATTTTTATTTATTTATTTATTTTTTTTTTTGCTTTATATAGCAATCAAAAAAAAAAAAAAAAAAAACAAATGAAAAAAATTGCACTGCTTCTCCCACCCCTAAGCATCAGTGGTTGAATCACTAAGGGCAGACATGCGCAATAGATAGGGCTGGTCTAAAAAAAAAAATAATAATAAAACAAAAACAAAGTAGTCATTCTAAATTACTCACAATCTGATTAGAACTGAGACGCAGTTGCACTACAATCACATGTAAAAATATATATATATATAATTATTTTCGCCTTGGTTATTGTTTACGAAAAATTTACCCTTTCCAAAATAAAAATATATATATAAAGAGAGAGAAAACCCAGTTAGGGTAGACCTGCGCTGTGGCGTAGCGAACCAATGTTATAGATTTTAGACAGAATTTTATAGCACAATTTTCTTTTTATTATTTAATTTACATTTGGTAACTTCTAAGATTGATTGTTTTTGCTTTCTTAATTCTATATTATGAGATGTGCCATGCAGTTTCTTTGGTTAATGCAGTTGCTTTAATGTCCACAGTTCTGACTCTAGTTGCCATAGTCGGCCATTTCCCGCATGACTTCATCGGCTCGTGTTATTAGTCCAATTAAACGATAATTTCCCCGATGCAGTGCAAAATCCTCCAACTGTTTCAGATATTTGCGAGCCTGGGCACAGCTAATAATATTTTCACCGCTTGGGGAGCCCTCGCAGTCTGCATTGTTATTATCATCTGGGGGCTGTTTTCTTTTCACGGGAAGTTTGACTGTGGGTGCTTTAGTCAGGGTGGGCAGTGGAGGGAGGACTGCCGTTCTAGGCCTGGGCTCCGCATTGGTTTTGTTTTCACTCAGAGCACGTTCAATATATTCCTTTTCATCTTCCACGTTGGCCGCCAAAACTTCGGCAATGGATGTGACACTCGATCGGCCACCATTGTCATCATCCAGGTCTTGTTCTATATCGCTTTCGATTTCCTGCTTGATATGGATGGTGGAGGTGGAAAGCTGTTGCACCTCATCATCATCGGGGTCTGTGGGTTCAACTTTGATTTCTTTCTTCAGGTCTAATTTTGGCGGCAAAAACACTTTCGGGTTATCGGACTTGGGTGTGGAGGGTTGGGTGAAGCTCTGGTTAAGCGTGGCTAAAGGTATGATGGTCATGGTCATGGGCTGGGCACTGGCCGCACTAGCACCGGGTGGCACAATAGGTGTGGCTAGGAGTACCTTCTGGGATGTACCAGGCGGCACAATTAACTTCGTTTTCAGTGCATGATTCATGTTGAGTTCACTTAGTGAAGGCTTCACATCCACATCTTCCGCATCGCTGCTGTCCGCACCGCCATCAATGTCCACGTCCACATCATCTTCGTCATCTCCCACTTGGCTGCTACCCGTCGAGGTGTCACAAAGACTCACATGTTCATCCTCCTCTTCGTGACTTGCCATGCCCGTCGATTCCGGCGTGCACTCGGACATCACGTCCTTTACAATATCTTTGATCTGCACCGAATAGCCCTGGGTGTAGCCTATTTTCAGCTGCTTCGTATCATTATTTTCAATATTGTAGATCTGCCGGAACTTGTCGCACCAGGACGGGGAATGGGGAAAGAAATGATTCAGACCCATCGAGCTTTTGAACTGGAGAGCCATCTTTTGAATAAGTCCATCGGAAATATTAAAGTCTTTATAGTACATCATGCGCCGTATCCATTCGTAAACCGCTCGGCCCAACATTGACACCCTAACGGCCTTCATTTTCAGGGTGCGGGCGTCCTGACTGCGGCGCGTGCGCTGTTCCCATGCCAGTAAAATTTCCTCCCGCTGCTGCACAATTCGTTTGATTTGATCTGGACTGCAATTAAACATGCGACCTACATGCTTATAGACCGGCTGACGGTCATATTCCCGCAGGGCTGCCACCTTCTCGTTGAGGGCTAGGACATTTTTCCTTTTGATGCGATTGTCAAAGGCAACTTTTTCGGCCGCCGGCAAGCTGGAAGCCGCTGAGGCAACTATTGGGCTGGACGTTGAGATAGTACCTCCACTTTCGGCTAACTGTATAAAAAAAAAAACATTTCATTAGCTATTTTATATATATATTTATAATATTTAAAAGGGGTTTGACCTTTGTAGAATTTGAAACCGGCGACGTCGCTGGCAATTTGTGACGCCTTTGCTGCTGTTTGCGTTTATCGCGCACTCGCATTGTCGATTATTTTCTGCTTTTATTATTTCAAAATGCAATTTTACAAATTGTATTTTCTTTTCTTTATTTCTTTATTTATATACACAAACACTTATATGTTCCCTCGCACGCTTGTATATACAAATACGTGAGTTGGCGTTTGTGTTGGTTTGGCTACGATTATGCGCGTTGGCAGCTATAAAACATCGCAGCAGCAGCAGCAGGCAGTCATTTTTTTTTTTATTTTTTGTCTGTTGTTCTTTGTGCGTTTCCAAATTGACTCGAATGAATTCTGTATTGCAAAACAGTAACGTTTTTGGGCCAAGCAACAATTTTCACATCGTTCAGATTCTAAATAATTTATAAGCAATAACAATAATTTTATTTGGAGCCAGAGCCACACGTGTGTTAGGCTTAATTTTTCACTTGCGACTCTGGGAATAAAAATAGCAGTCAGTGCTCCGGCGAGAAAATTCGACTAAAGGCCGCTACACGGAGAGAGGGTTGCTTATATTTGTTTTCATTTTCATGCCCGTTTGCCAGAGAGCGCTTTTTAACTGCGCATATGCGACACTGCATACATATAAAAATGAGATTTGCTTTAAAATAAATTCGAAATACATTCAATTGAGTAGCTGTAAAAATAAGCATTGCTCTATTAAGTGACAAAGTTTTGCGGCCATAAAACGATTCTTGATAATGAGAAAGATTTGTTTTTTTAATCGTAGATTTTTGAATAATGATTGAGCTGCCACCTCTGTTCATGGCTGGAGCCTGTTTAAAAAAAGGAAAATACAATTAGTTGCTTTTATTATAAGAGGTTTTTTTTTTTACTTACCTAGAACAAATCAGTTCATCTTCCGGGCTGGCACTTTTAGTTGAGGTTGAAACATTTAAATTATGAAGAGAAAAAATAATTAAAACATTTGCTTGTATTTAAATAGACCCTTTAAACTTACCTCACATCTTCAATTAATTTTTATTTTATTTTATTTTTATTTATTTATTTTTTTTTTATTTATTTTTTTTTTTTGTAAATAAAGAATACTGTATCTTCTGTTCGTAATATGCGGTGTGAGTCGTTTTCGCATTTTTAATATAAGGCACTTTATTAATTTTAGGCTTATGCTTCAATTAATTCAATTAAAGAAATAATTAATCTGGGGGCGGTCTAATAATGAATAATTTCATAAAATATGTGAAAAAAAAAACAATCATATATTTTATTATTAATTATATTCGATTTTTCTTCACATTTCACTTGTTATAGAAGTGGTGGATACTAACTAATATTGGGTGATGCCTTAGAAAAAATTATTTTAGAATGAGCAATATAAAAACGTCAATATTATTTTAATGATTATCGATCGCAACAGTTTTAATAATGCAGCATATATAGACACAATTAATAGCTTTACATCTAATTATCCAGCTTTATTTAATGACATAATTGTCGCTTTATAAAATATATTTTTGTTTTACAATTTTGAAGACGTAAGTTAAATATGTACCAAGAAAATCCTAGTACTTAAATAAAATTCTATCAATTATTATTCTAGTATTAAGAACAGCATTAGTGAATAATACTTTCCTTACATTAGGAGAGATATAATTTTTTATATTTTCCTTTTGAGTTTTATTAAAATCTTACAAAATTATTAGTATGTTTACGAGTCTTAAGCCTAATTGCTGTTAGGTGGGATGAGCCCTACGGCGGAGCCGAAAGGTATAGTCGTGTTAGACATTTGTCAAGCTGACTTGAATGTGAAAAAATTTGTTTCAGCAAATCGCTTAAATTTGGATTATTTCATCTTTGACCGAGGTGTAATTATAAAGAACCGTTATGTGCCAGTGCACTTTGCTTACATGTTTTATTACACTTTACAAATGATTGTTTTACTATTTCATCCGAAAATTAGTAACGATTTACTTATTTAGATATTGGTTTACTAATATCAAACAATTATTTAAAATATCCATTTGTTTTTTTTTTTTTAATATTTAACTTTTTTACACGATTCAAGAAATACTCACATGGACCGCCATTTTTTCAATGCTGTATTTTCGATGGTACTTTCGATAATACAATCGATACCAAGATCGGCATAAAATGCACCCATGTTTCAAAAAAGAAGTAATCAACAGATGCCGCTTCATATTCTTACTTGTTTTTAGGTGCCCCAATAGAGCTCGATATTTGTTATTAGATTGAATTTATTTGCTAGAAACAAAGAGATGGAGAGCGAAAGAGAAATCGTGAACTACTTTGCCACTAAAAGTCACCTTAGTTTTGTGAGAAAAATCTATTAAAAGGCCGCTACACGGAGAGAGGGTTGATGTCCGTTTCCGTGAAAAGGTAACTTAACTGCGCATATGCGACATTGCATACATATAAAAATGAAATCTGTTTAAAATTGAGTTCAAAATACATTACATAGAGTAGCTATGAAAACATGTATTTCTCCATTAAGTATTACAAATTTAAGGCCATAAAAAGAATATTGATAATTTAAAAGATTTGTTTCGTTTAATTATAAACTTTTATTTAATAAATTTAAAAGGAAATTCTACCCAAACAAGGTATACTTCCGTAAGATGTGGGACATAGCAGCTGGGTTGTCGGCTGGAACCATATGACCGGCGCGATTTACCCAAAACATGCTGAAGTTACCGGCAGTCTTCTCATAGCCCTCCAAAACGCGGTCCACATTGATACCAACTCTGGGGGCTTCCAAGTAATTAGCTTTATCCTTCCAGTTCATGTCAGAAATCCAGTTCACTGCTCCTGGGGTGGCACAAATCAAGTCCAGGCCGCCTGAGAACACACCAACTTTGACCGTAGTGCTATTTAGAAGTTCCTCAACCACAGATACAGCGGGTTTCATGAAGTCACCCATTAGACGGGTAAAGGTTGTGCCGCCTTGAGCGCCCCACTTAATGCCAGTAGTGATGTTCAGGGCTTCAGTGACCGGACCTTGCATAAGATCGTCCAACATTTTATCTCTATCTTCATCGATGTCAAAGTGGACGAGGGTACGGAGCATCAACTCTAAAATGGAGAAAATAAATAAATATTTGGCTAGCTTAAAAATTGTAAACTTACCCTTTTTACTTAGTGAATTCAAACGCCTCAATGTGTATTGGTCTCCAAGTGTGGGCTTTTCCACATTGTAGAAATCCACACCCTTAGACTCTCGCAATACAATTGATTGGGTAGAGCTCCACTGCAATGTGGCCTGAGTCCATTTTTCAGAGTCCACATAATTCTTTGTTTTTAGGGCAGATGCCTCTATATTGTCATGCCCATCTTGATCCACAATGCCCAATTGCAGTAGGAAGGGAGCCCACGACAAAACTGAGTCAATTGGGGAAGTCCAGGGATCACCAAGAGCAACTGATTGCAAATTGCTTACAATTTCCCCACGTTGAATGGCCTTATAAAGCTCTAAAGCGAATTCTGGGGCCATTTTGCCACCGTAGCTCTCACAGAAAATATGCAAGGGAACCGTTTTGAATTCCGGATGGAGATTATAAAAGCCCTTCATGAATGCAACCAAATCCAAAGCAATTTCATTATTGGTCTTTGTATAATAGGATGTACCATCTACATAGCTGAATCCAGAGCCCACAGGGTTATCAATGAACAAGACGTTCATATCCTTAACCCAAGTTGAATTTCTATAGTTGCCCTCAAGGGTTAATGGCCCCAATTCCTCAAAGTTGCCATAGCCAGTGGAGGACGCTCCCGGTCCTCCTTGGAGCCAGATAGCCAAAGGGCGCTCGGTGTACTGAGTGACATTTGCACTGGTATAGTAAAGCCAGTAGAACATGTGGGCTCCAGTACGCACATCAACGAAGCCCCAATCCTGTTCGCCTATTCCATAGCCAACCCGTGCTGTAATTATAAATATAGTAATTATGCAATTACTTATGGCAGATAGAAAACAAATATACTTCACTTGAACTTATCGCCTTATCGTTCAAGAATGTATACTCTTTCAGTACGTTTGTTTTTTTTTTTTTATTTCATTATACTTTCTGAAGAAACTGAATTGGCTATCTTAGTATAATTTAGGGCAATACTCACCATGCACGGTCCCCATACAAAATAGAGCAGCTATGGCTATAAGTAGACGGCACATTGTTAAGTGAATGCAAAAACTGAACCACTCGCCAAGACGTACAGCAAGTGTCTGATCATTTGTAAGACCTAGATTTATAAGGTAACCAATTTTCGAGTTCGCGCTCAGAATTCCTAATCATTGTGGTATATTTATAACAATAGATAATTAAAGACAGCAGTTTTAATTTATGGAAAATATTTATGGCGCCCGTCATTTTAGAAAATCCCTCGTCAATAAATTCTACGAACAAAATTTGGGAAATACAAAAAGTGTGCTACTGGTGATTATGTTCTTATCTGTAGCTTACATTTTCAAGAAGGCTTTTCAAATTGATGAGCATTTCAATTTGACACCTTTCTTTATTCTAAAGTATTTCGTGACGGCAGAAGGTTGCGAGAATTTCGCGGTATCTTTAAAAATGCTTGAAAATAGGGATATGCATTCTTGGAAAGTTTTAAAATATATATTGTATTCTTGTTAAAGCAGAAACTTATACTTAATGTATTTTTGTGTGTTATTGTAATTCAAAATGAAGCCTCTTTAGTTAGAGTTTTAAATTCGTTATGCGCGCGCATAACAATGTAACTTTCTGCGTTGTGGCAACGCCTTGCTTCGAACAGCTGGCTTGCTTTGTTTTTCAATGTGCTTGCTGAACAGAGAAGCTCTTTTCTAATCCAATTAATATTTAAAATTATTAAAATCGCAATGGCCACAATGCGTGTAGCTAAACAAAAGGTCATACTTTGCGGTGACTATGGTGTGGGAAAAAGTTCTTTGTTCCGTCGATTCACAAATAATACTTTTGTAACAGAGACAGATAGAAAGTCTACATTGGGTCTGGACCATATAGAAAAAGATTTTACAGTCGGAAATAAACAAATCAAGGTATGTGCAGATTCTGTAATAGAAAATAACAAATTCATAAAGCTCTTTATATTATGCTATAGCTTCAGCTTTGGGACACTGGCGGTATGGAACGTGTGGCGTCAGTGACCTCATCCTACTATAAATTTGCTGAGGGTGCTATTCTGGTATTTGCTTTGGACAATGCCGCCTCTTTTCATTCACTCTCCCAGCATTTGCTAGACATAGTCACTTATGCAGAAAACGCCAAAATATTTATTTGTGGCAACAAAAGTGATCTTGAGGATCGCGACCCCGAAGTCACTGACGAAGAGGTGGAAGCTTTTCGAGAGCAGTGCCATGCACTCATAAGTGCCACCTATAAAACATCTTGCAAGACCGGAGAAGGCATAGATGAGATGTTTAGCGATATTTCTCGTCAATTGGTTCAGGCCAATCGTTCCAAGATGGAGCTCCAAGCTCTTGAGCAAAAGAGCTTCCAAATCGACACAGCCATTGAACCTGAAGTCAACAACGAGTCATCTTGTAGTTGCTAGCAGTTGGGGAACATTGAGTTTGGCTAAACAAATATGTGAAGCCATTCTCAATATACAAGTCATTCGAATTCTCAGATCGATCAATTAAAACAATATCCCGGTGCCGGTGGATATAAAATTCAAAGTCAAAACAAACGCATTCTTAGCCATATTGAACAACGACAAAGAGCGTTGTTGATTGTTTTTTTACAATTTTAACCACAATGGATAAACTCATTTAGCATTAAGAATTCAACCAAACAGTTACTTCTAGAGTATAAATACATAATTCGTTTTTAAAATATTTATATATATTTAATATGCTATGAATAAATAATTCCCTTTATGTGGAATGTGCTAACGGTATTTGCAATTTAATATTAGTAGGAAACTTAATATACAAACTAATAAAAACAAACAAATGTCCACAATGAAATACTTGTAACGAAAAAAGCCTAGTTTAATATACTATAATGTAAATATACAACAATTAAATTACACATGTTTCTAATAACTGCTTAAGCTGTTGCAGGGGGTGAACTGGTCGAAAATGTTAAATACAGACTAACACCAACGCCTAGCACAAAGCATATTCCCACACCATATAACACCACTTTTTCGCGCATGGCTCGAAGTACCATGGAGTTCAAAGTTCTTGATGCACGGCCCAATTCAGCATTAGTTTCGCGAAGACGGGAGCGCGCACTCTGCAGAGTTTCCCGCTGGTGATGTAAGTCGTTTAGCACCTGGGCACCGAGCTGTTCTGTCTCTAAAGCCACACGATATCCCTCTGTAAGACGATTGCCAGTACGTTCTATCCGTTCGGAGTTATCCAGCAATCGCTGACGTTGGTCATTGCTAATTGAAACGTCTTCATAATAATCACCGCTGCCCATATCAATACTGAAATTGCTAGGCTGTGTGTGCTTGTCCTTTGCTTGTTTGTACTCTGTCATCAGTCGTTTTAGCTCCGCTTGTGCCACTTCCAGCTTGCTATTGAAGTTACTGCGTTTTGTTGTAGGCAGGTCACGCACCTCCAAAGACATCTGCTCGAGAATTTCGTGCGCCTCACTCATACTTGTATCGATTTTGAGGCATAGCTCGTTACGGTCGCTATTCTTTCCATTCTGTAGTTGTCCAATATGTGCCGTCACTTCGGCCACAAGCACAGCATATTGCTGCTCATATTGTTCTAATAGTGACATTTTAAAAAGTGAATTGTTTGTTATTTTTTGTCGAAATATGTCTGCTCCACTTTTTTATTCGCAAAAATGCAATGAACTGTAAAGAAACGGAACAAGTTCCAATAGTGAACTGGGCTCAGAGTTGCTGTCTCTAATTTCGGAAAAGTGGACGCTCAATTTCAAAATAAAATAAGACTGTTTTTTGATTTGAACTCTTCAATTTATTCTTAGGAGAAAGTGTAAAAACTAAAATAAATAAACACACGACAACTGCAATGCAGATGGAAAACTTAAATTATAGTTATATTCGAATGGAGGATTTTTTCATTAAAATTAATACTTTTTAACTAAACATTTTTCTAAATTCCATATATACAGAGTTTGGCATCACATTTGTGTGTTTGTCTTATTAGACGATGGCAAGTTATCCTTCAATCAGTGTAGCCTTGTCTCCCTTTCGCAACACCAGCTCCAGTTGCGAGAGGAGACCAATGGCGCGGAAATTTTCCTTGAATAACACAAAGTCTTCTAAAGGTCTGAGATATTCGATGGCTTGGGTATAGCTGTCCAGTTCTTTCAGTACGTTGGCAGCTACAGCGCTTGGATCGGGTGAGTTGCGGCCATTTGTTTGGCTGCCAGTGCTACCCGAGCTGCTACTCCCTCCATTTACATTATTGGCTTTTTTTGGCGATGTTGGTGCTGACGGTGGAGATGGTGAGTTGTGGCCATTGTTGGCCAAAGGTGCGGGAGTAGATTTACCACTTGTTGTACCATTTGGCTTCTGTATTTCGGCGTTCTCTTTGCAATTGGAGCTGCTTCGTCTACTAGATACTTTGGCATTGATTGTGTTGTTGTTGTTGTTGTTGTTATTCTGCTCTTTGGGGCTAACAGAATGAAAGGCTTTGTCAACACTTTCGCTAGTTGTAGATTCTGCCAGTGGTAGTGGAGACGTTGTGGTTGCTGAGGCATTAATTTCCTGGACTTCGTCATCTGGAGATTCAATTTTGGGCCGCTTGGCCAACTGTACTGGCTGAAATGGACTAGTACGAAGAGGTCTCTGTCCATTTAACGGAATGGTCGGAAACGAGTCACGTTCGCGAGCTTGTGAAGGCGATAGTCTCGAGGGCATTCCATGTGGAGTCGAATGTGAATAAGGTTGCATTTGCTGCTGATGTTGAAGTTGCTGTTGGTGATGACGTTCGAAGTAGTTATCATTGTAATTATTGAACCCAGCATGTGGATGCGAGTGGCCATATTGAGGCCAGGGATGGTTCATGGGATGCTGTTGTTGCATTTGCTGGTGTTGCTGTTGTAGCATATAATGTTGCTGTTGCTCCTGATAATTTTTTGGGGGCTCTTCTTCTTCGTCCTCCTCGTACTCCCCATACTGTTGCATGTAATTCATGTACTGTTCCGGCATCTCTTCCATTTTGGCCACCCTTTCCGCCCCAACAGGTGGAAACAAGTGCTGCAGATCCTGAATAATATCGGGAATCCAGAGCGAGGTGCCTATTGGTTTTAGCTGATTGGTGGCCAGTTTTTGAGCAAAGCCTTGCAGATGGGTCTCGCGGAATCTGTTTAACCAGCGATTGTCAGCCATAAATGCGGTGCTACCAATGACTTGGCGGGCATTCTCTGCCATATCCTTGATCATTCCATGTGTGATGCTGCCGCGCAATTGTGGATTGATGTTGGCTCGAACCAGCCACTCGTATACCACAGCATTTATGTAGGCGCATTTGCGACTGCGCTCGATCTCCTCTACCATCGCCTGTTGTTCAACGGCTTCTAAGTTAGATGGCACCTCCAGACGTAGTGTGGGCAGAGCATTTGATTGTAACCGGCGGCCACCCAAACAACTCGGGTCAAAGTGGAGGGCGCAGACAACCGGCTTCTTAAAGGGCAGTATCCGTCTCAGCGAAGCATGGCAGGCTTCTTTCCATAATTTGTGAAAGGGGTTCTCTGGTCTTGGAAATGCAAAGAACTGCATATTGGGACTTTGCCGGGAATTCGACATGCATCCTACAATACAGCAGCGACGTATTGTGGGCATGATGAGATTATTTGTTCAAATGTCACAGTCAAAATTTAACTGAAAAGAAAAATATATAATAACATTTATTTAATACAACACAAGAATGAATTTAATATTCTTAAACATACGAATTGTGGTTCTTCCAACTAATTTTTTCTGCGCCTATTTCAACTGTCCTGAATTCAAAGGTGGCAACACTGATCAATCAGCTGTTGAGTGCCGCCAAAACTACAGGTGTTTATTGATATCAAATAAATTAGTGGATATTATTATTCTACTGTGATTGAAAAAGTCTTAATATAATTTCGAAAGGTGACCATCCGACTCAGATCTTTACTCTGGCTAACTCTAAAGGTCTTGTGTGTGAGAAAATTTTACCTTGCTACTGAAACAACAAAAATTTAAGCGGCTTTGGCCGTCAAGGCCATAAAAAATAAAAAACAAAAAATATTGAAAATATTGAAACGATTGTGAAATAATATATCAGTCGGGGTTCTTTGAGTGACGCTCTATAAATAACATATACCTCTGGCCTAGAGCAACAAAACAGCTATGGCTATGGGTAAGTAGTAAATTTTTGTTGTATTATGTATATATGTTTAAGAGTGATTCCTCAATAGGCAGATACACACTTATATACCTTACACACACACACACACATATATATATATATATACACTTAATCTTCTGATAAATCTAAAGCGCTGCTGCTACAGCGAACGACGCATTTGGTACGCTGTACGCCTTCAGAAATCGATACGATTCCAAACCAAAACCAGAACCAGTCATATACCGAACACTCCATTATGGGGCACCCAAATCGAAAACTACATACAAAGAAACTTACTAGCTGACAGTAATGCTTGCCTAAATCGAACACCGACCAAAAGAGAGGAGCTGCTGCTGAGTCATGAGACTGACAAGTTAGGCCCGACTTTACTATTTTTATCTACATTCTCAGCATCTCTGCACAATAATAAAGAAACCTGAGTCAGCGCTGATTTTGATTTAACACTTTGAATCTGTACACTCTGTGCTGATTCAGTAGAGAAAGCATGTCCGTTTTGGTGCGTCTGGTCTGTCATAAAATCTTTTGGTAATTCCCCCAATATATAGCTGAAATTGGTGAGCTATTTAATTTTCTGAGGATTTACGAAAATGAGTGTTAAGTATTTTATGGGGTTCTTTATCGCATCCCGATTAAGGGTGGTTTACTGTTTGCAGCTGTTCCTTTATAGCCTCCGTCAGCTTCGTGTGCAGAAAAACTTTCCGAAACTTTGGCATAGCCAAGTAAGGTAAAGTTTCATAGCCCAAACCATAGCAAACCCTTTTTACTTAAAGACGGAGATGGAATTCCTACCCGCACACACCTTGACATACAGCGCGACTGCGCTACGTCTATTGCTACTGCCTCAGCTTCGTGCGCAAACACACTCACACACTCTTTGAGATGGAACACACACGCATATACCCATACAGAGATATCCATACCCATACCCATGCCCATACATGAGTGCACTACACCATCAATTCCAATTCAAATCTCCCCTGACTGACTTGCTTTATAAATGGTTTTATATTTCCTTTTATGTCGTTTCTATATATACGTCGTTTGGTTTCGGTTCCCTCGTCGTTGAGATGGGGCTAGTAGTGGCTGTGAGTGGTACGCTGGGTTCGCTGTATCTGTCTGTATTTGTATCTATCAGATATGTTTGCCTGTAGCTGTTGCTACAGCTCTTCTTTTGCTTCTTCTTGTTCATCATCTTCTTCTTCTGCTGCTGCTGTTTCTTCTTATTCGTTGGCTGCCTTTCCCTCATATCGATTGGTACTTTATCTTAATCGCCTCGAGTCGTCGTCTTTCGCATCCTAAGCCCCCCTCACCCTTAGCCAAAATTTGAAGGTTGCCTATAACCATTCCCCTTGCTGCTGGGAGCTTCGTATAAATTTCGTGCTACATCATCATCATCATCATCTTCAGCCAACTCAGGTCGCTCAGTTCTTGCCTTTCAATTGCTTGTGATGTTGTTGTTGTTGTGTTATATCTTTTGTTTCTGTATCTCAGCCCTAGTGCTCCGCTTTATGTCTACCTAAAAACTCGCTTTAATAATCCGCTCTTTCGACTGCCTCAAATATTAGTTAGGGTCTTGTTCGCCTTTTTCCAACCGGGACCAATGAGATTTTTATGATTCCTTTGATTTTTAATTAATTAGATTCAACAGACCCAAAAGGATAACCAAGGAAATTTGTGCAAGCCTTAAATCAAAACAAAATAGCTTACAAATATTGCCGCGCAGACTGACTATCATTCATCATCTCTGAACAAGGAAATATAAATGTAGGCGCAATCAATTTGTACAGCGACTGCGTTGATGGCAACAAAGTCAAGTGAACAGGGCTTTTACGGATTCTGCAACGGCTACCACATGTTAATACACCAACGATACTGCCAACTGCGCCGCTTTTTAATTACACACACACACACACACACACACACACACGCACGCACGCTTGCAGCTTCACATGGACAACACACGCACCAACGAATCTCAAGACCCCGTTTGTTTACAACACACACAACTGAATTGCCGAACATCAATTATACGCACAGAGGTACTTCACGGTTAAAGGAGGAAATCATGTTTAAATTATTTACAAAATAAATCAGGGTAGCTGAGGACTTAATCACATTGAACAAAATTATAACCCTCCATTCATATATACTTACTATTTATTTGTATAAAGAATAAGCCTAAAAAAAACGGGTGCTAAGAGAATTACGATGATACGTATCTATACCCGACTTATGTTGCTTTCAAACTCGAAACTGAAAACGTTCGGAGCGCGCGCGCTGAAACCGCTTCGAACAAGCGCTGAACACAAAATGAAATGAAATATACGAAACTACCAAGCGACCACCGACCTTCTCGAATTCGACTCGACTCGAGCGACTCGTTTTCCCATCTATAGGAAATATTTAATCCCAAACAAGCCATGCCATGCCATGCCATGCCATGCCGTGGCAAGCCAAGCCAAGCCAGCAAAACCAAACCAAACCAAACCGACCAGCCAAGGCGGCAAAGCAAGAGTAAGGCTGGGCTGACAGGCTGCCAGGCAGTCAGAGGCAGTCAGAGGCAGCCAGGGGGCAGAGCAGAGGCAAGGACGGGCCTTAGAAGCAGCGCCAGCAGAACACCACTCGACAGACCCAGAGACAGTCGAAAGACCAAATGACAGACAGGCAGACAGTCAGAGCGTTGTGGCACGAATAACGACGAAGACCCGAAGTCATCCGATGTTGGGGGTGCACTTCTGCGGGCGCTCTGTCGGTACTCTTGTTGTTCCCCAAACCACCGCACCGTCTCTGCCAGAGATATTTCATCCAAAGCGCCATCAGCGTTGGGTTTTATGTTGCCGAATGGACGAGAAGTAATGGTCTGTGTTCGGTTGCTGATTGTTTTTCATTCTGACTTCTCTCCGATTGGGGCGTTATATATACAAATATATATGTTTATTTATATACATATTATAGCAGGTCTGTTGGGTTTTGGGTAGCGCTGCTAGGGGTTCTCTATTTTTATGAATGTTTTCATTGCTGCCCGCTAGTTTGAGTTTGGATAGATTCACCACTCGATTCGGCTTGTCTGTATCTATTTGGGTGTGGAATTCGGGATTTATATATAATATGAAAGAAAAAAGAAACTAGTTTTGGTAATATGTGTATCTCTAAATATAGATTCGCATTCATATTTTTATTCTTTTTTCATTTAAAACAAACTAGATTTTTTTCCTGAATCTTCATGCAATTAAAGTAATCAATCCTAAAACTTTTCAAAAATGATTGAAATTTTTACGTTTTTAAATATTTATGGGAATATTTGATGCCTTGAAACTTTCATGTATTTCTCAAAATCATTCCGAATTGGGGGAGACAACAACAACAACAACTCCAACAATCTGGTATATAAAGATTTGGGAACTCAATTTGATGGATTAGGTTTAATTCATATTTACATAGCACCCTAGGTATGGCTAAATCTCGGCATATTTAGTGGTGGAAACTCACAAAAAAGTATGTATACAAGAGTGAAGCATATAAATACCCAATTCCGCTATACAAAAGGAAGTATTGGCAAAGGTATAAAACCACAGCATCATCAGCGAGAGTTTGCCCACATTTATACCGCCAACGCCACAGTCACCCGCGCTGTTATTCCAGTGTCTAGGTGAGCGGTGAGCGGGTAGTGGATTCTTTTTGGGATGCTGTGGAGCGTTGACGATGAGTCGACATTATTATTATATTATATTTCCAGCAGCTATCGGAAGCAGCCCAAACGACTGACCATCAGCAAGAAGCAAAAAGTTTCTTAAGCCTTAGACGACGAAGGTGATAAAGGGAGGGCATATTGGTGGGTGTGCCGCTGGTTTGCTTGGGGAGTTTGGGGAGCTTGAGTTGCTTGGGGAGCTGAGAATGCCTTTTGGCAACCTTTTAGAAAATGCGCTGAGTAAAGGAGCAAACAAGAAAAGCATTGAAGAAAATGACCTTTCCTTTTCCCTTGTTCACGAAAACCCGAACGTTAACGACAGCGAGAAGCTGCACACACACACACTTTCACACACACATACGCACGCACGCTCATACATGCAAACCCACTCAACACACTCAAACGGACTTACAGTGCTCATCTATTATGACCTTTTTCTACCGAACTGGGATTTAGCTATAGAATTTATTATGGTTATGTATTATATTGAGCCGAAACCGCCGGCACCCGACATCTCTTTTCCTACACCCTGACAGCCCCTAAACATTTGGGATTTTCTTTTCCTCGTCATCGTCGTCTTCGTCGTCGTCGTCATCTTCGCTGTCGCTTCTTAATGCCAATGCTGGAATATTACTTGACCGGACCGTCCTCGTCGGACTCACCAGGCCATTACCTTTTCTGACTATGCTCGGCGGGGCTAGCAGAGTCTGTGGCTGTGGAATCTTTTTAGGTATCTTTCAATCTCTATGTATCTTGCTCATTCATTATGCGTCGCTATAATCTATATGCGGCACTGGGCTGCTGCAGCTATGTAGGTATAGATAGCTCTCTATGTGTGTGTGACTCTGTATCGGTGTGTCTGTGTGTGTATTTGTATATATATCTTTGCGTCTGTCGCACCCAAAGGCACCATAGGGACCTGAATTTTTCCTCGTAATTTCCTTTGTGCCTTTCGCATCTCCAGCGCCCTCATCTGCTGGTTTTTGCTTTTGCTTCTGCTTTGCTTTAGCTTTTCGTATTGAGTAGTGCGTTGTTTTCGTTTCCATCGCTGCCAAAGTCGAGACCGTCGATTCTGTTCTGTTCGTAATCCCAAACCCCCTTGCCATCTCTGTTCAATGCTGCTGTCGAGTTTATTGCCGTTTCCATATCGGGTCTTATATCTCTTAGTGAATGCCGGTGCGGTGTGCCATTAGAGTCAGGCGAATTTTGTATCTACATTTTGCGCAGTTGTATTCTGTACAAAGCTATGCGCATCGTTGTGGGAAATCAAAACCTGTCTTATGACTTTTTAAAGACCAGTCCAGATCACATGAATTTTTCTCTTTTTATATCTTTAGGAAATTGCTTAAAAATTGATCTAAATAAATGTTGACTTCATTTTCCCAAGAAAATATTGATTCATTCTATATTATTTCCCAAGAAACTTATCGAACTGGACCCATCTATACTGGTCCCTCAAAATATATTCCTATTTGTAATTCAGGTAGAAAGAAGAAAAAAATATATATAATTATAGTCTATATAAGGATGCCCGTACAATCCTATGTTAGATCGATCGGAAGATTAGGTATATGTACAGAAGTGAAGTATTTTTATCTATGTAAACACACTATGTACATTTGGGAACTCAACTCAAGTCGAGAGGTAAGGCGACACCCAAAAATTTTTTGCATTGCTTGTGCTTCTTCTTTTTCTTTCAGTGGTGAGTAGGTAGGTTTCTACCTTCGTTTCATTTCATGTAAATAATCCGGGGCTTTATATTCAGCAAGGCATTCCATGTCGAAAATTCTTGAAACCAAGATCCTGTTACTTTATAAGGGTTGAAATATACATACAGGGCTAATACTTGTTTCTCTTATTTTTTTTTTTCTTCTTCTTTTATATATATAAGTATATTAAGCTTGAAGAAGTCTGCCTACCTGCCGTTTGCTATAGATTTTATTAACCTATCAAAAAAGTAGTCTGTAATTTTATGCATAAGCTTTTATAAAAAAAATTCAAATCTATATAGATGCAATATCTATTTTAGATATATAAAAATAAAAAGTTAATTTGATTTTTTGTTTTCAGAAATATTTACATAGTTTTTATTTATAAATTAAAAGTTAGAGTATACAGGAACATATGAAACTTTGACCTCTCAAATGTTGCTGGTCCACTTTTCAAATCCCAGTGGAATTTTTTCTATTTTTGATATCCTTTTTTATTTCTGTCCTCTTTTGCATTACTGTCACGATAAAATTCTTGGAATACTGAAAATCTCAAGGGAATATTAATAATAAAGGTTCCTGGCACATCTTTATTATAAATTTTCCTTGAGCCTTCCTTTAATTATTTTAGTCATTACTTTATTTCTTATTGTATTTAAAAATTAAAAAGTAGCATAACATCAAAGTTTGGCGTATTGACAAACCCAAACCCATACTTCACTATGGGGATTTCATTTGGGGGTGTAATTCTCACCGCCGTCCATCCTTGACGACGTCGTCGTTTTAGTGAGTTGGCCGGCGATAGACCTCTGGCAACCAAAGTGCAATGCCTCCCCAATTTTTCGCTAAAACGGACTGTATGTAGGTTCAGGTCCTGTGTAGTGTGGAACCGTGCATATCCCAGGAACAATTGGAAATTTGTTTCTGTAAACGCTTAGAGCCAAAGAGCCAAATCGGCATAATAGTGCACACTATTGTTTGTCCATCTTAGTTGCAGCATCCTCTACTTGCATTTCATCGATACCCAGATTCTTGGCTGGTTCTGAAATTAGAATAAATCATAAATGTTTTCACGTTGTCGAGATACTGATTAACTTGTCTTTGGCGCCTAATTTTTCTTAACTTACGGAATACTTCCATATACCGACTTATTCTTTAGAGACGTTTCAATAAATCTCCTTTCCTTATTTAGTTTATAATTACATTATTATTAAACAAAAACTAAATTTATTTGAATAGTAATTTTTTCAATTTATTGTTTTTTTTTTTTGTTTTTTTTTTTTGCATCCCACAATTAAACAAGAAAATAAATTTTTTAAGAAATCGAAGTTTAAATATATAGAAAATTGAATAGTTTATGAATTTCTAAATATTTAAGATTGATTGGACTAAAGAAATATCAATTGTGATCGAGCTTTATTTTTCATTAAATAAATTAAATATCTGTTTAAAGGTAGAAATTGCGAGTTTTCAAATTGAATACAAAATTTTTAATACATTGGATTTTATTCGATTTTATATATCAAATTATTAGAGTCGTTTGCCTTCTCATTATTATATATCAGTCATTTTGATTTCACTGCAAAAATGAGGTAGGTTCTCTGTAAGCCCAACGCTAAGGTCGGACACTAAGTAATTTGAAACGTTATTCGAGATGTTAATCCCTCCCTCGTCTGGTGTTTTGTCTGCCTATGTTAAAATAGTTTTATAATAAGTTTAACCAAAAGTAGTAACTTTCACTTACATAAAAAATTTCAAGTTTTTGCTTTGTTAAAAATGGAATTGAAAATACTCGAATATTTTATTTCGGTAGACGGAGGGCAATCATGTAAGGCAACTTAACTCAAACTCCAAGTTAAACTATGAAAAAGTCTTCAGGACGTTATTGGCACTGATTTAGGAGAAGACATTTCTGCAATGCATAATTTTACAGGAGCCCAAGGCAATTCTGCCAACAAGTATTCTGTTTTATGCACTCAGAGCAACTCAAACTCGCGCACTCAGCCAGGTGTTCTGACCGCAACGGACAGCTGTTTGAGCAATGGTTTTCCTTCCATTCTCGCTGCTGTTTTTTGCTTTATTTTTGAATTTGAAAGCAGGCAAATACTTTAGAATAAAATTTTTGATTTGTTGAAATTTTTATTGTCTTACACGGATACAATTTTTGCAGCAAAAAATTAGAAGCAATTGACATTGTTTACATGCCGGCACAACATATGATAGTGCTGTAAAACGGCATATGGCAGTGCTGCCAGACTTGTCCGAAATTACAATTGACCTGCTGTCCGTTAAGTTCAATTTCTCGTTTACTTCTCAAGAGTATTTTGTAGTAAATTGAAATTTGTTCGAAATATATATACAATATAAAAAATCCGCCTTTTTATGAATATATCAAAATCAAAAATTATTTATTCATAATAAAGCATATGCTTCAAACAAATATCAATTTTCCTAAGGTCGACTAAAACTAATTCTTTTGGTAATTCTTTTGCTTAGTTTTGAACCATTTTTTCTTGGGCGCTCTGTTTTAATATTTTTTCCAATTGGCTTAATAAGCCAATAACGCGATAATTTTCGTCTAGCAAGGCAAAATCTTCAATTGACTTCAACAATTTTAGGGCTTCTTCATAACTATGTATGGCATGAGGCTGTATTTTTGCAGATTCACTCGTATTTATGCTTTCCACTTTTTGTATTTTAAAGGGTGTTTCAGGAGGGGTCACATCGTGTTCACGTTTTTGTCCAGCCCTTTCCATTGGAATCGTCTCAACATCATCGTCTTCATCTTTGATTTCTATCAATTCAGTCGGTGGCTCAATAGCAATGCAGTCGTCATCATCGTCCTCATCGCTGCAATTATAAGTTCCTTTCTCCTTTTTGGATTGCAGCACAGAAGGGTCTTCCGACTTGGAGTCTTTGAGAGCCAGAGTAACACTTCGGGATGTTTGATCATTTTGTTCGATTCGTCCGCAGTAGCTGAGAATGTCGCGAAGATCCAAAGATAAGGGAACACGGCGACTAGTGGGAGCCACACCTTGCGACAAACTGAAATTATAGTGGCTTTTAAAATGGATAAACCACATCTTGTCTGGTATAAAATTGTCAATTTTGAGTATATCCCGTAGCTTAATGGCTACCAAACGCAATTCATCCATATCCAAGCGTCCCTTATTATGATGATGGAATTGAGACCGTTGTATATATTCATATAATGCCTTTTCAAGGAAGTTAATTTTCCGTTTACGCCGCTGCTGCACCTCCACCAATGTGGCTTGATTTGCCACCGAAATGGCTGCCTGAGTTTTGGTGCTATAGAACGAACGGGATAGCTTTGGCGTGGGCGGCGGAGTAGCAATTTCTATGCGCTCCTGTTGACTAGTATTTTCCAGATTTTTCTTTAAGCTGTCAGCAGATGCCTGCCTGCCGCAAAAGGACACAATATCGCTAAGCTCTAGGGAGCGTGGTGGCCGGCGTGTTATAGTAATCTGTCGATTTGATAGCGTAATATTATAGGCAGCCTTAAAATGATTGATCCAGGACTTGTTCGGCATAAAGTTTTCCAACCGCATAAGATCACGAAATTCCAGTGCTTTGGTGCGTATGAGATCCTCATTAATCTCTACTTGCATGTGGTATTGAGCCCGTTGTATGTATTCGTAAAGACATTGCGCCAAGAAGTCCAGCTTACGGCGGCGCAGTTCCTCGGTCCTGGAGTCTACGGGCTTATTAGTACGGCGCGTTGCTTCATAGAACTCCATTATGGCATCCCGATGGGATACAATGCTTTTGATTTGCTCCCAACTGCAATTGAAATTCTTAGCCACTTTGCTATACATGGGGACCACATCGTATTGCCGTATAACTGCGACGCGCTCTTCTAGGGTCAACACATTTCGTTGCCGTGGTGCCCCATTGCTCAGCTGTCCATCATCCTGCAGAGGGAATTGTATTTATTTTTTGTAAGCAAAAAAACTTCGCATACTTACGTCAGACATTTTCGCAAAATGTTATTCAAAGCTTTAGGGTGGCCCACCCCCTTGTAGCCCGCAGTCCCAGGTACGGGAGAGCAATATTTGTGGGGCTCTCTCATCCGCTTCTACGCTCTTATTCTCTTTCTTCAACTGCTCGCGTCAATGGCTGCTTTCGCGCTGCTTGATTAAATATCGCCTATGTATTGGTTATGCCTTAAATTGGGGTTTCGTTGTTAAATAATAAAATTTCTAGATGTTTATTCTTGTTGTTGTCCGTGCTGTGATGTTTTTTGCAGCAGGTTTTTAGGCACACAAACGAAAACAGGCCCTCAAACTTTGAATTTTTAGCCACGATCTCTGCCACCAGACTAGTTTTCTAGACGTCGCAACAGCGATTTTCTGTAAAATTGGCCCCGACGTGTTTGTGCTTGCTCATTTTTGCTCTCTCGATGCCATACAAAACCAGTTTGGCGAGATATGGGAGCGCGTTTTCAGAGAAAATGTACTCTTTGTTTGTTCTCTCTTCGTCTCTTTTATCGTATGCTATATGGGTACATACAATATATGGACGATCAATCAAGCTTTAAAAGTCTTACACATGACTGGAAGACGTTTAATGAAAGAAATTAACAGAATTGTTTTAATTAAATTTTAAAATAATATTTAACAAGGGTAATAAATACTAAAATAAATATATAGATTTTTTTATATTGAAAAGAATATTTTGATACTTTTATTTCTTTAAATAAAAAAAAAAAATTTCTTACCAAATATACAAAAATTTTCATATAAATAAATATTTTTTTTTTTTTTGCTTAAATTCATAAACTTAATGCCTCTCGCTTTAACAGAGCCACCAGCTGTTTTGAGTGATGCCATATCGCCACATTGCATAATAGTGTTCTTAGGAATTTTCCAATGCAACCCTGTATTTTTTTAATATTTCAGTCAACCAACGATCAGTTTATTTTTAAAATGAATTATTTTAGCCCTTTCTTTAATTGAAGACAAAAAATATAACGAGGGGTTTTTGATTTTTATTAAAAATAAAAACAATAAAAAAAGTCTTGAGCTTACGAAAATGTAACAATTGATCACAGCTTTGTGTTAAATATATATATTTTTATTGAGTTAGCAAGCCAATAACTATTATTTCCTGCCACAAAGGCAAAATCTTCAATGGGCTTAATCCGGTCTAAAGCATCTGCATAATTGCTCCTTTGATTCTAGCCTAGTTTCAGTGCTATTTTCAATTTTTAGTACTTTTGGGGGTATTGATGGAGGCTAGGCTTTTCGTTATCGTTGAGATCTTTATAATATCGCTAGCTTTAAATACATTTTCCAATAATGCAAAATCCTACTCCGGATTTAGGCATGGTATGGCTTCAGTATAGATCTGTACATTAAAGGGCTGGATTATTGGTACAGTCGTTACAATAGTTTCAGCTTTTACCATATCAAAGGTAGATTCAATGGTTTCCATCAGTCAAGAGTTATCTACTTCATCTTTGATATTTAAAAGTTTCATAGAATAATCTATGCGAAGTATGTATTCATCAGTGTTTGCGACATCCTCGCTCCTTGTCCTTGAGATCCTTAATTTTAATGTTTGGATGGGTTTCAATATTTCTCTTGGCTATATAATCTCTTACTACAGCTTTACGATTGACTATAAACTGGAATTGAAAATTTTGACCAACACACTAAGAACCGGATTTTGTTGTCTGGAATATAAGTTTATAACCGTCTTCTAAATTCATTTTAGTTTTAGGGTTTTCTGTTGTGTTCAGTTCGTAGAGCTCTTAATTTTCATTCTAAAAAGAAAATTGATTATACATTCTCTGCTGGTTTATCTATAGCTTAAAGATACACCTAATTCTGTTTTTACACGAATTATTTTTACACGAATTTGAAATAACACGAGTAAATAAGAAAAAATATTTCTATTTTTACACGACATAATTTGAAATAACACGAATAGAAAAAAAAAATTACTTTTTTTACATGAATTATTGGATTTAACACGTTTTTTTTAATGAATTTTTTTCTACTTAAAATAATTCTGGTGTGTATTCTGAGTTATGTCTATGTATGCGTAATTTCTGTTTTACGGGAAATGCGGGATTCCCCGAATTATTGAAAAAGTAAAAATATACATAATGTATTGTACACACAATTTAGTTCATATAATTTTGGTAGACCAATAATTACAACAATATTTTTTTTATATTATTTAGTCTAATTTTAACTTATTTTTTGAGGTCTAGAACCAATCTATTATTTTTGTACTTGGCCAGTATCTTTTTTTACACGAATTTCTCGGGAACCATTCTATCGTGTAAAAACAGAATTAGGTGTACTCACCTCAGATGCTTTAGTTCGATTAAATTCCAATTTAGTATTTCGATTGGCTATAATGTTCCAAATTGCATCCTCGATGCAATAGAAATATTTTAGCCAATCCACCATATCTAGAATCCTTGTCATATTGTCGTATAATCTCCATACGCTCTTCTATAGTCGTCGGGAGTGTTTCACCTCAACCTAAAAAGTATATAATAAATTGCAATATATTAACGTATTTATTCTTTCCCACTTACATTAGACATTTAGGCAATTTTACTTGCTCATCCACTTATCAATTCTTAGCAGCATAATCAATAATCCCTGCCGGTGACCACACCAGATTGGTGAGATTTACAGAGAAAATACGCTCTTCATTGTTCTTAATTTTTCGCGCGGACATATGAATATTGCTTGCATATAGAATCACACAAATTAATCTGAAACAAATATTAAGCAATATAACGCTGTATTGTTTGAAAAAATTCACAAACAATTATTTTTAAAGATCTGTTGTTAATAGCCCACTCAAAAAATACGTCTAGCTCAAATAGTCAGCTGTTTTATACATCTAATGCTGCCACATCGAGGAAATTTGAATGCAATTCCAACGTGTAATGATTCGTTGTTTCGTTGAAATGCAACTCTGCATTATTTGTTTTGACTTGCAGATCTTTTATTTGTTTATCTATTATTTATTTCATACTTTATTATATTGTTACAAAGAAAATAAATTTTTCTCCGGTTTATCTTAATTCGAAATCCGATTGATCTGGAGGATATAATAAAACATTTTCCGTTTGTATGAGCAGCCCAATTGCTCTAAAATTTTCCTGCAACATAGCGTACTCTTGCAGCGCTTTTAGATTTTTTATAGCTTCAGACAGATTACTTATAATTGGCTGATTATTTTGTTGAAATAAATCTGAATTCGCAGGACTTGCAGTGGTTGTGTGCTCTACTCCCTTGTTTGGTTCATTTTGACTGCGCTTGCGTACGAACTGTATCAGGTCCATATGATTCAGGGATGAAAGCTTCGACTGTCCAAATCGAAAATATTCCTTAAGGTCCTTTAATAATAATGTTTTTATTTTGTGTCGCTCAGCAAATTGTTTCACCCAACCAGTTGTGGCCTTAAAGTTTGGCACTGCTATAGCTTCCTTCACTTTGTGCAGCATATAGAGAAGCTGTTGTTGGCTGAGGGATATATTTTGATAAGTAGCTCTCTCTATATATTCCAACATAACTTCATCAAGAAAATCAATTTTTAGCTTGCGTTGAATTTCTTTATCCGCATTAAGCTTTTCTTCGTGGGTTTGGTCCGAATTAAATTGTCCTTCAATTTCTGAGCGTCTATTAATAATGCGTATAATTTGCTTCCCACAACATCCATATTCCCTTGAAAGGCTGTTTATTGTTTCGCCTTGGTCATAAGCCATCAAAACAGCCTTCCGATCTTTGATTGTTAAAATATTCCGAAGCTTAAACTGTTTGGCTTCTGATTGTACTCGCTTATTTAAGCAACTGGTCTGCAATTATTAATAAAAATATATAAATTTATATTATATATTAAAATATCTTTATAAGCCTACCGATGTCATATCTGCTTGGCAATTCGATTGATGGAACAAACGTTTATTTGGCTTAAGTGCGAGCAGGAAAGCCTTAGTGTTATCGATCGCTCTGTTAAGCTTCTGAAAGCTTTAAAGATCGAACAAAGCTTTGAATGTGCCTGCCAATTATGTAATTAAAACATTAAAAATACCCTTTTAGGATTCAATGTTTTGTTTGTATTATACTATATTAATATTTAATTATGAATTTAAAATTATTTTGTTGAATTAAGAATAAGGGTAAAAACAGTGATACTCGCTGAATATTCATATCGATCAGCTTGTGTTTGGCTTGGTAGTCTTGTGCAAAAAATCATAGATGGCGTTAGCAACTTCTTTTAAATTCTCTCATTTTTTAAACTTGATATGAAACAATTAATATTTGAAATTTTTTAACTATTTCAATGAAAAACACTTCGGTCACGATGTGTTTAATCAGGAAAAGCCACAAGTTGATTAAAATCAACAGCTTGATACGTTTGATATTCCTGCCTTGGACTTTGCATAGTTTAAAAAAATTTTTGTGAATTTTTGTAGGATTGAGTAATTAGCAGAAATGTTACCTTAGTTTTGAGAAATTATTTAAGGCAAATTGTAAATATTTATATTCTTGTTGTTTCTGTTTTTTTCAAATTCAATTTGTGTTGCCTAAATGAAAACCTCATCGGTTTGCTATTTGTCAAAAATGTATTATTTGGCCGTAAACAGAAATTAGCAGGCCTTTATGGTATTCCATCTAAGCAAACATATAAATTTGAAGTTGCAGCCGCACTCATTCTCACGACAGCCACCAAACTTTCTAGTCGTTCACACCGGCGGCAGACAGCCAAGCAATACCCGCCAGAGGCACCAGAGCCGCCAACACCACCACACCACCACCGATACCTCTGGGTTATACGGGGTGCATAGCAATCACCACCTGCACGCTTGTATTTGCAGTTTGCTAAAAGCGAATTCCAGTTGCAAGACCATTTTTGGCATGATCGAACTGCTCTGCGATTTGTTGCACAGATCAACAGAGTTGCCCAGTACGACGGCCAGGCCATTTAGGGAAGAGGACCCCAGACCTACCAAAAGCAGAATGCTCAAACAGTGAGATGGGTAAATCAAGTTAGCGGCAACGAAAGCCTTGATTAAAAATTGCCAATTGCCTTTTTCTGCCGGAACGCACACGTGGATTTTTGTTTTTTTTTTTTTTTTTTTTTTTTTTGGGTTGGTCAAACTTTGCAGGTGTGCGTCATTGTAAGATCGAAATATATATATTTATATATATGTGGTGATCGTGATTACTGTCACTCTGGCATCCAGCTGTGAGAACGCACCTACTTCGCCTGACCTCACGCGCACACTCCAAACACACACACCCACATCATGCCTCGATCACGGCTCTGGGGCCCACTTGGCTTGGCGTGCTCTATTCTAGTGTTAGAGTTGATTGATTAATTATTGGTAGTAATTTCATGTTCTGGCCTTTCGATAAACCGTTACGAGTGTTTTCATTTTTAGTTGTTTTATTTTTATATTTTTACTTCAACAACTTTTCAAAAAAAAACATAAGCGAATTATTGAAATCATTGACTGGGCTATTAGAGGCTTTTGCTTTTCACGCCTTTCGCCTCGGTGTCCAGCTTGATGCATACAAATGGCTTTTAATGAGCTCGTGCCAACTCTCTGTATCTATTTCTATTTTAAATTTATTAATATTATATAAAAATAAGTATAAATAGTTTTTAGTTTTTTTTTTTTTTGAAAAAGAAAATTTGAAATAATTTCCAATAAAAAAAAAGTAAAGAGGCAGCTGTGTGCCTTGTCAAAAGGGTTGCTCTCTGCTAAAAAGTTCTCACATTCACAAATCACATCAGCTGCATTTTCGCGCATTTTTTTTTTTTTTCGTCACACTCAGACTCGTTCCTCAGGAAATTAAAGCAACCACGTGTTCGCTTTGGCTAGTAGGGTTAGCTGGCCCTAGCACATCTTAATTGGGGGTTGTGATTAATGTTGCAGTGATTCCTATGAAGATTTTTATGAATTTCAAAAAAAAAAAACTACAGCCTGGGAATAATGAGGAAACATCAAATAGTGAAAAATGCTTTCTTTCACAAGGTAGCAATTTTTGGTGACCCACAAAATTGACACAACCATCAACGAACAGAGCCCATGAAGTGCTTGCCAGATCTCACCAGCATCTCTCGAGTGTATCGTAAATCAAAAGCTCATAACTTCTTTCCGTAAATCACGCAAAAGCCAACGTGAGGCATAAACAAAAAAACAAATCCAACATTATCTTTGGGTATCTGAAGTTCATAGACTCTTTTTGAAGTTTTTTTTGTCAGATTATTCCCAAGATCGATTTGGGTTTAGGTCAATAAATCTTGGAGATATTTTCAAGACCGATTTAGTTTGATGATATAGTAGCCCGATCCGGTCTAGCTTTCGATAGAGATGGGTCAATATATTCTAAAGATATTCCTTAAACCGATTTATATTGGCATGGCAGCTATATTATATAGTAACCCGATCCAGCTGGTACATAGTTCAGATTCCATACAAGAACCCCAAATACCAAAGTTGATAAAGATCGGTTGATATCCCATTTGATTCAGATCGCTCAGTAAATATTGAATATATTCTTGAAACCGATTTAGGTTCGTATGACATTTATATGCGGATTATATATAAAAGAAACCCGTATACCAAAACTTATTAAAACAGACAGACAAGTCTCAATCAGATGACTATTCAAGTCTATGATGTGATGGTCGTTACAAACATCAGAGCAAAACGACTATACTCTTCTTTTTCTTCGAAAAGGGTATAGAAAGAAAAAAATCATAAGTCACTGCATGTCTGGGTCGTCATCTTCATCTTGTATGCTGGGTTGGCTGGTCAGTGCAACGTGTCAAATAGTTGGCTGATGGCAGGCTGGGCCTGTCTATATGCAAAGTGTCAGTCACAAGTGACTTTCGGATTTTGTGGGCAACACAAAAAAACAAAAAAAATACAAGAAAAAACTACAAATTAATTATAGTCAAGCCAATTTCTGGCAGGCCCCTCTGGCAGGTTGTGGCTGAGCACCTTTCACCTTAAATTGTTTGGCTCATGACGAGTCCAGTTGGCAAGTGGTAAATTGGGAAATATCCCTTTCATTATGACTTTTCAATAATTAAGAAAATTGTATTTTCGCAGGCTTGAAATTGTCTTGGCCCCAAGTGGCCAGCTCTTGGCCCAGAAATTGGTCTAGGTTGTTGTCGTTTAATCGCTTAATGATTGCCACTCAGTCACTTTTCTTGCTTGACCCATTGCTGTCCGGGGTGATTGATGTTAAGGCGCATTTCGTGTTTTGGTGATGGTTAACTTTGATTACCCTTAATGGACTTGGCCGAGTCGAGTCGAGTCGATTGTCAGGAGTAAATTGAATTCTAGTCCTATTGCGTGTTTGATCCAAGAACTTTCTATATTGATTTCTTATGCACTCCCCACTACTTTTTTATTCAATCAATTTCCGTTTTGATAGATGGTCATATTAAGGCTATGTATAGGGTCTGGATTCTTGAAATTTGTACCTCAATTTTGTTTGTACTCGAAGCTCTCTGTAGTCTTAATAGGCGCCAGTTGAACCACTTGTTAAATGCAACATTTGTTTAAGCGATAAAATCGCCTCCAATAAATTCACAGTGAACATTCCAATGGTAAATGAAATGCCTCTGTTCTACACCCAGCTCTTTGGGCAAACAATGACGATCGCGATACCATTCGCTAGACCATTCTAAGAGTTGGCTGGGGCTTTCCAATAGAAATAAATAGAAATGCCGCTGGCCATACATTTTGGGGCTGCCGACAAAGCAGCTCGTGGACATACATTTGGACGGTCTAATAAACGACCGACCACCGCTGCAAGACTTCAGCGTAAGCGACAAAATAAAAAATAGAGTTGTACGACGACCACCTGCTGACTTGGCCAAGACAGTCAGTTCAGTCAGTTCGGTCGGTCCGGCAAACCCGCTCCAAGCCAGCTACCCCACTAGCCGCCTTTGGAGGTCTTCGATTGGCTAGAGCTGCGTACCACTTGGCTGCCGGCTCTGGCCTCGGGAGTTGTCGTGGTTGCCTTGTTAGCCATTTAAATGTAGTGATCTGCAATTGAATTATGCAAAGATTTTTAATCGTCTTGTAAATGAAGCACTGACCCCTCATATCAGGCGCATGTTCTTGTCTAAGCATCAAGTCTTAAATTCTTTCTCTTTTGGTCTTGAAAATATCTCGAATTATATGGAATTTACCTCAAACTAAGCGAGAGCACTTTACGCTTTCTATAAATATTCGGGGCATTTCGAATGTATGATCAAACCGAATAGAGATACCTCGGCCCTTCTAAATAAAATATATATGTTCAGAGCCAATACAAAAGCAAAGAACTTGGAGTCATTCAATACTACAATAGAATAGTGTACTTATTTTTTGCATCTTAATTTCAACATTCTTCATATTTTTTAATCGAAAATCAAATTTTTGCTAATCAAAACCGCGGACTTCGATACAGTCTAAACTACATAAAATAATTGCAGCTTTAAAAAAAAAGAAACTAAAAGAAACAATTCCTCTACAAATCTGTAAATAAAGAAATCTTTCAATTGCTGCCAAAAATAAAAAAAATGGACCACAATTACAGGAGATATTAACAAGTCAAGATTTGATTAGACTTGCCAAGCCTGCATGAATAGTCCGATAGATGGCGCGCATGCGTTTTTCTTTTCAGAGTTGAATAGGAGTTTGTAGGAGGTCAGTGTTGCCACCTCGCGTGTTCAGCCTCTTTCAGTGTAATTTATTTTTAATTTTTCTATCAAAATGAATAATTAATAGAGTTTTGTTTGGGAAGGCCAAAAATGATATTTTTCAAATTGCTAAAATTTATTTAAATGTTTATTCATTTCACTCCAATCCACATCTATTATAGGGGTCTCAAATGATATTCTATTTCCCCTGAAACCGTGACCAACAATTTTCTATTTGACTGCCAGCCCACATTAGTGCACGTGCACATCATTTATTTCAATAAAAATATAATTTCCAGCCTGTAAATTGTGGAAATGTGGGGGCCTTGATATTAAATTCACAGCAGTTAATTTGGGGTTCATCATCTTCCGCATTACAATCAAATATTGAACGCCTGAGCTGTTGGTTATTCTTTCTTTTTCTTTTTTCGTTTTATTTTATTATAAATCTCGAATTACAGAGTGTATATGAAAACGTAAGCGGCTTGTATTATGTTTCGAAATGTGTGCTTTGGAGGGTAGGGGAAAAACCCCAAATCAATGCAACAGAACGCGCTATAAAACTGTCACAGGCATAAAACATAATGGCATTCAGAAATGAAAGAATATATAAAATAAAAGACTTTGGGTCAGAGGCTTGGCCAAATGGGCCATGGAAGTGGACGTGACTTTAGTCGGTCCGAGGAATCGGAGTCTCAGTCTTTCTCTCTATCGCTGGCTTTTTCTTTCGAAAGTAGCGGGCCTGGGAATGGTCAGAGTCTTGAGTAACACGATATCTCCAAGACACATGGGCTGTCGAGCTGTCGGACTGATTGGATTCGGTCGGCAAACATGACACTTAATAATTCTCCAAACCATACCAGCCCGAACCCAAGAACAAACACAAGTGTGCGTGCATTTCCAGACACTTGTTGAATTCAGAGCTGCACTGTCCAAATCTTAACCAGACTCAACCCTGGCGTCTCAGCTATTGCCATGAATTACATTTCTTATCAACGACTTTCGCCGGACGCTCATGCTGGTTGCCCGTTGAAATATGACGTCCTATATTAAGTATTTCCTGCGCTCGATGCGGCCACTCGATGGAGCATGTTTGTTTTCTGCTCCTCAGCGCACTTGTGTTTGTCTCCCCAAGCATCGTCATCGGAGCCATCGTAGCCATCGGTTTTATTTACAAACCCACGATGACCTAATGTAGGCAAATATTTGCTGGATTTATAGCCTCAGGCCTTCTGATAAGCCAGCTATTGCCTCTGATGGACAAGACTCTTTAAGCTGAAGGAAAAAATATTGAGAAAATGTTATGCAATAGTTAAATATATTTTCTTCGATATAAGAGCAACCTGGAGAGCTTGGCAAATATTCGCATATTTTTGGGCATTATCAAGAAAAAAATTCCTACCCTTATCTATTTGGAACATATAAAACAAACAGTGGTATTGAAATAGGTAAGCCCAAAATTTTGGCAAAGTCAAAGAAAAACATTGAATTTAGACCCTTTTAGTGGCAGCTCAAAGAACACTTGTTTAACCAAACGAATCTGAGGTACCCTCTACATTTTTCGATTCTTATGAAATGAATCTGATTAACTTTGAAACTAGACAGAACGATTGGTGAGAGAAGGAGACTCTGAAATTCCTGGGACAAACCTGTCTAAATGCCTAAGCCTATACAAATCAGAACCCATCAAAGACCTTTTTTTTTATAGGAAAAAGATCATTAAAATTCTTTAATAAAAACTCAAACTCATTAATATTCGGGGCCGGTGTCAACCTGACCAAATTATACAATGATTTGGAATGCAACCAATTAATTTGAAGAACTCTTTCTACTTTTCCAACAAATTTGTAAAGATTTTCTTTCCCCAATCGGGTGTGACAACAAATTTACTCATTACCAAATGGTAAGCCTCAGCCAAGGTAATATGAAACCCAAAGCAATGCAGTCCACATTGTGGTTCCAAGAATCTGAGCAGAGATCACACAGTCGGCGGCTAAACAGATAAGAAAAAAAATGCCTCCAAATATGATCTATGTACACATGAACAAATGGAAAAGAAAACAGTTTCAATGTGGAATCAAGTGGCTCTGGCCTCGCCTGCTCTCGGTTAGGAAGACTCAAATTATCTACTCAACATTTTTTGGTATCTCTTGTTGACGCATGTGCAATCCGTAATTCCCATCAAATTGCTTATTTATGTGGCCTTTGCCTCATGCTGTGTCGGCCAACTGATAAGATAATGATCGAGTGGCTGCCTCTGCCTTTGGTCCTCCGCGGAGAGCAGTGCTGGTGCATGTTTGCCAGCATTTGATTATCGCCTTTGAATGTTTGTTTGGGTCTGCCGCTGATAAGCCAACTAAACAAATTACACCATCAAGGAAAACAACCAAGCGAGATTCGCTTGGTATGCTCAGATTATTGAGGTGATTTCTTTTAAAAGAAATTGATGAATAAAGCGTTCGTACCACTCGGGATGGACTCATTTCACCTGTGTCAAAAATATGTAAATTATGTCTCGAGGGAATGGTGAGTCGCCGTTTCCAATTTTGGGTGAAATTGGCGAAGAAACTGCCGAAGTAAATTACGCACGTGATTAATAAAATATGGAGACGGCCCCTTACCAAATTGGAGCAGCCAAAATATTTTTATCAGGTCCCAGAATGACTACCGCGCATTCTCATAAATTAATCGTTAAAGTTATTTGAATTCCCGGCCGGGCCAAAAAGGGCTCACTGGGCTGGTCTGGGCTGGGTAAGAGTGGAATTGGTGTCTGATTTGCTTTACTTGTTCCTTTTGTCAAATGAATTTTGCAGCTGCCACCATCATGGCTAAAGAAGAAAAAATTGCCAGAGGCCAAACAGAGGCAGTCGCGAAAGACACTGATTTGGATACTGTAATTCGAATTTGTCCGTTTCGCTTTCGCATCTTTGGGCTGCTTTTCCACGCTGCTCAATTATTGTGTTCCATGTTTGCATTCTTCTTAGGCTTCGGCTTCTGTGGATTCCTTTGGCTCACGGTGGTGCTGCTTGCCCCGACTCCAGTAGCCACAAGGGTTTACACTTTGGGCCACAATGATTTCGAGATTCCCTAAAAAAAAAGTAAAGGCCGAAAATTTGGTTAAATTACAAGAAGCTCTTTGGGAAGTCGTCGATTAAATCTTATCGATGAGATGTATCTAGAACAAACCATGTAAAAAAGTGGGTAAAATAAGCTCAACTCAACTAATTCTTTTAGTCCTATTTTCAATGATTTATTAGATAACAAGCTGATCACTTTCTCACTTCCCTTATAGTAATAAATTGTAAACAATTCATTAAATTTTAAATCAGATGTAATCCAGCTTTAAACAAGCTCTTAAAAGTTCTTCCTAGATCGAAAATTTCCGAAACATTTACCGATTAAACTAAAAAAAATTCTGTTGTGACTGTACTTGATCTTGATCTTTGTTCTGACTGTACTTCAATTCTTTTTGTCTTTCCTTGAACCTAAGATATCCGTTTCTATTGACATATTTACCGCCTGACCAGAGCAGTTTGGTGGTGACTGTATTGAATCAGTAGGGTACAGTTTAGTCTGCTAGAACTTTGGCAAAAATAATTTGGAATACTCATGGACAGCATTGGACACCACCAACATTCGTTGCAATTGTAAATTACCTTCTGTGCAAGATTTTTGCGCTTTTAGTCGCGCTTCGAGTGTTGCCAGCACAACTGTTTCCAAAACAAAACAAAACAAAAAATAAATAAAAGGAAGGAGAAAAACTCCTTGTCTCCGGTCTGTTCTTGCTTGCGATTGCGCCTGCGCCCAATTACAATTCACTTTGCGTCAGCAATGAAATTCTCTCATACTTTAACCCAGCACAGGACGATCCCACAGACCGGCCAACAGACTAACTGACTGACTCCAACTCCGACTCGTTGGCCATTTAATTTGCAGCTTGGCTTGAGTCAGCTTGCTGGCTGCAATGTGCCGCGTCAAGTTGCCTTTTCTTGTTGACGATACTTTAGTCGCAATTACGCAGCAATGGCGATGGCGATGGCAGCGGCGACCTCTTTTGAGCCGTCGTGAACTTTTATTGTCTGCTTTTGAGCCAACAAATTGCCGTGTTACATGTTCGGGCTGTAACGGCTGTGGCGTTTCGTATCTTGTGTTGGTGTTGTTGACGCGATTTGCCAGTCACCCCCAGGACCTGGAGTCTGTGATTTGAGTGTAACATTGCAACTGAGCAACTGAGCATCTGACAAGAGTTGAATAACATTTTACCCTCAAGTTAGGATCTGTTAAAAAAAAAAAAAACAAATTTGGCTTTCTCTTTGGTCGTCAACATTTTGAGATTATTGCCAAAACAATGTTGTCTTAAGTGGCTTTCTCATGTTACTGCTAAACTGATTCTATATAGCTTACGGGGTCGATATATAAATCCTTAAAATTTCTGAAAATTCGGCAAAGCTTAACCGATCTTGATTTATGAATTGATTTTCCTCTGTTGGTTTGGTTGCACATTTTTTTTGGTTTTGATTAAATATTCGTTCTTTGATGACTTTAAAAGTGCACAAGATTTTTATTTTAAATTATAGGAAAATCAAAATCATTTACCTTTCAAAAAATTAGTACTAGATGAGCCAGTATGTTCGTCTGTTTCTATCAGCCGAATCGGACCTCTATATCACCATAGCTTTTATAGAAACCTAAATCGGTTTGAGGTACAACTTCAACAGGAGTTGACTGATCTTATACAAATTTGATATGCATAATGTCTATATAAGAATATATGTATACCAGTCAGTCGAATCGATCGAAATCGATTCTAGAAGTAATTCTAACATTTATGGACTGATCTCTTTTAATATTTTATAATAATTATTGTATTTATAATTTAATATTGTAGGTTTGATTACAATATAATTGTCACTGACTGATCTGAATATCGTTGGATTTCTTGAGTAAAATTTCTTAATGAGGAATTGTTAAATCTCATTTCTTATTCATTAGATCAGAGATAATTTCGAGGAACCTTTTCCCCATAAACAGTCTAGACTAAATTGCCGCTGTTGGTGAATATTTTTTGGGAGCTTAAAGAAATACAGAAGCCTCGGCTACTGTCTGTCAGTGGCTGAGTGCCGATTCGACTATATATCCACCTTAAAGTCTTGTCAGAGCTTGAAGCGTAATTAGACTACTTGGGAGTCAGTCCAGCCTCGTCCGAGTCAGTTTGAGTCTCGGTCGAGACTCAATGATTGCCTGGGATGGATGATGCACACCAGCTGTGGTGCAGCTGTGGCGCGTAAATTGTTAGCACATTGCTGTCACTGGTTCTGCCACCGAACCAAACCAAGCTCAACCAAGCCAAGCCAAGCCGAAGTGGTCATCTCTTGGTTAGCCACACGGCTTATCGTTTTGTTGACGTGCCGTTTAATTGAAATCCATTTTAAACATATGGAAGAGGCAATACCAACTTGTAGTAGGCCTAGTTTTTTGTTGTTGTTGTTTTTATTTGGAGCTTTGGTTAGGAGGCACCCTCGCCGGTTACCAGACGGTTAATTGCAGTGCCGGTGTCGGTGTTGGCCAACAATTGCAATTCGCGTAAAAATGCTAATTAAAGCCGCCTGTCTCTGTACAGGTTTTCCCTACCCTCTCTCTCTCTCTCTGTGACAGAAAGGGTTCCAAAGTGGCCAGACATGCCAAACATTTCGCAGAGCCAAAAGATTAACGATCCAAAAAAATAAGAAAGAAATGAAGCAAGAAACATGCAAATTGTTCGTTGATGAATTAACAAAAGCGAAAATCGTGACTTATGTTTTTGGCAGCTGCTTGTCGCAACCGCTAGCCACCGCCACCACCGAAGCCACCGACGCCACCACAATTGACTTTGCCACCAACGACCAGGCCAGGTTTTTAGCTGCTTCTGTTTTTTTTTTTCTTTTTTGGCTTTGACTTGTTGGCTGCTTTCCTTTGTTAGCCTAGTTGTGAGCCATTATGCGTAGCAATCAAAAGAAACTGAAAGAGACGCAGCATCTCTCTGTCTCTTTTTGATTTTATTATTTTTTGAGTTGGCTGGAACACCTGCAAAAATTTGAACTGGCCCTGGTGCTGGCACAACTTCCGTCTAGATAAAAGCTCATTGAGCTCATTAACAGCGCCACAACAATGGTCAACAATTTGATTGTCTGTTTATGAGTGTTGCCAACATGTTCGCTGCCAGCCAAAGGAATACTCCGGCCTGGCAACAATTTACTTTTATGATTGCAACTTTTGCTCCCGCACGATTTTTACGTTGATCTTCACTGATCTTGAAGTTGTTGTTTCTTCTTCTGCTGTTGTTGTTGTTGTTGTTGTCAGAGAGAAAAAAAAAAACCTTTATATTTTTTTTCAGGATTGCCTGACCATCTTATATACTAGTCGTGATTCAAGTTTCGTGCGACTTTTTTACTACTTACTCCGAGCCAGAAACTGAACTTTGTAGAGTCATTTAATTTTGGTTCATGAAACGGCAAAGCGATTTTTTCCCCTCTTCTTCTTCTTTTGTCTTTTTGTTGTTGGAGTTGTTGGAGTCATTCAAGTTGAAGTTAAAGTTAAAGCCGCTCTGGTAAGCATTTTAATATTGTTGGCCTTACTCTACTCAATTGTCGGCGTTGTCAGTTTTGTGAAAATTTTCAGTGGTTTTTTGAGTGGAATTTTAATGCTTTTGCACACCTGCAAAAACAAAAAAAAAATACGGTAAAGTACCCTCATTTTGTTGTTGTAAGAGATGCCCTGATATCGTTGGTGGTGAAATTTGCCGTTAATGAACCATGAATTTCCGAATTAAGAAAGAAAGAAAAAAAAACATAATCCAACTAATTAGTGGGCGCAGTCAGTCATATTGGTAAACCCTTTCTTGTAAAAATCCCATAGAGTTTTGTTTTTTTGATTTTTGAGGCCAAGACTCTGGAATGAGTTTGGTAAAATTTTGTTAAGAAATGAAATCCACACGCAAACAACTACACACCTGAGCGATCTCCTGCTCTGGCACACCTGAGAAACAAGAAATGCATGCAGGTGTCAATCGCAGCGAGAATGAAAGAATTGGTCAGCCAAGGTACAGAGAGGAAGCCACCGATACCACAACACACACACACCAACACACACAAATAAAAAACGACGCATTACAAATTCACACCAGAGTCAAAGTCAGAGCCAGGCCAAAAGGGGGCACCCACAGCCACGATCAGAGCCATGTTGAGATTCAGATTCATTGTTAGGGAAATGGTTAATCATTTTCGTATAAATCTCAGACAACGTGCGTCTCTGACAAATGTTGGAGTGCTTTGGTCCGACTACTCTAACATACAAAAGAGACTCAGGCCCCGAGGCGTTCGAGCAACACATTAACGAGCCCAAAGAGTTGAGCGGGCGCATTCAAATGAGCCAAGTCGACTCACACTCACTCTCGACCAGGCTTAAGATTCCAAATTCCTAGAATTCTGTGTGCATCAATTGATTTACTCAGCTGCGTGCCGGCTCATATATATCTCTGTATATGTGTGTGTGAGTGTGTGTGTGAGAGTGTGTAGTTGATAACTTTAAGATTTGTTATATTTGCCTCATCATCTCACAAACCAAAAGCCAGTCGGATGAATAACAACAACATCATCATCAGGCTGGCAGGCAGGCTAGTGGGCAGGCAGGGCGGGTGGGGCTGTTAGGGGAGACTCGCATCATTCCTAATCAAGAGTCGAGCACACATGTGTGTGCACATTAAAAAGCAAGTTTCTCAGGTGTTTAAAAGCGTTTAAAAAGAAAACATTGCCAAGAGATGAGGCGGCCAAAACGGCCACAGACTTGTGTGCTCTTAAAAAGACTACGGTGACGGCAACAACAACAATAACAACAACGACGACGAGACAATAATAAACGCAGTCGCTGTCTGAGGCCATAGCACAGCCCGGCCAAGCCGGGCCGGGCCGGGCCAGGCCAGCAGCCAGTTAAAGTCATGATCATGATCTCGACAGTTGCGAGTCGAGCCATGAAAACTGTAGACAGACAGACAATAACAACAACAACAACAACAAAAACAACAACTGAGTCGGTTATGGCTTTGACGGCAATGCGCACGTGAAGGTTGCCCAGTATACTGGAGATTTACTTAACAAAATCAAGAGGAAGCGCGTAGGATCGTTGCGGATCGTGTGACTGACTGACTAACTGACTGGAGGCAAATACGAAAAACGCTGAAAAAGGGAGGCATCAGTTAACCTAGCTGTCGTACAACATTGATTGCTTGAAGGCAATACTCCAACTACAACAACAACAACAATAACAGTTTTGAGCTGGGGCAACAAGTTAAGACGCTGGTTTGATTGCCTTTACACGATGCGTTGTTGCCTAGGTGAAGAATCCAAATGGAAAGCCGAGCCGAACTGAGTTGAGTTGAGTTGAGCTGAGCCAAGCCGAGTCAGGCCAAGTTAAGCCGGCTTTCGGTCTGAATGAATGACTCAGTAAAAATAATTTGTTTCTGCTTTTTTTTTTTGTCTCGGGGTTAGTGTGGTAATTAGACACAGACAAACACACACACACACACATAGAGGTCGTTAGATTTTAATGGAATAGCACGTTTCTTACAAATAATGTCTGAATTAATTGTAGGACTTAAGCTATGCCGTAAAAGAAGTCCCAAAATCTAGACAAGTTCAAATTAATGTGGCATCTTTGTCTTAGGTCGGTGGCTTATAAATCTAGCTGGACTGATCCGACATTTTCGGATCGATTGGCCCAACATTTTCGTCTTTATTTTTTAGACAGGATAATAGCAGGGATTTGCTGAGGTCTGACTGATATAGTAGTTCCTGTCTAATTATGGATATGGTTACATTAATGCTTGATAATAAATTCAATAGAGCAAATTTAGCTTGACCTATATAATAGGTCTGATTTAGTCGTCTGCTATAGAGTTTCTTCTCGCAAACTGAGAAATATTCGTAGCAGCATGCAAGGAGTCTTCACTTCCAAAGTCTCTTTTGTATAACAAAATCAATCTTATCTGGGAATAAGACTGTTAACCGAGTCTTATGGTTCTTCTCCTTCTCCCTTCTCCTTGAATAGCATAAAATAGTTATACGATTTATTTGATGAAAATCTAATTAGATTTTTACTCTTTTTGATAAACAATTTTAAGAATAGAGTCAGTTCGGCCAGTTCTGATCGAAAATCTCGAAAACTTAGACATAATCGGAGAGGCATCTATAGAGACCTCCTCTGGGTATTTCTAAAGTCTCATTAAGCAAATACATTATATAGTAGTCTGATCTGGGTGGTTCCAACAAAGCTTTATAGAGGTAGGCCAGAACTGATCTAGTTCTCCTTTTGGGTACATTAAATTTGTCTCCCTACACAATGAATATACTCTCTTTGTTTTGTAAAGAGTATAAAACAATATCTCAAAAACCTGACTAGATCGATTTGATGTAAATCTAATAAGACGTACGTTGTCAAAAGCAAATAAAGAGGAAAAATTCCATAAATATTTTTTCTGATTTCAAGTGATTTTTTTAAGGTGCCAAATATCCATAACTACCGATTTTTCTAGAATTTTTATAAAGTTCTATTACCAATCTCCGATTTGAAGGAAAATCCATCTGAATTTTTTTTTTACTATTTCCCAAGAGATAATCCAAGGCAAAAAATAAACTCTGAGCTGAGAAAAAAAATCTTTGAAATTTTACACCTTCATGCTAAAATCAGCAGTTTATTTGTTTTTGGCCTTTTGGAAAAAGGTTAAAGTCTGTGGAAATATTTAACATGAAAGAGAAAAGAGCAAAATTTGCATTTAACAGCAACTTTGACGAGGCCGGCAAAAGTACAAAGGAAAACACAGCTCGGACAGGTAACCGGCAACAGGTAATTAATTTTCTTAGTTTGTTTTGGCAAAAACCAAAACGAAGAAGAAGAAGACGACGACGACGACGAACAAACCTATTCACACGTTTCTGGACAAAAACGTCTTTTGGCTTGGGCACCTTTGTGTGAGGTGTGAAAAATCAAAAAAAAAACATATATATATACCTATATATATTTATTTATATATATTTATCTCCCTTTGAGTCGGCGCACAGGTTGAAGTAAAAGAAAAATTCCAACAATTATGCAAGCACGTTTAGCGGACTCTCCCGGCCATTTGGACGGGCACGTCTAATGACAAAGAATCGGAGAATTGAGATTTGAAAATTTCAATGTTATTTGCTGTAGTTTTAATTGCTCGACAGAATTTTGCATAAGATCAACAGTTTTGTTATTGTTTCAGCTGAGCTGCATGTGGCAAGTCGCATACCAAATGCCAACCGGAGTCTGTCTGGCTGGCTGGCTGGGCTTTTGCCCACGTTCAAGCTCAAGAACACACCTCAAAGTTTTTGGGCTCTCTGCGTGTGCATGGGTATGGAATAGGCTTGGTTGCTTGGCTTATTTTGTTTTGTTATTTGATTTTCTATACACTCAATGGCTTACTGGTTTTTTGGAATTCAAAAGTCAAGACAACTACCACACAATAACAAGTTCAACACATGACAGCGCCAGCGACAGAGACAGAAATAAAAATAGAGACAGAAACAGAAAGAGACTTTTGTTGTCCAGCAACGCCGCCACCGACTTTGCTGTCTTTTCGCTTCGGTTCAATGTCAATTTCGATTCGTCATCCGCAGCTGCGTTGATTTCTTGAAAGCGTTCCACAAAAATGCCCCTACTCCTCGACCCCGTCCATAAATGTTAATGCCGCTGTGGCTATCGTTGTCTTTGTTGTTGTTGTTGTTGTTGTTGTTTACTTTGTAGCCACTTTTTATGGCCATGTTAAGTTGGGAAGTCGGCCTTTTAAACAGGACCACCGTGGTCGAAGCAGTAAAGCACTGAAATCTTGTTTCAGTTCAATCCTTTTAAAGTCTCCATCTTTTATTCTTTCCACTTGCCTACACTTTCTTACTACATATATTCATAATCTTAGGGACAATAAAAAATTCGATTGCTTTCAGAAAAACCTTATCAACTAGTTTGAGTTCGCTTCAGACTTATTTATTTTCGAATTCTCTATCTTTTCTTAGTCTTTCAGTATTTTCCAAAGCAATCGTATCAGTTGAACTTTGACATCTTCTTCGGATCTTTTTTTTTCTAGTTTTAAAAATGTTCAAAGGTTCCTTTGCCGCAGACACATTTAGCCTTTGGAACTAGTTCATTGCTCTTTCAGACTTCCTCTTTTGTTTCCCTCGAATTCCTCAGATTTGTAAATAATAAAACTCTTCGATTTAATCTTAAAATTTATATTTTTATTTCTTTTTTATTTAAAAAAATCGTCGTTTTGAGGAAATTTGTGAGTTGGGTTTCTAAAATGTTAACAGTCACTTTGCAGTCTATAATTGTTTAAATTGTCAATTCCAATTTGTGGAGCAGCTTGTGCTGACCTGAGCCTGGTCCAGGGCCATTTGTTGTTGCTGTTGGGCTTCAACCTGTTGTCTTTGCTGGCTTTGTTGCTGAGTCACAGGTGGACCTGCTGCCATGGTCTGCAGCAGTAGTTCTCCCATTTTGGCGCGAAAAGTAACATTTTGAAGGGGCGACATTTGCTTCATGAGCGGCAAAAAGCTGATGAGGAAATTGTAATCGGCGTCGCCCACATGTAGAATATTCTTGCAACGTGAAATGTCTTGGGTGGTGGACTGAATCAATTGTTGCTCTTCGCGTTCCAAGTCCTGCAAAAAGTTGACCTGCTCGTCCACTCGTTTGGCGCATTGACAGCTGCTGGCGGCAGCTGCGATTGTGGCCGTTGCCGGAGCTGGACTGGGCACTGCGATTAGGGGAGGATTGATCAGATCGGCCTGTTCCTCCGCTGCTGCACTGGCCAGTGAAATACTATGAGAGAGCCGGCGCAGGGCTTGCGGCGTGGCCATGTTCTGAAATTCCTGCATCAAGGCATCGTTGTCCGCTTCCATGTCAGTGGGCTCCTCCAACTTAAAGGTCATATCGAATTCGCTGTCCTCGTCATTGCTGCTGACACGCACGTGTCGGCCGTCCAGAAAACTCATGGCCTCAGCATAGGGCCACTGGTGCTGGCTATGCTGTGGTGTTTGAGAGCTCTTGCGGTGTTTCTGACGCTGGTAACTGCAGCGCAAGTTCTTCCATTTACTGCGACAGGCCTCCACTGAGCAACAACAGGGGGAATACTTACAGTTTTGAAATCGTTTTCACAACGGTTTGGCAATCACTTACCATTGGCACCCACTGCAGCTGCCACATTGCGCCATTGATGTTGGGTCTCCACTCGATTTGCATGCTCCGGATGTGAGGCATCCCACAGAGATGGTCGTTCTTTAACCTCTGCGATTAAATGAAATATGTCCATTTCACAGCGTCTTTATCAGCGAACGAACAAAAAAACACAAAAACAACAAGGAAAATAAACGCGACTGTGTACCTTTTTATTCTTGCTGTTGAGCAATTTACAGAACACAATTCTAGAGAGCAACGCTCTCTATCTCTCTCATTCTCTGGAACTGAAATGGGCTCTCCAGACAAAAGTGCAAATTAGAGATGTGCGTGCCACGTGAACGTGAATGAAAAATAACAAGTCTACACGAAGGATTTAAAAATTAATTATTTTAAAGGCTAAATGTGTTGCATTTAAAACATTAATAAAATTCTTAAATGAAATTTTTATTAAATGGTTAATTTAATTTACTGGTTTAGTTCAACCAACAAAAGACAATTTTAGGGACACGTGTAAATGATGCACCAGCTCTCATCTCTAGCGCAAAGCAAAGAGCACAAAATATTTCATTGCAGTCACGTTTCCTGTTTGGAGTATCAAATACAGTGGGAAATTTCAGAACTCACTCAGAAAAGCAAAATCGAACAGATTGCAATAAAATGAAAGCAATTTTAATATTAATTTTCGATTATTTTTAGCCCGTGTTTGTCATGGAATCTAATGTATTTTGAAATTTTTAACACTTTGATTAACTTGAATCAGTCAAATATGTGATTATTCCCATCGTACCACTCCTGTTCTTATTCACTTGTTTTATATTATTCGCTTTTGTTATTCTCTCTTTCGCTCTCTCTGGAACATGTTAAACTCTGATGAGCACAGTGTGGCTGCTTGCAAGAAAATTATAAGCTGGGAAATTTTACATTGTTTAATAAACGTTGAAAACTGCAAAATAAAAGTGATATCATTTAGGTTGATATTTGGTTTATTTTTTTATTATTTCTTTTTTGTCTTACACGTATTTCGCATTATCGTTTCCTTTGCAAAAAAAAAAAAAAACCAAAACATTGGGAATTTATAAGTGACTTTCGCTGGAACGACATTTCCCAATTTCAGCAACATGTGCTGCTGCCGTTAAAGTCAATCTGCTCTGATGGCTTGGCTTTTTATTTGCAAATCCTTTTTCAGAAATCGATGCAACAGAAAAACAGACAACAACAAAATTTCCATGTGTCATTTCAAAAATGCAAATATGGGCATAATCTGGTGCTAACAATGTACAAAACATATATACAGATATCTGCCGTTTATTCTTCAGTATATTGTATTGTATTTAGTACTCAGATCGTCACTGGCACTGTGCAGCCAGCCGGACCGCCAGTCAGCCACCTAAATGGCCCAGACATGCTCCAGTCAAGCTGACTGACTGACAGTTAAGTGACGTCTAAATTTTGTACAATGAAATGATTATAGAGGTATTTATGCATGCGTATAACACAAAGTCAATTTTATGGCTTGCCAATGTTGCCACAGCGATCGCGAATCAAAATGATTGTGTGTGTTTTTTGTGTTTGTTGTGACTGCCAGAATTGATTTGTTGCAGTGGCTGTTGCAAACAAAAAAAAAAAAAGACAGACTGACAACACGTTGTCAATACTTGTATTTAAAATCATTTTTGCCTATTATTTGTTCTTGTTTGTTAATTTGATTTGCACATAGAAAATTAGTACATTTTTAAGGGTTCACGGGGAACCAGTTCACCTTTGCCTTTCTCACACTTGCCAAAGCAACCGTGAATTTTAATTACGATTAAGATTAATAGATTACGGAATTTCTTATAATGAATTTATTTAATTTGGAGAATATATTATAAGGCTTTTAGAAACATATTAATTTACTAACGGCTTTCAACATTTTCTTCCAGTCAACTTGGACTTGAACAAAAAAAAAAAAGAAAGAAAGAGAAAAAAAAAATCAACTACAAATTGATTGCCAATCAACAAGTTGAACACGACAGCAGAAACAATTGCCAGGTGGTGTCAATGAATGTGGCAAATATGGAGAGAACTGGCCAAAGGAGGGCAGGTGAGGAAAGTACCACCACCATCACCACCAGAGCAAGTGAAAGAGCAAAAAGATAATTGGCAAATGCCAATTGCTGCTAATGTGGCCAGTTATTATGTCAAACGGTCAACATCAGCAAACCATAACAGCAACAACAACAACAATATCATCAGCAACAACAGCAGCAGCAGAAGAAGAAGAAGTGGTAGCAAATTTTTTCAAAGACTTAGTGGGTCCAAGTTGGACAGATTCTTGGACATCGAAGTCAAGGCTTAATTGAATTTGCCGGCTGCCAATTGTCACGCAGTGCAGTTCCGCAATGTTCAGTGAAATGGTTTTAGCTGCTTTGTCCGCTCTGTCTGCTCTGCCATGGCTACTGCAGCTGGCCAGCTGAACAACCGGATGAACAAGTGCTGAGCAAACGGCGGCCTCAGCTAGCTGCAGAGTTTGGCGACGACCCACACGATCAAAAGGCTGAGATGTATGTAGAGCGATCACGAAAAATTCCAATAGCAATTAAAAATATTTACAACGCAAATGCAATGGACGACGTTGTGGCAACTGCCACGGCAGCTGCCCCACGGGGCAGATTTCACCAACAACATCATGACCACTTTGACGATGCTGTCGATCGATCCAGTTTGCATTCATTTCGTCTATATGTCTCTCTCTCACTCTCTGTGTGTGTGTGTGTGTGTGTGTGTGTCTATCGAGTGCAGTAGATCAGCAACTTTGGCAGCTGCGTGGCCGTTAGAAATGCTAATGAAAGTCAAACGGGCTCGAGAGGCTCAGGCAAGCAGGCCGAAGCAGGCGGGCAGACAAGCTGGCCAATGTCCAATCGTCATGTCCATTGGCTGGCTCATCTCTGCCTCGCGGCAGCTGCCGTTTTATGCGTCTGTCCAAGGCAAGCCAAGAAAGCTACCGTTTTGGTAGCCCGACTTTGTTGAAGGCCCACCTTCTCTCACCTCGCCTCGCCTCGCCTCGCCTCACTCGACATATGCGCAGCGCATTAAAAACATTTTCCGCTGCGGCTGCCTCCAGTTTCCTTTTACGCGGAAATTCTGCACACGTGTCTCTCTTCTGTTTCTGTTTCTGTTTCAAGTTTTTATGATAGATGCGGCGCTTCCTGCCCTAGCTTGCTCTCATCTCTGGCAAGGACGTTTAGTTTTATTTTTATTTCTGCCTGGATTAGCCAACCCCTACTTTTCGGCGACGCCAGCACATATGTCGCCGACACTATGCTTTTGTCTTTGCCCAGACCAGACCAGATCAGACCAGCCAGCCATATGCGCTGCAGCCGGCACGCCTGCTTGCCAGCAGCCGGCAAATAGTCGAGCATATTTCGCCGCATCATTTTTATGTCACTGCCAATGCAAACTGGGCAATATTTTCCTCACTTCTTTTTTTTTTTTTACCCCCCCCCAAAAACCAAAAAAAAAAAAAATGGAAATAAATTCAACGCATTGTTCACATATGCGGGGAATGCCTGAAGCAGCTGGGAAATGTCTTGCGATCATGTGGTTAATATTCGAGCTTCTGATAAACACAACAAATGCAGAAAATTATTTCTTTCTCTTCTTCTTCTCTTTTTTTTTTGTAAAAATTTCTCATAAGGTACCCGGATTTTAGCAGGCCCGCAGAATTCACATCAGATGAGAAAATAAATCCCAGAGATCATTTTAAATATTTTCGAAATTTTTGAATGAGTAAATCGTTGATTTTGAAATAAATCGAGCAGATTGATTCATGCCAATCCTTGACCAAAACTATTTTAAGTACAGTCTCGGACAAAGTCAAGGAGTTCAACTTTATTGTGGGAGAAATCAAAGAGAATTTCTTTTAGGAATTATATTCTGGATACTTGAATTTTTGATCAATTTCTTGAACCTTAGCAGACGATTTGATACTAACTAATTCAGCAGCCAACATTCGACTAAATCTTGGTTCATATAGAAATAATTTAAAATATTGAAATTAAATATTATTTTGAAAAAGTCAAGTATGGCTTAGAAGCTTAGGAACCTTATTCATATTGATCTGATTGATATATATTTAAGACTCTTTAAATTTATTAAAAAAAAAAAAAAAAAACTAAGAATAAAATATATTGCATTTCTTTTTTGACCTATTGATATAGTCAGTGAATTATATTTGGGCTCAGACTGGGTAAGTTCAGCCTGATTGACAACCAATAAGGGGGACTCTTACATGGACCAACTTTGGTCTTCAGTGATGCCTTTAGGAGATAGAATCGGTTGGGACTAGATCGATGAAACCTTCAGCCTTAAAATTCTTTCAAATTAACTTAAATATTTCAAATTACGAAAAGCCTCGAGACTTTTCAAGAAACCACGAAAAGTCACGAGAAACCTCAGCGAAACTTTGAAAACCTCAACTCAGGAATTACTTTTGGAATTTGTACTCCTAAGTAATTAGGAGCTGGCGACACTCTTGACAGGTCAGAGAAAAAAAGATTATAAAAATGTCTGGAAAATAAGTGTAAACTCATCCAGGATTCCAGATAACCTGCAGGGCCTTTGTGTGCCTGTTTACTGTGGTCATTTGATTCAGACGGTTTGTGGCGAAAATATTTGTCGACTGAGTCACTGGGACAAAGGGAACTACCTGTTAATAAAGATGCACACTTGGGTTCTGGCCAATCTTTTTTTTTTAGTTGACCCGAGTCAGTCTAGACGGCGCCGTTGGCTAACGAGATGAGCCAAATTCAAGGCAAATTAACACCGCCTTAGTTGGACATTTTCGAAAGTCCTCAAGGACAGAATTCGGTATGGGAAAATGGGAAATATGAAAAACTAAAAAAAAGCCCGGTGCAGCGTATAAAATGCAATACAAATAATGCTTGCCTTTCAGCTGGCCAAAAAGGGGCGACGCAATGCGAGGCGCAACGGTGGTTGCATCTGCAGAAGGGAGCGGTGCGGCGAGGGGGGGTAAGCGCGCGCTCTTTCCACACTCAATTAGGGTAGCAAATACCACGGTGAGCGGCTGACACATTTGCCTAAAAATTCTCATCGAAAACAAGGACGACAACAAAACAGAACAAAACAACAACAACAAAGCAAAAACAATAAAATGGAAAAGAATGAAAGCTGGGATAAAATCAACTAAAGCGGCATGTGGCGCAGTTGTTATCCCGTCTGCCCTGCTATTTACCGTTTAATCGTGTCCTGCGTAATAGCATAATAATCCCTAATCGCATCGGATCTGTTCACCTGGTTTCCAAAACACACTCGCACACTGGGCAAACTTGACTGAGATCAGCGAAACGGCTGCACATTTTTTCCATTCCCATCGATACTCATTGGCAGCCAAAGGAATGACGCGGATCCTTTGTCCCAGAGGACGGCTTAGGACCTTCATAATAGGCAGGGGTTATTTTGACAGCAGTTCATTTGCCTTCTGCCTTCTGCCGTTTCCCTCGACTCTGCCCTGAACCGCGGCGTTGACATTTGTCAGTAATTTTTTGTTATTTTTTTTTTTTTGAGTGGCTTCTTTTTTTTTTGTACTTTGTTTAGTCGACTTTTTGTTGGCTTCTATTTGCTTAGGCAACTGTAAATTGTGGCCATTTAATTCTGCCTGATTCGGCTTGTAGAATTCTTGTGGTTCCCTGGTTCTCGGCATTTGACTAATGGACTTTTAAGTATTGTTTTAGACACACTTAAACCGAATGTCATTAATAATAATTTGGATCATTTTCGTAGCCTTTGGTGTATTTTGGGTTTTGATTTATGCATTTTTCAGTTTTCAGCGAAATTTTTTAAACATGTCTTTGATTTTTTCTAAAAAAAAAATCCTTTGAGATGAGAGGACTGAAATACGTTAAAAATAAACTTTTTCCAGAATTTTTTCTATGAATTTGAAAATCCTGAAGGAAATTTAAAAGACTCGGGTTTTTCTAATAGATCCTGTGGGACTACCAGTCTGACATTTTGGGATAAAAAAAAATATAAATTAGAGGTTTCCCCAGAATTTGTTTTAAGATATCTGAAGAACTTCTCCTTCTTTTCTAGCTCATCCCATAAGTCCGACAATTTTGGTAAAATCTTAGGAAAAAGTAAAAAATATAATGTATTCGTTTCAGAATTATTTTTCTATTCGATCCTTTTGGACTATATCTCTTAAATTTTGGGTATAACCCAGGAAACAAATGTCAAATAAAACATATTTTTTCCAGAATTTTTTCTTTAAGGGATCTCGAAAACAGAGAAGCTAGTAGTAACTGAGGGAAAGAAGAAATTAAAAGTGATTCAAAAATTTATATTTACCAAAGGAACCCTTTGATTCCAAGGGCCCCAACGAGAGGCTAGAGAACTCCTAAGTAAGTTTTAGGTAACCGAAAAGAGGATAAATTATTTATCCGGAAAATTTTTTGGAACCCAAGGTTTCCCACGTGATTCAATTTTTTTTTTATCTTTCAAAATAATTTCACACTTAATAAATTAGCTCCGATCTCTTCGAGCTAACATAAATTAATATAGAAATATTTCTGGAAAATCTGAAGTGAACTGATGGATTTATGAAATTTCTATTAAATTGATTAACTCACTGATTAATTTCTATTAAATTAGGAATAAAAACCAAAAACATTTTTTTTTTAAATTAATTTCTGCCAAAGAATAAACAAAAGTCAGACCCGAATTGAATGGAATTTCGTTCCTTCAATCAAAACAGTTCCCACGCAACGAGGTTTATTGTTTAAATAAAAAAAAAAATAATGAATCAGGCACAATGAATTGATATTCAGTTACCATCCGAAAGAATCGGACGGCCAGGCCGGATATATGGCAAAAGGGCTGGAGATGATACCATTGAAATGCGTTCAGGGTAAGCCGATCCACCAGATCGTGAGGTGAAACTAAAAATAAAATAAATATCTAGATTGGGAGCAGACATGGAATGGGGGTGGTGGTGGTGATGGTGATGCCCGGGAAGAGGGGGTGGGGTGGTTTGATATTGTCAAGTGGAAATTCATTAATGAGATTGGAGCAGGCAAAAGTGGAGATTCGTTTTTAATAGGATTGAAGCTGTGATGGACTGGCAGACTGACCGACCGACTGACTGACTCGAAGATTGGATTGGATTTCAATGTTGAATGTTGAATGGCATGCGGCATGTTCGTATCTGCCACGCCATCTTCAACGCTTTCGCGGTAACCAAGCGAATGCATAGGCATTTTTGCAAGTGTTCGCCCTGTTTGCCCGCTGATTGACATGTGATCCCCGATCACCTTTCCCAAGTATTTTGCTTTTTTCTTCAACTTCTTCTTCTTTGCTGCTTCTTCTTCTTCTTCTTTCTTCGTCGTTGGGTTTTTTTTTTAACCTGTTGTACGTCGTCGACGTGGCGACGTTTGACGTGGCTGCTCATTTGTCATTCAGCCGAAACACTCAGAGTCGTAAACTAAAAGCCTCAGACCGAAACGATGCGAAGCTCCTAACTCAGAGGAGCATACAGAAGCAAGAAGAAGAAGAGGAAGAGGAAGCACAAATCTCTGCTGCTGGCTGCTGCTGGAATCGTAAAATTATGATTGGTATTTTTCTGTTTTTTTTTCGCTGGAAATTTGAGAGGGGTTTTTTTTGCCTTTTTTTTTAATATTTTTTTTGAAGGCTTTGCTGATAGGGTTTCTGGTTCTTGAGTAATTCATGCAACACCTTTTGCATTTACTTGGAAATGCTGCGAAATTCCTTCAACCTCAACATTCTTCTCAAATGCAAATTAACACATTAAAGTGTGGGAGAAGTGATGCTCATTTATAAGCCTGGCCGTCCGACTTGAGGTTACTCCAATTAACATGTTCTTGTTGTTGTTATTTCTTCTAAACAAGACGGGTCCGTTTTCACAAAAAAAAAAAAAAGAAAAAAGAAGACAAGCAGAAAAAAAGTTTGAATGAAATTCTCAGACAGGCGCTGCACTCAAGTCATCTGGGCAATAATTCAGAGATATCATAAAACCAAATTAAGATAAGCCACGAAGGAGAGTTAAGAAAAACTGCCACAAACACACACACACACACACACACACACACATGCACCACCAATCTGCAGTCTACAGCAGTTTTCATTCATTCACAAAAAAAGAAAGAAAAAAATCACACGAGAATCGGAGAGAATAGAAAATTGCTGAATTAGGGGAAGCCAAAACGAAAGAGAATTTGTAGAATTTGCTTTTGCTCTTACGCTTTCGGAGACGCGAAATTACAGCCGACCAATCACAACAACTCTGAGCATCTGCGGAGACTTAGGGGTAAAACCTGTTTTGTAGACAATCGTGCCAGGGGTGCTGGCAAACTATTTCAGCCAAATGATCCCGCCACAGCAACATTACCCCTTGCACATACTCAGCCAACTCTACACTCTCAGCGAAGCAGTGTTGGAGAGTTGGCACAGCTTCGGCCTGGCAATCGTTGCGCTTCGGCTCTGCCTTCGTGAGCCGGAGAGCAGCTCTCCACTCATTTACATAGTCTACACGGTCTCCGTGTTTGCGCACCTTCGGCTGACAAGCGATAGGCGGAGCCACATAAATGTATCTGCTCATAAAAGTATCTGCTCAAAAAATTTCGCTTCATTTCTCTTTCGTTGCTCGTGCGTGCCAGACGTGAAAATCGTGGACAAGAAAAAACAAAAAAAAAGAAATAAATTTCAGAAAAAGAAACGAATTTGATTTGTTTTTTTCGAAGAAACCAAAATTTGTGCATGACCAAATTAAATTCACAACAAGCAAACACGCTGGATTAAAGTGTTTTTGTTGATCAAAAAAAAAACGAGTGCAAAAGTGCAGTGACCAAGAAAAATCTCGACCAATTTTAGAGATACCAAAAAAAAAATATTCACAAAAAAGCGAAATAGAAATCAATTTGAAAATTACCACCTCGCAAGTGTCCGGTACGACCGTGTAAAAAGCCGCCAAAATTCTGCTAAAAGAACGCAAAGCAATCATTTCCAAAATGAAATCACTGACGGCCGTTTGCCAGACAGGTGCCACCATGCCGGCCATCAATGCCAATGGTCGCATTTCCAGGCATCCGCCACATCGCGATGGCGAAAATGCCGAAATGAAAATGTATCTATCCAAACTGAAGGATCTGGTCCCCTTCATGCCCAAAAACAGAAAGCTCTCCAAACTGGAGATCATCCAGCATGTCATCGACTATATCTGCGATTTGCAAACAGAGCTCGAAACTCATCCGGAGATAACAAATTTCGATGCTGCCGCCGCCCTCAGCGGAGTGGTGGCGGCCAACAATGCTGCCCACTCCGACGACGAGGAGGAGCCCGAAGATGATGACATGGATGTCACAGATGTCTCCGGGGCCGATCTGCTAGCCCTGCGTTTCGCTGCCGAGCAGGAGCAATTAATCAAATGTTCTAGTCCCGCCGCCCGTCAGCCACTCGCCGATCGCCAGGCCCCAAACACAATATTAACCGTCTCAGCGGCAACAGCAATAACAACAACAACAACTACACCAGCCAACACGCCCAGGCAAGCGACCACAACGGTGGCACCCAGCTTAATGGTGAGTTTTGACGAAATTCTAAAAAAGATACCCCCACTCCAAAAACCTCTGATCAGCAATCGGATCAACACTTAAAATTGTTTTTTTTTTTTTTTTCTTTATTTTACTGCATTTGTTTATGGCTTTCGATTTGCAATGCAAATGAAAACAGAGTCGTCTCTTTTTTTTATTTTTTGTTGACTTTGCCAAATTATTCAGAAAATTAAGCAAGACTTTTTTTGTGTTTGTTACGGCGTTTGTGACCTCATTTGTTCAAATAAAAAAAAAAATTGAAAAAAAAAACTGCAAGCAGCAAATTTATTGTAAGGACGCGCTTACGTCTCTGCGCACTAATTTCTTTTTTGTTTTTTAATTTTACGATTTATTTTTGTGTGTGCGCATTTTTTTTGTCTTTCTTTCTTCCCCTCGGCTGCGCTCTGCCTGTCTTCGTCGTTGGCTTTGCCTTCGCACAAAATAAATCTGGCGAAATGTTCGTAGCGCCGCATGGCACCTCTCACTGCGCTCTCTCTCTCTCATTGTCGGCCGTCCCGTTGCGGTCCTCGTTGTTTTCTTTCATTATCTAATTTCATTTTGTTTTTATAGACATTTCACATTTTTATTTTCCTGACTGTTGTGCTTTTTTCTGCTGCTTCTTCTTCTTCTTTTGTTTTTTTTTTTTATTTTTTGTTTCGTTGGCTTTGCGGTTGTGTTGTCGTTGCTTCTTTCTGTTGTTGTTGCTGTTGTTGGCACTCAATAGCTGTTAATTTTTGTTGCTGTTTCTTTTCTGTTTCTGTTTCTTTTTTTTTGTGATGTTTTAAATGAACACCTGCACATACTTAAATATATTAAATGTGTGTGAGAGCAGAAATACTTAATCACACACTTGCCGCTCGCCTCGCCTCACCTCGCCCCGCACAGCTTCTTCTGGAATTACATATACATTTTTGAGCTTGGAATCTTGAAATTGTAGACTCATCAGGGCCTTAGCCCTGGGCCAAAATCAAGACTACTCTTTTTTTTGAATTAATCAAGGTCTTTGAATGAGTCGAACAGGATTTCTTATTTCTTAGTGATCTCTTTTTTTTATCTCAAGGAAAAAAATTCTCTTCATTATTCCAAAAACAAAAGAAATAAGGTCTTGAGTAGTGAACGTTAATAATTTCCCCCAAACGATGTGTCAACTGGAACAGAGCACAAATTTTGCAATTTTCTTTGCGAAATTGACTCTCTGTGTGTGCCAACGAACCGACTCTTCTTTTTTTTTTTTGTTGCGGTATAAAAAAAGAAATGCACGTGTTCAATTCTATTCTCTCCTCTTCTTCTTCTTCTTCTTCTTCTTTTTATTCTGTTTTTGCGGCGCAGCTGCGCGCCAATCGGTCGCCTTTTGCGCTTTCTACAACGACAACAACAACAGCAACGACGACACCAAAGTTCTGCGACCAAAAAACAACAACAACAACAGGTTGAATAGCAAGAAAATCATCGATTGGCAGTTCATTTTTATTTCTGTGGCGCTCAACTGGCGCTTGATGGGTTTTTTTTCGTTGTCTTCTTCTTACCCCCTCACCCGCCCGACCAAGCTTCCCTCGTTTCTCAAGCACAAAAATCACACAATTCTCGTAAACAAATGACAAAGTAAAAATAATAAAAAATAAAAAAACACAAACTAATTGATAATCCGTGATTGTACAATTTAAAAGCAAGTGTAAGGAAATAATAAATAAATAAAAAAATTAGAATTTTAATTAGCAAAAACAAAAAAATGTATATTTTTTTTTTTTTTTAAAGAGAAAAAAACTAATGGAAAAATTTGTTTTATTCTTTTCATTGCAGCAGACCAATGCGGATAAAGATATCAGGCAGTCTTAAGCCAATTCTCACCAGCAAGTTTATCAACTTTTAATTTTAAAAATAAAAAAAATCTTTAATTATAAAAAAAAAATCTACTAATAATTATGCAAATAAAAAAAAGTGTAGTACACAGTCAAAAAAATTAAAACTCCACTCAACACGTGTGAAGATCTCCACAGAAATATTTAAAAAAAATAAACAGAAAATAAAAAAATAAAAACATTTAAATTCATTAAAAAAAAAAAATTTAAGAATATTCAAAAAAACTCATTTCACCAGCAAGTTTAAGTTTAATTTTAACTTTAAAGAAGAAGAAGAAAAAAGCAAACCTATACAAAATAAACAAGTTTTAAAACTATTAATTTTTAATTAAGATTAAAAAAGCAAAACAAAAACTTGGCAAAGCTTTAAACAATTTAATTTTTTTCCTTTTTACGAAAAACGTTTCGCCTGGAAAACGTTTTCAAAACTGATCATTTTTTGTTTTTATTTTTAATTAATTATAAAAAAAAAAATTAAAAATTAAAAAAAAAATAAATGTTACTAATTTTTAACTAAAAAAAAAGAAAAACAAAAACCTTTATTTTTTTCCTATTAATTTTAATTTTTTTATTATTTTGTTTAACAAAAAAAAGCAGACAGCAATTTTCCTATTAATTAAAAAATAACTCAGCACGCCGCATTATTTAAACAAAACAAAAAACACATTAATTTATGCTAAATAAAAAAAAATAAATTTTTTAGTTTTTAAGCCAAAAAGAAAGAAAAAGTTTTCCATTAAAAAACAATTTTCACATAGCAGAAAACCTCAAAAATTAAAAAATAAAATCAACTTTTAGTTTCTTTTTTAGCTTTTAGAAATTTTTTTAAATTAAAAAAAAATAATAATATGAAAATTACAATTTAAAAAATATAAATACTATATAAATATATATATATATATGTTCTGTGATCTATAGCATACTTTGTACAAAGTGTTTTTAGCATAATTATGCGATTTTATTATAATTTCAAAAACTAAAAACAAAAATAAGAAAAACTACAACAAAAAAAAAAAATAATTCAATCAAGAAAAATCAAGAGGAATTCTTAATTTTTGATTTAGAATGTGGCAAATGAAATCGAATGGAATTAAATTATGCAAAATAAATTACACAAAACAAAACAAAAAAAAATATGATTAATAAAAAAAAAATATTAATAAAAAAATTAAAAAATGTGTCCTTTTTTTAAACTTTTCGATTTTGGGTTGAGGAATTCCAATTGAACAAATAAAAATATGTATTTTTTTCAGAGAATTTCAGACTTGAGCTAGGTTCATTTTAGTCCTTTTCCAATCTGATTTTTTTTAGGGTTTAAAAGCAAATTAATTTTTTTTAAGGTCCAAAAAACGATTAAAAGTTAAATTAATTATTTTTTAAAAGAAATTTATGAAATCATTTCTAAAAATTTCATTTACAAAATTTGGGAATCGTGTGGATCAGCTTTGGGATTTTCGACTTTAAAATTTTAATTTTCGAATCTTCAAAAAAAAAAAAACAATAATAATAATGATAAAATTGAGTTTTAGATTTTATAGTTTTGGAATCTTAAGTTAAAAAAAATATATATATAAAAATGGTTAAATTGATTTTTAGATTTTTTTTTATAGTTTTGGAACTTTTAAATTTCATATACAATTTTTTTCTAAAAATTTTCAAAATTGAGTTTTAGATTTTTTATTTTAAAAGTTTTGGAACTCTTAAATTTTCCTATATCAATTTTTTTCTAATAATTGTTAAAATTTATTTTTAAATTTTTTATATTTAATAGTTTTTGAACTCACAAATTTCTTGTATTATTTTTTATTTTTTTCTACAAATTTGTAAAATATTTTAGTCATTGAAATTTTTAATTATCAAAAATAAATAAAATAGAGTTTTTGAGTTGGTTTTGAAGTCCTCAAATTCCATTTTAAATTATTTCAAAATAAATTAGTTGAAGTCAAAGGTTACTTTAGACCTAGGGGATGGTCACACACAGACCAGAGTGGTCCTTAGTTAGGCCAGTGCCGGAGGTTGCCGAAGTCTTAGGAAATACCAAAAAATAATTTTCCAAATTTTTTCAAAAAAATATATAATTTTCTTTTTTAAATTCCCCAAATTAATGAAGTCATTTTGGGCTCTAAAATTTTCAGAACTAAAATAAAATTTCTTATTTTCCTAAGGAAATTTTAAAAATAAAAAAACATGAATTGAATTCGAAATGATTTGAAATTGAGTTTGTGTTGAAACTAGCAATGACTGAGTCAGTTGAGATGTTTGCCTAGATAAATGGAAATTCACTGGGAACTAACCTACCTGACTGACTCATTCAAATCCAATTCAAAGGTAGCTCGGGGTTGGCCAACTTGGCGATGTCGCCGGTTTGAGTTCGCTTTGAATTATAAGGAAAAATCTATATAGACTTGCTGTTGTTATTGTTGTTGTTGTTGTTGCTGTTAACTATGTGAAAACCCATTTCCCATGTAAACAAGTGCAACGAATTACAAACAACAATAACAACCGGCAAAGTCGCTTCGGTCGTTGGCCAACAACACACAATCAACTCGAGATCGGATGCGAGCGAACCGAACGAGTTTTCTCACGCAGTTCGAGGCGGCAACCAAGCGTTTCTTTCTCTTTCTTACTTTCTGTGTTTGTATGTGTGTGTGTGTGTGTTTGTGTGTTTGTGTGAGTTCTGTTTGCCCATTAAGGGTTTTTTTTCCACGACAACTGAGAACGTCTCAGGTAGATTGTCGTCGTCGTCGCGGTCGCCTTGGCTTGTTTGTCTTGCACGTGTGCAAAATGGGAAAAACATTTTAGGAGAAAAAAATATGAGAAAAATCTCTCGAGTCCCTTTTAATTTCGGGAAAATGGAATTCACTTTGTTCGGGACCAAACACAGCTGCACTGACCTGGCCATGCCAGTGCTACCTGGTAGGCTACCATGATGACGTCTACGTTATTAGCGGTAATGATTGCCACAGCCACATAACAATGCCATTTGACCAATTGCTTGGGTGGCTCTGGTCTGAGCGGGGTGGGGCTGGGTTGGCCCCATTCAAATGTCAATTTAAAAAGAAACCACCAACAACAACAATTTCACATTGGAGAGAAGAAGAAGAAGGGAGAACCGCTGTCAGTGTTTGACTGGAATGCGCTAATTGTTTGAGCCGAACGCAACTGGCAACTGCAGCAATTAACTTGGCCCACTTTGGGCAGACTTTGCCGCTGCTGCCCGTTTTCACCTTTTATGCGGCTCTCTCATTTTTTTTGTTTTTTGGGTGCGACATAAAAAATCAGTGAAACTTGAATTACCATAAAAACTCGTGTAAGCAGTCAACACACCACAAAGCCAAATCCAAACCAAATCCAAATTCAAGCCAAGCGCAGCTGTGCGAAAATCGTGGCAGTGGCAGCAGCAGCAGCGGGCAGCGTTTGTGCTGTAAAATTTTGACATAATAATTGTCAAGCTGACATTTTCAACAACGCAGCTGACAGCTGAGCTGAGCCCCGGCCCAAAAGCAGACTTGGGAAATTCCGTTTACGCAGAAAGCAAAAAAAAAAAGGCCTCAAGAAGAAGTAAAAAAAAACTAATTCAGACTTCTTGCAATTGTCTTGGTTTTTTGTTGTTTTCGTAATTCAAATTCCCATAAAATGCTTGATTTTTAACCACTGTGCTCGAGCCGAAAGGTGCGCATAAAAATCGCAATTTAATTGTGATTTTCACACGAAATACAAAGCGCATAACTTGCGGTGGAAATAAAAAACCAAGAGGGTGGGCCTGGCTTTTTTTCCCCCAAGGGGAGTATGAGAGGGGGGGACGTCCGTCTAGTTGATGGCAATTTGTGCAACTAGCGGTAAAGCGTAACTTACTAAACAGCCAAAGCCGAAGTCGAGCTGGCTCTCAGGCCAGAAGTGGCTAAGTTGGCAGCGGTGGCGGTGGCGTTGGTTTTTTTGCTTTTGGGAAACACCTGCAAACGCACCTGTTTTTGCTTGCCAACAGCAAGAAAACTAAAACAAAGTCAAAAGCGGCAGCGCAGACAAAACACCAAAGCGGACACGGCTCGGTTAACAGAGAAGGGGACAACACGGCCAAGAGAAGTATTTTTTCTTTTTTTTTCTCGTAGAAACAAATTTTTTTTCTCTTCAGCTTTTTAGCCAAACTGCATGACTTGGTGTAATTGAAGCAACAGCTACCAGGTTAGCAAAGAGTCCAGCCAAGCGCCCTGCTTCCTTTCCTTTTCTTCGGATTCTTTTTTTTTTACTTTCTTGAGAAAATCAAAACCGCAATAAAGATATTTCTGGTCTGTCCTGACAGCTGATGAAAACGTTGAGACTGAACAGGGCTGGTTAATAAAATTACCCAGGCACACCCAAAATAATAATAAAACAAATCATAAATCATTTTTCGTTCTGATTTGAGAACGATTTAGTTTTCGATTAAAATTTAAGCTCAAAAATATTGAGTAATTTATAAAATTTGTTGGGCTTGGGACTGGCTTGGTCCTTGGACAGGGGAGTCCATCCCATAAAGATGGATGGATGGGGAGTTAATCCGTTACACTCTAAAAATCCATACCAATCTATGGCTAAGTCAACTTCTGGCTGAGGGATATTTTTCCCTAGATTTTTATTAGGGACTCATACGAATTTATATATGTACATTTATCGATTTATATATATATATATATATATATATATATATATACAGCCGTTGACAACTAATTAGAACCGACTGCACGGGAAACTTTCAATTTCTGTTTTTGATTATATAATGAGATTTCTTCCAAAAATTTATATACAATATGAATCTAGGATATTTAAACAATCATTTAAAAAAAAAAATTCCTCAATCGATTCATTGGAAAAAAAATTATTTAGATTTTTACAGCCTTAACCTCAAATTTGGCGAGACAACTAATTAGAACCAGTGAACTTTTTATTTAATAATTAATTTAGTTTATGAAAATGCGGATCAAAATTTTAAATTTATTAAGTAATAAACTTATTTTGTTGTGGGAAAACCTCTTTGCTTCAAAACGGAGCCACGGCGACGTTGCATTGAGGCAATTAGGCTGCTGCACCTGTCTACAGATATGGCATACCACACTTCCTGGATTTTCTCGAAAATTATGTCGAGATTTGATATTTTTTGGGAAGCAAGGCTTACTTCAACGTCATTCCATAAATGTTCGATTGGGTTTAGGTCTGGACTGGTAGAAGGCCACTCCAGAACAGTCACTGAATTTTCATTTAGCAACTTTTTAGTAAGATTTGTAGTATGTTTTGTGGTGTTAGCTTCCTGGAATTGGCAAATAACAGGCATATTTCCATCTGTCCATGGCAACAACACATCTCGCAATATATCACGATACCTTTTGGAATCATGTATTCCCTCAATAAGATAAATTGGACCAACGTCAGTCCAAGAGAAACATCCATAATTGTTTAGTTTGCCACCACCATGGCTCAAAGTCGTTGAGACGTATCTAAGATTGAGTTCCATGTGTTTTGGGCATCTCACACGGTTGATACCATCTTATACAATGCAGTTTCATCACTTTAAGTCATAATTTGCAATTGATGGGGTCACAATTCGGGATATGCCCCAACAAGTGGAATATGCAGTCTTCTTATTTTTAGAGTTACAAGTGGGTTCTTCTGAGAAATTCTCCCATGGAGTCCAATCTCCACCAAACGTCGTCCAACAGTTCTTCGTGATATATCGAAGTTATATTAACCATTAAACTTGCGCTGAATAGCTCCAGCAGTCTTCCAGGGATCCGATTTGGAGTTACGGATGACTTCGTGATCCATGTGAACAGTGGCTTTCCGGGGTTTTTTCGCACGTGGAACGTTTTGAACTCTTTCATACTCGGCGTAGTGGTGAATAGCAATAAATATAATTTTTTTGGAGCATCCAAGATGTGTCGCAATGTCTTTATGGGACATATGGGTTCTGAGTAATTCAACAATTGCTTTACGCATTTCAGGTGTACATCTGTGGCCCTTACCTATTATATCTGTTTTTTTTTTTAAATGTACATCTATTCAATAATAAGTCTATTAAAAGAAAAAAACAATGGTTTACCGAAATAATAGGAAAATTTTAATTTATCACTGTAAATCAGTATCGGTTCTAATTAGTTGTCTCGCTAAATTTGAGGTTAGGGCTGTAAAAATTGAAATATTTTTTTTTCCGATGAATCGATTGAGCTAAATTTTTTTTTAAATGAATGTTTAAATATCCTAGATTCATACTGTATATAAACATTTTGGATAAAACACCTCTTATTTATCAAAAACAAAAATTGAAAGTTTCCACCGCAGTCGGTTCTAATTAGTTGTCAACGGCTGTATATATATATATATATATATATATATATACATATATATACATATATACATATATATATATATATGTGTATATATCGATATACTAAATATATATGCATCTCTTAATCCGATACAAAAAAAAATTAAAAATAAAACAAATTTGTTTGCTTGTATTAATTTTCCATAAGTTCAGACTTCTTTTTAATTGCCATAAAATTATTGAGCTAAATTTTAATAAAAATTAAATTATTACAAATTTATGTTTCTCAATTTCTTTTTTCATATATTTTTTTAATAAAAATAAAAAACCATTCACTTGATTAATTCATCAGCTTAAATTGAGGAACAAGTGGGCAGGCCTGCCATTTTCGATTAATCTAATTATCGATAGAAACTATTTATCGCCCAAGAATAAGAACAACGAAGCAAAAAAAAAATATGAATAATAAAATAACCTTTCAATTTCTGTTTTGAAACAATATTTAATCCAAATCGAATTTAATACAATTTGTGTGTGTGTGTTTCAACGATTTGAATTTTAGTTTTTTGTGCATTCCTAAGAGGACTCTACCTCACTGGATGCCCCACTACTATCACCAGCGAAGTCTAGTTGGTCGGCCACTTCGTCGGCATGGGAGGCGGTGAAGAAGTGATTGTTGCATTCTTCCACGAATCCCAGACGAACTGCGTCGGATACCAGGGCCTTCAGTTGCTTCTTAGCCTCTTCCATTTTATCGGCTGGTACGGATTCCTCTCGGCTAACAATTTCCATCAGACCCTCGAATGTTATTGGCTCATTGGCTTTTCGTAGGTATTCAATCAGTTTTTTTCCGTTAATCATTTTTTTGTAATTTAACGAGAATATTTTTATTTTAACAAAAATATGTGTTCACCGCTTCACAGTTGATATGAAAGTGAAAATTGAAATGTGAGTTGTGACAATACTTGAAAATACGGCCTACTTTGCTGAAAACGAAATTTTTGGTTTGGAATGTTCCAGAAATTCTAGGAATAAAATTAAATTCTTATGGAAAATTGTTTTGCCATTAATTTTTTTTTTTTATTCAAATAAATTGGACGAATATGTCTATAACGACTCCTCTAATGATTCTCAATATTACAGAGGGAATTTTTGGGAGTCTACGATAAGTGGCTTCGGTTCGAAAAGAGTATAAAGGAGGAGCAGAATAACCCGTTGGTCACAAACGCTTGTTCACGTTTTAAAATTCGGCAAATTCTGAAAATGATTGAAACAAAAAATAAACTAGTAAAAAAATTGCCTTGGGTTATTTTGAGAGGCGAATGGGAGTCGGTGACGGGTGCGAAAATCTAAATTAAATAGAATTATGCATATTTCTTATCGACGCGCCAATTGAATTGTTGTGTCCCAAAGGCAACAAAATTTGCTTATTTTGCCCCGCCGCATTGATTGATATTTTGTGCAACGTTTTGTTGCACTTTTCAAGAATAAGCCGAGTCGAGTCGAGCTGGGTCGGACCGCGCCGGGCCGGGTTGGGTTTGGTCTTGGGTGGAAATATAAAAACAAATTGCAGCTGCATTAACTGTATGCGTTTATTAAGTAAAGCCGACATTGATAAATACCATCCCACGCCTAGGTAAGTCAGCTAACCGGGCGGTCAGTTGGCTGGGCTGGTTTTGTTTGGTCGCCCGCTCGTTCGCTCGGTCATTTCGTTTCGTTTCATTCATTTCGTTTTGCTAATTGATTCATTGATCTTGGCGATATCAGGCGAGTAGTGAAGCCATGGAGCAGTTGGGCAGTGGAGCGCAACCAAAAGCTCGTAAAATAATTCTTTTTCATTTGGTTACGGTTGCTCAGTTGCTGCCACCTTCGGCTGGTGGCTGGTGCCTGGTGGCAGCAGTACCGGTGGCATTCATTTGCACGCCTATTCGGTGCCCCGTCAATTCTGCACAAAGACATTATTAGCCGTCTTGGAATTCAATTCAATTGTTGGTCTAGTCTGGCCTGGCCGTCTCTTGCCACCAAAGTTGCAACAAAAGGCGGTGGCCAATTTTAATCCGCGTCTGGGCTTGGCTTTTGTTTTTGATCAACTTCTTGGGTCTTGGGAGGGGGGGACTCTGCAATTTGTTAAATTGACAAAAACTTTGCGATAAACTTGGCGCGTTATTAAATTCAATAAATTTCCGAGACCATTTTTTTTTTTTTTGTTTGCCTCAACTTTTATCATAGTCAAAAATCAACAATTACAAGAAAATATACAAATATTCTATTTAAGATACGAACGCGTGCTATTTGCTTATGGCGCTTGGATCGATCAAAACGATAAGCTCAGCTAAATATAAGATATATGGCATAATAATTGGGAAAGCAGGCGTGGCCAGGCTGCCGGATTTGTATCAAACTAGTCAAGTGATTGCAATCGAAAAATGAATTAAAATTGCAATCAATGAAAATCATCGAGCCTGATTAAAAAAAAAAGAAACAGCGACAACAACAACAAGAAGAAAAACCAGACCAAAGAGACCGACAAACTTGGCACATTTGTCATGGGATGTCAGAAAGTCTCAGGTCTTTCGGAGTTGAAATATCTCTGCAGCTGCAGAGAGATGCCCAAAAATGGTTGACAGACACCAGGCCAAATGCTTTTGGCCAATTCAACTAAAGAGAAGTACAAGCTCAAAAAAAAAAAAAAAAAAACGACGAGGAAGAAGAAGAAAGAGTCAATAATGCCCATGATGACGGCGACGACGATGAGGACGAGGATGGAAAAGGCAATACCATTGGCGACATTTGCCGCGCATATAATTTACGATTGGGCTCCATCGGAGTCGGAAACTGCCAAAAAGAAGCGATTCGCTTTGATTTAGGTTGCCGCCAATTCCGACTCGACTCGACTTGACTCTTGACTCTTTCGCTGTCTTTCAACTCTTTCAGTTTTGAATTATGATCTTAACTGATATTAAAAATTGACTACTCGCAGCAAACTACTCAAAATCTGAAATATACAATTCAATATTATCTCTTTGGCTTTTGTTAATTCCAAGAGTCTTTCTTTTGACCTATTAATCTTTTCAGATTTGAAAGATATTTCTTTTTTTTTAACTAGATTCGTAGAATCTTTGAAGTAGACCTAAGATCTAAGCTTTTGACTCATCTCTCTTTCCCGATTTGAAATAAATTTATCAATAACTTTTTATAGTTTTTGGCTTCAGTCTTCAAGTATTTCATATTTGATCTATTAATCTTCGCAGAATTGAAAGAACTATTCAATAACTTTTCTTTGTATTTGGCTGGACTTTTCAAAGATTCTTTCTCCGTCTTTCAAGCTGACCAATGATCTAAGTTTTTGACCTATCAATCTTTTCAGACTTTAAGAAATTTTTCAATAAATTCATCCAAGATATTTTCACTGTCTTTTGAGATCTCAAAAAGCCTTAAAAGGTCTAAGAGTATTTATAAATTTGATTAATGAGAGACTGGCTTGGTCCTTGGACAGGGGAGTCCATTCGCTAAAGACGGATGGATGGGGAGTTAATCCGGTTAACTCTAAAAATCCATACCAATCAACGGCTAAATCAACTTCTGGCTGAGGGATATTTTTCCCTAGATTTTTATTAGGGACTCATACGAATTTATATATATATCGATATACTAATATATATGCATCTCTTAATCCGATACAAAAAAAAAAATATATCAAAACAAATTTGTTTGCTGGTATTAATTTTCCATAAGTTCAGAGTTCTTTTTAATTGCCATAAAATTATTGAGCTAAATTTTGAATAAAAATTAAATTATTACAAATTTATGTTTCTAATCTTCTTTTTCATATATTTTTTATTAATAAAAATAAAAAACCATTCACTTGATTAATTCATCAGCTTAAATTGGGGAACAAGTGGGCAGGCCTGCCATTTTCGATTAATCTACTTATCGATAGAAACTATTTATCGCCCAAGAATAAGAAGAACCAAAAAGAAAAAAGTTTTAATTATAAAAAACCAAAAAAAAAACCTCTCAATTTCTGTTTTGAAACAATATTTAATCCAAATCGAATTTAATACAATTTGTGTGTGTGTGTGTTTCAACGATTTCAATTGTAGTTTTTTCGTGGCTTCCTAAGAGGATTCTACCTCACTGGATGCCCCACTACTGTCACCAGCGAAGTCCAGTTGGTCGGCCACATCGTCCGCATGGGATGCGGTGAAGAAGTGATTGTTGCATTCCTCAACAAATCCCAGACGAACTGCGTCTGATACCAGGGCCTTCAGTTGGTTCTTAGCTTCTTCCATTTTATCGGCTGGTACGGATTCCTCTCGGCTAACAATTTCCATCAGACCCTCGAATGTTATTGGCTCATTGGCTTTCCGTAGGTATTCAATCAATTTCTTACCGTTAATCATTTTTTATAATTTAACGAGAATATTTTTATTTTAACAAAAATATGTGTTCACCGCTTCACAGTTGAGATGAAAGTGAAAATTGAAATGTGAGTTGTGACAATACTTGAAAATACGGCCTACTTTGCTGAAAACGAACTTTTTGTTTTGGAATGTTCCAGAAATTCAAGGAATAAAATTAAATTCTTAAAGAAAATTTTTTTGTCAGTAATTTATTTTATCAAATAAATTGGACGGAAATGTCTATAACGACTTCTCTAATGATTCCAAAGTTTATTTATTGAAATTTTTCAATAAATTCATCCAAGATATTTTTACTGTCTTTTGAGTTCTCAAAAAGTCTTAAAAGGTCTAAGAGTATTTATAAATTTGATTAATGAGAGACAATTTCAAAACCAAGAAAAGGGCTTCAATGTTCTCCAGATTTCGGAATGTTTACAAGTTTTTCTTTAGCTTCTTCCTCTCTCTTTTAAGTCTTGAAAAGAGGACCTAAGTATGTAATCTCTAAATTTGATAAATGGAAATTAATTTCAAAGCCTAGAAAAAATTAGTCAAATTACTCAGATTTTTTATCTTTAAAAAAATTAATCTTTTGAAGATTTCTTAGACCCTAGAAACTGATTCAATATTTTCTTTTTGAATTTCAAAAGTTATAATTTCTGGCTTAATTATTTCAAGATTCTGTCTCTGTTTTCAAGACCTTGTCCAATCCTTCCAATTTATCTGGAAATCTGAAATGATAATCGAATTTGAGTAGCTACAAATTTATTAAAGAAAATAAATTCCATGTAGAAAAAATATATTTCTATTTTCTCTTTCATTTTGAGAATAAAATTTGAATTTTGACTTGAAATATATGGACAAGTTTCTCTTTGACTCAAATAGCTTCGAAATCTGTTTCAATTTGAGTATTTCCAAGAGGAAACTTTCCTGGAAGATCTTAAATCTTAAGAAAGGTAAAACAGAGTCAAAACTTTTGCTTGACCTTTTTTTCAAAACCAACTCAACTCTTTCATTAAACGATTACCTGATATCGAATTGAAAATCTTTGGGTATAAATAATTTCAAATAATTCAATACTCTTTGTATTTTGACATTTTGCATAAATGAAAAAGAAAAAAAAACTAAATAAATTGCTCACTTTGGCAGATGCAGTTTTCCAAGTCTTTTCGTGGGTTGTTTGCCTGGCGTCTCTTTTTTTTTTATATTTTTTTGGGTGCGCAAAGCTGTCGATATGAAAATTTGTTTTGGCCATAAATTTTAGTTATTTCAGGCGTGAGGTTTTCCCAAACGACGGTAGCTACAAAAGCCGCCAACACTCAAGCCGCCCGCGTTGTTGTCAACGCCTCGTGTGTTGGTGGCTTTTTCAAAGATTTTTTGAAGATTTTTCAAATATGCAAAAAAAAAAAAAGAAAAGAGTATATAAAAAAAAATGTATGCAGCTGTCTAATTAGTGTTGAAATAGCTGTTGGCAAATCTTTTTAATCACTCAACTCATTAGTGGTAATCACAGAATGAAGCCTAACCAATTAATAAAGAAGCGTGAAATTGAACTGCTCATTTTAATGTGAAAATTTCACACCAACAAACCAAAAAAAAAGTGCTCTGGGCTGGCTTAGCTTCCTCTTAACTATAGAGAGAAAAAAGAGCGTGAGAGAGGGGGGATAAGAAGCTGCGAAAAATAACAGAAGAAACTAAAGAATCACCGGGCGATCGTCGCCATGATTGCAGGTGTGGTTTTAGTTCTTTGTTGAGGGCTATTAAAACTCAATCTGAAATTCAAATCGTAATACAAAAAAAAAGAGCAAGAAGAAAAAAAAAAAAGAGTGCCCAAAACGAACGAACCCAAAAACCAAACCCAGGCCACAGGAATTTCTTAGGCGCGTTTTTGGTCAAAACGAATGGCTCGGTGGCGAGGCTATCTCAGCGTTTGATCTGAACCTGAGACTCACAATTGAACTGAGACTGCGGCTGTGGCTGAAACTGCGTCTCTGACTGAGATTGAGAATTGAGGCAAGAAAGGCTGAAGCTACGAGACTCTTGTTTGTGTGCCCCGCGAGAAATTCTTTTCATTCATTTCATTTTATGCTTACTTTTACTGCAGTTTTTTTATCATTTTTTTTTTTTTGGTTTGCAAAAAAAAAAGATCCTTTTGGGTTTTAACGCGCAACGCATTTCAATGATGACGAAGGCGGCAAAGTTCTCTCTGCACGTGCAGGCCAAACCGAAAAGGGAACCATTCCAGACGCTGTCGTCTACCTTCTGAGCCAAGATTGAATTTTATTTTTGAACACTTGCGTGGCCCAAGTTTTATTTTTCTTAATATTTATTCTGTGGGTTCGCAGATTTCTTTCTTCCCCCTCCCCCTCCTCATCCTCCTCTTCTTCTTTTGATGTATTGAAATTTTTGGGCTTCGTCTGGTTAGCCAAACAAAGGCAAACGATTTTGGGCTTCTTGGAAGCTTGCCTCAATACTCTACACGAACGAAAGTTAATAAGTTCTTTTGAAACTAACGCAACGGGGTTTCATGGGTTCGAAATAAAAAATCAATTATATTTTGAATACGAATTCATTTTAAATTAGCCTAAAACTTTGTTTTTGTTTGCAAAATAAACAAACCCGAATTCTTTGTCTTATTTCGAATGATCTAGTTCAGTGTCGGTTCCAGAAACTTCGAGAACGGCTAGATTTTCCACTAGTTCCAAATTGAATTTCGAAATGTTCCAAAGAGAGTCAAGCAGTTCCGCAGTTCTTTTTTCATGTTAAATAAAAAGAGATAAATTAGTTTATTTTATTGCATACTTGCAACGTTTCCAAATAAAAATTTAGAGCAGCCTCGTAGCTCCGTTTTGATTTCACTCTAATCCACAAAGTTTCCGAAATAATTCCAAGTGAATGTTTAATTCTCACAAGAAAAAAAAAAGATGAAAACTCTTTTGATACTTTAACCTTTTTGTAGAGCATTTTTGGGCTTTTGAAAGACCTCAAGACCGCACCCTTTGATTTTTTTGGGTATGTGAAGACAAATCAAGACCGTCAGATTTACTCGCTTTGTGTGGCTTCTTCTGTCTTCCATTTCTTCTTCTTGTTCCTCTGCTGACTTTAGGGCATTTTCGGTTTGGAGTCTTTCAGCAATTTTTTCATTGCTTTTTGAAGCAAATTAAGTTATAATTTTTGAATCTTCTTCTCAAACACTCATCCTAAGCTGGGTGGTCGGCTTGGCAGTGCACAAAATTTGCATTTAAATTGCTGAGAAAATTGACGGAAGCTTGTTTTTTTTTTCTTTTTTTAGAAAACAGTAGCCACCTTAGCCGGTTTGACTTTATCTGCTTATCTGTTTTCTTAATTTTATTTTTTTTGAGTATGTCAGAAAATGTGATGGCTCTGATAAAGAGCTCAACGAATTCTTTTGCCAAAGAGAAAAAAATAAATATATATATATTTTTTTTTATCAACGAACCTCACGTACATAGCTGCGGCTTCATTAGCCAAGACCAGCTCCAGTCACTGGCAGTCCAGTCAGTCGGCCACCGATTTGGCGTTTAAGACTCAAAAACCCAACTCAAGTCGCCTCGAATCCGCCACACAAAACGACTTGTTTGCTCATTGAGCGGCCTTTCCATTTTCCCACTCACTTTGTTGCTTGTTTGTTGTCTGGTCTGTTTGTGTGTGACTGTTGCTCATTAATCCCACCGACTCTACTCAGCTGCACCTACTTTTTAACGCTTTTGTTTGCCAGCACAGAGTCGACAGCGACACACCTGAGAGGAAATGCGTAACTCTCACAATGAACAAAGCCGCCACCACCACCACCACCACCATCGCTGCTGCCGCCGCCTTTGCCGCTGCCTCTGCCTCCGCCGTTTGTCTGTTTCTGTAATTTCCACGAAATTACCCATCGCACTGAAGCCTCCTTCTCCTCTCTCTGTCTTTGTTTATCTTCCGTCTCTTTCTATATGTGTGGGACAGTTTGCAAACAAACACACACAGCTGGGCCGGGATTTGTCCACGTTGGCGGTCATGTCAGCGAGTCTGCTGAGGTCTCAACCTCTGCCTCTGTCTTTGAGCTACCGCATCTTTCTGGTCTTTTGTTACTCTCCATAGGGCACAGCCCAAGATGCGGGCTCTCCTTTTTTCTCTTCTCATTGCCTCATTCTTGGTAACTGCATTCAAGTGGCATATGATTTTCTATGGATATTGACAGCTATTCAAGTGGAATTCCCCAGCACTCGACAGCCATCGGCACCGCCAACGCCACTGCCAATGCCGCTGCCAACGCCTCTGCTTCTGCTTCTTCTTCATCTTCTAATGGTCTTTATAATTATTGTGGGAAATTGAAACGGGAAGCATTTGACTGAAACCAGTTGACAGCATAAAACTTTTAAACACTTCAGAGTCAAGTATTTCTCACACAGAATTCATTAAATCCAAAATTCAAAAAGACTTCAAAATCTCAAGAATTTAATGAAGCTAAAATTTTGTATAAAAATTCTCAAAAAGTCCCTAAAAATAATTAAAGTGATCGTGAAGTGAGAACTCACTAGAACAACAAAATATAAAAATAAATAAAAACTGTATATTTTAAGATTTAATTTATTTTATTTTAAGATTTTTATAAACAAAATATTTCAGTTAAAAGTTCTGAAAATCATCTCAAGAAAAAAAATATTTGTAGTGAAATCAGAGTGAACATGAACTTGAAAGGTTTCAAACTAATTAAGAATCTTTACTAGAATTCCCCGATTTATAAATAAAATTCTTATAGTGAAATCAGAGAGAACATGAACTTAAAAGGTTTCTAATAAATTAAGAAGTTCTTTGGAATTCCCTGATGTATTGGAAGCAACGACAATATCCAGGAATCTGTATATAAAAATCGCTAATATAAATCTCATTAGAATATCATACGAGGGTCGTTTGATAAGTCCGTGACTTTTTGAATAAAATATATTTTTTTCGTCAAAGAAGCGTTTTATTTCTCAACATAATCTCCTTTTAGCTCTATACATTTAGTCCAGCGTTTTTCCAATTTTTTTATTCCTTCCAAATAATAGGTTTTCTCAAGGCCCTCAAAATAGTCGTTTGTTTCTGTGATGACCTCTTCATTTGACCCGAATCTCTTACCGCCGAGCCATTTCTTCATGTTTGGAAACAAAAAATAGTCACAGGGGGCTAAATCTGGAGAATATGCTGGATGGGGTAGCAGTTCGTAGCCCAATTTATGAAATTTTGCCATGCTGACTACACACGTGTGCACCCGTGCATTGTCCTGATGGAACAGCACTTTTTTTTTCGCCAAATGCGGTCGTTTCTGCTTCAAATCAATATCGAATCTGTCCAAAAGCTCTGAATAATATTCGCCGGTGATCGTTTTACCCTTTTCAAGGTAATCGATGTGAATGATACCTTGTGCATCCCAAAAAACTGTGGCCATGACCTTGTTGGCCGACAGACCCACCTTGGCCTTCTTTGGTGCACGTTCACCCGGAGAAACCCACTGTCTTGATTGTTCTTTGGTCTCTGGTGTGGTGTGGTGGATCCATGTTTCGTCTACGGTAACGAAACGGCGCAAAAATTCGTTTGGATTGCGGTTGAACATCGCCAAACACTCCTTTGAAATGGTCACACGGTTGCGCTTATGGTCGTGTGTGAGCAATCGCGGCACCCATCGCGCGGAAAGCTTTCTCATGTCCAAATATTCATGTAAAATGTGATGTACCCGTTCAGTTGAGATGCCTACAGCCTCAGCTACCTCACGCACTTTCATTCTCCGATCATCCAATATCATTCCATGGATTTTGTCGACGATTTCTGGCATGACGACCTCTTTTGGGCGACCTGAACGTTCGGCATCACTTGTACTGGTACGACCACAACGGAACTCAGTAAACCATTTCTTAACCATTGAAATTGATGGTGCAGAGTCCCCATAATATTTATCAAGTCTTTCCTTGGTTTCGGTGATGGATTTTTTACGCAAAAAATAATGCTTAATTAGCACACGAAATTCACTTTTTTCCATTTTCGTTAAAATTCACGAGATCGTCTGCTTTCAATGCCTATAAAACGCAAACCAAAAAACGCAGCTTTCTCAAAATTTTACAGTCAGCTGTTAATCGATAACTGCTGACAGGAGCAGTGTTGTATTTAGAGCAGGTGCGCGGCAAATACAAAAAGTCACGGACTTATCAAACGACCCTCGTATTAGACTGTCTTAGACAAGATAGAATTCTTGTTACTCTGGCAGAGATAATTAAGACCATCAATGACTTCTCAGGGACGCCTTTTTTCAGCTTGATCAATATAAATAAAATTATTAAGTAAATCCTGTGATCTGGGTCAAGATTTCGACTAGTTTTAAGTCTGGCAATAAAACTCATCATGTAGTTCAATGGTTTAAGCCCTTCCAACCAAAAAGGCAAGTATATCAATAAGTTAAAACCTTGTCAACTGATCAGTCAAGTAGATAACCCTTCACTTTACCTATGCAGATATCTTGCCTAGGTTTAAGTACTTTGTTAATTTTAAAGAATCATGTTCAAAATCAACAAATTATTTTAATTAGGATTAATATAAAATGATTCCGAAAAGATCTCTAAAAACAATTGAAATTTTGGTTGAATTATTTTGTATTTGAAATTCTGAGTCTTTATTATTTAAACCTGGAAATTTCCGGGTAAGTCCGGTCGTTTCTAACAGGTTTCTCATATCCAGAAATTGCAATTTATACTAACTAGATTTGATTCCAGACTCAAGTTCAAAGTAGGCAAACATTTGAATATTTACTTCGAGCAATTAACTGACTCAATTTTTTTTATTTTTGTAAAATTTTCAATTTAAGTAAGAAAAATAATTTTTATTTATTTTTAATTTAATAAAAGGATGAACAATTTTGAAGAGTCTCCTAAGTGAAGTTTTCTTGAGATTTTTTTAAGAAATTCAAACTTATTGAATTAAATTTGTGGTCCAATTTTTGCTCCCTCATTTTTTTTAAACAAAATAGTTTTTCCCTTATATAAGACCAAATCTGAGACACTTTTTCCTGTCACGGAATTTCGCAGGGTAGAATCTTTTTTTTTTGAGCTTTTCTTTCAATATTTTGTGAATAGCTTTTGTTGTTGTTGTTTTGAGAGAGAGACCAGTCAACAAGCAAGTCATATTTATTGCATTTGCTTTGTTGCTGGTGACTTTTCGCATATCTGAGACCAGATAAATCTCAAGCTAAATGGCCAAAAGTCAAAATAAATTAAGCCCACATGCGCAGTCAACAAAATCAAATCATACCGAAACGGTTACAATCACAGTCACCAAAAATAAATAAAAAAAGAAATAGCAAAAAAAAAAAAAAAAAAATATTAGGAAAATTCAGACCACATCGTCACACCCTTTTGGCTGGCTTGAGTCGTTTGACTAAAGTTTCTGACCCAACTGACTCTGTCCTAGCATTTGGCTTTGGTTTTCATTTTGGTCTGCAAAAATGACGCCCACGATCGGAGTCAGACCGACCGAGCCACATGCAGATGCCATATGGGAGAGAGACAATGAAATGGGCGCCGCCAGTCACCCAGGCGGATTTGTCACCAGCTCGTTTAGAACCCAACTGAGCTCGGTCTCTGTCTATGTGTATGTGTGTGTGTGTGTGTGTGAGTGTGTTTGTGTGTGTTCCGTTTTGATTAAGTTGACGAAATTCAAATACATAAAAATTGCCAAAGTTAAAATTGAGTTGAACAGCGAGGAGCCGCCTGGTGGGTGATGGAAAGAGAGGGGGGGTGAGGAGAGGTGGAGTACACAACATGTGGGACATGACTGACGAATTGGATGGACAATCACTCTGGTGGTTACACAAACTGCGCCCTCAAAATGTCAACGCCCTAAACACTGAAAACCGCGCCCCACCAGGATTGAGGGCAATTCGACCAAAGCTTTTTTTTCTTTTCCCGTTGTGAATTTGTTTTGTTAAAAAAAATTTTTTTTTTCTTAAATTTTGTCTTAATTTTTTTTTTTCAGTTTGACATACTTTTACTCCTGAACGCATTTAATTATTGAGACATTTTTACAACGTGCTCGCTCGGTCCAACGGTGAAGAATAAAAACAAAAAAAAAAAAAACAAAAGTGTTTGTTTTGCATTTCGGATTGGCACACGCGCCGCGATTTACGCTTTTTATACTCTTTTTTTTTTCTTACTTTTTGGTTGCAAAAGCAGCGACGGCCGCGTCAGCGTCTGTCGCCCAATTTATTTGGCCCGCCTTGGCGACGGCTTCGTATTTGGCTGACATTTGAGTTCAAACACCTGCAATGCACTTGCTGGTCAAAGTTGTTGCTGTTCTCTCTCCCTGCCCCCCCTCTCCCACTCAGGCAAACCGACTTGAATTTTTGTGAAAAAAAGAAGAAAAAACGCAAGCGGCCTTTTCGTGTGCGTTGGCTGCGCTAATTTGACTAAATTTTTTAATTTATAACTTTATAGCCACGACTACGACTGCCCGTGTCTACCTGTCTCTTTCCCTCCGTTACTCCATCTATCTCTATCTGTGTGTGTCTTTGGTTGTTATAAATTCTAGCTAATAGACTTTAATTGCCATTGCCATGTCGCGCACTTGGCCGGGTCGGCTGACAGACGCACTCGTTGGCGCCTTTTGGGGACTTTGGGACGGGGGGACCCAGAATAGCTTTGGGCATTACTCATACGTATGTAAATTACTTAAGTGGAACTTGGCAAATCACAAAATCAACAACTGAATTCCCACAAGTTGACCAACAATTGCCAGACAAACAATCCGCCACGAAAGTTTGATCAGGTGCGCATACAAAAAAAAAAAAAATCAAAAAATAAAAAAAAAAACCTTTTGCATAAACTTTCAGCAAAACGAATAAACGGACAACGAATGCAAAAGCAAACAAAACTTAATGAGAAAGTCAAATAAACGAAACAAATAACATGCAAAGTGTTCAAAAATTAAAGATGAAATGGTCGACCAAGTGGGACTGATGGGACTGGGTGGGCGGGGGAGAGTCTGCGACTGAGACAGAGCCAGCTGCGCAGGCGTTTCTGAAAATGTTTTGCTCGACTGCGTGAGAAGGTACACAGCAGACAAACGAAATGAAAACAAAGCCAAAGTTAAGCACACACATTTTTTGGATACACTGAAAAAAAAATTAGTTTGAGAAGATCTGGTCACACTGGTTGGGTGCTAAAACTGAAGAGATTTTCATAATCGTTTTTAATTAATAATTTTAAAATATAAAATAATTCGATCAAAATTGTCGGAACTCTGTTTTTATTGATTGTCTGATTTTGCAAGCTTTTCGGGAAAAAATCAATCATTTCTTCTTTTTGTGAGAACTAAGCTATACCTATCGATTTCCGTAAGATCAAACTTAAATTTATAATAACGGAAATATCAAGACTATAAAAGAGCAGGGATACCATTAAAAAGGTATGACATTTTTTAAAAATATATCCTTTATTTTCGGATTATACACTCTTTATATCGTTGACATATCTGAACTCTATTCTATAGCATATAAAAAATTTATCAGAATTCTGAAATAACTGGGTCACTACTTATAATATACTATATGGTTTTTTATAGGGATTCGATAAGAACTATATATATTTCTATATATATTTTTTTATAAGTTCTAAAAAACTAGTGAAATCGGTCCCATAATTTGACGAAATTATTTTTAGCCTGGGCTAACATTTATAGTATACATTTATCGTTAGTATGAGATTTCCATTGAAAACCGGTTTAATATTTATATTAAATATTATCGAACAGGGGCTCACTTTATAATATTTACCATGTACGTATATACCTGGATTCCCTAAGAACTATATACCATATATATTTTTCAGTCAATATATTAGATAACCTTTTCTTTCTCAGAACAACTGGGGTTTTTACTCTTATCGGGACTCTAACAGAATAGAGTATGTAAATCTGGTCACACTGATTTTATGCTTATGCAATTAGAATTCAGTTTGTCCTATTATAGCTAAGACTATAGGAACTAATCAAGTACGAAGTCCAACCTATTAAAGTAATGAACTCATACAACCATATACAAATATTTATCTGTCTTACAAATATTTGCTTTCCGAGGCTATCAAAGGTAATTTCAAATATTCAACTTCTATATTTGGTTAAGGAAAATGTATTTGGAAAACCTCCGATTAAATAATTACTTTGTCAATCTGTCATAATTATTAAACGAATTCCAAGTAAATTGGGAAATCAGAACACAAGACTACAGTAAACTTATAGCTCAAGCTTTGCTTAAAATATATGAAAGAGATTTGAATTTATAGAAAGTATGGGAATGGGAGTATATATTTTATTATCTTGATAGAAAGGATCCCAGCTTCCTCAGATCCTAATAACTCTAAGTTATAATGCAGAGAGTAGACAGCTGAAATACCATTAACCTTTTCTAGCTCCTCGCAGGCAAAACTTATGCAAATATGAAGCCCCTTTGATGCTTAGAAGCCTCGTGAATTTTGATTATATTTTTATCTTTTAAATCTTTTTGAATATCTCAAAAGCCAGAATGAAGGAGAGAGCATTCCGTTGAGACAAGTGGAGCAGTGGAAAATTGACTGCAGCTGAGTCAATAAATCTCTATGGGTCGAGTCAGCCCAGACTCGGACTTTATCTGTGCGTGTTGCATTCATATCAGCCAGCCACTGTCTGAGTCGAACTGGAAAACAACTTCAATGCCGTCGTTGTCAGGCGCCGATTGTTGTAATTGTTGTTGTAGTAGTTGTTGTTGTTGTTGTTGTCAATGTCTAGTGCTAAAATTATAGGCTCAATGGCGGTTAAAAGTGCAAGTGAAGGAGCCAATCGAATGGCGCTTACAACTCAAACTGATAGGACCAACAGAATATTTTAATGATAAGAAACGCACAAAAGAAATCGGTTTTTTCATTTATGGGAAGCAAAGAATAATTGGCTCAATGTGGGCTCTTTATCAATTGTTATTAAGAAAGAATGTGATCTGGAGAGGTCTCATGGATGACTAAGCTTGACTCATCAATATATCACTTTAGTTTGACTTGAAAGCACTTGAAGCGTGGAGAAGTTGAATTAAAAATAAAACACCGATAATTTTTACAGATAAAAAAAAGTGAGATTTATATTTTTGGTAGAAACGATTAGTGCATGAAAGATAGTGAATTATATCGAGATTCTGAAAGAACTAAATATATTTCTATATTCATTTTATCTAAAGAAATCTGATGCAGCTCTTTCTATAAGTTTGAGAACCAAGATAAGGGAAATACATATGTCTAAATGATTTTTTTTATAGATCTCAAGGAATCTAGTCCTCCAGGAACCCATTTAAAAATTATAATTCACAGGTTCTGCCAGGTGTCCTATAGTATAGACTCCATATAACTTATCAGTCAAAAATATTATTTTATGAAAATTTTCATTGTTTTCTCTTCTGTAATCGCAATCTGTTTCATGCGGAACTGCCATTCTTGGACCTAAAGGTTCCAAACTATCCCGAACTGGACCGTTTTTTTAGAAATCTTTATCAAAATAAAACATAGATATAATTAGATAGGAATGCTATTGTCCAAGATTCTCAGGATTAATTAGTATACAGAATGAACTAGTCTGTCCTAAATGGAATACAAATTTTTAAAGATCGGAATATAAGAAAAAGGATAAAATATTTGTAGAAAACTTTAGAGATGTAGAGAAATTAATTCTGGATCTTGAGATTTTAGGTCTTGGACTATAAGACATTTTTTTTATAATTTTTAATGTGTTAATATTGAAATTTGATTTGTAAGGTGAAACTTTATTTCCAGCCCTCGGTATTACTTTATTTATTTGATATATTTTGTAATCTTGGGCTCATAATGCTTCTCGGAGTAGCACCAATTTGTGCCTATTCTGTTCTGTCATAGTTTGATTAAATTGGCGCCAGTGCTGATAGGCGAGGGTCTTGAGCTGCTGATTCGATTCCACAAAAAAAAGAATCGTTTTAATTTTAAATTTAGAACTGTAAAATAAAAATAAGTCTCTCACACATTATTCAATTTATTGATTTGTTTTCATTTTCATATTTTTATGGGAAATTGAAAGACCTTCATTTTGATAATTTTAAGGCTTTGATTGGGCCAGATTTTTACATAATTTTTTTTAGAAAACATCTTTAGCATAAAGGAATATTTATGGCTCTGTTAATTTTTTTGTTTTTGTCGTTTTGAATTTTTTAATTGCAAATTGACATGACAACGGATTTTGCCTGCTTGAGTGAACAATTTCAATGCAAAAACAATTTTACCTACTTTTTGTTTTTGCTGTTTTGTTTTTACTTTAAATTATTATTATTAATGTCATCCAATGGTCATTTGTCATGGCGATTTCATGAGCTGTTAGTGTGGTGTTGTTTTTGTTGTTGTTGTTGTTGCCGTGTTTGTTGTTTGTTGTCGGTATCGATGGTGTGCTTTTTGTAGTTTATTGTTATTGGCTGCAGTTAATTTAGTTAGAAGCGATTATGGAAACGCTTTGCGCACAGTGCACAGTGTAATTAGCGCAATTTGCATTTCCTGACTGGCATTGCTGCGGCGAGGCAATTTATTTATTTAACCGCTAAGACAATCGGGAAATTTTTTCTTTACTCTTTTTTATTGCTTGTGTGTTTTTTTTCTGTTTTTTTTTTTTTTTGTGTTTTCTGTTGCCGTTGTTACTTAACTATAGCAATATAACTGTTCGGACACCTGTTGTCTGATTTCTCGCATACACGACCCAATGAAAGTGAAAAGTATAAAATTTACATTGTTAAATGGACCGTTTGCTATTTGTAATACAAAGCGAAAGTAATCCTCGATTCAATTTCGCTTTCATAGTAGTAAATATTAATTTGTTGTTTTAGAATTTTTAAAATAAAACAGGAAAAAAATGCATTTGAAATGTGTATTATTTTTTGCTTCATAAAATCAAAAGCGAATTATAGGGGAAAAAAGGCAACAACAAAAATTCGCAAACAAAAATTGACTCAACCATCTTCATTCTCTCTCTCACACGCACGCACACATACAGGCGCACACATGCGCTATTTCATCATATAAGAGAATAAGCTTCGGTGCTCAGTTCTATTCTCAGTGGCTGGGTATTTGGTGCGAGTTTGACAGCAACCGGGCAACGCTCCAGTGGCGCAATTGGTTAGCGCACGGTACTTATAATCAGTATTTGTATGAGCTATGCCGGGGTTGTGAGTTCGAGCCTCACCTGGAGCATGTTTTTTTTTTTTATTTTAAATATTTTTTTTTTTATAAAATTTAATTTTACTGAATGAATTTTATGGGGTTTTTATAGAAAAATTGTAAGGACTTTAATTTTTCGTAAAGACATTCTTTGCGTTCTGGGTTTTTGTTTGTTCGATAATTATAATAGTTTTTCGTTATTATTTGGTATTTTAATTTATGTAAGAGTGGCTTAGCTATTTTATTTTATTATAATGTTTTTTCTATGTTTTCTTTGTTAAGTGTCTATAAAAAGAATAATCCTTGCTCCAGGTGAGGCTCGAACTCACAACCCCGGCATAGCTCATACAAATACTGATTATAAGTACCGTGCGCTAACCAATTGCGCCACTGGAGCGTTGCGCCAGGGTCGTTCCAAGAGCTATGCCAGGGCTGTGAGTTCCAGATCAGCCAAAAGTATGCGTAATGCGGCTTTAAATTTTTTTCTTTTTTTTTCAAGAATTCTTATGTGAGTGTGTGTGTATGAGTCATTATAGATAAAATCTAAAAACGAAAAGAATGATGGTAACTTTTGTTTTGGCAATGCTTAGGCATATTTTTAATCTTAGATAAAGCCTAGGAATTTATAATTTAATTAATTTGACATAATTTGGTTTTGTTTTGCAAATTAAAAAAGTGGCGAAAAGGGGGATAACCAAAAAATTAATAGAAAAATTTGTAAAATCTCAACCCTTGGGACTCGACATTTCTGATGTTGACCAGAGTCAGCACTAATTGGGCCAATTCTCACTTTTCTTTATAGACTCCTAATTTTTTTTTTTTTTTGGAACGACGTTTGAATCATAAATAAACAAAAACAGAGGAGCGCCATTGCGGAGGAGATCTTGCAAACATCAAGAAGAACAAGAACCAGAACAAGCAGGCAACATGAGTGTCGGAAACCGCCTCTTCATGGCACAACCATCGATATGTGGCTATGGATTTTGATTTGGACGTGGATGTGGATGTGGATGTGGCAACAACCATGGTGATCATCATGTTTGGGGCCAAGAGGCAAACTCTGTGGCAGCAGACGTTCCGCTATGTGTGAGCTGATATGTTGGGTGGTCTGTTCCAAATCAATTGGTATGGCGAGAAACCGAACCAAAGCATAACGAATCAACACACACACACACACGCACACACATATAGACAGAGTCAAGAGTATCCCCTTCTGGCCAGCAAGGCTGTTGTTTATTTTGCATAAATGTTGCCCCAAATATTGCAGCTGTAAACACATTTAATGAAGGCAGTTTGTGAAGCTGAGAAACTCTTTTTCTTCTTCTTCTTCTTTTTTTTCTTTCCATCGATTGCCTACGCCGAGCATCATTCTGCTGATCAGCTGCTCAGCTTCATGCTTCACGGAGCTTGCATATGTGTGTTTGTGTGTGTGTGTAAATATTTGTTTAAAATTCCGTACGCCTACCCACGGACAACTGGACACACACAATCGGTCCCTGGGGCCAAGTACAGGCCTCTTGACACACCATAAAGGCAAAGGCAATGGCGACCACCAAAGTACCAAAGCAATTTGAATGGACCGCAGCTGCATGGAAATCAAGCTAAGTGGAAGTTCATACCACCGCGACCACCGTCTCTCTGCTTCTTCTACTTCTTCATCTTGGTCTTTTACTTCGAGCGTCTTTCCTTTTGTAAACAAATCAGCCGGCGAACACCAGCGACGAACTTTTTCTTCTTCTTTTTTTTTATTGGCATCTCAGTTCGTTTTGCTTTGTGCTGCTTTGTTTTTATTGACTTCACTTTTGAGCACTCCCAATACACACACACATGCACTCAGGAAGAGTGAGGGAGAGAGAGATAGACGACGCCCACACGTGCAAGACTTACGCGCAGTCACCGCCGCCGAGATCATCCGAAAAAGCACTTCAGGCACTCTGTCGCCCCCTTTTGGTCTCTTTCAACACCTTCTTCTTTTGCTAGTTCCTCTTCTTCTGCTTCTTCTGCTTCTTCTTCATGCAGTCGATCGCATCTGTTTGGCGTTTCGAATTGTTGTTTAGATTTCCTCTCAGCATTGTTTGTGGGCCTGATTTGGTTTGAATTGCCCCCGCCATCATAATTTCAATTGATTTGGATTTTGCCCATGGCATGTGAAAGATTTCCATGTGGTTTCTCTGGTTTCCATTCAAAAACTAAACGGATATTGTATTTGATTAATTGTTTCTTTTTTAGTTCTCAGCAGCTCTTTGGCCATGTGATTATCATATTTTCGAATTACTTCAGCTCAATCAGAATCAGAACTCACAATGCTAGAAACTTAAACAAACTCTGCCACTCGATTTGTCTTTGAGTGGCATGTTTAAACTCAAAATTCTCAATCTTCACATTTGTTTGAATTATTTTCAACTTTGTATTTGTGAATTGTTTATAATCCCCGCATGTGTGTTCATCAAATCAAAACATTTGCAAAATAAGAACGAAAGCTTCGAGACCTATCAAATCCCTAACCGACTATGTCACTTGTCAAACTTGGTTAATTATGAATAAAAAAAAAAAAAAAAAAAAAAAAAAAAAACAGCGAGCACGTAACAATCAAGCCATTTGTAAAGACGGAAAATGCTGGGTAATGGCAATTTCGAATTTCAAGCAAACGTTTCAATTTCAAACAATACGTGCTGCTGGCCAACTCAATTGGTAACAGCTGAAATACCAGCTCAGCTTGGTAAAGGCCACATTGTTAATTGCATGACATAATCTGCTGGCCAATATGAAAATTCAAGACTCTATTAAAGTCGAAAGAGGAGAGAAACTCAAAACTGCTGAACCAAAATCAAAGCGGAAATATTGGAAATTTTTTAAATTACATAAATTGCCTGGCTTGATCAATTTTTGGTAAGACTTTTAATTGGTAGCGCCAACGTATTTTTAGAGTCTTTTTCAGAGCTCCCAAAATTCAAATAAATGTTAAGATATTCCTAATTAAATTAAATAAAATTTAATCAAAATATAATCAAATTAACACCTCAGGGCCTTGGGAACTGGAGCATGGGAAATTTCTTTCTTTCTTTTTTTTTTTTTAATAAAATTAAAAAAAAAAATTAATTAATTAAATTAAATTTTAATAATAATAAGAAAGACAAATCTCTACTATTATTTTTTCTGAGCCTCGCTAAATGCTCTCATTGCAGTTCTTCCTCATTTTGCTCTTGTCATCGATAGGCCACACCGATAAATATTTAAATTTTCAAATTCAAATCTAGCGTTGCCAGATTATTTCCCCTTTATTTATTTAACTCGTGATGAGCGTTCTTCTGACTAGATTTATTCTCATAGATATTAAAATTACTTTAATTACTAATATCAAGGCGGCTTGCTGTGTGTAATTAATTCAAGTGAAAAATACTGTAGATAGTCTAGGGTACTGTAATTATTCTCTGTCCATAACTTTACTTTTTTATAATAAAAAAATATATATATATAATTTATTCCAGAATTTATTGTAAAAATACAAAGTATTTCCCGATCTAGAAAATGTATGATAATAGTTCAAAATTTTGGTTCTTCTATTTATAAATAAACAATAAACAAAATAAATTCTGTGGAAAATTTAAGCAAATAAAAATATTTTAGTAATTTTATTTTGCCAACTCAACAAAGCCTTTTTTTAATAATCAATTCATAAAAAAATTTACGAAATATCATAAAAAAAAGTGAACTCGATCAATTTTCTTGAGTCAGACTGAAATACGAACAAAAAAAAAAAAAATAAGACGACGAACTGAAATCAAAAACGCATTCCACACGTTGCTGGACATTCGGACTTGGCGTTCCAATTTTTCATAGATCTTTTTTTTTTTTTTGGGGCAATGTTTGCACAGATGTTCTCTATTAGAATTTTAGCGTTACGTAAATTTGACAAAAGCGTTTTGTGTGAATTTTATTGAAATTAATTAAGCAAACGGCCAGACCTACTCAATGAACATTTTATATAGAGATCACGGAGTCAGAGAGTGAGAGGTGTGAGCTCTCCGAAAGTGGCGCTCTTTGAATGAAAGATCACAGATGCGACGTACACGTTCACCTCGACGTCACCACCGACCAGCTACTCCGAAATTAACACACAAAGCCGAGTCATTGATTGATGTTTAAGTTTGCCAGTGCAGCTGCATCATCAGCAGAAGCCACTGCCACTGCAATAGCAATAGCGACTGCAACTGCAACTGAAAATGGAAGTAGGTTGCCCGGCCGTCTGCTCTGAAGCTAAAGCTGATGCTGATGCTGGTGATGGTGATGATGATGTTGATGTTGTTGTTGCTGACGTTGATATGCCAGAAGAGTGTCTGGCCCACCCCACCACACACCATTAGACAGCACCTCACCGCCAGCTCCTCCTGCTTGGGCAGTCACAAGTCTTGAGTCTCATCTCGGCTATTAACTGTATTTGTCTGCCGAGCATATGGAGGTTCTTTCTGTTTGCGCAGTTTGCTTTGATCATTTCATAATGCCCGCTGTTTTCTTTGGCTCTCGGCACACTAGGTCATTTGGACACACCAGATGAAAATCAGCATCACCAGCATCAGCAGCAGCATCGAAAGCTGTGTTAATTTGGAGGTCAAATTGGGAGTGACAGAAAATTACAAGCCATCAAAAATAGACAACATACCCGATGGGTGGTACTTTTCACTTTGGCTTATCAAACATAAATGGATAAATACACTGAGAAAAATTTCAAATACAATTTAAGAAAATTGAATTGAAAATAGAATTAAAATTTTCTTAAATTAAATCTGATAGGGAATGAAGGTAAGAAGGAGTTATGTGAAGTGACTCATTTGAGCTAAAATATTTGAGTCTATTAATTTTCATATCAAAATATGATCAAGATATCTCCTATAACCATTATATTTTTCAGTATTTTTTAGCCAGTAATTTGAGTGAATATTTATTAGAATCTGAGCGAAGTCGTCGCGAATTTGAGTCCGAGAAAGGGAACTCTAAGAAAATAAATACTTAATATTAGGTTTAAGGTAAAATGAGGGAAACGACTTGAGAATAAACAAAGTTTCATATAGAAAGAGTATATTCTTTTATAATTTGAAACCATAAAAAATATAGGAAAAAGTTCAGGTCAACAGAATTAAAAATTCGAATGAGCTTATCTGAAATATGCCTGGAAATAGGATCTGGAAATGGATAGGACTTAGCAAGACATTCAGTGTGATAAATATATAGCAATACATTTCTAGATCTATCAGAAATCAAGTCAACAATTAGAAAAACAATAAGAAAAACATCGGAAAAATTACAGGTCAAAAGAATTAAAAATTCGAATGGGCTTATATCAAATATGCCTGGAAATAGGATCTGGAAATGGATAGAATTTAACAAGAAATTAAGTCTGATAAATATATAGCAATACATTTCTAGATCTATCAAAAGGAAAAATACTTCACCCAGATCAGGAATCGAAATCCTCAAATTGGCTCAAAAATTGGAGAATTAATCAAGATAATTCCAGATATATAATCTAACTAGATTTTACCAAAACCTAGTCATAAATAAATTACAAATTTTCTATAATTCTACTCAATTTCAGAACTGATTATGTTCTCATAAATAAAATAAAAACTCTTACCAAACATTTTTCTCAAAATTGAAGGAAATGCTCATAAATAAAATATGAATCGATTGGATTAAATTTTCTCTCTCATAAAAATCATAATCCCATAAAAAGGGACCCTTTTATTTCAAATATTTGTTTTTTTTTAGCTTATAAAAATTGTATAGAACCTTTTAGGTAAAGTTCTGAAACAATTTGTATCTCTTCAATTGGGCACTCAGGAATTTATTAACGCAAAATTCGAAAATGTTAATGGCAACACGTATTGAACACGTGTTGAGCCAGAGCCAAGCCCATTAGGTCATTAGGATGGCTACACTCGCACACACCAAGAACCACCAGCCAATCGAGCTATATTAAAAATTTAATAAGTTTTTTTTTTCTCTCTCTTGGCAATTGCCATACGGTAGCACGTACCACATGACTCACATGAACGGTCAGAAAGAGAGAAAGACAAGAGGAAAAATATAAAGAAAAAAATGCCACACACCCACGAAGCTGCCGACGTTGTAAAAAGCAATCGTAACATGTGGCGCGCCTTGCAGGCCAACAGCTAGCCAACTAGCCAGCCAGCCAGCCTGCCAGCCAGCCACATGCCAAAAGCTTAAGGCACAGAAGCACTTGAGAAACTGCCACTCCGGCGGCAACGGCAACGGCAGCAGCCCCAGCAGCAGCAGCAGCAGCCATCTGTCATAATCGTCGACATCGACGACGTTTCGCTGGCTGCTGCTGCACCACTTCTCACTCGGTTTCCATCAAATTGTAACCTAATAATTTGCCATGGTTGCAAGAAGCAAAATACAAAAAAAAAGAAAAAAAGAGGAGGGGAATACTTTGGAGCTTTTAATAGCCAGACTCAGCCATGGAAATGGGCAACTCAATTAGTGCTGACTGAAATTACACATACGACGAGTGCGCCCCCGGTGAACATAAAAAATATAAAACTAACCAAAGTGACATATGGCAGATGCTGTAATTTTGGAGCCCCGATTTAACCTCACTTTTTGACTGAACCACCCCTAAAAGACTTATCAGTGTTGCCATCGCCAAATACAAAAAATAAAAAAGGGTGAGAGAAATTTCTGAAATCATATGAATTATGCAGGTTGTACAGATTTCCCCACGGAGTTATGAGAGCTGAAACGTGTTCGCTATCATTAGAGAGAAAAAGGGTGAGACAAAGGGGATGCTTCGCTTCGAGATGAAGAGCCATATTATTGATAAAGTTGTCAGTTGTCAGCTGTCAGTCTTTTTGTTACCCTCAAGTACTTTGTTTTTATATTCGAATTAAATTTTAACACAACAGAAATGAAAAAATTTTTTTTTCAAATTTGACTTATTTGAAAGAGATTTGAAATGGCTGAAAATATGGTTAGAAATATTTGTTATTTTCAAGAATTAAATTATATAAATTTCCTTTTACCAGCCAGTAATCTTCTATTTCTTCCTTAGGTCTATCAGGAGGGTCTAATATATAATATCTTCCTAACAGTCTGAAAGCGCTAAATTTAATGACAAACTGAGATAATTAAGCAATTCAGTAAATCCTGAAAAATTGGCATCAAATACAAATAAAAAATATTATTTAAGCTAGCAAATTTATTATTATTGAAGTTTGAATTATCAATCTAAATAATAAATATAAATATTTAAAAATAAAAATAAAAATAAATTTTTTTATTGAGAAATATTAAATAATAATTTAAAGCAATAAATTTTTAATATTAAATGGAAACATATTTGCAATTCTTTTTAATTTTTGTAATCAGTAAATTCGGGGTTTTTGTTGAATTGTTTTGAATTGATTTGTTTTATTTAATTGATTTTCAATAAATAAATCATTGGAAAAAAATGATTTAATCTGAAAGGCTTTAGGTTCCAACTATATTAATATATATTTTTTTTATTATTTTAAGTCCTTTTTAAATTAAAGAAAGATTTACCCAAATTCAGAAAAAGGAGAAAACTAACAACAACGATTGCTTTCCCCTTTTTATTAATAAGAAAAGAAATCAAGGAATTTTTTTTAGAAAAATTATTATATATATAATTTAATATTATCTTTTTTTTATTTTATTTTTATAATTAGAAAAGTTAACGAAAATGATCAAAATGAAGGGAAAGACTGTTTAGGCAGCAACGTTTTTTTATTGAAAAAAAAAACTAAATTAAAAGAAACTTTTAAAATAAAGTAAATAAACATGTATATTTTTTATTATTACTATTTTTTTTCGAATGAAAAAATTAATCTAAATTAAGGGAAATAGAAAGCTGGCAGCCATAAATTTTTTTGTTTTTTTTCTGAAACATTAAACATTTTTTTTTTTTGTTAAAATAAAATAAATTTAATTTGTTTTTATTCAAATTTAAAAGAAATTTAGTCAATTTTTAAAAAGAAGAATATTCAAATTAAAAAAATAATAATAAACAAGTTTATTTCAATTAAAATAAAGATTAAAAAGAGTCAAGTGATTCTCTTTATTTTTAATTCCTCAGAATAATAAAGTTGGATAAATAAATTTAAAAATGTAAATAAAACAATTAAAACAAATTTGGATAAGCTTTTATTTAAATTATTTTGTTTGTTCGATTTTTTCTTCTTCTTTTTTTAGATTCTGTTCAGTTTTGAGTCAAAACAAAAAAATTAAAAATCAGTCAAGTCAATTTGGCGTGTTTATTATTTGTCTTGTTGTTGTTATTGTTGTTGTTGTTGTGTAAGCTTTGAGAGTCGACCTCAGATGTTGACGAGGCGACATCGTCGACGGCATTGCAATGTCATTCGGCTTGTCAGACTCGCACCTGCCTTCTGGCTTTGCGATTGCGCCGCTTCTGCCACAACCCACGCCTCGAATTATTCGTTTGTTTATAATTTTTTTGCATCAGCCAAGATGAGATAGTCTAGGTGAGCGGTTAGCGTGGCCGCTATTGAAAGCATCTTCTCGAAATGAATAAAAAAACTAGTTGGGTGTGCTCAAGATCCCGGACTGGCTCAACCGACTGGCTTGACTGTCCACTTGATTTACCGGCGACTGCGGCTGCTGCGGCGGCGACTACGCCGGCGTTGGCGTTGGCGGCGTCTCATTGCGGAAAAGTGCAAAACTCAAAGTGAGCACGTCTGTGCTCGTGCTGGTTTTTTGAAGGTTGGCCAGCTTCAGGTTTTTATTTTTTGTATATTGTTTTATATTGGTAGTCACATATATTTTATGTGCTGCTGATGAGCGAGGCAATTTGTCTATTTCATTTTGTTGCCTGTTGTTTTTTTTGTTCACAACTCACTTTTTGCTCACTTGTTCAGACTCGTAATTTTGAGGCTTTTAGGCCTCATTTTTTAGTTTTAGTAAAATAAAATAAATAAAACAAACACAATAAAAAACAAATTTAAAAAAATATATAAAATAAATAAATAAGTAAATGAAAAAAAATAATTGAATCAAAATAAAAAAAAAATAAATTAAATTTAAATAAAATAAATAAAATTAAATATTAGAATTTATTAAAAAAAAAATAATAATTTTAAAAATAAACTAAATTTTTATAAAATTAAATTAAATAAATAAATTAAGAAAATAGAAAAAAATTATCTAAATAAAAAAATAAACTAAAATAAAACAAATAAAATGAATAAATAAAATAAAAAAATTAAGTAAATAAATAAATTAAGAAAACAGAAAGAATAAACTAAAATAAAATGAAATATAAATAAAACAATAAAATAAATGAAATTAAATAAATAAAATTAAGCAAAACCAAATTGACTGACTTGATTGGTCGAAGTGAAACAAATGACTGAAATTTTTAAGGTTTTTTCTCTGCATTTGCAATTCCTTGGAAACCGTTGAGCTTTGACCTTTGCAAACTGTCCAACAATCTTGTGAAAACATCGATCTTTGAACACTTTGGCCTTCCAATTTGCCCAAGCTTTCGCAACACAAAAAAAAAAGGAGAAGACAGACAAAACCAGAGCAGAAAAATAAAAGACTGAAAAAAATAAAGGAAAATGAAAAACTTTAACGAATCTGTCAACCTGGCGAGTGGCTCAAGATTTACGAGAGTGGCTCATTCAGCCACACAATAAACAAATTGCTAAAATATGACCAACCAGACGACGACCTGACTTGCGGAGGAGTGCGACGGCCTGGATGACTGCTGGCTGGAAATTTATGGCCAACCTATCTGCGATGTAGTTAAAATTAAATCGATAGCCAAGCTTAAATGTCGGCTAACGCAAAAGCAAACAATAATAAAATGCAAAAAAAAAACTATAGAGCAAAAAAAAAAAAAAATGAAAAAATTGTAATAGTGCCGCCTGCGAGCAACTGCGATAATTGCTACGTGTTGTCTAAGGCCTGAGAAGTTGGCGGTTGAGTCACTCTTGGTGGTGGTGCTCGCGGTGGCGCTGGTGGTGGTGGTGGCTATGTCGGCGGCACAGGTGTGCGTTGGCTACGTCAACTAAGCGCCAGGCTGCACCTGCGCCAATCGCTTGACTTGGCCAACTCAGCTGCCGCCAGGCCCACTCGCAAGACTGGCCCAGACTTGTTTACTCGCTCGCTCCAACTTTGGGCCTCTCATTCTTTCTAAGCTGTTCGATTAATGTTTTTTTTTCTTTCCTTCGATTTTTAGTAATTAGTCGCCACCATCATCGAGAGGGTTGCCTCTGCCTCTGCTTCTGCCCCTGCCACCGCCGTGGCGGCAAGCTTAGTTTTCTAATTAGTCCACAGCTTTGCCGACTTTGTAACCTTTTCAATTGTTGTAATTTTTTTTTGCTTTTGTTTTACCGTTTTTTTGTTTCTCTCTATTTTTTGTTGTTGCTTTGCGCAATTTCAATTTTAATTTTCAATTTCTTGTCGCTGCGTGTCAGTTTCGTTGGCATTTCAATTGAGTTATTTGCACCATCGACCATTCCTCCTATAGTACTTCCAAGCCACCGCTCTGCCCCCCCTCACACACACACACTCGGACATTTTGGTAAATGTTTCGAGTGCCCCAGCCCAAGTCTGACTTTTCAGTTGCACTTTTTTTTTATGATCACAATTGGCGCTGTTTTATTGTTGCTTTGTAGTTGTTGTTGTTGTTGTTGTTGATTTTGAAAATTAGCCACTAATTTGAGTATTTATCTTTGAGCAGTCGTTGCTAATTATTTAGATTTTTATTTATCTTTAAATGGTCATTTAAGCTATAACAAATTGAGAGGGAGTGTAGCATTTTTCAAAAGTTCATTTTGAGTCATATTTAATTGGTGTTTGTTTATAGATTTGTCTGGATTATTTCATAAAATTATTAATTTCATTTTTTTTAGGAATAAAAAAAATTTCGAGAATTTTCTGAATATATTTTTTTTACGCTTTACGAAGAAAAAAAAACGATCAATCACTTTTAAGGCGATTGTTGTTGCTAGCTTGACTAACGGTTCAATGGGAAAAGGGACGCTAGCTTGACATCAGGGCTTACCCGACTGACTTCTAACGGAGCGATCTGCATACCACGTTTCTGCTCTACATATAAATTTAGCATAGACCCTCAAAGGTTACCTCTAAAATATTATAGATCACTGGGGAGATGATATAGTCCGTCCTTCCGTCTATTTCTATATCATATAGCTCTCATACGAACCTAAATCCGTTTTAGGCATAACTCCCAGATTTATTGACTGATTTCTTTCAAAATATCATATGAACCGAAATCGGCCTAATTTACTCTTCGAAAAGAGTATGGTGTGAAGCATCTATATGAAATGAGAAAAGGTAGGATTCTTTTTTTCAAATATATTTTAATCTACAAATTTGTACAAATTACAAGAACATGAATTTTCCTCAGAAGCCAACTAGACCCCTAACATCTTTTATTAAACCGTAAACCAAGTATGGAATTATTATCCACCTCGGATTCCCCTTAAAAATGACGAGGAACTAATTGACACACATACGAATTGATCCAAAATAATTATTGTTTCAGAGCAGAAATTTAAAGGTATAAACTTTACTTTAGTTACCCAATGACTTATTTATGAAGTGAGTAACCTGATGCCAAACACGCTGTTGGCAATTTCCAGGATCAATAATACCACAAATAATAAGCACAACCTTACCTAACCTATGAAATTCGAACCATTAATTAATTAATTAAATTTGAGATATATATTAGATAATATTCATGCCCTCATAATTTTTCATGGCTTATAAAATAGCACCAGAAATATTTTAAGCATTAACTGTAACTTTTTCTGATATTAAAAATCAAAGAAAGAATAGTTAGTTTAACCATAATGAAAAGTTTAAAAAAGAATCAAGCAATCGACCTGGTAAGTAGATCAAAAGATTAATCCTTCACTTGATCCATACCCAAATCCTTTCTTTGAAGGAAAACAAAAAGATTTAGACTTTTATATGTTATTTTATTTATTTGTTTTATTCATTTCAAATTTTCTTTATTTAGCTGATTTCGGCTAAGATAATATTTAACCTTTGAATTTTTTTTCTCTCAAACCTTGTTTTGATATATTTTTGGTGTCATATAATTTAAGGTTACATCCAAAAATTCAATATTTCAAAGCCAAAGACACAAAACTTGATAAACGAAAAATTTCAATCTTGTTGGCTGTCGGAAATGCAAGTCAATTTTTCATTGATTATTTTTTCGGATACAGGCAAAGTGAATATTGTCACAATCATTTAAATTTGTCAATAATTTTTTGAAAGAAGAAGAAGACTCGTTGAGTCCATCCACCTTAATTATAAAAGCAAACATGAACTCGACAGAAACAAAAAGGGTAAACAAAGCCCAACAAAGTGTTTACGATTGATAAGAAAAGAGATCCATTTGGAATTCTAGATCCAAACCTTGGAAAAGTCTAGGTGCAACCACCTGTTGGCTTTTCTGGGGTATGCGAGAGCCCACGGAACACGTAACAAAACATGCTGTAAAAAAAATAAAAAAAGAAACTGATAAAACTGGGAAGCCACGAGTAGTCAACGCGTCTTGCCATCTGGCCAAAGCCGCAATGTACTCCCTCATTTCCTGATAAGCCATATAGCATTGCGAGGGTGCTAATGCTCGATAAGTACGGCCCTCCTTATCGGCATGGCTGAGGTACGCAGGAACTCAAAATGCACCTAAACAAAAAAAAAAAAAAGAAACAATTGAACAACCAAGTAATTGTTAGATTCTCATTGAGTCTTCCATGAATCAAGTTGACTTGTCGTCGAACCCACGACCACTTGTCTTGCCTTCGGCCATGCGAGTTCTATTTTCAATTCTTATATTTTCAAACTGATAAAACTGTTTACATACACCCAACAATGATGATGATTTTGACGTTGCTGCGATACCAACAATGAAAACAGTCATCGTCATTAGGAAATTAGTTTGCACTCAAATAGTCAAGGCCTTGGGAGTGTCGGGGAAGGGAATTCTTTTTATTTTTACGGTACAAATTTACTACTCAGGGCGAAGCACAGGTGTGCTGATTTCTTAAATGTTTATCAAGTATTTCGTATATTCAGGAATAAATTTACAGAGTTCGGGAAATGTTTATTCATAAGAAAGTGAGAGAGGTGATTGAGAAATCAGCGGGGCATTAAAAATAAGCAATCAGCTGGAACTGTTGCATAACCAAAGGTAACAGGATTTCTTGGTTATCAAATTAGCTATTCGAAAAAATAATACATTTTCTTGAAGAAAATATACATTAGATTCTTTGAAATTTCTGAAATTTAAGGGATTCTTTTGGTTTAAAAAGGTAGCCGAATTCAATAAGGAGTTAGGATTTGCTCGATCCTTGAATTGATATTTGATTGTATTTAATTTATCAATATAATAATACATATATTTATTTTTTAAGGAAAACGTTTTTTTTATCAATTAAAAATATAATTTTAAATCAGATCAGATCGCAAAATGATAGGCTAGAAATCCACCATTATTAAAAAAAAAATTACTTATATAAATAAAGAGTAAATATCACTCGGTCTTAGGAAATTTAAAAGATAAGTCCCCACTTGAAGAGATATAAGCAATATTATTTTTCTCTATGAATCATTTTAAAATGTTCAAAATAAATTGATCAGGTTGGATATAGTAGAAATAATTATGATTGAAATTTCTATGAAATTCTTAAAAGCAGTAAAAGAACACATAAAAAAATCTTTAAGAAAATGATTATTATATTCTATATAAAATTTTGATTTGATCCCCAAAAAAGCCTTTTCTTGGAACACCCAAATAAGTCTTAGGTCGGCTCTGAAAGCTTAGAAGTATCCTCAGAGTATTTCCAGTGGATTTCTTCAAAAACTCACCTCGCTTTGGTTCGTCGAATCAAATTATTATCTTTTCTATATTTGTTTTTTATTTGTATTTTGGGACGGTGTGCCAAATTTGATGGTATTTTTTTTTTCTACAGGTGTTTTGCACCAATCAAATGCCATTCAGTGGCTAATCAAGACCCATTAATTTATGCGATATCAATTGAATTTACTGGAAAAGGGTCAAAGCTTACGTAGCTGATTTATTTGTTTTTTTTTTTTTTTTTTGTTTTTTTCTAGCTTAGCAAGTAATTTGTAAACATGACTAAACTCGAGTCTAATTCGGCTCACAGCTGTCATGACAATATGGCACAAATGTCATATTGTCAATCGCTTGTTGCACATGTTTATGCGTTCGCATTCATATTTACCGGACTCTGCACTCTCGCAAAAATTATAAAAATATCACATAAAACGCAGACTTTAAGGTCTTTCGTATGTTAATGTGTCGAACACGTCTTGGCCATTAAGTGTGTTAACTGTGACAAAAAAAAAAAAACTGAAATAAAATAAACAGAAAGAGAATGAGACAAATAGCGTCTTTGTTGAGGCCCCCGAGCAATTTAATGACGATAAACGATGAATGGTGGGTTTGAAATCGGGTTTTGGTCAATAGTTGAAAAGCTATTTCATATATTTTTTTTTATTTTTTCCAAGTGACCTGGACACCTGTTCAACAACTTGGAATAAACAAAAAGCCTCAGTCATTTGAAAATTGGTACATCTGTTTGGTTTTTTTCGGTTCGAGGGCTTTTGGGTGGCGAGTTGTTTGGCTCTGAAGTACTTTATCGAAATTCTTTCCAACAGCTGACAGCATTTCGATTGGCCTGAACGGGATTTTACAAAATAATGCTGATGATGACATAAAAATGGAACAAATGGACTATGAACGGCAGAAATTAATTTAAAGCCAAATAAAAACAAAACAATGCGAAGGGCTTACTTTGGACTAACGAAGATTGCAGACTCTTTTTGCTTTATATTTATGTGATTTACTAGTTCGAACAAAATGAAAATTGGTACACATGTTGGAATCTATATAAACTTCTTAAGTATTCAATTTGATAGAGATCGTTCAATGAATACTTGAGTTATTCTCAAACGCTAAATTAGAGCGATGTGACCGAGCGACCAAATTAGAACTCGGTATACATGTTTGCTTTCATATCAACATTATATAGTATCCAATTCGATAATGATAGATCTAGATATACACGAGATACCCTCAAGTCGGTCTTGGATTTTTAGGATATATTAGTCTGATTCAGGTGAAACAGATTATAATGAGAAAGATCGATCAAGATGGAGATGACACTTGGTCCTAAATAAAACTCAAATCATTCAATGGTCCAACAAATACCGAAGATATTTATAAAACAGAAACTGACACTTCCTGGTGACCTCCACAGCTCCTTTTATCCTTCTTAACAAAGCAGAAATCCTCTCTTGTCCTGGAAAAGAGTATAGCCAATTGCAAAACAAGAAAAGTTGCATTGAAAACATTTGTCGGCTCAACGCCGTCTGTGCTCATAAATTCAAAACCCGTGTGAATTGTGTATTCAAAACCTCTTGACTTTCGAGGCTGACTGATCCACCCTTCGTTCCATTGGCCAACAAGGGGTGAAAAATCTTCCACTTCGACCCTTGATGAGTGTGAGCGTGAGTGTTTTGAGGTTAGGGGCGGTCGGATTTGGTTCCCTTCGGCTTTGTTTAAGAGTGTAAGTTTTATTTGACAATTTTGATCCCTTTTCTATTTTTCTGAAGTGTGTCTGGCTGGTTGATGTTATTATTATTATGTTTGTTTGCACATTTGTCACAATTGTGTACAAATTGCCAGTACATCCTTTGGGCAATTAGCACTAGCCACGCCTCTTTTTAGAGCATGCAACTTTGTCAAATATGGCAAAAATGAGAGGAATTTATAGATTCTTGCACCTGTTTGATTTCATAAAAAAAAACTCAAAATCTCAAATAAAAGAAGCAAAAATAAACTTAATGTCCCCAGATAAATAAAAATTTTTCGTAACGAATTTGAAATAAACTGAAAAGAAAAAGAAACAAAAAATATTCTTTTGACGTTCGAGCATTTTAGAATTTGAATAGTTCAACGCAGGTGGCAGATCACCGTCTTTCAGCACAATCCGATTTTATGATGATTTCTTCAGAGGCCGCTATGAAATATGTAAATGACATTTTGGCAGACTAAATCTCAACGAAAGAACGATCATCGGTGGAATCAAAATCGGGCAGCTGTTGTTTTTATGATTCTTATTGGACAGACAGAAACATATTGAATATTTTCAATGCTTTCAAGTCTTTTTTTTTGTTTTTGTTCTTCTCGCTATTTCTTTGATTCAAAAGAAAAGGTGTTGAGTTGAAAAGAGAGAAAAAAAAGATTAAATTTCTCCTCTTTTTTTTGACTAAGAAAAAATCAGGTTTATGCTAATTTTTCTTTTTAGGGAAATAAATTAATATATTTTCTTGATTTTGACAGCGTTTTGGTAGTGCCAGGGATACAATAAAATGAATGAATTTGAAAAAATTCTAAATAATAATATTTTCAAAAAATTATGTATGGAAAGTAATTTCAATATTTGTCCAAGACTTTGAAAGTCTTACAATATAGGACGAAAGGCAAGTTGACTGTGCTTTCTTTTTTAGATAGAAAATGATTTGACTGTACTCCTTATAAAGTTAGAAAAAAGCACACTCAAATTTATTAGACCAGAGATTCAGATTTTTAAGCTAGAGAAAAAGTACAGTCATACTATTAGACTAGAGATTCTGCAAAATTGTTCAAATTCCTAGAGTTTTTACATTCTGGAATATGAATCGTAGTGGTGTTAGCTGTACTATTTTTTTAGACTAGAAAAAAGTACAGTTTGATCCATTGAGCTTCTTTAAAATGCAAATGAATAGGTAAGTCATTAATTTGTTTTATTAGAAAGAAATTCTTCAAATTGTTTGATTTTTTCAGAAGTTTTATAGAGTTAAATTTGATCTGTAAAATGATTATGTTTTTATAAGAATCATAAATAATAGTTCGGAAATTCAGCCAACTCAAATTTATTTCAATCTATAAAAAAAGCCATTTTTAAGAAATCTTTTTGCCTTATTTTCGCTACAAGTTTTTTCCTTTTAAGCCACGCAAAAATAGCTTTTTTTTATTAAGTTTCAAAATTGATTCAAGATTTTGCGAATCGAGTGCTCGCTCACTAATTCTTAGCTCAATTTTCGTATGCAAAGTAGAGCCTATTTTTCTGGCCTTTCTCTCTTGGTTTCTCCCTCGCCCCCTTTGTCTTCTGCCCTTCACTATCGATTGACACGCACGTGTTTAATCCAGTGAGCATTTAAATCATTTAATTATTCAATTGAAGTGCAAAAAAATAAGCAACTACACAAGCCATTTGAATTGAGTAATTACGAGCAGTCGTCTTGCCTCTCTGCGAACTGAACCCGATCCCGTCCGGCCTATCTAGCGTGAAGCAAGGGGCCAAGTGCGACGGCCCCTAAACATCTGGGGCTTTACTAGTTGTATTGATATTGGTCGGTATCTGGCGATGGCAGTTGGGCGATAGTGTTCAAATCAGGTGCATAACACCTGAGCAATTGAAATTAAAAGGCTAACCAGCCAGTCAGCCAGTTAGCCAGTTAGCTAGCGAACCAGTCAGCTAGGCCGCTTGGCTGGCTCGGCCAGTTAGCTTGATTGTACGTAGATTTCTCAGTTCGCTTGGGACGAGGGCGAACAGGTGGGCAGCCACGTCACGCGGTCGCAGACCCGCCCAACGCCTGTTTTGCACTCGGCTTTTTTTTTTGTTATAATATTTTTTTGTTTTTTTGTTTTTACTCATTCAGTCAGTCAGTCAGAGTGCGTTATCAGTAAAAGCGACGGCAAAGCCGCTTCCGTCATGGGCCGAGTACATTCTGGTTCCGCCGTCGGTTCCGTCGTCTGTCTGTTCTGATAAACTGGGGGAACAGGGCTCACATTTGTTTGCACTTGATGTCGTATTTATAGTGTGTAATTTCATTATTTTTTTGTTCTTATCATTTAATTTTTCTGCACCGAACCGAACGACCGAATCGACCCATGCGGGTGGTATGGGCCTATCGCCGTACGGGTGACATTCACCGATGACGCACTCACGCAGCTGTTCTTTTACCAACTACATTTTTGCAATAAACAAATCAAGACAATTTTTATGACGGGAGTTTTTCAAGAAAAGCAATAAAAAAAAAAAATTATTAAAAATTTAAAAAATGAAAATTTTTTTTTTTTTTTTTTTGTAGTATTTAATAAATTTGATGGTTCTATTTTTCTCGTCTATTTTTTTTGGTAATTTTAAATATATTTCTGATTAATGAAAAAACTTCAGAAAAACCGTTTAAGGATTTGATTTGATTACACAAATGAATTACGATTTTTTCAGGATAAAAATTTTCCATTCGTAAATTTTGGGCAATAAAAAATTTTTTGGAATTTTTTTATGAACGCAATTTTTTTTTTGTAATTCTTTAGAAATTTTATCAAACCGAGTTGAAATTAACCTTTTTTTGTCTGGATTCTGACTGATTGTGATACCATAAAAAACAGAGAATTACGCACGTTAAATTGGCCATATCTGATTCACATTCAATAAATTGTGTAAATTATGCCGTGTGACCTCAAAAAAAAAAAAAAAAAATTGTAAAGGCAAAAACAATTTAGTAACCCAACAAATCAGCAAGGTACATGCAAACTGCAATTGCAATTGCAATCAATAATCAAAATGAAATGTATTGAAACAGGTGCAAAAAAAAGAGGAAAACTTTGGCCCAAAAATAAATACAAAAAAAATCCCAACGTTATCTTCGGGGTGCCGAAGATTACAGACTCTTTTCGAAGTTGTTTCTGCCGTAAATCACATGAACGGGGTTGGTCAGTTAATAGGGCCGATTTCGATTTGTATGACAGCTATATGATATAGTAGTCCGATTTTAATAAAATTGAGTACAAACGCGTATATTTATGTAGAAAACGTGTTGGCCGAGTTTTGAAAAGATCAGTCAATAAATGTGCGAGTTATTCCCTAAACCGATTTAGGTTCGTATGGCAGCTATATGATATAGTAGTCCGATCCTTACAAAATTTGGTATATATATTAATTGCTATAAAAAACATATGCGTGCTTAATTTGAACAGGATCGGATAATAAATGTGGGAGCTATTGCCTAAACCGATTTAGGTTCGTATGACAGCTATAAGATATAGTCATCCGATCCGGGCAAAATTTGGTACAGTTATCTATCGTTATATAAAACACACGCACGCCAATTTTCAAAAGGATCGGATAATAAATGTGGAAGTTATTGCCTAAACCGATTTAGGTTCGTATGACAGCTATATGATATAGTGGTCCGATCCGACCGATTCAAACTAGTGTACTACCTAGGTAAAAAAGAAGGCTAAATACCAAGTTTCAGCAAAATAGCTTTTAAGACGACGGAGTAAATCGCATAGAAACAGACGGACAGACGGACAGACGGACAGACGGACAGACGGACAGACGGACAGACGGACATGGCTATATCGACTCCTCTAGTGATTCTAAGTATTCTAGATGTAACTTTTGTGGGTCTACGATGTTTGGTTCTGTGCGTTACAAACATCAGAGCAAAGTGAATAGACTCCTTTTTCTTCGAAAAGAGTCTAAAAATAGTCAACTGCGAAATGACACTCGAGCGCAAAAAAGTTTCTGGGAAAAGGGAAGTGGACCAATCGACCGATTGGAGCAATTGGAACGCCCGCCCCTGATGCACACACACACACAGCAACATACAGGGAGCCTCGAACATACTGAAAATAGCCTGCAGCAGTGGGTGGTAACTCTGGCCGGCCTGACGTGTTGCAGCTGTGCACCACATGTTTGGTCTGCGGGTAGCAGGCGGAGGAGGCAACGGCATCCACACCGACACCGGCAGCGGTAACGGTGATGGTAATGGTGACGGTGACGGCACTCTGAGGCCTCTCACTAATGGGCGGGCGATGCCGAGGCTGCTAATGGCACAGCACACACAGCTCAACTTGAAATGAGCACAGCAGGTGTGTTGGCCGTTGCCTGATCAACATCTCAACATCATCAACGCAAATCGGCAGCCGCCAGCAAACGAAAGTTGACAAATTTACAGCACAACGGCTGCGGCTGTGACAGTGACTGAGATCAGCACAGTGGTGCTTTTAAATATATAATTTTTTGTTATTTTTATTTTATTTTTTCAAAAAGAATCTGAAATATACAAAAATTATTTATTAAAACAAAAGAAGCTGAGGAGAGTGTTGGCGCCATCTAGCGGTTTGTCTATGAACTAAATCTGTCTATCTCTTTTTTTTTTCTTCCCACTGGACTGCTTGACCTTTGCACACCAAGTAAAAAAGTGATCTTTGTAAAAGCTCAGAAAGAAGCTTCACTTAAAAAAGAGCTTTTGCCTGGTATGGAACGAACACAACAAAGGAAGTCAAATGATCAGGTGATGCTTTTTTAATTCCTTTGGATTGAAACCACTATGCACCAGATTATATACAAAATGGCCGCAGGCTATTTGCCTACGCCGAGAATGACTAACCAAGTGAAAAAGAAAATGAGTAAAAAAAAAAAAAAAAATGATGGACGCTAAATGGCCAACAGATTTATGGCCTCAGCCACTGTTGGCGTTGCTTCACAAATATTTTCGACACCAACAACAATAACAACAACAACGTAATTTTTGTTTAAATGTCGCCAAACTCAATGTTACTCATACGCACCTGCAACCGCAGCAACGACTAAGGCAACAGCCGTGTGACATTCATTTGCAATAATTTCACACTGTTCGCTTTGCCTTTTTTTCAGTTGTCACAACAATTGACACTTAAAGTTTTTATTTTTATTTTTATTTTTTTACTCAAATAGAATTCATTGCCGCTCTCGCTGTCCACCATCAGTCGTCGTCCTCTTGAAAGACACATCGACAGCAGCTGCGCACCAAATTGAACGAAAATTTCGAAAAAAAACGCACCGCGCGCTTCTCCTCTCGCAGGCCAATAAAAAAAAAAATTCGAGCAATGAAGAAACAAAAACAAAAAGGAATGCATGTGCTTTGTTTAGTTTAATAATAAAAGAATTAAATGCCTCAAATATGTGGTGCCATAATTTATGGCAAACATAAAAGCGAAACATTGTTCAAATTGATCAACCAGCTTATTTTTTTTTTTTTTTTGTTCTTTTTTCTCAAAAATTCTAAGCTTTATCAAAATATTTTCCATCTCAACTATTTAGCATATTTTTCCTGGAAATTTTTCGAAATTAATTTAATTTTTTGATTAAATTAAAACTCAATTGCCGAGTCAATTTGGTTAAATAATTTATGGCAATCATAAAACAAAAAAATTTTCAGAAAATTTTGAACTTAGAATTTGGAAATATTTTTAAGACAATTTTTAAGTTTATAAAAGTTTCAATATTCCCAAGTTTTCATTTTCTTTTTTTTGCCTCAAGAATGTGTTGCTATAATTTATGGCAAATATAAAAGCAAGGCCTTTTTAAATTGATCAATACCTTAGGGAGACATTGGCTCCGATTTTTCTTTTTAATTCAATTTAAAAATATCTTAAATAAATTAATTAATTTCAAACTGCTTAGTTTTGAAATCTTTCTGAATAATTTTTGAAAATATAATTTAAAAATAAGATAATTTAATTTTATTTGAATTTAATCAAAATGAGTGTGGCTGGGTTTTTTCTAAATTGAAGGGGTCACACTGTTTTTATCAGCTGACGATTTATTCTCCCAAAAAAACAAATTTAAATAAATAAATAGAAGACTGTCTGCCACAGATTTATGGCGATTTTCATTTTTTATATTTTCAGAATTAAATCATTTTTAATCTTGCTTAAAAAAAAAGCGAAATGACAGCTCAAACGATATGCCAAAAATATAAACTAAGATTCCTCGCCTTCTGTAGGCAAAACCTAGCAACTTGAATAAATATAAATATCAGTTGGGTCGACTCGGCTAGGCCTTATCAAAATCTTGGAAAAACTTAAATACAAAATAAAAAAGGAAAAAAATAAAAATAAACCGAAACCAACTAAGCCCCGATCGATGACGACGGCCCACGGCGTCTGCGCAACACCTTAACAGGCTAAGCCAAGCTGACAAAGTCAACCAACTGGTAACTTATATTCCAGGCGGGGGAACTTGCCCGCTGACTAACCAACATTAAGACCAAACCCGAAGCCAAAGCCAAAGCAACAGGTGGTCAACGAGCCAGACTTGAAAATGCTCAATGCTGTTGCCGGCTGTCCAAAACGTGCGCCCGGCTTAAACTGGAGCAGTTTTCATATTGGCAGACCCCGACTAGTTTTCCACATGCAACTCCCATTTACTGTCTTTACTATTTCTTTTTCTTTTTCTTTCTCTCTCTCGCTCTGCCATGAGGGAACCGAAGCGAACCAAGCCAACCAAGGCAGCCTGGCTAAGCTAAACCAACAAGAAACCTCAGCATGTTGAGCGATGATGTATTTATGCTAAATTGCAAGTTAATTAATGTTGTCGTTTAGTTTCAACTTTAAAGTGGCAAAATGTCTGTTGGTGCTTCTATGCAGCTGCCTGATTGAAAATTACTGGTAACTACAGGAAGTTGGGTGTTGATTATTTGCCTGCCAACCCGATGGCAGCTGTTGACCGCACTCACAAGCCACCAATCCCCTCCCCAACTTCCACAGATGGTAGAGGTATTTTCTATAATTATAAAACCTTTTGGATTTCATATTTAATCGAATAGTCTTTTTCCTAAGAAGGCAGAAAATTGTATTTCATTTTTCGTCTCTCTCAATTTGTCCTATGCAAATGGAAATAATTCGAGTCTTCCTCTAATTTCGAGTATTTATTTCTGCAAATTAAATCTCTGATTTAAATTTGAAGCTTTTTGCATTTTGAAGCTGAAAAATTGAAAATTATTTATTTAAATTTGAAAAATACAAAAAAAACTATGCCTGCAAAAGGTTATAAATTGAATATCCACGATTTAGAGAAGTTTTAAATTTATTTAAAATTATTCAACCAATTTTGGTAATAGCAATTTAAATCATTTGGCTTAAGTTAAGGAAAATGTAGAAGAACGTTAAACTCGAATAAAGCCACCTTTGGAATAACCTGTACCTGGTTAATGGAACTTAAAATAAAAAGGTGGCAACCCTGGTCTGGGGGTAATCATGATTGGTTGCATTCTCATAAAAATTGTAGGTATAAAATTCCTTTGACAACAATAAACACCTTGTTCACAGTAAGGCAAGCACGCCCTCTAGCGGACTGTTTTTGACACTTGGAAATGGGAAATAATAATTTTGACTCAGGGATTTTCATTTTCGTATATCTCAAGTAATTATGGATAGATTTTAGTCATGTTTGGTATCAATCGAAAGATTCTTCCAATTCGAACAGCTTTTCGGAACAAATTCATGACAGAATCCCAAGACTGTAGCAATTACAAAGCTTTGAAAAGGGTAGGTGGTGGAAGAAAGGGCGGGGGGAGAACAATAAATAAACAAGATCAGCCTCGAAATCCTAAGTTAGCTTGTCCTAACCCTAATAGTCTCCAAGATGGAGGGACAGTTAAATCTTCTCATATTATTATTACTCTGATATACCTTATTATACCATTACCTTTAAGATTCAGCTTAGATTAAATAAGCCTTAATTAAAATGTCTAACTAATAAACTGAAACAATAATCAAAGATTAAATTGAATCTTTCATATAAAAATGCTTTCAAGAAAAAAATAGAATAGAATAGAATTTATTTTCAGATATTTTTTTTTCGACGGCGCCAAAATGCTCAGCTATCTACTGTTTATTCTAGCTTGTTTACAAAGCCGAAAAAACAACAACAACAACAACAATGAAAGATCTATATGAGAAAAGATCTGTATGAGAATTGCGATTGTTAAGTGAGTGAATGAGTGAGTGAGTGAATTGTTATTGTGAAGTCATTATGGTTGTTATTGTTGCATTTTTATGCACTGCAGGTGCACTATGGCGAATTTTATACAATTTTGCTTCGAACTGCTCAATCAGAATGCAATTCTTCCTGCCCCATTCGGCTGAGTCGCCTGAGTCGACTGAGTCGGTTGGCATTCGACTTAACCTCAAAACATATTCATCTCTTTGATTCATTTTATAAATCACATTCGGTTGCACATTCAGATTGCAATTGAATTTGTTTATAAACAATTTAACACAACAACACATGTGCGAAATTGTGCAATAAAAATGCTATGAACAAATTTATGGCCCAGCCAACTGGCTGAGTTCGCCGCTCGAAGAGAGATACGAAAATGAAAATGACAATAAAAACAATGCTGAAAAGGCTATAGAAATTAAATTAGAAAATGCCAAGAAATTGCACCTGTTTTTGTTATTTGATTGTGTGTTGTGTGCTTTCCAGTGTGGCTGGCTTGGTCTCTGATTGAATATATATATGAATGAAATATTCATAAGCCAGAAAAGGGGTGCTCTGGCCGGATCAAGGGAGTCAAGGGAGTCGCGAGAGGCGTTGCTCTATTCCAGCGGCAGCCATGAATTCATTATGCAGCCCCAACTGCTCTCTTGGCCAAAACAGAAAGCTAGGCGAATGAGTAACACCTGCCAGCTGTTATGAACTGAAAACAACATTACCATCTGCAGCTAAAAACACAAATAACAACAACAACACACAAAAAAAAAGACACGCCAACTGAGATTGTGTCTACTTTCGTGTTCGATGTTGTTGTTGTTGTTGCTGTTGTTTTCTGCTGGACACAAAGTAGGGTCCAAGACAAGTTAGTGACTAGTTGGTTGCTTGTTTTTAGACAGAAAGTAAGCAAGGTTTCTGAACATTTTAAATGTCGATGCTCACCTGTGAGACAGGCCAGGGTAATCGGCCAGAAGCATCAAGATAAACCCAAGTTCGACTCACCTGGAAAATAAATAAAAAATACAAAAAATTGATTGCTTTAAAAAGTACAAATTTATTTGATTGTTTATAAAAAATTAGACAATTTCAATTTGGAAATTTATTCATTTTAATCAAAATAAAGTTCAGAGGAATCCCAAGAAAATTAATCATTGACGAAATGATTTTTATAAATTTTCTGTTTTAATTTTAAATTATTAATGAAATATTTGCTGACCTAAGCAATTAATTTTATCAAGATTTTGTTGCTTGAAATATAAAATGAAAATGTAAAATAAAAATTCCAATGGGGATTTCGGGTTGCCGAGAGTTACAAGCTCTTTTTCTCCCTTTGACCAGATGATCGGGGTTGGTCAGTAAGTAGGGCCGATTTACGTTGGTATGGCGGCTATATAATATAATGGTTCGATCCGACCAATTTAAAAATTAATAAGTTTTAACTATGAAAAATACAAGCCTTTGAATTTCCGCTCTTGAACAAATTTTAATTTGGATTATTATTTGGATTTTTTTTTTCTTTATTTTTGAGAGGAATCCACATCACTGGACAAAGATTCCATACTTGGGGGCTCGCTATCATCAGACAGACACACATGGCTATATTAATTTCTGTAGGGATTCTAAGTATTCTAGTTTTGGGGGCCTATGAGGAGTGGTTCTGCACGTTACAAGCATTAGAGCAAAATTAATATACTTCCTTTCTTTGAAAAATTCCCTTTAGCAGTATTGAATTTTTCATTCGGACTTATTTGGCAAACAGCGCCAAATTTCTCCAGCTCGATTGGCTATTTCGGGTACCATTTCATTTGGGTTTTCAAGTTTGCTGGACGCCCGATTTTCTTTCAGCCATATCATAAAGGATGATAGGGGTCTATTTGGCTTCTGCGGAAAATCCATATTCTTGTAAATGTAATCTTAATTTAAATTTAAGAATAAAGACCATATTAAATGTAGCTTAGCTCTTTCATTACAATTAGACAAGACATTCTTAGAAACTATTTAAAAAGACTAATCAAATTCAGAACTCAGCCAAGTTCAACAGTGATGAAATTAATATGAGAAGAAAAAAGGTGAGAAAATATAATCAAAATATCAATCTTTCTGAGACTCACAACGATGAGTTGAAAGACCGACAAACTGATCAAAAAATTCCAACAGACAAGTCAAAAGTTTGTCTATTTTTGAATTGAAAGTTTGTCGATGCAACATTTGGGCCAATAAATCATTGGCAAGTGGCAGCAGCAGCAGCAGCAAAGAAATGTATACGAGATGAAATCAATTAAAGTTTTTTCGACTGCACACACGCATGACAATTGAGTTGTCAATCAGCAGCACCTCTAACAATTGCGAGTAGCCATCAATTATGTATTTGTCGAAAAAGTTTTTCCTCAGTTTTTTTTCTCAGATTTTCTTAGTTTTTTTCTGCTGCACGTGTGCAGTGATGTTGCCACTGCGGCTGAATGTTGCATGCCGCCGGCTCATTAGTTTGGCTTTTATTTTTGGAAAAGCCAACGCGGCGACGCATTGGCCAACTGAATCTGACACACTCGACGTTGCAGTTGTCGATCGTTAGTTGCCACCGCTGTCGTGTGCACAACAACAACAAAAAAATAGAGAAGAAAAAAAAAATTATTAATAGACCTTTTGTCTGACGCTGTCTGCTGCCGCTGCCGTTTGGCAAATGCCAAAAGCAGCAATTGTTGCTGTCATTGTTCTGTTACACTTGCAATCGCTTCATTTACTATCGTCGCGCTCGCATACCCAAGAAAGAGAGACACTTGGAGACGCAACTAGCAACTGTGGCAGTCTATCCGTCATTCATTCAGTCAGTAAGTCAGTCAGTCAGCCACACAGCCAGGCAGCCAGTCAACTTGTCTCGGTCGTTGGCTCAGCATCTCAGACGCCAGACAAGACACCTAAATTTTATGCGACAACCTCTCTGATACACCAGCTGCATTCAATTATTAAAGAAACAACAAAAACCAAATCATCATCACCATTATCATCGTCTTTCAAAATGATCATTGTTTTGCTTTTTTTTCGCAGCACACACATATATGTGTCTCGGTTGAAACAAACAATAAAACATCATTAAAATCATCAGCGTCGTTGTAACACGCCTTGCAAATATTTTAATTGTTTTTTTTTTTTTTTTTTTTGTTCCTACGACTGCGGCTGTTTTCAATTTCAAATGTTATGACCGAAAAATTGCGCAAAATTTTGTCTGACAAATAAAAAGACAGACGAAAAAAATATATATATATATTTATCTATTTTGTTTTTTTCTCCCGAGGTGTGCATATTTTACGTAGGCACTAAAAATGCCACATAGAAGAAGTAGGAAGAATTATTAAATACGTGACAAAAGACCTCACACGGCTTGTTATTTTTTTCACTAGTGAAAAACTGCAAATAATTAAGTTGTGCAAAAATTTATTCTAAACAATTTTTCATCTACGCCAAAAAATGAAAAAAATTCATCAGGATTGTCTTGGCCAAAAAATGCTTCAATTATTTTGTTGAGTTGGCTTGGATTGAATTAGTTCTATATCCATTGTTACAGTTCTATTAAAAAATATTATTCTATATAATAAAAATATAATGAATATTTACTATGCTATATTAATTTTTATACCCTGTACCTAAAAAGGTACAAGGGTATATTAAGTTTGTGCAAATGTATGTAACATAGAGAAGGAGACGTCGGAGACCCCCCAAAGTTACCCACAATATGATCAGGGTGACTAGAGAAATTGATATAGCCATGTCCGTCCGTCTGTCCGTCTGTCCGCGCGTACGCCTAGATCTTAGAGACTATAAGAGCTAGGATGACCAAACTTGGGATTCGGACTCCTTATGTGTGTACGCTGGTGAAGTTTATTTTTTTTCTCCCCCCGCCCCCCCTTCCACCCTCTCATTTTTTCAAAGCCACATAATTTCTAAGCCTTTCGGATTTAAGTATTAGTTGCTTCTGAAAAGTTGTTAGGAATCTAAAAATCTTTCGAATGATATCAAACATGACTAAAATTGGACCATATTTACTCGAGATATACAAAAAACAAATTTTGAGGGTCAAGATTTTAATTCCCCTTGCGTAACCTGCAATCCGCCAAATGAGCAGTCCGATAGATGGCGTGTTTGCAATATTGTGAACAATGTTTTTGGATTCAAAGGAATATTAAGACCAGAGGATTTATGTGAATGAAGGCGACCAGGGTTACCACCCGACTAGGGTTGCCAACTTTTTTTTTTTTTTTAATTCCGTCTACTAGGTACAGGGTATCCCAAACTCGGCCGCGCCCGAGTTTAACGTTCGGCTTCATTTATAGTTTAAATATTAAAAAAAAATCACCTAGAAGTAAAATTGATTTGTCTTTATTTATTTTTTAGAGACTGAAAAACTACCGAAAGAATTTTATTTTATTTTATTTATTTTATTCATTTCATTTATTTTATTTATATTATTTATTCTGAATTATTTTATTTATATTATTTGTTTTATGTATTTTGTTTTATTTATTTAGTATGTTTTTTTTAGTAAATTTACTTAACAAACTAAGCTTTGTTTAATAGAATAAACCAATTAAATAATTAAATTAAAATTGATTTAAGAGCAACTAGAATATTCAAAGCTTCAGCGGGTTCCTTTGCTCTCATAAAATCAAGTTTTTGTGGGCTTTTTAAACTATTTAAAAATTTATATTTTAATAATTTAATAGAAAATTATTCTAATAATTATTATGTAATTAAGACTATTTAGGATATTCTTGATATTCTTGGTTTATTTTTTTTTTGGCAAACTAGGGAGGGTTTCGCGTCAGATTTCTGGATTCTTATTCTTATTATTATTTCTTATTCTTATTTTTTTCCATTAAGCTATTATGGTAGAGTTACATCAGAGGTCTGCTTATAAGGAAATTAAGATCAGTTCTGCTGCTTTTCAAAACCGAATTAGATGCTTCTTTTAAGATTTTAAAAATACCCAAAAAAATATATAAATTTACATTTTATTTTTAATTTAAAATTTTACGAAATTTCAGCTCTTTTTCCCCACCTTTCAAGTGTTGACCTAAGTGTTAATAGTCAATCAATCATTCAGTCGGAAATATAGACCAAATGAAATATTCCATCAGAATTAAGAGTGACACGGGGTTCTTTAAATTAAAAAGTCGGTTATATTCTATAAAGAAATATAAATTTCACTTTATTTTGTTCAAGTTCTCATCAAATATTCAAAGTAGGACGATCAATCAATTCGAAATTAGAAGGGAATCTAGACAGAGGGATTAGTGTAAAGAGGATCGGCGTTACGAGTTTGTCCAAAATGAAACCTTATGTTGTCTACAAATTTTCTATCCATATGGAAGAGCTGGAAGACATTCCATTTGTAGTTTCCACGTTCTGACTAATATGACATATGGATACCGTGTCAAATGATGATGACACTGGCGAAAAGTGGACTTATCCACGAGACCGTATAAGTGCATTTTGTGGCATGTGTCTTTTAATTATGCTAAAAGCCAACAGCACCAACAACAATAACAACAATAACAAGCCAAACAAATGGCTGAAAAGACGAGCCACACTCACAAAATAGACCCTTTTGCTTTGGGCGGTATTGATGAAAATGGGATGGTCATTGATACACGCTCGAGGGGGTTGGCATCGAAATCAACCCCTTAAATAGAGCAAAGGACCGAGGCAGTCGAAGCCCTTTGGGAAATTTGTTCGCCCAGCTGACTGACTAACAACTGTTCTAATAATGAGAGACTAACATTTATTTTGTATTATCAGTTCATTTCACACACTCAATGAGCAAAACAAACAACCCACCAAGTCAGCCAGTCACTAAGTCGTGAGACTCAAAAAAAAAAAAAAATACACACAATTTTGGTATTGTTAATATGTTGCATAAACACCGCTAAGCGGCCACTTGCAGAGTCCGTGGTTTGGAGAGTGCTAAGCTTCTGTGCGATCTTGATCAGCACATCAAGCTTAAGTCTTCATTAGCGATGTCTTCGGTAGTCACCGGGCCAACCACACAGGCGGTCAAGCCGAGTCAGCCCCATAGACATAATGTAATGGCCATCAACATAAAGTGAAGATTGCTTGGACCGCGCTAACATGTATGCGGCCACCGGGGCTAGACCAGACTCACACACTGAGACTCTCAAGCAAAACGCCCAATATGACAATGACAGTAAATACTTGGACCGGTTGGCTTGTCTCGTGATTCAATGTCTAGTATGAAACTCTTTTGGCTTTGAATTCATCTTCACGGAGTCTTCAAATGCCATTTTCACACACCATAACAGCTTAACCCTTGGGCTACCAAGCCTGAAAGATTTTTTAAAGCAGCAAAATAATTTAAACTATTTGTGTAACCTGTAAGGCTTAAATCGTTTAAGGAATAGTTTTATTTAGCTCGAAATTTTTATTAAAAAGAAATAAGAATTACTTTGAGAGTCAAGAAACAGCAAGCAGGATTGACTGGATTATTTATTAATTATTAAAGGATATGTGATTTTTGTAAAAAACAAAAGCATTACTTTCTTTCCAAATTAAACCTCTTAATTTCTTACTTATTTTGCCGGTTCGCTTAAGCCTCAAATGAACATTGAACAATCGTTCGGAACTAGCAGATTTTAGTTCCAGCGTTTCGAGGTATCGATACTTACTTCAATTTTCAATTTAAATTAAAGAAAATAATAAAACAAAATTAGGTAACAGATAATGCAGAAAAAAATATAAAATAAAATTAAAATAAATATAAGAAAAAATAAAATTTAAATTATAAAAAAAATTAATAATTATTACAGATATCAAAATAGGTTTTAGTTCATTAATTCATTCAAGATAAAACAAATTGGAAATCCTGTAATTTTTATTCACAATTTACTAAGACATATCAATTCAAATCATTCATATATTTATCAAAATAAAATTAAAACAACATGAATACAATTTAATTAAAAGAAATAATTAAAAATAAATATTATTTTAAGACTATCCAAAAGTACTTGAAATATGCTCAAGCCTCCGCTGTCACGGGTAACCATAATTTTATTCATAGGCAATGAGTATTTTAGGGCTTTATGGGGGTCTTAATTATAAACTAAATAATATAAGAATATTATAAAAACAATTAAAATACGATCAATAAAATTGAATTCAAAACAAGGCAAATAAATAAAAATGAAACAAAAGAACATTAAATAAATCTAATTCAATGAATTATAAAATAAAAAAATAAAAAATCTGTGTAATAAATTCAAATTAACAATAAACACGAAATGCTTGTTTTCGGTTCCTTAGAATGTTTCATCTTGTTTATAATATGAGTTTTAAAATACCTCGATGGCCTGACTCATTTGCGGACTACCGGTATTATGTCCCATCTAGTATTGATGTTGGCCATGCAAAATTGTTTCGGCTTCTCCCCATTTTTATTATTTTACACTGACTTAAGCATTTTTTAGACACTCACAGCTGGCGGCAAACACCTCGGCAGCTGTGGTCAGATCAGAAGCTGGGAGCCCCAACTCGAAAATTGCCCACAAAAAAAAAAAAAAAAAAAAAATTAGTGCAAAATACCGAGGTGAATGGAGGCTGTGTCTGTGTGTGTGTGTGTATGAGCATAAATTTGTGTGCATGATCGGCAGCAATAATTTTATTTGTTTACGATTATGTTCGCTGCCCAACAGCCAAACAGCTAACGGCCGCGTCACTCATACGCCCCGTTGCCATTGCCGTTGCCCATGCCGTTGCCGTGTTGATAACAACGACGACAGGCAGGGGCCAAACGGCCGATCAGACTTTGTGGCACGGCTGAGACTCTGAGATCGGTTCGATGGTCTGTTGTCGCTCTTGTAAGCAGGCGCCTAAGCCTTCGTTTCCTATTCAATTCATGTGAAAATTGCCATAAATTTATCCAAGAAATATAAAAAAAATCAGCCAACCCGACCAGACTGACCGCCATTGTCCGACCTGGAGGCCTTTTTTTCGGCCGGGTTCCTCGTATATTTTGTCTTGTTTTGGTCAGATTTTGACACACACACACATGCACATACACTCACGCATTCGGTAGGGATTTATTGTTTATTGAAATTGCCACAAAACGGTGCAAAATAATGAGAAAATTGTTACAGTTCGACATTTTTATGTTTTCATTTCAAAAAGTTGTTTGCATTTTATCTCCATGCAATTTGAGTCATGTAATTTAAGCCGCCATTAACTTAAAGCTGCCACAAATCTGACTGAATACCATAAAAGGAAACGGTGGCCTTTTAAACTCAAATAGACTTTTATCCTCCCCTTTCCACCCACTCCAATTCTTTCTTTTCGACAGACACGTGCCCATCTTTTGTTGTCGTCCCCCGTTTCCATCTTCTTTTGTTGTGCTTGTTAATTTTTATGTTTTGTGCCGGGCAAAAATCACGTCTAATCAAGATTGATAGCGCGTAACGCATTTATGTATGACTTTCGACGCCGGCAAAAATCCCCCAACCACCCACAATGGCTAAAGCCATCCACCCTCGTACGGTCATCCAAATGGTTGGCCACAAACTTCTAGCCACAAAGAAACGAACCAGACGACGACCCAAGAGTGCCATTAGCCAGACTCGCATTACGCACAGCTGCATTGATTAAGTCATAAAATCTGCACAAAGTAAAAGTCTTCTCTCGCTTAAAGACTCTAAAGTGTTCATTCACATTTTTATCTTTATCATGAATTAAATATACAAAATTAAATGTCTATATTCTCTGACAATTTTGAACATATTTCGCAAATATTTGCAGCAATGGGAGAGGCTATATCCTGGGTACTCTTTTCGAGGTTCTGAGTAATGCAGGAAATACCTCCAAGAAACAATATTATATTGCAGTTCGATCAAGTTGAAATTTGGTGTAGAGTTGTCATCTTGACAAATCATTACGATTTTTAGAATTATTTGAGTTTGTTTTATTAATACTCGAGATATCCTCGAGACGGATTTGGATCTGTATGAGAGGCATATAAAATTGTAGTTCCATAAAAATTAAGATCGGTAGAGAGGTATCTCTTTATATAAGCTTTCCAAGTATTCAAGTTATTTGATTTCAGATTATAATTATCAGAAAAGAAATAGGAGAAGCTATAGATAAAGAAGCTCAAACTTGATCTAGATTAGACTTGGTATACTCATATGCTTCATCTAACTTTCATTAATCATTGAGATCATTCTATAAATACCGAATATATACGATTTATATTAAGCTCGCCGAACACATATATCTCGATATGATTACTCTAAATAATATATTTATTTGAAATTGTTCAATCGATACCCGAGACATATATTCGAGAACCCTATGGATCTCTATGGCAACTATCTAATATAGTAGTTTGATTAAGCTGAATTTTGGTATACAGGTTTGAGTAAATAAAACCAGTTCAAGTATAAAATTCCTCTAATATCAGTCAAACAACATCAGAGTTATTCTGAGGAAAAAACAAACATACTCTGCTTTCTTAAAAAAGAGTATAACAAGAAGCCAAACATGCTTCAAGTATTCTCTAAAATGCGGAAATTACAACAAAAATAAACTCGAATTTATTTTCTGTTTGGTTTGATTTTGTCTTTGCTTTTCAGAACATTTGCCAATATTTTGCAGTCAAGTCTGTGCACATTTTTTCGAGATTCCAAGGCTTCTGGGAGGGTTAGAAAAAAATAAAGAATACCCAAAAGGTGCTAGTAAATAGTTTCGTTTCTCTCGAAAATCCCTGCAATTAGCTTAATTAAAATGAAATAACAAGTGCTCAAAATCCTGAGCCACCGAACCCAAATACCCAATCAGTTTCCCCTCATTTATTTGAACAAATGTCAACTTTTTCGTTGTTGTTTGCTTAGTGGGTTTTGTCTTTTTTTTCTCTCTGTAAATGCCAACAGCAAATTCTAATTTGTACGATGAAATTGCTAGACAAATATTATATGTTAGCTTCATATTATATTTGCTTTGTTTAATTAAAATGTCAGCTGAGTATGAGTAACTAAAAACAAAAAAATAATCAAAGAGAGAGAGCAAAAAGGGAGGCCATATCAGACTAGTCTATTTATAAGAATTTCAAGAACTTGTCTGAATAAATTTGAACTTAAATATCACAGCCAGAAGGCCTGAACTTTAACAAGCCGAATGGAAACCCTGGAAACAACCTACACAGGAAATTCAAGAGACACTCCGACGGCCTGGATAAAAGCTTTCTAGTCAAATTTATTATACCTCGTGAAGTCCAACACCCCCACAGGGCTCCCCAGTGCCAACCAGAACGGAAAGGCAAAAAGAATTCTAATAAATGTCAGACAACTCCTCCTGGCGCCTCCTTCCTCCACATCTAAAATGTGCGGCACGCAGACAAAGCAAATTCCTCTTGATGAACTCAAGAGTGTGCACGTGCAAAGTAAAGGCAGTGGCGTGTTTGGAGATTCGGTATTGCCGACTTTTGCAGGGTTTTGGGAAATGGCCACGCCACTGTTTGCAGGGTGCAAACTACCCCACAAATGTTGGGGTGTGTCAAAGTTAACGAGCTCAAATGTATTCATGAGCCCGGCCTTACCAGCTAGGCAGTCGATTCAGGAGCCAAGCCAACCCTGGGGTGGTTGGCTATGTCAGCTGTTTTGGGGGTGGCTCTGGTTTCTGACTTATTGCCTTGAAGTTTACCATTCGCAATGCGGTTTGGGGGCAGCGCCACGGGTTGTAACGAATCTCTTAATGTTATGCAATTTGCAGGTGTTTCATTCCGCATCTGTAGACATTTTGGGCTTTCAAAATATTGATTGGAAAAGGAATTTGGCTTTTTCCTTTCGAACATTTTTTTTTTTTTTGGTGTGTTCTTTTTTTGTTTGTGTGAAAAGTGCGTACACAAACATTTCCGTAAAAATTAGGTGATAACAAATGATCGGACTGTGAGAGAGAGAGAGTGTTAAGTGCCTTGATGCCTAGTGATATTGTACAGAAGTTGCCACCACTCGACACGCACCGATCAACAACAGATCAGCAGATGAGCGAAGTATATAAAATAAAATATTTCCACATACATTTAGAAATTAAGAAACAAAAAAAAAAAAGAAACACATTTGGAAAATATCAGCAAACTGGTGAATGGAAAAGATTTTGAGGGCATCTGTTTAAATTGCCCCGAAAAAAAAGATCTTCATAAATTTAAGTGTCCAATTCACTGGCAGTTGTTGCCGCAACAAATCGGCTTCATTATGGCCCAAATTGCTTACTTATTGACCATTTCATATGAACTATATAGTTTTGGCAACTAATCTCAAAAAGAAGTCCATCCCAAAGGCACCAATCAATCCAATTGATTTGGGATTTTTTTTTTTCTTTCAATTGTCAAGGAAACCTCTTCTATTTTTAAATTCTCAAAGGCTTCTTTGATTTTGAAGAAAGAGAAAGTTTCATCCTTAGGGTACCCTGAGACTCCTTGAGACAAGATATATCTAAAGCTCTTTCTTTTAAGCTACTTATCGTTGAAGGAGCTTTCCAATTTACGTTGGCCTAAGATTTCTCTAGTTACGAAAAATTGAAAGGTAGTTCCATTGCTTATCTGTTCCTTATATTGTTGAGAGATAAATTAAACCCTCAAAATCAGCCCCGCTCTTGATGTTTTCAGTTGGTATGAAAGCCTCAGATGATTTAAGGTCATTTGGGTCTCCAAGGATTATCTAGCTTTACCTATCGGAAAGTCTGGATGTATACAAGGAATACCAAAAGCTGGCATTATCTATAGGGATAAATATATACTGAATACAATGACTCAAACTAGAATCAACTCAAATAGTCAAATGCCCTTATCACATCTATAAAATAAGTCTGTATCTTTCAAGTATGATCGGAATCTAGGCACTCTTACTATTTTCCTTAAATTTGATATAGTTTAAAAGATAGTTGTGTCAGGATCTGAGAAATCTTTTCCAAGTCTTTTCGTATTAATTAGAAAAAAAATCTCGGAAAAATCCAGGTATATATAGAGTATTATGCCATATACATCTGGTTTCCTCCTGGTTCCTCGAAAAAAAAATAAATAAATAATAATTAAATTATATGCTATGAAGAGTATGTAATTTTTGGCACCCCGTAAATAACCCATTAAACTGGCTACCCATACCTGTTTCCCATCAATACGCAGACTGTCGGTGGTCCATCCTCTCAGATCTCGAAATTCCATCATTTATGCTTCCGAAAATAACAAATTTCTAATATTGCATTAAATTCAAATGAAATCAACTGTTAAATGGCTTTCACTGAGCTATTTAATTTTCTCAACCTTAAAAAGAAAAAAAAAACACAAAATGAAAGAGCAGCATGCAGCATGGTTGGGCAAATAAATAAAAATCATAAATTCATTTCGGAAATATGTAAGAGAACATCGAGTGAAGAGTTTATTTCTGTTTGGATAAAAAGTTTGGGCTTTAAGTGTGATGGCCTGCAATTTGTCAAGCCGGCGGAATCCCAATTGATTTTCAACATTTCGTCAACACGTCGAGACCGTTGAGGCAGACAAACACATGTTTGCTGCCTGTTGTGGCAACAAAGACAACAAATTTTAAGCAGGCAAATAATTCTTTTCTGTTATTTATATATTTTGTGGCAGCGACATGTAAGGCTTCTTAGAAAAATGTATAAAAATTGTGAGGTTTCGGTAGCAACTGTCTGGTCTGGTCTGGTCTGGTCTGGCCTGGTTGGAGGGGGTGTGGATGAGGTTGCTCTATGTCGGTTGTCTGCCAAACAAACGCACACGAGCGATTGACTGTCGTGAAGCTTCGTTTAAATGCATTTTTAATTAATTATGCGACGCGCGTGCCACATGCAACATCAGCGACGGCGACAACACGATCGACATAAAAATGCTGCTGCTTCTGCTGTTGCTGCTGCTGCCCGGGCATGTCAACAGTCATAAAAATGCAACAAGAAATTTTCGAATTTGTTGAAAAAAAAAAAAAAATGAAATGAAATACTCCGCGCAAGCGTCTTCGACTTTTTGTCATTCCAAAATGCCACGCATGTGTTAATTTGTGTAGAGCACAATTAATTTTCCGCAAATACTTTTCGAGACGCCTTTTACATATATTTCGTTTTTCCTCTTCTTCTTCTTGCTCTTCTCACATTTTAACTAACAGCCACCGACTGAGTCTATAAGTCTGGGGTTATATTTTATTAATTGCACTCAAGTGTGGTGGTTTTCGCAGAGGGACCAAATGACTGACTGACGGACTGGCTGACTGACTGAGTGACTGGATGACTGCCCAAGTGCAGTAGCTGCCTGGCTGGCTGCCTAATTACTGAAAAATTGGCAGTTGTCGTTAATTTTATGGTAAATTATTTGTCAGCCTAGACGGGGGCCAGCTTCTTGTTGGGCGGGGGTCCGAGAGATTTGTGGCCAGATCAGTTGTCGTCTAGTGTTTTTTTTTTATTTTTCCCCCAGCAAAAATTTATGCTAACCATTAAAAATTTTAGTATGTCAATTTTAGGAGTATTGCTGGCGGGGCTGTGATTGTAGATTTCCATCTAGTGGAGCTCAAATGGAAACGTCATTCTGATATCTTTGGTCTTGAGTTAATCTTGAAAAAGTTTGGTTGGATTTCAAATTCAAGACAAATTTACAAGATAATTGCTTTCGATTTGTTTAAGATCCTCTTAATGGGAGAGATCCAGAGAGATTGGGAAAAAATCTTGGGATTCATATAATTATGGGAAAGATTAATATTGAAGAGTTCTTATATTGAAAATCTTGTATTATATAAAATCGGAATATAGTTTTAAAAGAGAAACTGTGATAATATAAAAGAGTTCATTCTAGTATAAAATTTGCTTTTAATTTCCAGAATATTTAGCATTTATCGAATAAGGAGAATTATTTCAGTTTTAATTTTTGGAATTTCAAGTATTTATGGAATAAATTGTTGGAATGATTCTCATATTAGGAAAGTGATACAAGATCATATTCTAGCATATATTAAATTGTATATATTTAAAGGTTTTAATTATGACAAAGCTTGAATTAAAAAATTGCCTAAAATGAGCGATAACATGTAAAATCTGAAATTGGTTTCTAGAATTATTTGTATTCATAGTACAAAGGAAAAGCAGCAGAACCTGAGAAGTTTCACATAAAACAGGAATATAGTTTTCAGATAACCCAGGATCAATCTAAAAGTCCTCATTATTAAATTGGATTCTATTTTCCTGAATTTTTTATTTATCAACTGATACAAAAGATTAGATTCCCACAATTCTGAAATGTAAGACCTTCTATTAAGAAGAAATTTATATAAAATCGGTTCTTAAAGATTTAAAATTTTATAATATAAAGAAAGAAGGAAAGAGCTTGAATAAAAATATTTCTATACAATATCAGATTTAAAGTTCCCTTAAAACATTTTTGATAGAAAGAATACTTCCCACTAGCTTTAGATCTTTTGGGCTTTCCAGAATCGCTTGATTCCCAGGATTTCATGAAAATTTCCAAGTGAATTCGAAAAATTCCCAAAGAAATATTTGAAATATTTTCAGTTTTCTTTTATGAAAATCGTAAAAACTGGAAACGATAGCTGTTCTTTTCTTTGACCAAATACAAATGCCTCATAAATTTTTAGCTGATTAGTGCAACAATTTTAGGCTCATAAAACTTAATAAAACTCATAAAAAGAGTCACTTAAACCCGACAGCCGAGGGCCAAACAGAGAAATGTGCCTGCACGTGTGTCTCATCTCAGAGATCTTCTCGGTTCTGAAATTCCAGCAAACACTCCAGCCAACTCCAAAAGATACACAGAAACTCCATTGCTTGGCAATAAAAATCAAATTGCAACGACTAAACGACTGTAAGCGACTAATTTTGCACGAGTTAATAAATTTTTTTTTTCTTTCATTTTGAAAAAGACCAAATGGCTCCAACGAGCCGAGACTCGGCAGCGGCCTGTTGCCCAGGTCCAAGATCGTGGTAGATGTGTCTGTTGGCCGTTGATCTTCATATTTAGTAAGCTGCAAATTATTACCGCAATTTCCAGTCGCAATTTGCCAAAAAAAAAGAAAGAGAAAAAAACACACAGAGCTTATGGCCATCCCAACTAGCAGAACGCACAAGGAAAACATATGGAAAATTATAGTAATAAATACTTTAAAGCCATTGTGGACGGCGGTGGCGGACTGCACGAGGCAAATCTGAAGAAAAACGATAATGGCAGCACTAATAAATTGCAGCAAACATGTTGCATGTTGCACGCGGCAACCGCAACATCGACGACGGCTTCAATACACCTGAACTGAGCACGTGAGTCAAACATCGCTACGCATACAATTAGAGCAAAACTTGGGCTCCGTTTCGGTTTACTTCTTGCTGGGAGATTCGTCCAAGACTCCACACTGATTAAACTGATTTCTTGAATACTCTTTTTGGATAACTTCAAACGAAAACCCTGTAAGAGACCAGACGAAATGGCTGAGATATATCAAAATTGTTGGGGATCGTACAATTTCCCAGAAAAGTTTATCTGGTCTTAACAGAAGCATTCAACAAACTATAGTGTACGAATTCAATATTTGATATGGCAATATGCTCAAATTTATTGGTATAAAGTTTCATAGTTCTTAGACCAAGCCAACTGGCTAAAATTTAGTCTTTCATTACTAAGATTTTATATTTGAAAGAAGCATTTTTAGATCTGTTAAGTATGTTTGTTTGGGATCAAATCAATAAGGAATATATAGAGTCATATTTCTCAAATTATAAAAGTCAAATTTATGAAGGTCAGATTCTATTTCAATCGAAGAATACCTTTATACAGGGACAAGTCTATCATCGTATTTCGGAGTTGAAATGTACTAAGTTCCAAATCTACTTATCTGTATGATTAGTGTCTAGACCGTATATCTTTATATAAGACATCTTCATATCTCAAATATCATAAGGTGCACGATAAGACTAGACAAAGATCTGTCTACTAAGTTTTCTGGGAAACCGTTAAAGGTTTTTTTTCCGATCTCTCAAATCATAAGTCCCAGCTCAAGGCTTGAACAACTGAAGTATGCCTAGTCTTGTCCAGATGGGATATAGTTATACAAGGATAAATCTATGTCTGTAACCATCAAATTGAAGTATAAAAGTAACTTTAGACAAGAGTTGGACCCACCAAGTTTGATCAATTGTCTTCGTCTATCATTATAAGCAAAAAGTGTATAGCATCTTCGGATATTAAAAATACTTTGTTACTTTTTTGGACTTGGGCTTGGCATGCAAATGACGCACAGAACAATGATTTTGGCCGCCAGGGACACTTCATAAAAAACAGTTATTAAATGCGACGGGCAACGCAACAAGATTTAATTTTATTTTTTTCTGCTTTTCTCTCTCAGTCACAACGCACCAACAAATGAAATTGCGTAGCCAGTCCAGGGTCCACATAGCCAGACTAACCCAACCCATTTGGCCGTCCGAATGTCTCTGCCTCTCCGCCTTTGCTCCTCTGTCCAGGTCTCTTACAAGTCCCCCGCGGCTTTGCACGTGTTCCGCTCTCGCACTCTGTGTGTGTGCGTGTGTGTGTATTTGGATAAGGACATGCGTACACGAGTTGAGCTGAGCGTTATTACAATTTCATATTGCATTCCCCGTATTGCATATTGTGTTTCATGTTTGCCACTTTCGTGACGCCGCGTTGCGCCGGCAGCAAAGTCAGCGACGCCACCGTCACCGCCACCACCGCCGACGCCGACGCCATTGACGACGTCGGCCTTTGCTGGCAACATTTTATGCTGATTACACGTCTAATCCACAGCATGAGCGCTGCCAGCCTCAAACCAACACCGCGCCTTGTGAGTCTTATTTGACTTGATGCTGTTGTTGTTGGTCTTGTTGTTGTTGCTGTTGCTGTGGGGTAAGGGCAGCTCTCTGTGAATTCTATATTTAAGCAATACATGTGGGGGCTTAATCAAGCCACCAACACTTTTCATACAGGGCAATCATGGCCCTAAAATATTTCGATAAAATCTGAAAGGTGTTGAAAAAGGCATCCAAGGCAACTTAAAGACAATTTAAAACTTAACCAATATTTTATGTGGAAATTTTCTTTAAAATAAAGCAAGGAGTAGGCAAACTCAAGATTTTTGAGATCTAATAAGAATTTACCAGAGAACAAGACTGATCAAAAATTTGTCTTTATTCTAATAGAAGAAAGAATTTCGATTATTAAAAAAAATCGCTTCTGAAGAATTCGTCATTTTAGGTAAGGTCTCAGAGCTATTGAAATACCTTTAAAGGTTTTGAGAATCTTCAGGGTACTAAAAAATTAGAAAACCTTGAAAGTACTAAAACTATTTAATTCTGGAAGAAGAAAGAGATGATAAAAGGTTTCATACCTCCTGGCTCTGAAATTTCAAATTTAAGAATTTTCAGATAAAAGAATTCAAGAAATATCCAAATATTAAGCAAAAGAAATTCTCTAATAAAGAGTTGCGGAAATGCTTTAACGGTGGGTATAAACTCAACTCTTTTTTTTTTTTTTATTAAATCTAGAATAGATATTTCAGAAAAGCCCTAGCCGTGACACCCTTTATTTTTGTGCCAATTTATGCACAAAAGCAAGTAAAGAAGAAGAAGAATAAGAAGTCCTACAGCGACCATTTCATATTCATGGACAGCATTGGCGTTTAATTGGAATCTTGGGCAAATAAAACATGGAAGAAAGAAAAAAAAAAAAAGAATACCAAAAGCAATAAATGTCCTGAGCTGCACGTGTTCTTTTGGCCGTGAGACCGAGTGAAACCAGCGAGGAGGCAGCAATAATTGAGCAAGCAACTTGGCAACGCCGGGGAAGAGTTGAGCTGCTGCGACAGGAGGAAACGCCACTTGGACAGGCGGCACAATGCAGTGTCAAAACAATCGATTGTCCTTTTTGTAAATGTATTTGCCCCTGTCTCTGCCCGCATGCTGACATCATCGAAACGATGACGACGACAGCGGCATTAGCAGCGTTGGCGGCATCGGTGAGCGGCCACCCTCGCCTTCGACACACACTTCCGACTTCCGATGTTTTTTGATGGATTTTCTGGCCGTGTGCAAAGGCTTTCAATTGATGCCGCGACACGTGTTTGACTGGAGCTACCCTTAAAGGAACGATTCGCCTGCCTGCACGTGTGTCTTGAAAGGATTCCGGACCGAGCCGAGCAACCGGAAGACCATAAACATGCCAGTAATACAACACGCAGCCCAGCTGACAAAAAAAAAAAAAAAATGAAACCTTATCGCATTGGGAAAATCGATTTTGCCACATCCTCTGGCTGGAAGCACCACCCCTCCCCGTCCCCCCTTACCATGGCCACTTCACATCTATGGCCAACCAGGTGGGAGGCGCTTGGTTCGCCATTGCTGCGCAATGTAAAATTGCCAAGAGAGAATTATCCAACAGAGCCGCTCCTGTCTGCGCCAATTGTAGACATTCCTGCCGGAGATGTGGAACACGTGCAAAAATCTGCGCAAACTCCACAACAACAACAGCGACAACAACAACATCGACCGCCGTCGAGAGTTCATGAGTCAAACGCCCTGTGTGTAAAGTGGAGTGTGTCTACATAGGCAAAAACAACAGCAACAACAACACACGATACGCCCGAGGCCGATTAGACCAACTGCCTGTTGTCTGGCCAGGCTGTCTTTAAGTCTCCCTGGGCATGTTTGCCATGCCCGCTTGTCCAAACAATTGCCAGCGTCGATCTGTTTGAAAGTTGTGTTCGAACAAACGTCGCATTAACGCAACATTTTCCAATTTTTTTGTTTTTCAATTTTCTTTTTTTTTCCTCAGCCACACTGAAAGAAAAGTCGACCGAAATGGAGTGAAGGAAAAGTCTAAAACATAAAAGAAAGAAAGTACTAAAGTATCGAAACCTTTTCTTTTCTAATTTTCACTAAATTTCTTGTAGTCACACTGGCCAAATATAATCAAAATTAGAGGAGATGAAAACAAAATAACTTTAAAGCTTTCTGAGTCAAAAGTAAATGAGATATACCAGGATATTACAATATTTGATTACCTAATTTAGATTTTTCAAGCTATTTTTCTTTGTTTTTTTTTATTTATTTTTTTATTAAGAAAAGTTGAGATTCAAACGGTATCTTAATACATATTTATCAAGTTTTTGTTCCTATAAAAATTCTATATAATTGCTTCCATTTTGTCGTACAAATTTCAATGACAATTGAACATTACCAGGAAAGTCTAAGAATCAGAAATTCTAAGGGATATTTTTTTAATCTATACCAAATCGTATTTTTTCTCAGATTTGGTCATCTATATAGAATATTAGTTTTTTCTCAGACCTTAAGGAATCTTAAATTTTCGCAGGTTTTTATTTATTTAATTGGTTTAAGAAGCCTTTGTTAATTCGAAATATATCGAAACATTTTATATATAATCAAAAAGGCATAAGCTTTAATTTATTTTAAGGACCCGAAAAAATAACTAAAAATCTGAATAATAAATTTTTAAAGGATATTAATCAAGACTCCGAGCAATTCCTATTTCAGGAGTAATAATTTTAAATGGACATACCAAATAAATATTATATCCCAATTACTATGGAATTAATCTAAAATAAAGCAAGACAAAACAACGCCAATAATATTTCAGCTCTTTTTGTTCATTGAAAATTTGTAATCTACTTTTATTAATTTTGAAAAACTTACACAATTTTTCCAACAATTTCCGAAGAATTTTCGCAAAACAAGGATTTCGTAAACTTTTAATTATCTCCAAATATTTGGGGGCTATACTTAATGTCTGACTTTCTGTTAACGAAGCTTTGTTTTTCAATTCTCTGGGAGTCACGAATTTCATATTCAAATTACCAGACAATTTCTCATATAATTTCAGGAATTAATTTGTTGGTATTTTTCGTTTTCCAAGATTTTCAAATTTTTTCTCTCTGTAAGCCAAACTCATGTCTGGTTATTCAATACCAGAGCAACAGCAGCAGCCACACCACTCCACACCAAGGCAGACTCTATTCGAATCTCGGCTAGCTCCATTGGCCAGTTATGCGCCAAAAGCAGTGCAGTCTCCAGCTGTGAGTTGAACTCCTTCCAGACAGCCCAAGCCCCCACCGAATGCACTGCATGCCTTGGATTTATTTTTATGTAGTTTTGAAAGAGTTTTTTTTTTTTGTATTTTCTTTCATATTTTGAATACTTTGCCAGCTAAATCAAGAGTCGTTAAGTCTAATCAGATGCGGGTGAAGTAACCAGGAAAATATATAGTTTTCTAGCATCTTTTCGCTTTGATCGAATGTGTCTAATTTGATAGGAGCAAGCAGAAACCTTCCTCAACTTGTTTACACAAACGAAATGACCTTTTGTGAACATTATAAAATTAACTACTAAACAAAGCAAAAGGGAAAAGATCCAAATCGATTTTCAGTCAACGGCGACAACAATAACAACATCAAACAACAACAGCAACAACAACTCCCTAAAAAATAAATCTACAAATAGTTATAACTAAATGCAGGAAACTTTTTCCGGGAAACCACAATAAAAACTAACACAAAACTTGCAGTCAAAGAGACAGAAAGGCAGGCTGATTGTTTGGCAGTTCGGCTGATTGTGTTGTGTGTCGTCCAGCGACTCCTTCTGGGTGCTCTCTCTACCAGCAGCCGCAACACCAAAGGAGTCCACCAACCGACTGGCTAACAGCAGCAGTTGCAATCCACAATAAGATTTATTTGCCCTGGACTTTTTTGATTTTCAATGGAATTCCAAATACTCTTTAATTGAATGAGTTTTTTTTTTTAATTACTTATTTTTTTTAAATTTAATTTTTTGATGTTTTTGCTTTATTTTATTGATTTGTTTATTTTTTTTAATTATTTATTTTTTTTTTTAATTTATTTGTTTGTTTAATTTTATTTTATTTATTATATTTATTTTATTTATTTCATTTATTTTATTTATTTATTTATTTTATTTATTATATTTATTTTATTTATTTCATTTATTTTATTTATTTTATTTATTTTATTTATTTTTTTATTTTATTTTATTCTTTTTTATTTTATTTCATTCATATTCAATATTAATTTTTGTTTACTTTGTCTTAAATTTTTTCCCCTTAAATTTTCATTTGTCAATTAAAAATCAATAAAATTATGAAATTCTTCTCAAAGTTTAATTGGTTTTAAAATTAGCTTAAGTCTTTATTAGCCTCTTGGGAGAAGAGTATTAACAGGCAACAAGCAGCCAGTCAGACAGACAGACAGGATGGACGGGCAGGGAGACAGGCAGGCCAACATGACTTGGTAGATTTTCGTGTGCTTGCCTTCTGCTGTTTTCTGCAGTTGCTTGGTAGTCCTCGAAGATGAGATACTTGCTGGCTGATTAGCTGACAAAACAACAACAATAACGAACTTCAACACACACACACTCTTACACAGAGTGAGAGAGAAAGAGATGGAGAGAGGCGAAACAATTGGACAAGAGGCAGGAGTGGGCACACTGACTGTCAGGCTGGCAAGTCAAATCGTGTACACAATTGGCGCGACATGCAACATTATTCTCTGTGGGCCTGACCGGAGCGGTCTCTTGGACCGTCTGCATGTCTCGGTGTCTGTCCCATGCAGCTGCATGCGGCCACCGCCGCCAATGCTCCAATTGAAAGTGGTGCGGGCGTACGATCAGTCTGACTTGGCTTGGCCTAGCCTGGCCTGATCGGGTCTCGCCTGGCCTGGCCTGGTCTGGTATATGGTCTGGATTGTCCGCTCCTCCTCTCGATGGCTGCTCGATTAGTAAACGTTTCCAACAGTTTGACTTAATTTTCACCGCCATCAAGCCAAATCCGAGAGTGGCTGGAAGAGTTTGCTCTCCCTCCACATTCTATTTGATATTCTTTTCAAGTCTCTTCACCTTTGATCTTTTTGTTTTTGTTTTTTCGTCCGAGTTTCTCAAAGAAAAAACCAAAACGGAAAATTCACTACTTACTTGGAATTGCAATGAAACCTTTGGGCAACTCTCGCATGCTGCCATTGTCTGTTTGGGTCTTTCTGGCTTTCCCTGAAAACTGAAAAACTGAAAAAAACGGATAAACTGAAAACAGCAAACTGCCGACTTGAGTTCAATTCATTTCTCAGTTGCTGCTGCTGCTGCAGCTTCGTGATTTGCGATTTTATCGCATTTGAAATGAAATAATTTGAGTTCCAAATGATGAAGTTAATTGTGTTTATTAGGCTGCCAGTCAAAAAATTGCGAGGGAGAGAGAAATATATATATACATATATATAGGTATGTATATATATGGCCACTCATATTTCAGTAAACGACGAGGTTGACTCACTCGAAAGATTGTTGCAGCTCGAGGCGCTCTTCGCTGCCTTCAAAATAGTCAAGAGGGCCCGGCGACTTATGCAAATTCGTGAATTTATGAGCTCCACGCCATTAAGTCATTTTAAATGACTTTTTGGCCTGACTGCCTGTGGTAGCCCAAGATGCAGACAAAGAAATCCGAATCCAAGTCAGAGTCATGTGCGCTGGTATGGCAGACTCCGTCAGCCAGCTTCATCGTCTTTGGCCATGATACTCCCGGCCAAGTCGTGTGCGATATTAATCGCTTTTGCTGAAAATGTCATGTCAGTTTTATGTCGTAACATGATTACGTGGCAGACTTTAGAATGTAAGAGTAGTCCAGAGAAATGAACTGGACAAGAGCTTAAAAGACTTAAGATGCTAATCAGTTTTATCTCCCACCTAAATGGCCAGGACACGTGATACAAAATTATGAGACACCCAATCAAACCCACACAAATGATTTGAACCAACGAAAAGCCTTGCATCTGGTGCTCGATTTAATAAATTCCCAGCCAGAAATAAAGCCCAAAAGAGCAACGGGAAAACTACCCCTGACAAAGCCACCCTTGCGTTGCCAGGCAACCCTCAAGCTTTGGAGACTTTCTCTCCGGACATATGTCTCTCACTCTCTTGGCGCAGGCCACCCACTCAAAAAGAGAGGAGCTCCAAAAAAAAAAATATTTTGAAATCGGCCATTTTGAATAAATTATTTCCTCTCCCTCTCTCATACAGAGAGGAGTCTTCCCTCTAACAAGTTTGTAGACTTATCGATTTTTCTTTATATTCATCAAATAAATACTTTTGTTAGACCCACGCTCTTTGGCTAACTGGCTGGTTTCCTGACAAGATTGCTCTGGCTGACATTTCTAAACTTATGTATGCAAATCATTGTCAACCAAAAAGAAACCACAGGCCAGTCTCAAACAAAAATGCTGTTTTGGGAAGCCATGAAATCAATTTGGCTCCCCTTGAAATGCCCCCGCTTGTTTGTATTCTTTTTTTTTTATTTTGCATATGTCAGGCAGACATGGTGCACTTTTGGGCCACGTGCATTTTGGCCAAGAAAGGAGCGCCAGAGTGACCCGCGTCTGTGGTCTTTTGCCGGGGCACGATCAACTCGAACACGAATTACAACAAAAGCAAAGCTCCTGAAATTATCATGACCCCAGCGTGGCAATTGGGTCGAGCGGCCACTGACACTGCAGTGGCGACATTTTCTACTTGTTTTTCTTGCCTGACACAACAGCCAACCATTCATGTGTTTGTCTCCCCTTGCACACTCCCTCATATGATCGCTTTAGGGCCAGATTGGTTTTAAGTTTTTTTTTTTTTTTTTTGTATATGTTTATCTGCCTGCCCTGTTGGCCCCCTGGCAACGCTAATGAGGCACAATCCCACCAGGATAGATGGGCTCCGAATTTCTTGCCTGCCCAGCTGGCTCACTGGCTGGCTGGCTGGCTGACTGGTCACATGGCGGTCTCTTGTTAAAGCTGCATTTTTGGGCGTGTTCAGCAAACCACCACCACCACCACTACCACCAGCATTATGGGAAACGATGGCCACCTAATTGACGCACGGTCTCAATCGGGCCGCCGTTTGGTCGTGTGTCGTTTCAGCAATTTATGAAATAAAATTCTAATTGCTGCATTTGTGTGTGAATTGTTTTCAAAATTGTTAGGGTATATGAAAGTAGAATATGTGCCGTCAATTTATTTGATTAGTTTATGGGCCTTTGAATGGGCCACACAAAAGGCTTGGGAATATTGACAAGAAACGAGACTAAAGAATAAAAATAATTGGGGAGTGTTTGGAACAAAATTCTTTTATGGGAACTGAATGAAAATATAGGTTTGATTAAACCTAATTAGGGAGTTTCCAAGACAATAAATGATATTCAAATAGAAGCTTAAGCCCGAGAAAGCCTTGATATTTTCGAACCAAAATCAAATCAGTCTGACTGAGAGATTTGGAGATAAAAACAAATCTGAAGTTTTTGCAATTTGTGTAAATCAGAGTCGGAGACACTCAGAACATTATAATGCTTATTAATTGAAGTCATCATAAAATGTGGCAGACGATGAAAAAATGAGGCAACTGCTGCTTTAGCAGATTGCAACATAAATTCACTTAAGATTGCTAGAAACTCTGGCAATTTGTAGCAAAGGAAGAAAACAAAATCAAGAACAGGGAAGATGCTTATGCCTCCAAGCTACTTGAATGCGAAGTCTTTGCCAGAGCCAAGAGCATGTGTCACTGGCAAAACGCGAACCCAACCAGACAGACAGTCGAGAGTTGAGAGTCAAGAGCTGAGAGATAGATAGGCAGACAGAATGATTAAGTGAACATTTAACGGCTGCTAATGAATGTGGTGCAATTTTGTAGCTGTTTCCAACAGCAGTTGCTGCACCAGCCACTGCCACTGCCACTGCCACCAAATGTCACACACGCAATGCACTCAAAACGTGGAAAGGTCAACTTCAGAGTGGCGAAGATTATGTACACTTTTTAGTAAATTATTTAACCAATCAGGGTCAAACTTCGTATACATAATGCCAGGTCTATAATATAAGAGTATAACAAATAAGATTGAGTTAGCTTAGAAAGTACAAAAGATATAATCAACATTGACTTTACTTATAATGATGCATGATCTACAAATCCGATTTGGGGCTGTATGCTATTACTATTCATATCCAAAACAAAATGAATCCAAATACAGATTGGGGTATATTTATTCTTGTTTAAATTAAATCATCTGAAGCTCAACGAAGAATTGCACCTATATCACTTTAACGATATACTCGTAGAGCTAAGATCTGTTAAAACATTTGGTGGACTTTATGTATTGGCATATATTTATTTAAAATATACTTTAATTGATTATATAGAAGCAGACATATGAACAAAACCACTGTTATATATAGATTTAAGTGGTTAAGTGGTTCCGATAAATGTGTGACTCTTGGATTTATTTTCAAAGCTCATAGTGGTAATGCTGTTCTAATTATAAAAAGACTATATAATTATATATAGAAGTCGCGGTGCTCCCAAGTCGTCCTAAGCTACTGATTCCGACTTTACTTTTATGAGTTATTTAATAAAGTACGTGGTACATGATATGGTAGTCCTAATTATTTGGTTCCAATAAATTTAAGGATTCTATAGCTTTAGAAGTACATCAAGAATAAAGAACTGGTTTGATATGGTTTCATGATACCTCTAATAATATAGAGACTATATAATGATGCAATGAACCGATTTAGATAGACTTTGGACTATTGGTAAAACGAAACAAATAAATTGGGCCGACCTACATGATTATATAGAAGACGTATTAAATGGTCCATAAAAATGGGCCTGTGGCAAGCCTTCTCTTAATAGCTAAAAAGCAGATTGGCCTTTTGAAGCCGACCATTGCAATTCGAAGCTAAATCTTGGTCGAGCCGTGGCAAAGTCTAGAACAGAGTGTGCATGCTCGTTCCGCTTTTGAAAAATATCTCTGAACCGAACTGGGGAACTGACACTGGGGGTCGTGACCGCTGCCAAACGTAGGCGTCCGGCGCGCAGCAGCCAATCAAGGAACCCAAGATGACAACAGTGCAGCTGAGCCAGTTAAACAAGATGAGCAAGAAAGAGGAGAAAAGTCCGCAGAGTCACAAGAGCAATTGACTTGGCAGTCTCTTCACTGAATATGTGGCAGCAGCGGTTAAGTGCCGTCGCGTCATAATCCCACATGGTCTGCCTCGCCATTGTTGTTTTTGCTGTTGCTGTTCCTTGTTGTTTTTGTTGACTCGTCTGGAATGCAGATGTGTTTGCTGTGCTGCATACGACGGCCCACTTGCTGTTCATATTTTCATATCAGCACAACAACGACAACAGTCAGTCAGTCAGGGGCCCGACTCTGGCCGCTCTCCGGACTCAAGTCTACTGATTGCTTGCCATTGCAAAAAAAAAAAAAAAAAAAAATCTCATTTCATGCGGCAGGCCCCAACCCACTTCACTTCCTAACCGAATGACTACTCACTTCCTTTGGCGATGCTTGCTTTTTAATTTTTTTTTTTTTTTTTTGCACAGCTGCAAAATTTACGATTGTACAAATATTACTTCTTCACTTGAAGACTAATTAAATTTGAATTTTTGTATTAAACGAGATGGCTGAGTTGGCTGACTTGACTGAATTGCCTGACTTGGAGGTTGCATGTGGCCCCAGTCTGAGTTCGCCACAGCTGCAAGAGCCACCGCGCTCGACACTTGCAGAGGCGTATTTCATCTTTTTTTTTCAGAAACCAACTAGACTCTTCATTTTGGGCTAAGTCTTCTTGCTAGCTGGTGGTCCTCGCCTTTTTAAAATTTATGGCTTAATTTGGTTGCTCTTATTCAAAAATATATGCGTATGCCTTGAGGGAGGGGAGATCTTAGAGTGGGGGCGAATCTGTCAGTAAACTTGACATTTTAAGTGTGCTTCAACTAAACAAATATTTTGCCAAGTGGGCGGAAAGGCGCCACTTGATGCAATTCATAACAAATCTGCAATCAAAATAAATAATTTTAAAAAATAAATAAATAATGAAAAATGTTACCAAACTTCTATACTCTTTGGTCCTAAACTGATCGTAGGAAACGTCTTTGTATTTGATAGGATCTAAGTAAATGGTTGTAAAAGAAATTATAAACTAATATGGCCCCAAATTGATAGAAGAAAACGGAATCCAAAAATGTATTCCGATATGATAAGATCAAAATTAAAGGTATATAATAAAATATATAGAGAAATATCTTAGGAAGTTTCCATACTTTTTGGTCCCAAATTATTGAAAGAAAACAGCTCTGAAAACAGTTTTTGATGAGACCAGATCAAATCAAAATTCCATCTTAGAAAATGTCTATACTTTTGGGCCCAAATTATCATAGAAAAATGTCTTATAAAAGAGATTCTCATTTGACATTATCAAGATTAAAGATTTAAAAAAATATATATAGAAAAATCTTAGAAAACTTCCATACTTTTTGGTCTAAAATTATTGAAAAAATGTCTAAAATTTTTGGTCTCAAATCATTGATAGAAAACAGGATCCAAAAGTGTAATTGATATGACAAGTTCAAAATTAAAAGCTTCAATAAATATTTAGAAAAATCTAATAAAATTTCTATACTTTATGAGTCCAAAATATTGAAGAAAAAGTCCTAAAAAATATTGAAAAAAAGTCTTGGAAAATTTCAATAATTTGAATAAGTATATAAAAAAAATTCCTAGCAAACTTCCATCCTTTTTGGTCCCAAATTATAGAAAGGAAATGTTTTCCAAAACTGTATTTGATACGATGCAAACTTTAATGAAAAAATCAGGTTCCATAATTTTATTTTCCTGATTAAAATTGTGCTAACAATATTCAAATAATTGAAAACCACCTCAAGCCAATGTCTAGAATATTAAAAAAATATATTTTAATTCATAAATTCCTCAGGTCCCCCGTGGCAGTCTTTGTGGGCTACACCTTTTGAGGTGGCGATTTATAAATAGAAAATTGTCTGTGTCTGGCTTGTGGGTGTGTCAAAACTATTGACAATTGCTGAAATGATGAATGAGGAATTGGAAATGAGTAAAGAAGAGAGAAAGAGAGAGAAAAAAAGGGAACGACTGGCTTATGGGAATAAATTTTTCTAGCCAGACAAGACAGACCATAATCAGTAGGCTTCACCTTATCTTTCACCAAGTATACAAATGTTTGAGTGTGTGTGTGTGTGTGGGTGTATGTGTCTACCGTTTGTTCAGCTAGTTAGGCTCCTCTAATTGTCATGCACTCGGCAGTCGGTGCCGGATGTCAAAGTCGTCGGTGGAATCATGTTGTCGTGCGTGTCTTGTCTTGTCTGGGTTGTTAGGTTTTAAGTTTTCAAAGTCAGAAGCTATGCCACTCATTATGGTATAACCATTTTTGGCCAACAAACAAATCGCCGCGCAATTAACTGAGGAGCAATAAAAAAAAATAAATAAATAAAAAAAACTGACTGTGAGGTCTCTCAAAATGTTTAGGTAGAAACTCAACTATTTTGAATAAGACTTGTGGAAATCGTTTTAGAAATTTCAAGGAAATTGTTAGGAGAATTTTTCAGAAGTCACAGCAAAATGGTGAAACCGATAAATCAGGCACATTCGTTTTGTCTAGTCATGACAAGAGTGCAAGATTTTTTTTGACAACATTTGTGGCTGTTGCAAATCCTACACCAGCAACGTGCCACAAGCTACAAAATTATGATTTACTCCTATGCCAAAATGAAGATAACACAGTCCCCTCGCGCTTACAAAAAAACAGAAGAAAACTGTTAAAATAAAACGTGCAAGTTGCCGCAGAGTTTTGACACGCTGCCTTGCTATGCCCGATACAATGGCTAGGTGACAAATCTTGGCAAAACACCTGCAATAGTTGCAAAACTATCCAACGCCACCACCACCACCACTACCACAACCATTACCAGCACTACCAAGCCACTGGCCAAACAAGTGGCTTTAATGTCAGAGTCTGTGAAAGGCCTAAGGCAGACGAAAAATTATGAACTTACCAAAGAAATTTCAAGAGATAAAGAAAGAGGAAGTAAGAGAACGAGGGAGAACAAGTCAGAAAGACAGATAGTAAAAGATCTGGTCGACGACCCAGGTGGCTAACTGACTGGGTGAGTTGGCTTGGCAACATTATCCAAATACGCCATAAAAATTTCAAATATCGGTCGCTCTAACCGTTTAAGGTGTGCGCCACCAGAGCCACCAAATTTGGTCAGGCAGAATGTTGGCCCCGCTCGGTTATGACGTTGCCAAAGCTACCACCACCAAAATGCTGACACTGCCACACCAGAGACCTCTGGCTGGCTGGAGTTGCTCCAACTGATGCCTATTTTGTGTGGCATCGCCAGCGCCCCAAAACATCAGCGACGCACTTGTTGACCACTTGTTGGGTCTGCCGCTTAACATGGCCAGCAACTTTGTTAAATGTCAATTCGTTGTCAAAAACATTTTCGTATTTAAGAACATTTCAAGCTCACTCAATTTAATGTCTTTTGATTTTGTAGAAAATAATCGATTCTTTTTTTAAATATTTAAATACCCTAACCAAAAGTGGGAGTCCGAATCTAATAGGAAATATCTCTTAAGTAAACTAGAATGGAAGAGATCCAAAGACTTATAACTATAACCGATTATATTGGAATCTATTCACTATACAATAATTTTAAAACCTATATAAATCGATTAATTATATACCGATCGACCAGGAACCAAATAAATTAGAAAATCTTTTTAAAGGTTTATAAAAATGTGATCAAAGATTTCTATTAAAATTTTCTGACTTCTTAATGGCTTAGTAAAAATCTACTGAATTTAGTTAATATATGAGACTAATCGACCAATACTATAACCAAAAAGTCTAAAGGAATCCATCCTTTTTTTTTTTGCTATAACCGATTTAACAAGAAGGAATAAATCTACTTAGGAAACGATTATGAAGCATGTAAAATATACGATGAGGATCAAGTGGCTATATAATTTAATCAATCTACCAGAAACCAGGAAGGATTGCCTTTAATAAACTCAAAAAACCAGGTTAAATCCAGTATTCAAAAATCTTTATAAGTTTTCTTTACCTCTTGAGGGTTTTCTACAAATTTTATAACCGAATTAATGGAAACTTACTGACTGTATAATGAGATCAATAGACCGAAAACCATTTAATAGAAATTGATTAAATATATACTAATCGATCAGAATTGTGAAACACATAAAACAAAGATCGTTTCAGATTTTTTAAAAATATTTTCTGACTCTAACCGATTTAAGCGAATCTGTTGACTATATTAAATATTGTAAGATCAAATAATTCACCTTTCTTATATTTTATTGAAATTATCCACTAAAAAAAGCAAATTGGATTGACCATATCATATAGTCCTCAGAAGGACCTGATAATTCTTCATTATAGAGTAACCATGGCAGCGTATCCAAGAAAGAAACTTAAAGTGTGCCATAAATTTATTTGAGCAATAATTTTATGTGTCCAAATATGAACATGATATTTTTTTCCTAAATAATTCAAGACAAGCCAATTGAAATATTAAATAAATGTAGTCAAAAGACCATAATAAAAATTGAAAAATTGTGAAAGATATTTTGACATAGAAGTGAGGAAACTTATGTGATTTACTTAAAAAGAGAATATCGCCTGGATGAAGCATTTAACCCGTTGGCTTCATTTATATTTACAACTGAGAAAATAAGCTAAGGGATTGTGACATATGGCAACTGATGTGTGGCTCCCAAACCAAGTCCCCCTAAGGAATCTCTGACAGAAATAGCGTGTTAATCGTGGCACGCTCTCTTGCCTTGAATGGGTCGTGATTTTCACTTCCGATTTAGTTGGAAATCTATAAAAAAAAAAGAAAGAAGAAGGAAACAACAAGAATTTCTTTACTATGTGTGTGGTTGCACACCCCATTCGGAATGGGAAAAAAATAATACAGTTTATAAGATTTTATATACACAATCTAAATCGGTACCTTATTTTTGATTTCATAAATTTGTATCGTATTCTCAATATTTTAGTTCGACTCGTTTAGCTGTTCTCAGACCCATTTGTTTTGGACCGATTCCCGCACCAGCCGTCTTCCATATATAATTTTTTTTTTTTTCCTTATATATATATTTTTTTTTTAGTTTAGTTTGACGCGTATTAACATGTAACAGATGCGCGCCATATTGTTGGGAACGATTGACGCGACTCTGACGACGACGGCGAAGCGTTGTTTATGAACTGCATCCGCAGTTAATAAAAATTCATATATATACTCATATATTTTGATACAGTTCTTGCCAACATATACAAACATCAATTTTTGCTGCCTCTTTGATCAATTTTCATTTGGTGCGGTTCAATGCAAAAAATTGGGTTAAGCATTGGGAATGCAGATGCAGCTGGCCCGGTCTGGTCAGCTGGCTTCAAATTGTAAACAATTTTGTCAAGTCTTGAATTATTTCTTTAAAATTATTTGCCGAATATTTGCAAAGACTTGGAGGGAAATAACATAACTTATATAAGATGTTTCTGATATTATAGAGTAGGATCATAGTGTGTCTTGAAATTATATATTATTCCTTTGACGACCTAGAAATTTTATATAAACCAATTGTTCAATATTACCGAGAAGACGGAATTAAAGGGTTTTATCTCTGGACCAACAAGGTGTCAACTCTTGCGCACAGTACTTAAATAAGATCTTTAAATCTTCTGTTATTCTTGAAGGTAACCGAAATTATAAGTCCTTACCCAAGCGCGCCATCTAGCGGACTTTGCAAGCAGTTTCTATAAACTTCTCTTTATTTGCTTATGTCTCTTGCTATTATGACCCGATTGGGTTAATCTTGGTACCAATCAAGAGATATTTTTATTGCCAACATCTCAGAAAAACAAGCTAAAATCATTAAAAAAAAAACAACAGTAAGGGGAACAAATCATAAGGTTATGAAGCAGCGAATCATAGGAAGACCAGGTCCCAACCTTGTCCTTAAAGTTTATAGAAATAATTTGATAATCTTAAATCGATTTTCAAGTTTTCATAAGATAATTCTGCCAGTGTAAAAGTATTAACCAATTTGCTGCGCCAAATCGCTTGAGAAGAGTGATTCCCAGAGTTCAGATTTCAAAACAATCAAGCTCAAAATAGGCTAAAAGAAATTAGGTTGGCTTCATTTCTCATCTTCTTTTCCAGCAAAAATACACGAATCGAGCATAAAGATTATTACTCTAAAAGAGCCCAAGGGAGAGGAGGAGTCAACGAGGTCAATTGTTGGGTCATTTTAGTTTCTCATCGTACACCAATTTGTGGGTTGATCGCTGTGAGACTTTAGATGCTCCCTGGCCTTGTTTAGGCTCACAAAAAAATATATATAGCCATATTGTGGCCAGTTCAAATATACACACATTTATATATTTATATGTATATATATTTTGTTTTGAGTTGAAAAATTGCAAAAGTTAAAAACCATTTCATTGCATTTACAGGGTTTCACTTGCTGGTGGCACCGCGATCGCCAGAGTGTCGTCGTCATCGTCATCGTCGGCTTCGTTGTTGCGGTTCGTTGCAATTCGATTTGTTGTTGGCCCCGCTTGGGTTTCAGCCAGTCAGCCAGCCAGCCAACCAACCAAGCATACAGACCATTCAGGCCGTCTCGTCTGTCCAACGGACCATTGTGTTGTAATTTATATGCGCCAAAACCAAATGAAGGCGTTGCGTAGTGCCCAATGACTACGTGACCTCGAATTTCAGCTCAGTTTCAAGTGCTTTCGATGATGTTTTTTGCAGTTCGAAAATGGTGTGGTCGATCTTTGATCATTGCCGACAAGTCAACTGGAGACCAAAAGCAAATACGCACTCATATGCAAATTTTTAATTGGTGAAAAAAAAACACAAATACTTCAAAGTGACTGGACTGACTTTATGGACTTGCACCAAACTTAGAAATACATTCCGAAATTTTGTTTTAAAACTAAAAATATTTATGGACTTGCACTAAACTAAGATGGCTAGGAAATGCATTCTTCATTCTTTAAGAAGTTATTTATATTTTTTTGAGTAAATTGAGTTTCCCTTTTTAGAAATGAAAGAAAAAAATATAGATTTCAAAGACTCGGAAATATACGATTTTTTTTATATCTCCAGTAATTTCCTAATTCTTTTGATTCCAAAATTTTAATATTTTTAATGAGTTTATTCTAATTCTCTCAAGTTCAAGGTGAAGTGTTAAGTTTATGATCCAGTTTATGGCTTATCTTTACTGAAAGCTCAGCCGAGCTTGGAATTGATAATGCCCTTGAATATCATGGACACAATCTAATTATCTGAGATTGAAAGGGGGCTCAGAATCAAAATAGACATATCTACCTGTTGAAGAACCTCGATCTCAGAAGGGCCAGCAGCTGAGAGCTCCGATCTCTTTCTTATTGATTAAATTACACATTTTTTCAGTCTTGGACTTGAGTTCCAATTAAGATAAAGCTTTAAAGTCATTACTCTCTATTTACAGAAATGTTGTAACAATATTTAAAAGTAAATAAGATCCCAGCTTTTTCGTATTGACCGGGTAATTTATTTTTTCAGTCTTAGATTTTAGTTCCGAATAAGATAAAGATAATGCTTTAACTTCTTGCTTACAAATATATTATATAAGTCCATGACATATATGACCACATTTATGGCTTCCATATAAAATTATGAATGAATCAAAAAAGTGAATGAATGAATGAATTTTAGAGTTCCCAATAATAGCAGAAATTTCAATGAGTTTTTTTTATAGATTTCCTATAAGACAAGTCGAAAAATATACCTTTTAGATTAAAAAAAAATAGTATGTACATTCGTTAGTCAGCTTGATCAAGTTCATATTGCTTTCTACCATTGTCCAATTTCGTTGCGATTCCTGACAAGCAGAGCTTAACACTCTGAAATCCTATGGGACCCTAGAGGCTGTGGCAAAAGGAAAATAAGTTTTCCAATATGATCTAGATATAATCTTCAGCTAAAAAAGACTTTCTGAACTCTTCTCTAGTATTTTTAACAAGCTTTTGATTCCGGCTTAGTTAGAAGTCAAATTTTGTAAGAAATTCTTGGTAAATAAATAAAAATAGAAAAAAGAATTCAATGAATCGATAGAAGCCGCACATTTTTTGAGTCAACTAATTAAGTGTGGAATGTTATAGCAATCAACCTGGCCTATACAATATGGCGCCCCGACTACCAAAATTGGGCATTGAACAGGCGGCTTAGCATTTTTCTATTTTATTTATTTATTTTTTTTTATCTAAGCGAACATGCTGCTGCCGGCAGCAATGCCAACGGCAACGCAGTTGACTTTTTAATGAGCACACAAACACACTCACACACTCACACACAAAGCCGTGCTCTTTTGCCAGAGGATAGCCAAATCCGAATGTGTTGCGGGTGCGTCTGCGCTTTGGTTATCTTATTTTTTTTTTGTTTCTCTCTCTCTCTTTTTTCAGTATTTTATGTGCGGCTTTGTGATTATCGTCATTGCTTTTTTGGTAGACGTTGACTTTGGTCGGCCGGTTTAATGTGATCTCATGTTGATTGATTGCGCACACCTGTGTGAGCTGCGAGGCTTTGCTTTTGTTTTTGTTTTATTTTTTTTTGTTTTTTAAGTTTTTTGCTTTTTTTTCTTCTCTTGATTGTTCATTATGATTGTTATTGTTGTTTCATTGTGCGTTGATGGATTGGGTTTGGCACTGACAGTTTAACATAGTCTTGAAAGGCACCAAAACTGACTTTAAAATCCCATTCACTCCAAGCCAGAGAAAGTCGCCCAAAATGAAAGAAAGAAATAACGCTTTCATTTCTGATAGTTTCTTTTGTGTGCAACAAAAAAAATTGTTGTTGTTAGGGTTGTTGTTGTGTTATATAATCTGCCTAATAATTATTTCGATATTTGCCAGTATTTGAGGCATAAAAGCAACGCTTCACTGCCAGTTGGACAAGTTGGAGCTGTGCTTGGATGCCCCCCAAAAAACGTCAGCTGATGAATTGACTATTGTGTTGTGTTCCGCTGGCTGCCGTTTTGCAATTTGTATGAAATTTAAAAATTTTTCTTTTATGTAGGTCTTTTTCTTCTTCTTTTTGCTACTCATCAACATTGAAAAACGACAGTGGAAGCGAAGCGACGCGCGGTTGAATGAATAATTTCCGCCGGGCAGTTGGCATTGCCGCAGTCTACCGAAAGATTCTCTTGTTTTTTTTATTGTTGTTGTTGTTGTTTTTGTTGCGCGTCTGTTTATCGTTTGGGTTTGTTCTCTGCGCCAAATGAAAATGAACACGTGCGTCCGGTTGCTGCTGCGGCTGCTTCAATTGTTGTTGCTGTTGTTGTTGTTGTTTAGCATGGTCGAAGCATATGCCCTCCATAAGGCAATAGAAACGAGAGCTTTAAACAATGAAAAGAATGTCAGGGCGGGGGACTCAAAAGTAGACAGAGGTTTTTACATTGTCAAGTTTCAGATTTTTTGTGCTTTAACAAAAATAAATAACATAAATAAATAAAATAGAGAAAGATGAGCTTTAGAAATTGTTGAAAATTTTTTTGCCTTATTTAAATGCTTTTGTTTTTGCCACCTACACAATTCGGGCAAATTGTTATGCTTGATGGCACAACCCGACGTATGAGCGATTTGTTTTTAAACAGCTGCCCGCCTGGTCATGCTCTCTCTCTCTTTCTCGCTTATTGACTAACTCAATTGTTGTTGTTGTTGTTCGCCTTGGTTTATTCCCTCATGTGAGGAGCAGTCAACCAACTGTGCAATTTCAAGTTGATAAAACTCAAACAACAAGGCATTTCATTTATATATTTTTGCACTTGGCCGGCTGCCTGACATAGTATGTGTGTGTGCCTGTGTGTGTGTATGTGTGTGTTTGTGCAGCATTAAAAATCCAGCAACAGCTGTAGGAAGTTGTTTGCAACATATAAACATATTCATATCCGCCCCACAATATAAATGCTCCACTGAATTTTACCCAAGCAATCAGCCAAGCTTGGCCCAGGTGAAAATTCTCTCAGACATTTACAAGGTATATGAAAATTATTAAGTAAAAACCGAACAACCAAAGCTAATCAAGTCCAAGGAAAATTATTATTTTTTAAAGAGTTGAGCAATAATATTAAAATAATTCAAGAAAGAAAACGAATCAAAATCGGTAGAAATTATAGCCAGACCGAACTCTGCTTGATGACCTGGAAAATATTGTGACCTCTTAATATTCAAATAATTCCTATCAAAAAAATAAAAAGAAAATATTTCAGAAAAAAACTAAAGAAAAAGGATACCAACGATTCATTTAAAGTAGATCAACATCGGTAGAAATTATACCAAGACTAATATCTGCCTGATTAATCAGGTTCTCGGTGAAGACAATATTTTTATCTCAAGTCCAAAGACCTAAAAAATATTTTGACCTTTTAATATAAAAAAAAAAAAATCATATTAAAAAAGAAAAGGAAAATAATTTTGAGAAAACTATGGCTGATCAGAATCGGCAGACATTATATCTGATTCATCTGTTTCTCTCTAAAAACAATATTTTTATCTCAGGTCCAAAGACCTGGAAAATATTGTGACCTCCTAAAATCTTAAATGTCTTTTTAGAAAATGAATATTTAAAATAAATCTTAAAAATACTTTGCATTTGTTTGCCTACGGAAAGTCAGAAATTTTTAACCCCTTTCCCTATCCGCCTGGCATGTGTGCATCGAATGAGCTAAATTTATTTTGTGGCATATGTGAATCAGCTGCTTGCAATTAAATAGGAAAAAAAAGAATAAGAAAAACCGAAAACACACACAAAATTCGAAATGTCAGAAAAGAGATACAAATCAAAGAACTTATAGAAAGACCCAACCCCATCCAACCCAATCCAGGCCAACCTCAAAGGGGGAAGCCCAAGAGAACTAGAAAATGTGTGTGTGTGTGTCTGTGCGTGTTTCAGGTGAGCTGATCAACAAGAGGGCAAACAACTCTGCCATTTGCCGGAACTAAGCGACTTCCGTTCAACTGTGACTCTGTAGGAAAATCCCTTCCATTCCACATTTCATCATCATCAGCTGGCCGCCTTGTCAGCACTGACAAACAACACGTGTGAGGCTATGACAATCAATGTAATGGGGACTGCGTTGTCTGTCTGCCACATCGTCCAAGTCAGAGAGATCTGCCACAAATTGCTTTCAATTATGCTGCTGGTGATGTTGCTTGCTTGGGTCCTCCTTAACCCTTCCGGAACTGATCAACGCTTGTATTTATCTGTCAGGCCCAACTTCACTGAGAGGGCTAAGGTATATCAGTTCTTGATTTTAATGACTTTGATTTTAATCACCGGTCTTTCTCTCCCTCTCTCTCTCTCTCTCTCTCTCTCTCTCTCTCTCTCTTTCTTTTGGCATTAAAATGTTCAATTATGCCGGTGCCTTTGGTAAATTGCTTACGGAAGTCTGCCACGCCCACTAAGATTGCAAACGCACCTATGGTCAGACAAAGACCAATGCCTTTTTGAGATGCGTGCAAATTTGTGCTTTTAAAAACAAACTAAAGTGAAAATTATGTCAAACCTGTTGAGGGGAACTAAACCGACGAGATCGAGATCGAGTCTGAATCGATCTCAATCTGCACGGAATTGAGTAATTTACTGCAAAGACAATTAGATGGTGCAGATTGCGGACTAAGTGACCGTAAGATTATGCCTCAACTTATGCAGCATCATGAATATGAAAAATCAAAAACAGTTAATAACACCGGCGTTGACAAGCGGTAGCTTTAAATTCATATTTTCTCCTCTCCTCTCTTCTTCTTCTTCTTTTTCTTTGCCAACCAATTATGCGAAATTTGCTATACAACCAGCCAGCCAGCCAGCTAGACAGACCGCCAAGCCTTGGGCCAAGTTAATGACATTGAATGGGGTCAGCAATAACAGTTGAAAAGATTGCTGACTGTCTCAGACGATAGCGTTGACGGCCACTTCAAGTCGGAGTTGGCCACATGTGAGTGTCACTGGTAGGTAGTCGTCAGCAATTATGGGCACACAGTGGCTTCAATACCAGCTGACTGCTACTCGGAAGAAGAGGGAGTCTGTCCAAACTGATGGCACATCAAAATAAAAAATACAACCTAGAAACCAAACCCAAAGGTAATACAAAATCCACGAAGGTGGCTAGAGAATCTCTTCAAAATAGAAATGAAGGAAAATTAAGTAATAGTTTGGAGCAGCAGTTCCTTTTGGAGACCATATTCCAGGGCTCAAATCAGTTGGAGGAAAAAATATGACTTTTAAAAATCCTTTTTATTTTAAAAATTTCCAGATCCTCTATATTATCTTTATTCTTTTAGATAAGAAATAAAGCATAGAATATATGAGAGTGTTTAGAGGCCTTTGAGACTTGATAGAGCTCATTATAATAATCCACTCAATTGGGGGAGATTTGCTTTATAAAATTTTACCCAAGATCACTTTAAACTTACCGATTCTATAATTTATCTTTATTTCTTTTGGACTATGATTCTTATGTTCAATTAGAAATGAAGCATATAAAAGAATATAAGTATATAGAATGTTACGCCCCGTGAATCTAGCTAGAACTTCTAATTATAAATATATATATGAAAAGAACCGAATTATAATAATTATCAGTTTTAATCCAAACAATTTTTGAATGACAAATTCTTACTTCTTCTAAGAATTTAAAAATCCTCTTTAAGATTTTATCCAAACACTTAACATTTACAGAATCCATATGTGATCTTTAGAATAGGCGACTGGAAATATTGATGGAGTAATAAAAATAAAAAAAAATTATAAAAATTAATAAAATAAAAAATATTAAAGAATAAATAAAATAATTATAATAATTATCATCACATTTGTTATAAATCATACGAATTTTAGCAAAACTCTTCATGAAAAGAAAAAGTGTTTTTATCATTTTGATGCTCAGAAAAAAAGTACACAAGCTATCGGGTTGGTCACTCATGCGCAGGCACACTTAGGCCAGAATAGGCACACTCTTTATCTCTTTCACACTTACCTACCTGCCTTGCCCAGCACCCACGCATAGGCACAGGCAAAGCCAAAGCTCACACGCATAGCTGAAGAGCTTTGTTTCGAAAATTTAGAGGATAGGCAAAACTTTTGGAGTGAACCTCGAGAATAGCTACTCAGTGGAGTGCAGCCACACGTGCACATCAAAATCCACGCTTTATAATTGGTTTGCCAAGATGCCAACATGAGTGGAAGAAGACGATGGCGTCGCAGCTGTGACGGCCAACGACTTGGCCAAAACCAACGTACAAGTACGCTAAGTGAATTAAAATAATGCCGTTTTGCTGGCGCTGCTGATGATGATGATGATGGGAGTTGAGAGATGAGAGCTGTGAGCTGAGAGCCGAGAGACTTGGAGCGGAGTTGGTCTGATGATTCTATTTATTACACAGTTGGCAATTTGCAATTCGTCTTTACATTTTTTTTTTTTTGCTGCGTTTTAATTAAGCGCTATGCCGTTAGTTTTAATAAAGTTGCTAACTGTGAAACAACGTGAGTGGAAGGAAAATAGTCAAGCGAAATGGGCAGCATAGCAGGTGCTTAAGTAAAATGGCCATTTAATATACAGCGAAAGTGTCGGGCATATAGCCGGGACATGGACATGATTAAAATCTGAGAGATTTTTACACGCACAGCTTAAGTGTCTCGGACAGCTGAAAAATTAACAGCCAACCGCGTTAACACCCAAAAAATCATACGAATTTTTATCACGCAAGCCATTTGAACGATACTTCGTGATAAAGAAATCTTGGCGAAATTTCCAAGAGTCCCAGAGATTCTGTGCCGAAGATCTTCTTGTTCAGATCATCAGATAGCCACAAAAGCGCAATGGGCGAAACACGCCCCAACCCAAAAAGCACACACAAGCGGGTGATGGGGAGTGGAGAATGGAGACGACAGCGCAGCGAGTTGGCAGTCTTATCTTTGGCTAGGGATCTCCGGACTGGCTAAACCAAACTTTTTTCTTTATTTTTTTTTTTTGTTGAACGCATTCCAAAGGCATTGAAAACAGCTTCCAGGCACACACAACGCAAAGTAGGCGTGACGGGCAGGGCTGCGGTGGCCCCGCTCAACAAGTGCCAAGTAAATGCGCCAAGCGCTGCCGCTTATCTCTGGCTCAGATCGCAGACCCGAGAAGACGCCAGCTGCATGTGGCGTGAATTGCATGCGTAGATATACTGATTGTATTTAGTTTTTTTTTCTTCTTCTTCTTTGCTCTCTATATCTTGGCCAAAGGTTTGCGTGTTGCGCTACAACCTAACACAACAACGACAACAACAACAGCAAGAGCAAACAAAAAATCCAAACAATAAAATGCGGCTAACAAAAAGTAGTACAAGCTACTAGGTGATGAATGTCCGTGTTATGCGATCTAATGATCTAGAAATGAAGTTAATAAATCGTTTAACAAGACAGCCAGTCTTGCCTTGCCATGGTGAATGAAGCAGAAGAAGAAGAAAAAGTGGAAGAAGCAAAAACGAGAGCCAAAAGCGACCACCGCAGTCGGCTTAACAGCGTAATAAATGTTTTAAGTCACAACAATTTGCATAAATGCAGCACTTGTGCGCTGGCAAAATACTTAACAAATTATAACAATTTCGTCTACATACCATGAAAATAACTGGAAATTCTTGAAGCGCTAGCGCCGTGTAACGGGACTTCCCAACAAAACTGCTTTACATTTCAACGAGACAAAGAAGTGCATTTTTAACACTGCACAAACAACACACGAAGCAATTACACCAAATAAAAGAAGACACAATTTATTTCATAATTAAAACTTTGGACTAAGAACTTTGCACTGTGCTTTCTTTATTTGTAATTATATTTTGATAGCAATTAAAATTCACCACCCACGCATTTTTTCACAAGCCACGCGCGCTCTTTTTTTTCGCCGTCTGAAAATGTGATCACACTGAAATTAGAGATGACAATTTGGGTGCATGCAAAAAATATGGTTACACTAATAATATTAATTATAGTAATTATTTCTGGCTTGTGTTACAAGTTGATTATGTGTGCATAAATGTCGAACGCACTATAAATTAAGTAATTATATTAAGTATCTATTTAAACAATTTAAAGAAATAAAAAATACATTTGATTTTTATGCGATTTATTTAAGCGATTATTTTTATGTGCCATAAACTATTTGCTATATTTACTATATGCTATAAACTGCTGACTTACATAACCTATATCAATCTGACAAAACCAAATAGGCTATCGTGACTGTAATTATTGCATCACGTGCTCGAAATTCACCGACGTGACTCACAGTATGACCAGACTAAGAAGCTTTTACCTAAGCACGCTCAAACTTCTCCGGCTTGAGCCGTTGCAAAGCTCTCATTTTAAGTTCTAAAAAATATAATTTAAAAACCACCCAAGAGTGAATTCAAACTTTTTATAAATTTTATTAAGTTAATTTTATTTATTTAAAAATCTCTTAAATCAAATGAGCCAATATTGTACAAAAGCTTTTTTCACTTTAATTACAATATTAAATCTTACATAAATAGGCAGTCATTAAGTGGTTGTTCTGTGTGTATAAATTTATGTTAAATAGTTTATTATAAATTAATATATACGCTGCAAGTAAACAGAAAAAAATTAACATTATTAGACAATTTATAAAATCATAAAAAAATATAAAAAATAATTTAATTATAAACAGATTCAGTTGAAACTTTCGAATCAAATACATTCATTAGTCTAACATATTAAAAATAACATCACAATAATAAAATTAAAACATTTCTTTATTCGAGGAAAAAATAACTACCTTTATTGGACAAGATAATTGTTGTAGAATCCTAAAATCCTTTTACCAAAGAATGTGTAAAACCTGAAATGGTTAAAATTGATTGATTAATATAGATTTTAATTTCAATTTCAAATGACAAGGACTTACCTTATCAACAAAAAAGACATAGAAGTTCCTCTGATCCCGTTACAAGAATCTGAAATAATAAATAATAAAATTTTAATAATGCACATAATTTAACATTTTAATAAAAACAAATAAAATTTTGTTTCAGTACAACTAATTTTCACTAATCAAATCTTTTCATAGGTGTCCCAAGGAAAATTCTAATTCATCATTAATAAAAAAAAAAAACACTTCTTAAAATTTTTTTTTTTAGGTAAAACTTATCAAAATTAAGAGCCCACCTTATTAACGAAGAAAATGATAAAAATTGTGTTGATCCCAGCACAAGAATCTGCAAAAAGAAAAAAATAACTTTTAATATTGAAAGCAATTTAATATTAAAATTTTAAAATAAATTTAATCAGTAGAAATAATTTTCACTAATCAAATCTTTTCATAGGTGTCCCAAGGAAAATTCTATGTCATCATTTAACATTAAATAAAATATTCTCACATTTGCTCTCACCTTAGAATGCATAACGCGTACGAATATCTTCCAATTTTTTGCAGATCTGATTGGGAGTCCGGAACATGTCACCGGCAATGCTCTTCTGCTTCACTGCATCAATTGACAAATACTGCTCACACAAATCGCCGTCCAGGACATTCTTTACAGGGTAATACGAGCTTCGATAGCTGAGATGATCCCGCCCACAAATGGGAGGATTCTCATTGCGCATGTGCATTTCCAGATGCTGGAAGAAGTCGTAGTCCTCGCGACTGGTGAAGGGTACAAAGGCTCCTACCGTTCCGCTTAGTGTGGAATATATCAAGGCCTCCGATCCGCCAGGTATTAGGGTGGCTTTCTGAAGGGACATGATGATTTCTCCCACATGAAAAGAGCAAATGTTCTCCGACTTTTGTGAGGCGCCTGAGAGCAGGCCACGATCCCAAAGCGATTTGGTTCCAGTGGGATCTTCATCCACATCATCGGTGACAGCATGGGGCAGTCTCTGAATGTTGAGATTTCCAAATTTGTCGGCTATGGCAATGGTATCATAGTCCAAGAGCGTTGTGGCCGTTACCCAACGTGGGTGAGTGTCGTCAGCAAAGATTATAAGCTGATTCTCGGCACGTCGATACCGTATGAAGAATACAGATTCCTGGACATCGGAGACATAGACACGGTGGCCCATAGCCTGAATATTGACAATTTGATAGGGAATGTGTTTATTTTCGCATTTACGCAACAATTTCTTCTTGCCCAAATCATAAATTCGCAGCATACGTCCGCAGCCAGCCAAGAGGCGTCCCTGGAAGCCACACAGGGCTCCAGGAATTTCTTCCGTTTCAGTGCGATGCAAGAACTCCAAATGTGAGCAAGTTGGATCGATCTTGTAAATATCAATACAACCGCCCTGTGAGATCCTGGGATTCAATTGCAAATCCTTTCCTATACCTACGGCCAGGTAATAATATCCATTCCCTGCTATGGAAAACTTCAGCATGGCCATGGACATGATGGCCTCGTTTTGGGTCAAAGGTATGGTAAATATGGTCTGGCCGTGCATAGCATCCAAACAGCGAATCTGAGAGGCCCACAGACCCACGCCTGCCTTGGGAGCCGAAAATACATCCTCCGGCAACACTTCATTGATAAAGGCATTTGCCATTTCCCTGGCCAATTCACGTTCTTCGTCTCCAGCTGCATTTCGCATTTCCTCAGCCATTTGCTCCTTTCGCGCATTCTTGGTATCCTCGGTATAGGCATTGTGATCAGTTTCAGCAATCAACATGCGTCCTGTGTCACGATGGATAACAAAAGTCCTGGGCGTATATTGCAATGGAAAGGCCACCTGGTTGAAGACAGCTCCAAGTTTTTCCAAGGCCAAGATTCTCAATGTATTCGTTGAAATTGCCACAATGCCTTCGCTGCACTGCTCGCTGGAGAAGCCAGATGCATACTCCAGAGTCTCATATGACAGCGGCGTCAAATGGAATCGATTCTGATGGTAATACGAGAGCCAAGTACGACTAGACATGGCCAAGACAGCCTCGGCCCCTTGCATGCGTATGCGGAAAAGCTTGACTGGACGCGAACCCAAATATCGAGTACGTGTGTCCGCCAAATCACCAGAAACCGGATCCAAGACAGTACGCAAGAGCACACCGTTGCTCAAGCCAATGTTCAGATAGATGGTGCCTTTATTTGAACCGCCACCGCGAGCTGGGACCTCTTCATCCAAGGGTCCACCCGCATTGGTAGTGCTTTCTGTATGCCCCATTTCGACCAGACACAGCGACTCAGCTGGCGAGGGCAGTGCTTGCATAGAACAAGGTGATAGACAATTGTTGGGGTCCAAAGAGAGAATCCTCACGGTGTTATCAGCCAATCCCACGGCCAAGAACCAAGAGCGCTGTTCACCATCTGGCACAGTTCCCAAGGCCATACACATGATTTCGTCAGGCATTTCCGAACGCTCCGTATACTCGTTCAATTCACCAGTCTGTAAAAGAGAAAACCAATTATTATCTCGACGAATAAATAATAACCCAAATTGGAGTGTATTGGAATATTTCAGCACTGCAGGACACATAGTGTCTCAACATGATTGTTCTTTTCGTGTTTTTTTCATCAGAAAAGGATAAAATAAAAGAAAAAATATTTTTTGCATAGCTTACCGGATCCATCTCAAAGTAGACCAGCTCCCTGCCAGAAAGAGTGATCACCACCTGCCGCTGATTTACTGCACACTTCGTAATGGACTTTTTGCCGGGTGCTTTCCATTCGTTCACACGCTTGTCGGAGCGAATATGTCGTATGCCATCGGGATAGACCTGAACCAAGGCATCGTCACCCAAGGCGGCGCAACATAAAGTAGGCGTGGTACCCAGAAAGCCACTGTCCGTCACTTCCTCAACAGTCTCTCCGATACTCAAGACCAGTGTGGCATTAACGAAAGACACAATAATATAAGCATCGAACTCATCTAAAATGGGTACAAGAGCACATGGAAACAATTTGATGAGCATACAATTTTTGCAAAAACCTCTGTGATTAAATTATATATGAGGAGGACATTGAATAATCAGTTTATCAAAGAGCTATAATCAATGGATAATTCAGCTGAAACACGGTTGATATTTAATCACATCATATTCAATGTCTTTCTTAAAATTATATCGCACTCGTAAAACCATCTTTTTAGGATCTTGATTTTGTAGTATCTGTTTTCTTAAAAGCTGCAATAATGTTGCCTTCTTACCTATCGCTTCACAAAAGACAAATATAATAATATATATTCACAATTCTTTTATATATCTGTGTGTTCGATAGTCAACAAACAGTAGACATCTGTGTGCTTAAGCGCCTGAAATAAGAGAGAACTGGTGGTTGATAACTTGTGGCTTTGTGGAGAATCGTGTTTTTATATAGCGCTATATAATAGAGATGGACGGAGTACATACTATTTCAAAATTCATATCAAAATATTTGAATTTTTGTAGTTTTTCTTTTTTCTGGAGTTTAAGAAATTATTTTCACATCTCTAGTATATAAACTATATTTTGAATATCTTATCATCAATGCACCAGTTGAATTATTAGAATCATTTTCACAGCTATCAATATTAGACTCTAAACTTAGAAATTAGAGAGATTCACTGTTTTCGAACTCACCATCAGCACGTTTCTTAACAGTCCAAACAGCATTTGGGTTTCCGGGCAGTTCAGAGACGGCCATCTCAGAGACTTCCAAGCCATGCCGTAGTACACGCAAAGTGGAGCGTGGACCTCTTCCACAGAGCACATACAATTGAGGTGTATCTTCATTGGCCAAATCGGCCACTTGAGAGGTTATGATCGGTGCAAAAGAGGGCAGTTCATCGACCAAGACTAAATTTCTCAGAGCACGTGGAGCAAAGAAGAAGGTTTCACCCTCCTCCAAAGGCATAGCCGAGCTAAACTCTGGCTCATCATCATCATCACCGAGATGGGCAATTTGATAGAGGTAACTAAAGCAAAGATATATAAATAAGCATCCATGAAGCTGAAGCATCTTTTCAAATACTCACTGGTTGCCGAACTCGCTTGCAACAAATAGAAATCCCGTTTTCAAAACGCACATGGCCGTGGCTGGAGGCACCGTATCAAAATACTTGAGTTTGATCTCCGAAACCACTTCGTCATCGGTTTCTAGAGTGATTTTGAATATATCTCCCTGCTCTGTTTGCAGCAGGAAGAAGTACATGCTCTTAGTACGATGAGTGGCCGAACATATAAAAATCATTCCACGCTCTGGATCATCCAAGTCATTACGACGGCGTGGTATGGGACAGCGTATGTCGTGCTGATCACCGAGATTCTTATATGTCAAGTAATTTTCCGAGCAAATGAGTACCCCTGAGGGTCCGTCATTGCCACCGGGCACAGAGACCAAGAAGTTGGCATGCTCTTCTAATGGTTCGGAATACTTTCGTACCACATGATTCAAGCCCAAGTCGAGTTCATAAAACGTCAGGGTTTGCTGGGTTCTTTGGGCTGCATCACCTGGAAGGAATTAAAATAAAAATTGAATTTAGCTTTAATTCTATTAAATTTAAAGGATTTAAGTGTGGGCATACAATCAGTGAAGTAATGCTAGGAATCAGTGCATTACCAATGGTTCAGAAGCCCAATTAATCTGGCGCCTGTCTAAACAATATTCACGGTTATTTGCCATGACTACTGAGATTTAAACGCCTTAAAAGTTTAAAGTGTCTTGATTCTTACCTGTCGGATCCAAATCTGCTTCTTCGTAGTCAATTTCCAGGCAAGCAAACATGGGATTATCGAAACCCACATCAACGCCCACCATGTGATACGTCAAAGTGTTTGATTTATGCGCTTCTAGAGGTGATGATATAGTTAGACGAGCCTGGGCATCACGATTCATGATATAGGCCAGCTTTTGCTTTTCAACAGCTCCAATCATTACCGCACGACCTTTCGGATCGATGGCAAAGTATTGGCCGGGCACAATTCGCCGGCAACCAGACTTGCCAAAGGTTTCCTGGTGCACCTTTTCCAAGGCATTCTTTGTTGGGTTGTATTCCAGAATGACAATGCGTCCTGAATCTGAACCCACCACAATATAATCTAGAATATAGAAAATGTATTTTTAGTACCAAATCAAAAGTACCCACGTCATTTTGAGGTTAGTTATTTTTGTAACTCGAAGTTTCAGTTCGCCATACCATGTGGTAAGATTATGGCAAATGCGACGCCAAGTCTTTTTAGTTAATTTTGCACTTAGACGTGTTGAAAAGTCGTACTGGGGTCAACTATAAAAAGGTGTAGCCTCAATAGGGATTTGTGCGAAATTTGCATAATCCAAAACAAAATTTTGTTAAATAATGCTCACCTTTTGTGCCGCCAGTCAAACGAAAAGCCATTAATGCGCGAATGCATCCAAAGATTTCCGTGGACATCAGTGTGTGCACTTTGCCGGTATTCGAGTCAGGGCGCAGCAGCTCTAACGACTTGCCACGTGAGAGGAGCACCTCCTGTTGTTTTCCACCGGAAAAATTTCCATGGACGGCATGTGTTACGCCGGTACCCTTTTGTAGGGTCAAGTTATATAAATACATCCCGATTCTGTTAATAAAAACGATAATAAAATTAGGTAAGTGAGGTTATGTCGAGTTTTCATTCTAAATTCTTAAAATACCAGTTTAGCTTTAAAAAATTTGTACTACTTTGAACTACCAAGGCCACAGTAATAAAAGTCGTGTCGCCTAACGATGCTTAATAAGCAGCAAAATTATTTATTTAGCACGCTTCAAATGCGACCAAATCGCAGACATTTCTGCTTTCTGGAGATACTTCGTGCATAAAATGCAGCCCAATATTACCATAGAAAACACTATTAAGCTCTGAATATTCACCTTTTCTTGTTTTATTCCAATATTTTTTATATTTAATCCACGATGGCTTGGGATTAATTTTTCTTACAATTCTACGCCAACGCCATTTTTGATGCTACCGCTTCACGGAACCAGGAAAAAATGAGGCAGAATTAAGTAGTGTTATTAGGTGGTGCGATTCACAAATATACCAAAAAGCAAATTGTACTAAATAATGCCGTATTTTTGTGAATCAAGCACATTTATTTTTTAGAGAGAAATTTTTAGTATTTTTTTTTGTTGATTTCTTCACTTTTGATAACTGCCAACTTGCTGCGACAAATAAGAAAAACAAAGATACAAATTAATGTTTCCAAAAATATTTCACTTAAGAACTTAAACATAATACGTAATTATGGAGTGTGGGCCTCTAAATTTGGTAAATTTAACCGTTTCACATGGTATCAATTGTAAATATATATACCAAGAATTTTTGTGCGTCGTACTTTTTATATAAAAAAACTTTCCTTGGAAGAAATATTATTTGTATCTTGTAATCATGTATCTTTTAATTAATTACAAAAATGTTTATAAATTGCAGGCACACTTCCACGAACGCCGATCGGAGAGATTTGTGCGGCATCATCGCTATGAAGAGGCAATCAAGGCATTGGAAACTGCTTTAATATATATACAGGACGCCCATAAAAATGTTATATTACCCAAATCAAAGGAAGTTCTTGACACGCAAAAATGGGACTTCGAACGAAAACTGCGGCAAATTGAGCTGCGCAAAGCCCAGCATGGAATAACTAAGCTAAAAGACTTTGTCCCTCTAAAAGACAGCCCCATCCCCATGTTGCCGTTGCGAGCCGAACACAGCGGCTCAGCACAATCCGTTGCCAAGGCAATTGACAAAACTGTGCAAGACTTTGATGCAAGAATGACTTCCACCTCGGATAAGCAGAAATTATCAAATAACCAAGCTGGGTCGCCCAACGCTGATACGCAAATTCAACAGGATGGTATGACCAAGAGCGATCCTCTGGTGGCACAGCATCAGGAGTTAGAGGAAGTGGAAAACAATGACGACAGCGAAATACCTTCCCTAGCTCCTCTGGAATTACCTTCGTTTGACTTTAGTATTTTTAGCAGTTCTTCGGCGCCATCCCTAGCTTCTTTTGTCGGCATGGCCGAAAACTTCCAAAAGTGAAATATATTAAGCTCTACTTTTAAGTATTTAAACAAGCTTTATTTGGCTAATAAACCTTTTAATAAATCATCCATGTCGGTTTCTGTCTCCACGTTCTTCAGCAACAGCAAGACCTGGGCCTCCATTTCACAGACTATATCTGGCTTGCGGTATGTGATTATAAGAGTATTGAACTGATGGTGGACGCTAATATTGCTCTGATTTGGAGGTATACCACAACGATCTAGCTCTGGCACTTGTATCACCTTGTAATACTTTTTGTTACTGGTGCGGACTACAATTGCGCGTTTTTCTTTATCGGCGGTGACATTGTAAACATCTAATGGATATGGCATATTCCGTATACGCCACTCGATGTTCTTTTTGGTTATGCGCTTGGTCAGTAATGGTGTAGTATTAGATTCACGTAGTGTAAAATCGCCGCCAGCCTCCTTGTCCACTTCTTCGTTCGGCTTTTTGCCTCCAGCCCAGTTTAGCTGGCGCGGTTGTTCACCGAGTTCGATTTCCCATTCTGGTTCACCCATCAGTTGCTTACACTTGCGCCACGCACGCCTTTCCACAATACCTGTGCTCATATTATATTCCTCGCACATTTGTTGTCCATCGGGAAATTTATATAGTACTTTACGCAGCTGCCCACTGATTATTGAGTTCTTCTCCGCAGCCTCCAAGCAATTGAGCCAACCTAAATAGGACATCTTTTTAAACTGGACTCAAAATATTTTATTTTAAACAAGATTTAAAAGCAAATTTGATCGATGGCGCTATGGATACGGAAATGAAACCAAAATCAGCTGTTAAATGTTTGCCAGAGCTGTCAACTTACGCTAAAAAAAGCCGAAAACAAAGCATGCGGAACTTTAAATCGGGCATTGACGACTTAGATATACTCTATATTCTAAGCATACACAAAATTACAATAGCTACGTCCGCAAACAAGCCAATTAACACAACAATTTTGTCGTTAATACATAGAACTTAATCGATTTTATGCTCTCCGACAAGCGGTTGTCGAACCTTACATCGCCACGTTACATAAATTTGTACAAACTAATAAGCTCTCTGTGCCTAAAGCTATAAGGTAACAGAAAAATGCCAAAGTTGACGTGGCTGTGTAGGCAAAAAGTAAATTTCATCATTTCGAGCTCTACATATATTTATTGAGGACGAACATACGGTTTATTAGTTTATAAATAGCCATACGTACACACACCCGTGCGATTAGTGAGTTTAATTTTCACTTCATTTGCAAAAAAAGAAAACTAATTTCGCGAGAAACGAAGAAAATTTAAGCACAAAAATGAGCTTGGTCTGGACTTTGATCGCCGGCTTTCTCTACACCGAGATTGCCATTGTTTTGCTGCTGGTTTTACCTGTGGCCAGTCCCTATAGATGGAATCGATTCTTCAAATCCAAATTTCTAGCCATGTTAGGGCAGCAGGCGCATATATATTTCTTTCTGATTATGGGCATTCTCGTTCTATTCCTATTGGAAGCTATACGAGAAATGCGCAAATATTCCAGTCACGAAAATACGGGGGATGTCCACCTGAACGTGGAGATGCAGCACAGCATGCGCCTTTTCCGTGCCCAGCGCAATTTCTATATTTCCGGATTCTCAATTTTCCTAGTATTGGTCATACGCCGTTTAGTCACCTTAATCTCAGCCCAGGCCAATTTATTGGCCCAGAGTGAGGCCTCTATGAAGCAGGCACAAAGCGCCACCGCTGCTGCTCGATCTCTTATGGATGACAAGAAGACCGACAAGGCCAAGGAAGCTAGCGAAGACAATACACTAAACGAGGTGAGCGGGTCGATTTTAAGAAATATTTTCGTTTTGGCGTTTCGAGTTTTTGTGCACCCGTCCAGATTAGGCATGTCTAAAGAGCTTTGCTATTACTCATACACGACAACAATCATAAAGAACCCAAGTCGTGGCTAACCTCAAGATTAAACAGTTGGATAGTATTTAATCAGTCCCTGCTGTACAAATGGGCCAGTTGATATTTTACAAACCACAAAAAAAAAAAAAAAGAAATTACCAGAGTAAAACTATTTGCAAAATTCTTTAAACAGTTGTCAATCCTAAGGAGGCGTGTACAAAGACTCAACGCCAGTTTATCCTAAGTGTTCCTCCAACCACACCAAACACACATTCCCCCACAACCCTAAACACAACCTCCCGAGTCCTCTTGTCAACTGCCTACTTGAAGAATCCATTGGTTTTTCAGCTCAACAAACTACGCGAGAAAGTCCATCAGCTCACCGCCGACCTCAACCGCGAGAAGAAGGACAAAGAGGCCATTAAGTCTCAGGCAGAGAGTATCAATCGTGAATACGATCGTCTGACTGAAGAGTACAGCAAGATCCAGAAACAGATCACTATTGGAGCCATTAAAACCGGCGGCGATGCCTCCAGCTCCAAGGATGATTAAACGCATTAATTTATATGGAACTAAGACTTAATATAAGCGGTGGGGCCACAAGGGCAGCGAAAATTAAAGAAACAAAAAAATAAAAAAGGAAAAGATTAAAAATTTAAATTGCGCATACATTTATATATTCACTCCGCGTTCATTTATCACATATTTGTTTAATGTTTCTCTTTCTAATTAAAAATAGTAACACATAAAACATTTCTGTTCTCTTATAAATATAAAGAATTAGTTGCGAAATACTCGAAATACCTGCTGTATAAAGTTCACAATTATTGCTAGGGGGAGAAACGAAAACAGAATATGTATGACACACACCCGAATGACGTCATTTGTTTATATCAAAACAGAGATTAACCGGTTTTAAAATTCCACCAGAAACTAACAGAAAAGCTTGGACTCTCGGAGCGAACATAGTGCCACCATTTCGGTGGAATGTACAAAGAGTCGCCCGACTGGAGTAGCAGTTGATAGAAATGTACATTCTCAAGCAAAGGGAATTTGGTGAGGTCCAACTTGGCGGCATCTATCCGAGAAGTGTTGCCTAGGAACTCGTTCTCATGGGCGTACAGATTGGCCGAGTCTGAGGGAGCCGCTAATATCACAGTCTTCTTGCCAAATACTTGGCATAGCAAATTATGTTTGGGATCATAGTGCATGGGTGAAATGGTGCCCTTTGGACCTAGCCAGGCCTTGATATCGATGGGTTCAGTGAGTTCGTCGGCAGTGCAGTAATCTGGTATACAAATATCTGCCTTTAGGGCAGGTATCTGATTGAAAAGTTCATGCTGGGCTAGATACTCTATTTCCTGGCCTGTGTCTGATCCGAATTGCCTCATTAGGAAATCGCGGAATTTTGCCAGTTGCTGGGACCACTCGTTGCTGGTATAGTTCGAGCCAATTTCAATGGGTACTGTGCGATTTCCAGCTACTTTATGCAGATAATTCAAATCTCTCCACTTGCTCAGAGCGGGCCAGTGATTGATGGTATTTAGGAGCAGGGCTGGCTGTAGAGCTAGAAGACATTGTATTCGAAATTCTGTAAGCGTAGGAGCGTCAAGTTGATCTACATCGCAGCGGCAGCATTGACGGGGCAAAACTTCCAAGACAGGCAGGTGAAGTTCTATTGGCTCCGCTATTTCCTCGTCTAGCCACTTCAGTAAGCACTCGTGTAGTTCGGGACAGACATCTGTGCAACCCAATAGCTGTGCATCATCGATTATAGTGTTGCATTTTTCCAAATGGGACCGGGATGAATTTTCAAAAAGCAAAAAAAATATCTACAAAACAAATGTTCAATGAAATTGACTAATTAAAGGACTTGGTGGCCAACCTTAAAGTAACAAGCCAAGGCATAAATAGATCTGGTATTCAATGCTACTTGGCTAAAGTGTCCGCTATGTATGCGCTCCCATGTTTTGTCTAACAGAGCTTGGATTAAAAAGGCAACCTCTTCGAAGTCTGTTGATGTATTATGATTCTCACTCTCTATGAAGTCTCTCATTTGGTTTGAAGCGAATTTGAGAATATAGCCTGCCTCCACTTCATTTTGAGTGAATTCTGATATTATGTCGAGGTTTGGCAACAATCCAGCTAGTTTTCTCAAACTGATCATTTTGGTTAAGCCGGCTTCCATTGCACACAAACAAAAACAGTTCTCTTCTTCTTCCTTTTGTGGCATTACTAGTAAACAGCTGTTTGGTTTTTGCATTAAGTTGGCAGCCTTTTTTAAAAAAGCGTGCCGGGACAAACAGGTCGTCTTTTCAGGATGGAGCCGAGTAATAAAAAAGCAAAGATGTCAAATAAAAGCAAATTTCAGCAAAATAAGAAGAAATACTTCCAAAGCAAAAAGCAAATGCTGCAGCCTGGTCAGCGTGGCTTTTTCATAACTTGCAACATCAACGAAAAGGCCTGCGTTCGGGAGAGCTACAATTTGCTAAACCACTTTGCCGACTTACTCTACGGACCAGAGGATCAGCAGAAGGAAGCCAAGAAAGAAGACAATGCCAAGGCAGTAGATAGTGGACCCACACCAAATCCAGGTGATGGTGGCGGCAGTGATAGTGATGACTTGGATGCTGCGCTTGCAAAGTTCCGCGAAGTACGCAAAACGCGCTTCCAAAATGTGGATACAGGCACCACCAATTGCATTTTTATACGCACTCAATTAGATGACCCAGTGGCCCTTGGAAAACATATTGTAGATGATGTCGTGGCCAACGGCGCCACCATGTCACGAGTTATTCTACGTCTGGTCCCCATTGAGATGGTCTGCCGGGCCAATACAGCGGATATTGCTAATGCGGCTGGCCCGATTTTCGACAAGCACTTTACCAAGGAGCCCACAACATATGGCATAATATTCAACCGCCGATACAATCAGCAAGTCAACCGCGATGACGTTATAACCAAACTGGCAGAATTAGTTCAATCAAAGCACGCTGAAAACAAAGTCGACTTGCAAAACTCCAAAAAGTCCATAATTGTGGAGATAATTAAAGGCTTTTGCTTGCTTAGTGTGATCGATAACTACCTGGAACGCAAGAAGTACAATTTAGCAGAGCTGGCCAATCCCGAGCCAAAGAAGACCGACAATGCAGAACCTAAAAATGCTGACAAAGAAGCTGCTATTGTTGGATAAGAATAAAACAAATTTAGATTTGGTTTCCCTAGTTCCTTTATTTCCATTACCAACTAACTTTGGAGTGTAATTTGTTCCATGCCGCTCTGAATTGTGCCACTTTACACCTAAAGCTAAAAAATACATACTGTAGAGAGCAACCTATGCATTCCGTTTCAACAGCATTCCCACAGTGCTGGCTATCTTTTCATATGCCATAAACATTAAGGCAGCGGTGAGCACTGTTTGTAAAATCTTTGCCTCCAGGCCCCTGAATAGGCCGCGCACACCCTGGTGCTGGAGAATGCTGACCATTAATTCTAGCATGCCCACATCCTTGGCACGGTTGGCAGCTTGACGTGACGTAGATGGTCCACTCAAAGTTCTTTCTTTGGTACGGTGCCGCTGTTTTGTCTGCACCAGTTGCAGTGGGTAGGTCAATAAGGTGGCAAATGCCTTGGCAATGGCACCAATCACAAAGAATCCCAGACTACCAATATCGCCGCCAGTAAATTTCATCACATTGCGCTTGAGCAGCTCGTACATCATAAACTGTAGGGCTGGATTCGAGACCAAAATAAGTGAGGGTATGGTGCCAGACCAAAGGCCAGACACTCCTTCGGTTTTGGCAACATATTTCAGACCGGCCAGCAGGCTCTTGTAGTGTTTGTTGATTTCGTCCGAAGTACCGGCCACATCTCTCATTCTAACACGGGTATTTACCACCCAGAAGGGAGTGGTCGTAAAGACATTTATGATGCCGGCCAATGATCCCAGAAGTAGATCTTTTAGGGCGCTTTGTTTGGCCGGCGAACCGTTTGAGGCAACTGCTTTGAGGGCGTGGAATGTATAGAAATATACAAAATTGGAAATGCACAGACTTTGCAAAACAGGTCCCAGACCGCGGTACAAGGATTGGACGCCTTCACGTAAAACAATTTCTTTGATCATTTGCTTGGTGTTCTTCATATCGCCGCTTTCCTCCACTAGAAAATTAAGAGAAGCATATATAAATAAATGGGTTCAATATTCTGCATAAATTGGGATTGGGATTTGTTCGTTTTGGAATTTGAACTTGCGCTTGTTTTATCTATGTCAAAATCAGCCGGCTTATCAGTGCTCTAAAAGATTAGCTAGTTTTGTATTAACTTACGTTGCAAACGTGCTCGTGCAGTGTCCAATGGGAAGAATGTTGTCATAGCTATGCATCCGCCCTAGAAAAAATCATACATTAATTTCTTTTAACCTTTGATCGGTGAAAGTTCTTACAGCAGCTCCTGAGACGGCGTGCACCCAGTTTTGGTAGCTAAACACCTGACTTAGTTTTGAAGGCGCCACCATTTTCAATGCCGTATTTTTCCAATGATGCTGCAAATGCTTAGTCGAGGTTCCTCCTTTTCCTTATTATAGTTTAATTGTCCGGCAGCGTCTGCGTCTTTGCACGTTTCTGGTTAAACTGGCCACAGGCCGAAAATAAATGCCCAAGCCCCCACACACGGCTGCCGTAGTTTAATCTTATCTACCTTGTTTGCTTTGTTAAGTTTCTAAAATAAAATTTGAAGCCGATCGAAAAATTCATATCAATTAAAAACACTTGCAAATTACATTATCCGAATTCCGCCAATTTTAGCTACAAAATAAGAATGCAATTCAAACAAGTTCCGGAATGAATTTCGTTTTTGAACATTTATTGTTCCCGTGCTAAAAATGACCAAATTTTTAACGGAATCCAAATTTTTGTATAAAAATGGTAAATTTTCTAATATTTTTTTTTATTCTTAGCTTAAAATCAAATGTATACAAATAAAACCCCCCTAAAGCAACTGATCGATGAGGCACTTTTCACGCCTTGGCTCCAGCCTTGGCTTCTTCATAAAATTTATGCCCGTTTCGCTGCTGCTGTTTAGCAAATCGGCAGCCTTGCGTTTTTGATGTTCATGCTCCTCCTCTGTAAGTGTGGCGAATACAAAATTCTTTCCTTTGCCGGAGCTAACAGATACAGTGCCAGCTGTTCCTTCACCCTCGGCTGTGGAGCCTTTCGTTAGGCTGGCCAATTTGCTTAGGGTGTCTTTGTCACGGATTAAAAACGATCCCCGCGTTGTTGTTTGTTTGTTTATGGTGGTTGTGGTCGTGCTCTTGGTTATAAGGAATGGGGAGTTTACTTTCAGCTCCACTGTTGACTTTTTGGTCGTAATTATATTCAACTTTTTGCCGCTGCCCACTGAAGTATTCTGAATGGAGGGTGAGAGCACTGTAGGTGTGGAAATCGTTTCCTGAAAGGCATAAAATTCTTTAAATAAAAGTGTTAATTATATAATTAACAATATCTCACCCCCTTAAGACCCTTTTCCAAAAGTAATTGTTCTCGTTCATAACGAATTTTACGCCACAGATGCTCATTTTCTTCATCGCCGCTGCCTTCTTGGCCATCTCCAGCATTTTCGTTATTCAGCTCCTCCAGGCTGAAACCACTTTCGGCATTTTTCCAACGGAACTGCCGTTGCCGCTGTGCACCCTCATCGTCTTCAAAGAGAAGCTCCTTGATCTTACGAACTTCCTGTATATCTTGATCAAGCATTTTGCGTCTAAAAAGTTTCAAATGATTTAAGGAAAGATGGACCTGATTTTATAATTGTTTCACTTACGCATGGATTTGCTCTAGCTGCTGGCGTAATTGTTGCTTATCAAATTCATCTTCATCACCCAGTTCAATGTCATATTGGTCCATATTTCTCTCGTCTTCATCGGCTGATCCCCACTCGGATTCGGAAAGTTCAGCTTCCTTTTCCATAAAATTGGCTGCACGCCTACGTTTGTCCGCCTTTGTCATTTGCACCACAATTTCATTCTCCTCCGAATCATAATCGATATAAGTTTCAGGTGCTTCAGTCTCCAATTCCTCCAGTTGTTCCTGCTTATCTTCATCATCAGAAGAATCCCCTTCGTCTTCATATTTTGCCATTTTTTTCACAAGTTTCTTATTGCGCTGCTTATCTGATCCACTTGGCTGTCCACTGGCATCCATTTCACTCTCGTCATTCTCACTGTCTTCCTCATCCGAGAAACCTAATTTCGCCTTTTTCTTGTTAGTTCGCGCTTTAGAGTGTTCTTTTTCAACATCTTTGGACTCCTCATCACTGGATTCTATCCTTGTCTTCGTGGGTAATTCGTTTTTATCTATTTGCGAATCCAGGCTCATCTGGGTGTTTGGAATTTCACTAGGACAGGCTGAAGATAATTTTTGAGTTTGAGTGAATTTGCCGGAACACAAGTCCATGAGTTCATTTTCCTCATCGCTGGCAGTGCGTTCGACCTCTTCATCAAATAGTTTCTGGGCAGATAACTGCAGGGAGAGGGCACCAGTGTGGGACTTGGGAGATTGCAGGAAATTTATGTCATCTTCGTCAGAATTCTCATCATTCTGCATTGGCAGAATGCGACTTTTTCGTTTGGGCTTTTCTTCCTCCATGTCGCTATGCTCGTCTCTCTCCCCCATGCTTTCATCTTCTTCGGATTTATCACTGACAACTGCTTCTTCATCCAGGTTACTGTTAAGCTCTTCCTCCTCCTCCTCCTCTTCTTCTTCATCATTATAGATCTTTTGATCGGGCTTGTCCTCTGGTTCGTATTCTTCTTCCTCGTCCATTTCCTCGTCTTCCATCAAGTCTGCTTGCATTTCTTCTGCCTGTTTCTTTCGTTGGTCCATTCTTTTCTTGGCTATAAGAGATTTCAATTCTTGTTGCATTTTGATATAGGCAGCTCCAGGCTTCTGCTCTTGAATAGGTTCTTCTTCATGCAAATGGACATTGACCTTGGACAATTCTAGTTTCCCATGTTCCGTGGACAAAATATTGACAGTCTCTGAGGTCTTGTGCTTCTTACTCTCCCTTGTCTTCATGAGCCGCTGCAGCAGATCATCTACCCCACTTGGTTTTTTGGCAAACATATCACCCGTCTCCAAATCTATCACCATATTCGGATCGCCCTTTAACGAGGGGGAGACATCTGTGCTCTTCTCTAGTTTTAACCTACGGATAGCCTCACTTATGTGTGGAGTGACTGGTTCCGGGACTGTGGCTATATCACTTAGGTCCAGTTTGGGAAGTTCGATTACTTCCGTTACCAAGTGCTGTTTAGTGGGTGAGCTAATAATTTCTGCGCCTGCTGCAGATTCTGCCTGGCCGGGTTCCTCGAAATTCATTTCTTCCAAATTAGTTTTTTCCTCCAACTTTTCAGATGTGGATACTATTTCTGGTGGTGCTTCTGAAACCTCAGGTTCAGATTTCTTTTCTGCCTCTTCTTGCACTTCATTATCATCCGAATGCTCACTCTCCGACTCGGATTTGAAGAACTCTGTGGCCTCCTTGGCTCGTTCCTCCATAAGCTTTCTATAATGATAAAAAAAAATATATAATTTTTGTCTTTGTTTTCTTCAGTGGGCACTCACGCATAAGCCTGAAGTTCATCACTATTCATACGCAGACCCAATGACTTCCGTGGTAGTTTCGCGGGCACTGGACTTCCTCCAGCCAAGGCGGTAGCCAGAGGAGTGTTTATGGTGCGTCGGCTTAAAAACTCCTTCAGAGTGCGTACTTTTGGCTGGTGATACGGCACATTGATATGCGCCTCACGATGCAAGCGCTGGGTCTCACTCTGTATAGCTTGCATCTCATCCAAGGCCTTTTTAGCCGAAGCCTGTTAAGAGAAATTGTGATAAAGATTCATTAGATTCCTTATTTATTTTACTTACTCTCATGGGTTTCGGCTTTTTGGGCGTGTTTGTGTTATCTTCGAGCTCTTCTTGATTTGTATTAGTTTCATTTTCTTTAGAATCACTCTCTTCCGAGTCGGAGTCGACAAGATTTTTGAGTTTGGTTTTGTTTGTTGTTTTGCTTGTTTCTTCGGCACTGCTCTGCTCGGAATCCGAGTCAATGAGTCCTTTAAGCTTGGTATTAATTTCACTTTTTTTCTGTTCCTTGTCGCTTCCATCACTGTCACTGAATACCTTGACCACTTTTCTGGAGTTGCTTTTCTTCTTTTGTTTTTTGGACTGTGCTTGTGTGTCCTCCGCTTCATTCTCGCTTTCAGAGTCTATAAGTTTTGATAATTTTTTCTTTAGGTTGTCTGTTTCCGTTTCCTCCTCATCACGGTTTGTGTTTTCTTCTTTCTTTTCGTCATTGTCGCTCTCTGAATCTATTAATTTTGATAACTTTTTCCTTAGGTTTACTGTTTCCTCATCGCTATTTATGTCGCGCGTCACCTTGTTCTTTGTTTTCTCCAACTCGGAATTGTCGTCAGAATCTATTAGTTTATTTATTTTGTCGACGGATTCTGATGATTTTTTAACTTCATTATTGTCTTTTGTTGCTTCTGTGTCCATTTCATTTTCGCTGTCCGACATCTCTAACAATAGACTTTTGCCACCCAAAATATCTTCCGCCGAAGTATTTTTCTCGTCTTCTTCCATTTCAAGTTTTTCCATTGAGTCCATTTCTGGTTCGGCGTTTTCCGCTGTCTTTGCATTTTCTGCCAACGATTCACTCATGTTTTCTGGGTCAATTGTTTAAAAAAGTTGAGGTAAATAAAAAGTTAAACGCGCCCACAATCACAAATGCAGTGTCTGAATTGGCGCGAAAAATACAACAGCTGATGGACAGCCCTACCAGATCAATAGTCCTGCCAACTCATTTTAGTAAATGGTTTGTTACTTGACTAAGGCAATGCAACCGTTTGTGCAGTAAAATATATTTTTTAATGAATGAAAACATAAAATTCAGGAAAATTAAAACTTATTTTTTAATTAAACATCTGCACTATGATATTTTAAAGATAAAATAAATGATGTGTTAGCCACGCTTGGTAAACAAACTGTTTCAAGCCCATAAATCGAAAGTGATCATCTAAACTTATTTGCATATATTTTTTACACATTCGTTCTGTAAATTTTCTTACTGGGTTCGTCCAGCAACTTTGTTGTTTTCATTCAGTTGGGCTTTCACTGTTTACCTTTTTCTTTCACAGTTTACAATTTTAAAAGCACTTTGACTCGGGGTCATTAAGTAACCTCATGTCTTTGGGCCTTTCTTAATGCCTATTAAATATGATTATAAATAGCATTAAAATGCAATTAAAATCGTTAACCACAGAATGAATGAATCAAGTGTGTTTATTCACAACTTATTTTCTATGGATTTAATTTCAATTAACTATATTTAGAAGAAATATTTCGTCTCTCAAAGCGTAACCAATGAAAGTTTCACTTCGATTTTTTTTTAAATTCTCATTGAATTTCCTGATTAATTTAAAATAAATATATGTATTTTTTTGTGGTTGTAAAATTGCGCAACTCTTTAGTAAACATCACGAAATGCAAAAAAAGGCACCTACGCTTAACAAATTTCTGATTAGAAAGTCAAAGGCCGTTTGGAGCATTTCTATAAATTTTTTTGTTACCCATTGCGAAAAAGACAAATTTGAAATTTATAAATAATACATACAAAAGCCTGTGTATAAACTTCTGCTGTTGTCGCTCAATTAGCATACCAAAGAAAACAAACATCAAGCATCTATCTATACCTTCGAAATTTCTCTTTCGTTTAGCCAAAAAAACAGAAAAAAGAAAAAGAGATTCGAAAAATAAAACACACACAAATACACACATACCAAATTTAAACTATTAAACTTTTGTCGCTGTCGTCGGGTGCCGGTACGTTATACATATCTGTTGGTCGAGTCAGCATCAGCATCAGCATCCGAATCTGGGTACATTGCGGTATTTCAACGTTGGAGCGAGTTAATTTGCATATTTGGACTGGCAAACGAAAGTGAAAATCTTTGTATGATACGCATAATTTCTTAGCTCTTCCAATATCAGTTAAATCAATATTGTTGGCCTAATCTAGCTTATTTGTTTAGAAATTGAGAAATTGCTTTTCAATCATAGCCAATTTTTTTTTTTTTTTTTTTTTTTTTTTTTTTTGTATTTTTTACTGCTTTTATTTACAGATATTTTGTTTTTAAGATTTAATTCAAGAATAGTTGGAATCTCAATTTCAATTTCAATTTCCATTTATAGGCAATTGGCAAGCGAGGATTGGCTGGCTGGCTGGTTGCATGTGGCCATGGACACGCCCGTAAATTGTCTCAACGTCTGTCGATTTGTTGATTTTTATTGAGATTTTTGCGAGTGAAAGTGATATATGGTAGCATGATTCATGCACTCCTCGACTCACTTAAAATTTATGCAAAAAGGGCACGGTCCTAGAGCCTCTGCAAATATGGCTGTGAAATTGAATTTAAATCAGTCTCAGCTAGAAATGGTAAAGCTAACAATTTCACCAACCAACGAAAAAAAAAAAATTATCTAATAGCCAACGGGGTCCAATTGTGACTTGCTCAGAGGCTTAGACCCGAGTTCATTGTCTTTAAATGTGATTTAGGGTCAACAAAGAGAGCAAAGAAACAGTTGTCGAGCACCCAAGAAAATGAAAGTGAACCGAGCTCACGCCCAGCAGCTTTCATTAACAGTCTCGGCGGTTCGGATCACTTGCATAATTATTGATATCGTTAGGGCCACTCCAGCCAGTCAGCTGGCCATGTGTTTTTTTTTTTTTTTTTTTTGTTAATCTTTGTTTGTCGACTAACAATAAAAACCTAAATTGTGCACCGTTATAACTGCATCAACAAAGAGCCGACAAAATTGTGCAAAGGTTGCTGTTTGCAGACTAACTGGTTTGGCTTGCCGTTTGCACCGATTCAACAAATAAAAAATGTCAGCGCCAAATTATTGTGAACTTCAGTGCTTTTATTTATGATATTTTTCACTTTTTTTCTTTATTTGACAAAAATAAAAACAAAAACATAATAAATTGAGAAAATCCAACGGAAGTTGCTTTCTGGCCGAGCGGTAACTTGGTTTAAACAAGACGAAATTAACTAATAAATATCTCTGTTGCTTTTGTCTTTTCTCTACAAATTTTATATAATTTAAAATATTTCACAAATTAACTCCAGTAAAGACCAATAAAATGAAAGAGTTTCTTTTTGCCTAATTAAATTGTTTTCTTAATAAAATGAAAGGGACTCCACGCGCCAATTGTTTACATTTTAAATTATCAATAAAAATAGCAAAAAATTAAAATCATGTTGAAAGTGATACAAACTCAACTCTGCAACTCTGTGTTCCTTTTGGTTCTAAGCTAGAACTTCTTAAGGTTTTATTTCTATTTCAATTAAAATAACAAAAAATTTAATTTTATTTTGAAAGTAGTACAAATTCAATGCAGTTCAATGCAACTCTGTGTTCCTTTTAGTTCTAAGCTAGAACTTCTTAGGTTCCAATGTTCATTTTTAGTGCAACATCGCTAACTCCCTCCTTCTTTTTCTACCTTTTCAAAACGCACCCCAAGATATCAACTAAATTGGAGTGGAGCCCACATTATTTAATTCCTCGGATTACACATGCTTGAAAATACCACGAAAATGAATGATAAAAGTCAACACGAAATACAAGAGCATAACAAATAATTGATCAACATGCCGAGCACGTCCCTGACACAATTAAATTTTGCCAAAAAATACGTCAGCGTAACTAAGGGCTTAAAGAGACATAACCAAAATGCGTGAGCCGTTAGGAACCATCATCGTTGAAATCATATGCTTTGCGTGAATCATTCCGGATACAAGTCCACCAAATACCAGATTCACACGTATGAGAAATTCGGCCAATACATGTCCAAAGCCTTTTTTTCGAAAATGAAAACGTAATTTAAGCGGAACTTTCGATTTCATTGCGGGTGCGCCCTGTGACACTGCGGGATTTTCAAATTTGTCAGCATTTGATCTATGAGAGAATGAAAATGAAGGCGAGAGCTAATGAAAATGAAAGGAAAATTATACGTTTTATTATTATTTTATTTTTATATAATATTAAAATAATCTTTCTTTGCTTATGCAGACAAGTTTCTTCTAGGAAAATTTAAATTTTGTTTATTCTTTCACTTTTTCTATTAGGCAATGAATCAATAAAAGTGGTAAAAATAAAGTGATAGGTAATAAATATTGATAAAAAAAAGATAAATATTAGTCTTAAATTATTAAAAACTAATATTTTCTTGTGCTCAAGTGAAGTGGTCTTTGCATTTGCTAAATAAAAATAAAAGATTTCGTCAGCAAACTAAATCAATTTTTGTTTTTAGTTTTTAATTATTAAAGTAATATTTTTAATTTCTTTTTAAAAGAAAGAATAAATTTAACACTTTCACTTTTTATTTATTTATAGATTTATTGTTTAAATATAATTATTAGTATATTTTTTTACAACAATAATTTTTTTTTTATTTTTGTCGTTCAGAAAAAAATTCAAATCATTTGTTTACAGTATTTTCATTCTTTTCTTATGCATTTCCTTTGTTTTTAAATTTTAAAGAAAATAATAATATACATAATTTAATAATGAATAATTTTATAAAGAAAAAAAAATAGTTTCAGTCTGTATATTTTTTTATTTTTCTTTAGTAACAATTTTTTGTTGTTGTTTTTTTTTTATTTATTGTTTTTTTTTTTTTTATTTATTGTTTAAATATAATCATCATTATTTATTTATTTTATTTTCTTGATCTAAAATTTACTTTTCTTTATATTTTTTAATTCTCAAAAAAAATTTTTAATTTTTCACAGCATTTTCCTTTGCTCTGCGCCTGTTGGAAATATTTTTATTTCCTTTTTTTTTAAGACTTTTTAAATGACTTTTGCAACGAGTTAATAAAAAATGAAATTACCTTTTTAAAAATTTAAATACATTTTTTTATGTATTTGTTACATACCAAATGAACTGGACAGCATATATTTTTACAGGCAAAAACAAATGACTCTAGCCACGAACTTTCTGCTGGGCAAAAGATTTTTTGTACTTTGTTTTTTATTATATAATTTTTTTTTTCTCGAAAATGTCTGAAGTCTTAAGGTCATTCATAGCCCTAATTGACAATAAAGATGCTACTCTTTCAGGGCTTGACAATGCAATTTAATTAAATAAATATTAAATTAACAAAATGTTGATAAAAGAGTAAAAAGTTGGCCATAAGCGAGCCAAATTAAACCGTTAAGTCTTGTAAAAAAAATAAATAATGATGCATCATCAAATCATCAAATTGCATAACCCGAGGAGGCCATAATTTAATTTTCCAATGCATTGGCCAGAATAATAAGTAAGTTGGCTCAACTTGGCTTAGCTTGACTTGACTTGGCTTGGCTTGAGTTGGCTTGGGTTGGCTGTGCCGTTAGGTGAATCAGTTGGGTCCCTTTATGAATAGCAACGAAAATTAGGCAATCGTTGTGGCACGTTCGAAAAGTCATCGACGTCACTAGTTACCTTGACACAAGAGGCCGAAACGGAGACGCAGGTAGACTTTGAATACAATTGCCAAAAAAAAAAAACAATGCCCAGAGAAGGCAGAAAGTAAGCAGGCCCAAAAGCCAAGAGAAAAGAGACAAGATTGTCGACTCGCCAAACAACTGAAATGAAAAGTTGCCCCGAACGGGTTGGGAGCAACTTAACAAGCTGCAAAACCGTCAACGGCACATTTTGCATTTTACAACAAATAATTCGGTCTTTTTTATTATTGTTGTTGTTGTTTTTTTTATTTTGAAAAGAATCTCATGCTCTCTTGGCTCTCTGTTGTTCATCTAGTTGGTTGTCTCGCTCTCTCTCTTTCTCGGTTTTTGAGGCTCTCTTTGGTGTATTTTCGATTTGAGTGAGGCTTGAGTTGCCTCGGAAAGGGGTCAAAACTTTCACGCGATATAAAATCTTGGTTACCAATTCGGCCGGGCCGCATTTTCATTTTAACTTTGTGAGCGACACGTTGTCAGCGTCTCCAGTGGCGCTAGTGAATCGAAATTTATATATTTCGATCCGTAACGTCTCAGCGCCCCAGCGCCCCCTCCAAGCGTCCTGAAGAGTTTCGCGTTAAAAAAAAAAAAAAATTTAATTAATCGCGCGCCTTTCTCAGTGTTCGAGTGCAAATATCAAAGTGCGTTAATTGTCACTAAAAAAATTTAATAAAAAAAAATAATATTAAAAAAAAAAAACATTCATAAAAAAAATTAATTAAAGTTAATTATTTTTTTATTGGATTTCTTCTTTCATTTTTTTGGGACCAAACAGTTGCCAGAATTCAAGCAAGCCAGTGTTCATTTTAATCCCAAATCAGCTGCTGTGCCATTTTCAAATAAAACTCTAAAAAGGATTACAAAAAAAAATATTCCAAAAAGAAGGATTAATCAAACATTTCCAGGTGAGATAAATGAAGAAGAAGAAATATCTTGGCTAAAAAAAATCTAATAAATTTAAATTATGAGACACCTTTTTTTTTGGTTTGGTTTTGGTTTTCTTGTTTAATTGAGGCCGAGGCAATAAACAAATAAGCCAAAAGCTCCAATTGCCCACAAAACCGTTGCAATTTCAGTCGAAAGAAAAGCAAAGTGCTTTTTTTAATTTCCCATTTAGCTGAGAAAGAAAGCCACTTTCGACGGCGTGCAGTACGCGGAAATTATTAATAATAATAAAAAATAATAAAAATAAGAAGAAGAAGAAGACACAAGAAGAAGAAGCAGTAGACAATAGATTAAAATTTTCAGTGCTAAGCAAAAATTATTTCCATTTTTTTTTTTGCTTTTTTTTTAAGAAAGAAAACGCTGATATGTGTGTTTGTTGTTGTTGTTGTTGAAGCATGAAGCGTGCAACAATAACGACTTTGTAGTTGTTTGGCTCTTTTTGTTCATTAGTTTAATTTACATAAACTACCGAATTACCAAGCCACCAAAATGCGCCATTGGCACAAATCAAAGACCAAACCGAAAGACCAAGAGAGAAAGAGAGATATAATCCAAGGAAAAATATATATCCAAAGAGATCCTCTCTGCCTCCTTACCTCTATCATATATGTATATATATATATATCGTTTTGTGGTCCGCACTGGTTCTCGGCGCTGTCGGTGAAATTTCATCGCGTTTCGCGCGAATGAAAGTCTGAAATTGCCTTGTGCTTGTTGCAGTGGCAGTGGCTGTGGCAGCGGTGGCAACATTGGTTGCCGGTTGGCGTGGTTTATGCGCCAGGCAACATGCACACACACACACCATGGGTACTTGTCACATATGGCTTAGACCAGGTTTGAGAGTCTGCCAAGCCTGTCTATCTATGTCTGTGTGTGTGTCTATGTGTGTGTGTGTGTGTGTGTGTTTGATTAATCTTGTGAATTGCTTTGTTCAAAAACTGCTCCACTTTGGCTGAGATGAAAACAATTTCGCTTTGCCACAAAACTCACACTCTGGCTTCAAATTGAATTGTATTGAAGTGGGTTGGTTGCTCATACGCCGTGTTGGCTATAGCCAACAGGTTCACTATTGCTGCTGCTGCTGGCACTTGTCATCTGCCCAAACATGGCGCTAGTAATACTTTTAATTGATTCAACACAAACACACACACATACACAGAGTGTCAGTGAAAGAAGCTGCACCACATGCCGGACCATAATTACAGGTTTTCTTCTTCTTCTTGTTTTTGTTGTTGTTGTTGTTATCATAGCAACAATTTCAAATTAACGGCAATTGTCTAAATGCCACTCGACAATTTTCACGCAGTTTTCAACGGCAAAGCAAATCTGTCATTTTTTCCCCTACAACTTTCATTGGATCTCCCAAAAGAAATAAGAAGAAGAGAATCCTTTGAGTTAGTAAAAATCATTGAAATAAATAAGCCCAGGCAATGATTAAGGTAAAAATTGAATTAAACCAAATCAGTTGGATTAACCAGCAAAGAGGCGCCATCAATACCAAATTGTCGTTGACAAAGGCTGCCCTCCTCGTCGTGGTCGATGAAAAGAAATGAAAACCACTTTCTTTGCATGCTTGCCACAAAATACGCCAACACCAACGTGCAACCAACCAGCCAGCTAGTCAGCCAGCCAGTCAGCCAAGCAGCCATCGTCGTCTCTTTGTGGCAATGTGGCAAGTTGCAATTCGAGTCGAGTAAATTGCATGCGTTTCTGTCCAGGCAAGCGGAACATGCGCTCCGTCAACGACAGCGCCACGAAATTGGGTCACTAATTATTTCAGAGCAAACTGCAACCGGCCTCGACTCCAACTGAGCGAAGTCAGGCCTAACGATGCGTCTCGAGGATGCCAAGAGGAGAGGCAATGAGGCTTTGTTTCTTGTTTTTCTTTTGCTTTCTTTCTTTCGTTTCATTTTTTTTTCTTATCTTGACGATGACTTTGCCCGTTCATTTTGGCCACAAACTCTTTGGGAACATGAGGGGGGAAGCAAGGGTGGCCTGAACAGAAAGTGCAAGCCCTTGAGTTTTTACTTTCATTGGTCGAACGGTCGATCGGTCTTTTGGTTGATTTGCTCTTTTGAACCGGTTTGGCATTGCATTTCTTATATATTTTTTTTTTTGCCATTTTCTTTGTTGTCGAAGTTCAGCGAAATTCACTTCGACAAAGTCGATTTACCGTTAAAAGAAATGGAAAGTAAATGCTTGGCTGAATTCGATAAAAAAAAAAATAAAATAAAAATTCATTCAAAAGGGGAAGTTGTAAATTAAGTTGATTATTTCGTTTGGAAATTTTTCGAGGGTGATAAAAGCAAAAAAACATCTTTTAGAATTGCATATCTGCCATCTCACTTAACGGTAGTTTTTTCGTTTTTGTTGCAACTGTACTTTTGTTCACTTCAGCTGCCCCTTTTGCTTTGTTATCAAACTCACATTCCATTGCACTTTACTCCAATTTTTCACTTTCCCTTTTCCTCGTCTTATCAGTTTTTTTTCGCAATTGTTTCGGAAACACCAAAAACAACAACAACGAAATAATTGTCTACACTGAGGCTTGGAATGTTGTCTGCTAGCCCGCAGACCAGACCCGCACAATTTACTTTCATTTAGCTCACCGGGTATCCTCTCTATCTCGCTCTCTCCCCCCTCAGTCCTGGTCTAAGTTGCTCCTCTTGTCATGCGGGCACATTTATCGGTTTTTAAGTTGTCGCCAACTGTCACGTCGCTGCTGGCGCCTAACTTTTGAAACTAGATCATAGAAAATTAATTGCTCGCTCTATTTTACATAATTCCCGACAACCAAAAAAATAGTGATTGTCTCTTATCCACAATTGCTGGTGGCTAGTTAAAAAAGTGCGTGTTCATCTCAACCGGGGGAAAATCACTCCGCTTACTTGCTTAGGTTAACACTTTTCCGACTGGCTCAGACAGAGAAATACTAAATATTTAATTTGTAAGGAAATTGAATTAGGAATAGGATATTTCCTGGAGACTGTACAATATTTCCAGACAAATTCTTAAAGAAATTAATAAGTTTCTGGTTGGGTTAGACAGATCTCTGTCTCCCATGACTAGAGAACCAGAGATTAATAAGATCTTGTTCAAGATATAATAGGATAAGACTAAACACTCAAACCAATCCGAAACCAATCCTTTAAATCAATAAAATTCAGGTTGAAAGAACCAAAGATTTAGTTCCCATTGAGACTAATTGTGATATGAGCGGCTAAGATAGGACCTATAGACTTGAATGAAATAAGATCCCAAACACCCCCTCGAAGCAAACCACTTTGAGCTGAGAGAACTAAGTTTTAAGTATGATTGAGACTTATTGTGTTCCTCTATAAGATATACTCGTAATCTCCTATGATCGGAACTATAAGGAACTACACATTTGAAAAATATCAAATTATGAGTTTTTTTTTTTTAGGTATGAAAATCATTATTAAGCTCGAGGAAACATGAATAAAAATAAAACAATTTTTAACAATATTAATTATATATTATTAAGAGCCTCAACCCCAAAGGTTTGACAGCCCAATATATTAAGAAAATTCAAGTACTTCACTTATGAAGATTCTCAAATAAAAGATCAGGAAATCAATTTAGTACAGATAGTAAAAATGTCTAGCAGAGTCTAGTATAGCCGTCAAAAGTTTGGGTATTAGATTGCCATCATCAGTGAAATTTGTCATAATTATATAAACAGATTCTTGTTATATAGACAGATCTAGATTCAAGTAATTTCAAATGTGATTTATTTTTTTTTTTTTTATCACAAAATTAGCCAACTTGAGCAACTCTAATCACTTTGAGATAATTGAAAATAATAAAGACACACATAAAAAATCAGAGTTACCTAATACATTTAAATAAAAGTGAACTGGAATGGACAAGCCATAAACGGAATTAGATCCAAATTACCCCTTCACTGCCAGTTAACAAAACCTTAAACATTTTTTTTATTACACATTTTTTTTTGTTTGTTTGTCTGTTTGCTTTTTGAACCGAGAGTGTGGTTTTCTTTGAATTCGACGTTAACAATTTCACTTTCACAGCATCACAGCCAACTAAGTGGTCTATGACTCGGTGTGTTAGTGTGTGTGTGTGAGTGTAGTTAATTACGCACACACGAAAATATTCGAAGAGGCGAGATTCAATTTCTATGCCACAATGGCAAATAATATCGATCATTTACAGCACTAACGGCCGCAGACTAACAGTAAGACTGAGTGGAAGTGGCCAAAAAAAAATCAGAAAAAAAATATATATAAGAAAAACCGTTACATTTTCGAATTGATATTAAAAGCAGCAGCTTGGTTGTTGTGGCCACAAAATTAGACACTCTCCCAGCTGCAAGTCTCCCATCGCACTTGGCAAACAAAAGCATTCCAAGCCGTGAATATCAATATTGTTTATGAAAGCTACACACACACACACACACACACATGCACACACATACAGATACAGATAGAGTGTAGACTGTCTGGGCTGTGGCTTTGGGCTTGATTGTTCAGGGTTGACCATAGCCAAGTGTGTCATACGCAAAAATCTGTCAAACTAGTCTGAGAGTCTGGAGGAGCGGATTGTGAGTGTGTGTGCGTGCTGGAGTCGGCTGTAGCTTCGGCCTATCGAATTGATCACTTTGTTCGGTTGGTTGTCTATTTTGGCTCGTGACGCCCGTGGCGCTGAGTTGACAGCGAATGCCAAAAGAGCCAGGAGTTTGTTTGGATTTGTGAAAGCGTTCAATTAAATTAATTGATGTGGCATCTCTCTGTCATTTTTATTGCCAAAAAAAAAGCTTGGCTAGTCGAGACAAGATCACAAAAATCTTTAATGGAAGAATTGATTTATCTCATTAAAGAATGTGCAGATTTTCACTCTCATTACAGCCTGGAAAAATCAATATATATTTTTTGAGCTTAAATTAGTACAGTCTCGCATAGTTTCGATTTCGTTTTGATTGTTTCCTTACTTTCTCTATGAGAACTGAATTAAATATACCCAATAATTTTCACAAATAAATTTATGGTTTGAGATAAACCAATAAAACAAACAATACCAATCCAACCCCGATCAAACCAACCAATCCGACCAATCAATGTCCGGCTTGAGTGGCTCCGAAATTGCCCAGAAAACAACCACAAATCCAATCGAAACCAAGTAAATTATCAAGAATTAGAACAGAAGCACCGAGCTATGTGAATGGTGTGGTTCACCTAGTTTCTGTTCCCAGTAAGACGAAGCGACAACCACACCGATTGTCTCTTTGATTATAACGACAATAGCCCCCCCCCCCCCCCCCCACCATCCTCCCCATTCCCCCATTAAAAGAGAAGCTGACAATAATAAATTGAATTGTGTAGCAAGTTTTTCCTTTTTCCATACATTTTCACTGGTCTTTTCTTTTCACATTATTCAATGTTTGTTTTCATTCTGATCACTGGAATGATGGATGGAGGAGGGGCAGGAGGGGAGGAATGAGTTGGCAGAAATTGAAAAGTTGCATTTGAAAAATTTTTCTAAAATCATTAAGCAAGCCCAGAGAGTCAGAGAGAATCAGCATTAATTAATCCAGTTCAGATGAAAACAAAAGTAACTGGAAAACAAGTTCGCACCTTAAGTCTTTTGTTTTTTACATATGAGAAATTTCTTTTGGGAATGAAGACAGCGCGGCTCGGCGTATGTAGAAAATGCCAGTAAATAAATTAATTGTGTTAATTAAAAAAGAAAACAAACTAACGGCAGCAGCCAAAATAACAACAACAACACCAACATTACCACCAAGAAGAAGAAGAAGAAATGCCCTTATATGAGACCGTCGTCTCAGATTGAGACGAAAGCTCAGCGAAGAGCGAGCTTGGAAAACTTTCACTTACACACAAAACGACAATAGCCCAACAATACAATAACAATAACAAGCCGACAGTTACATATAATAAAAACAACAACACAAACAACATTTAAGAAAAAAAATGCTAAAGAAACAGCCGTGGCGGGGGAGGAGGATCCAACTCTTTTTGGTGCCTAAGTGAGTTGCCAAAAAAAAAAATTTCTTTTCAAGATTTTGAATTTCTGATAAGAAATAATATCTGCCTGCCAGCAATTAGCTACGAAAATTTTGGATCCCAAAACTGAGAAGACTTCAAGCCAATTAGAAAGTCAAAAAGCCATAACTTTCCGTTAGCCGTTCTCAATGAATTACACACTCATTGAAGTTCTTTCTCGAAATTGCGTAATTCAACCAAATGATAGGGTCAAAACGAATAAGCAGAGTCCCAGCCGGAACGACATCGGGCTGGTCCGTGTGGTCACTGTCTCACTGGGTTAATGGTACACGTACACTTGCCTAACTGTGGCAGCCACTCGATGGTGTCGATGTCTAAGCCGGTTTCTGATTGCCGACTGCCAAGTCCGGCCACTTAGCCACTCAGTCAGCCACTCAGTCAGTCAGTCAGTCAGCCAACCGTTTAGCGAGAGTCAAGAGAGTTGATTTATGGCCCAGCCGACCAGGCTTGTTGGTTGGATCTCAAAGCTTCCATACTCCGTGCTATATGCTTTCAGCCTTAGTTTAGGCAACTGGTCTTCTCTTCTTGTTGTAAAAGTAAAACTGCCTCAGACCAACAATTACCAAAATATGCATACAATTGCCTGGCCTATACTCTTCTTCCAGAGTATGAGAGAAATATTACCGTTAAATATACTAAAATACTTCAATTGAATTATGAAGAAATATTAATGAATTTATTGGGTAAATATTTGTATCGGGCAGGTGCCCTGTCTATAAGACCTGAGCAACTCATGGAATTGACCCTTTTCCGAGTAGATGAACAAATTAAAAAAAATAATAATAATAAGATTAAATTAATTTGAATAGATAAAAATAAATCTAAATATTAAAATTTTTAAATAAAAATTAAAATTGGAGCACCACAAATATTCAGGACCTTCGTCAAAAGTCCTAAAAATACTCAGAACTCTGAGCAAGCTCAAAGAATCTTTTAACATAAACCTAAGATTTGGAATACTAAAAAAATATCATATATAAATATTATAAAAAGTTGGCTACTATTCTTGTCTAATATATTCTTTTTGTTCTGTTTGATTTGCTTGAAAGAGTCGAAGCAATTCATTTCGATCAAGGTCAGGCGAAATGTTTGAATAATTTTTCCTTAACAATTTTTTTTGGGAGCAGAGAATTTATTAATTATTTGTTTTTTGTTTTTTTTTTTTTTATATATGTCTTACTTTATGGCCTTTTAATTTTGTTGTGTATTTTATGGATGCTCTAAAGAAGAGAGTGTGGAAAAAGTGACAGCAGCAGAGACAAAGTGAGCGCCTCAGTTTGAGAGCGCGCGTCAAGTGAAATGCGTTTTGGCCGCTTACTTTTTTTTTTTTTTTTTTTTGAAAAGCTAAAGCTGGCAATGCCACAACCAATGTTACCAACACCATCATCAGAGTTAGAGTCAGAGTCAAGTTGAAGTATTGCGGTGGCTGTAGAAAGCGGTTGTCAGTCTGAGTTGGTCTTGGCACGCAGACGCACGCGCTGTTTTGGTCGGTGAAGCGAGCGCGATTCTCTTTGGTGAAACAAATGAAATGTTTAAAATTATAATGCTATTGTGAGTGTATATTTGTTGTGTGTGTGTGTGTGTGTGTGTGTGTGTTTGTGTTTGTGTCGGCATTGGCATCTCTAGCTAGTTGAGCAGCATCAATGTAAGCTGCTAAAATTAATGGCCGTCAAATGAAATGCAGTGGCTAAAAGCAAAAGAAAAAACTTGCCACTGCGTTGGCGGTGAACTTGTTGAGCCACCAGCAATGCCAGCACCTCCCCCTCCTCCTCCTCCTCCTCCTTCTCTTTCTACAAGTACTGTTATAGTGAAAATAGAAAGTGGTTCCTGTTTAGTGAGCGCGATCGCGATCACCACTTTTCATATGCTTTACATAAAGTGCACTAGTCGATTTACAGTTGCACTTGCCCAGGGGGTGGGGGGAGGGGAAATATGATTTCTCAAATGGCCTTTAATTTTGACCAAAAGCTTATTTAAGTATTCAAACAGCCGCAGAGTTGAGGTCAAACAGAATTCTAAGTATTCGACTATTTACTCATGTTCTCCTTTCTATTCTCTCTCTCTATCTTTCCGTCTCTTTAGAAGTCCGAAGACGCAAACATACCCAGAGAAGTGCAGAATAAACATAAACCAAACCAAAATCGGAATATTCAAAAACCCAAGCAACTGAATAGCAAAGAACAACCAAATAGATTTGATTTCTATTGTCTTTTTGCTAAACGAAAAAAAAAGTAGAGAGAACCAAGTCATTTCACAAATAACAAAAATGGGACATTTTACGCGACCCAGAAGCCTTCTGGCCTTATTATTATGCTTCATACTCAACACAAAGGTAAGCAAATATATTTTTGAAATCAAAATAAATTATTAAAATTTCTAAAAAGTGTAAGCAAAATGGCAGAAAAGATTTTCATCTCTGCCTCTCCTAATTTCAATTAGGAAGCGCCAAATGGTATACAAGTACCGTTAGCATTGGCCCACTTAGAGAAACAAAACAAACCTATAGCGGATCTGCTCACTTTCGAATGACGAGGCGACGGCAACGGCGACGGACAGCCACACTACCGTTTATCAATAACAATTCAAATGCAAATCAATTCATATTGCTACCATTGTGAGCTACGCCACTCTCAATGATCAAGCCGATCTGTCTGAGCTATATAGCGGTATATGACTAGCTGAAGTCAACGGCAGAGCAAAGAGAAAAATCCGGGGTGGGGAAGCCTGGTAAAAAATTAATTTCAAATTAATTCCTGAACGGATAAACCGAAAAGCTGTCAAAAATATTAAAATTCTTATTCATCAACTCATCAAAATGATGTTTCTTGTTTATTTAAAACTATTTAAAGCCCATCAATCTTGATGAGCAAACGAGAAAATAAAGAAAAACTGAACAGGTCTTTTAGGTGGTCATGTTTCTAACTGGAACCAACTAAGTGAGAGAGAGAGAGAGAGAGGCTCGGAGTCTGGGAGGCTGAGCGAAATTGCAGTTATGCTCTGATTTGTACCAGTTTGGATTTTTCTTGCTTTAATTCATTGAGATTGCTTTATTATTATTTTTTTTATTTATTAGCAGTTTTCTTTTCGTGCGCTGGAGAAAAGCTTGAAAAATGCCAAGCAAAACAAGCCATAAAAATCAAGACTCGATACAGATAAAAATGCGTAAACTTTTAACCAAAAAAAAAAAACCTGGGAAGCTTTTTTTTTTTTTTGGTCACTTCACTTTCAAGATCATCGCAGAGCCTAAGCCGATTTGGCCGTGTTGACAACAACAAGAAAATAACAATGAAAATTGGAGTAAAGTCCGAAAAAACTACGAGTCATTTTTTTTCGGAACTTTCGATTTTCTTTGGCTTGTGTGACGCAGCATTTTTTTGGTGTTTACAGATACAGATACATCCGCTTCCCGTACGCAGTCAAAACCATAAAATTATGAATTTATTTTTTTTTTTGTTTTTTTTTTTGGGCAGGCCCAGACGTTGACAGGGGGTAGAGAGAGAGAGAGAAAAGTACAGAAAAGAAAGTGTGGAGACCGAGTCAACCCCGCTTTGGAGTTGATGGATAAACTTATGCAATCTGCACGCTTCGCTCTGGCAGCGATTTAATTTCAAAAGACTCGTGTAATTTTAACGCTTCGCGACGTTTTCTTTCAAAATTTATACCAAAAAAAATTCGTCATCAACTCGATGTGGGGTTGGGGAGGTGGGGGGGATTGCATAACCGCCAGACAATTTGGCTCTACTTGCAAAGAGTTCCGCAAGCCAGTGAACTCAGCCGAAACACTTCAAAAAAATAAAAGACAATTTCAAAATAAAATTTTTCAAATTTCTTCTACTTCTTCTTTTTTCGCCCTCTTCTTCTTTTGTTGTAGCATCTGTCGGTGCAGGGCGATGCCTCACATATCGAATCAGCAGCCTTACCATTGGAACACAGAGCTGGCTACGGTCCACCGGCCCCCTCGCCCATCTATGGAGCCCCCCAAGGCCCGCTGAGCACTGGCGCCACCAATGACCTCTCCGAAGAAGCCTGGCCCCTGGCCACCACGAACGACAGTCCACAAATCAAACACCTCCAGGTCCAATGCGAGAAGACACATATGCGTGTCAATATCGAATTTGACCGACCCTTCTATGGCATGATCTTCTCCAAGGGCTTCTATAGCGATCCCCACTGTGTCCATCTCAAGCCAGGCACTGGCCATCTGAGTGCCACGTTCGAGATCTTCCTCAATAGCTGCGGCATGACCAGCTCGGCCAATCACAATGCTGCCGGCTATGGAGCACCCACACCCTCTGGCAGCTATGTGGAGAACACCATTATCATTCAATACGATCCCTATGTCCAGGAAGTCTGGGATCAGGCCCGCAAGCTTCGCTGCACCTGGTATGATTTCTATGAGAAGGCCGTTACCTTCCGTCCCTTCCAGGTGGACATGCTGCATGCCGTCACCGCCAATTTCTTGGGCGACAACCTGCAATGCTGGATGCAGATTCAAGTGGGCAAGGGCCCCTGGGCATCGGAGGTTTCGGGCATCGTAAAGATCGGCCAGACCATGACCATGGTCCTGGCCATTAAGGATGATGAGAACAAATTCGATATGCTGGTGCGCAACTGTGTGGCTCATGATGGCAAGCGGGCTCCCATACAGCTGGTGGATCAGAATGGCTGCGTTGTGAGACCCAAGATAATGAGCAAATTCCAGAAGATCAAGAACTTTGGACCCTCCGCCTCGGTGGTCAGTTTCGCTTACTTCCAGGCCTTCAAGTTCCCCGACTCGATGAATGTGCACTTCCAATGTGTAATCCAAGTCTGCCGCTACAACTGCCCAGAGCCCAAGTGCGGTCCAGGTCTGCCAGGAGGCGAGTATGGCCTGCCCCAGCTGGGCGGTAATGGTCTGTCCGAGGAATATGGTCCACCAGAGCCCTACGATCGCGGAGACTTTGCCCTGGGAGGTCTGCCACCAGCAGCCTATCCGGATCCACGTCATCCAGTCTCCGACGCCGCTGGAGCCTACTCCGAGAACCAACCCGATGTGGTGCCCTCACCTCAGGCCCAAACCTCGGCTGTGACCGCCTCGGAGACAGGACCGGCCAGCTCTCAGTCACCACCCCAGGTAGCCAGCAACGAATTGGGTCTGCCGCCACCACCACTGCCCGGCCAGCCTGGCCAATACAGCACTGTGAAGCGCAAGGATGATCTAAGTGCCGGCGGCAATCTGGTCTCCTTGGGCGGTCGCCCACGCTCGGTGGAAGGCCTGGACGATCTGCGCGGTGTGCGCAGGCGTCGCGACACTATCGACATTGTGGTCAAGCCCCAGCGCATCTACAAACGCAATGCCCAAGAGATGACCGATGTCAACACGAGTCGCACCATCCAGGTGGTGGCACCCGGAGATGTTAACTTTGCTCTGAACAGCAATGCCAGCAATGAGACTGTCGTGATCCAATCGGCTCGCTCCGCCGATGCCGAGACCATTTGCATGTCTGTGCCCAGCTTTGTTGGCGGTCTTGTGATGCTCCTCCTTGTCCTGGCCGTGGCCTCTCTAGTCGCCGCTTTCCTCTTTGTGCGTGTCCGTCATTTTGATCGCAAGGGCGCGGGCATGGCGTATGTCAACTGACTCTGGAATTAATCAATTTTGCTGAGCATCGATATATGGGCGTGAACAGAAAACCAAATCAGTTTTACGTGCACTTCTTTTTCGCCTACACACTAATTTATCACACACAGCTCCCTTCCCACTCCCCCTCACCATTGTCACTATTTATTTATGCTGTTCCTGTACCCTTTGACCTCTCACTCATTTCCAATTGCTTAATTATTTAATTTAGATTTTAAATGGGCCGAATTATCTGTTTTTTAGTTAAAAAAAAAATTATGGAAAAAAGCAAAACGAAAACAAACAAAAAAAAATGGCCAAACAATGGTAATAAATATTTTTGGCTTAATTATTATCGAAAAAACAAAAAAAAAAAGAGTTGTTAAGTTTCAGTTATCTAAATTAATTAAGCTATTTAAAATTACGCAAACAAAAAATACCCCATAAAACCGAAAAAAGAAAAAAGGAGAAAAAAAAAATGTTAAACAGGCAAAGCGGCATACGGAAAAGCAGAAAATCGTTTAAAATAAGTTAATATAGCAAATGTATATATTAAATTATTTATTTATTACTTTATTTGATAGCTGCGAAATAATAAAAAGTTTATTTTTATTAAGCATTCTGAGATCTTATTGAATGGGCACGAGGGGCTCGGCTCGACTTGCCGCGTCTCCCTTTAAAAAATATGCAAAGTCATTATGAATTTCAAAAATTAATATGCTCCATTTATTTTAAACAACTTTTATTTTACATTGGAGTAGAAAAATAGAACTTTCTATTTACAATTACCTGAGCTATAAATATATAACAATTTGTTTATTTTGTTCAACTGACACATTTTATATAAATTGAAACTATCCTACTTGGGACTGAAAAATAGCACTCAAAAAATTAGATTGAAAATTAACAAATAACGGAAGCGTCTATTATGCTGATCGGGCGTCATTGATTGTGGCTGGCACTTGGACTTCAAGGCCATCTAGATCTTTAGTCAGCGTGATCTGACAGCCCAAGCGGGAGGTGTCTGTCAATTCATAGGCCAAGTCTAACATATCGAGCTCCTCATCGCCGGGCTTTTCGGGGAGCTTCTCGTAGTCATTGGTTTTGAATATTAAATGGCAGGTGGAGCAAGTAAGTGTGCCCTCGCAGGCGCCGAACCCGTCCAGGTCCACATTATTGTTGACCACGACGTCGAGCAGGGAATCTCCTACCTTGCCAGAGGCTTTGATTCTCTCGCCATTCGCTCTGACGAAGGTCACGTTTACACTAGTGGAAATAGACAAACAAAAAACATACATTTTGGGGCTATGTTCATTACATACACCTTGAAACTTACACATCTTTCTGAGGTAATGCCAAGCCCAGCGAGAAAGTTCGCATGAGGTTGGGAGTTTGCCTCTGTCTAATCAAGTTTTGGGTCCAGCCTAATCTAAGTGCTAGCCGCGTTGATTTTTGTAGTGTGTTGATGACATTCATTTTTTGTGTTTTTGTATTACTGATATCTAATCAGTGAATAACAATTACTGCACGGCAAGACACGCAACAGCTGAAATAAAACTGAACTAGGGCTGGGCTACTAAGGCTGGGAAACTATCGATGGCACTATCGAGTTTTTACTTTTTTGAGCCACTATTGATAGTTTGTTGTCGCTATCGATGAGTCAGGGCTGGGAAACTATCGAAGGTACTCTCGAGGTATCGAATTTTTACCTTTTTGAAAAATTTGCACTAACCTTCAAATTTTCCTTATTCCAGCATAGTGATTCTAATATGAGTCTGAGCGTATATTCAGCAAATCTGGAAATATTTCCGAGTCTCCAAATATTTTCAATCCTGAAAATATTTGTGAGCCTCAAAATATTTCCAAACCTGAAAATATTAGTGAGCGAGTAAAAAAGAAAAGAAAAAGAAGCCATGAAACTGATATGTCCTCCAATCCAATCCAGCCACGCATCGCTTGAGGCATACAATACCTTGTATCAAGAAGATGACGAAGGAGGAACATGACTCCTCATTTCGGTGCGTCCCTTGCGACAAATACTGGACAACCAAAGCGCTTTTGCTGGCCCACCAAAAAAAAGTGCATCCCACCCAAAAGATGGTGGGTTTGGTCTGAAATACAATTTCGACCAACACATAAGCAGACATGAAATCACTTCACTAATTCCAAAAAAATAAAATTTAAAATTATCTATTTAAAACAAAAAGCGTTTTTATTTTTAATTTTCTTTGGTGTTTGCAAAAATGTTCTCCACTGTGCAAAATTTCTTAAAAGAAAGCAGAATCAAAAGAGCCTGCAGAACATTTTCAAAAGAGCCTGCAGAACATTTCAAAGAGACTGCAGAACATTTTCTAAGAGACTGCAGAAATAAAAATAGAGCGTAAAATTTTCAGCTAGTCTTAAAAATACTGCCAAAAAAGGCCAAACACAAGCTCTAAAGGGCTAAAAAAAAAGCCTATACTATTTTCAGATCTGTGAAACTGCAAAAGTTAGAATTATATACGTACAAAAATACGATACTATCGATAGTATCAAATTTTCGCTCTGAAAACATCGAAAATAACGAATGGTGTCACTATCGATAGTTTCCCAGCTCTAAGCTGCACTGAAAAATGTCAGCGCAACCTGTGAATAGCAAGTGAAGAGTGTGCGAGATATGGCTGCAATAATAACTAGAGCTGCTAACTATACGTTTTAAAGAAAAGCGCCACCTGGCACAGGATCCGACATCCTTTTGGGCGGCACCTACCAGTAAAAAAGTATACTTGCAATTCAATTGGACTGGCGGTATTTTGTCTTGGCAATTGTGTAGCTAAGAAATTTACCAACGGAATTTATTTTCTATTCCACATTCTTCGATTAAAGACTTCAAGATTTTTTTATACAAAAAAATTATTTTTTTCTGATATTGTTTCAAGTTCTCTTGAATCAAAGAAATGAATAGATCGCTTGTGGCGAAGAGATTTAAATTTATTTTAGGATAATAATTAAGAATTTGTTGAAATTCATAAAAATTTAAATTTTTGTATACTTAAGAATTTGTTAAAAAATTTTGATTATTTTGTTAAAAAATTTGTTAAAAATTGAATTAAATACATTTTTCAATGAAAAGAAGAATTAGTTAAAAAAATAAAACGACAATTTTTGAATAGATCATATGCTTAACTTGGGACTGGCAACTAGCCTCAAAATGGAATGTCAAAACTGGCGCAGATAAGGAGATTCAAAAGTGCTATAAAAGCGCGGTGGTATGTTGAGACTTTAGAAAATATTTCAACATGCTTTTAAGAACATTGCTATTGTTCGGCTTCTTGGTCCTTATCCAAGGTGGTGTAATACAGAAAACCGATTTAACCAGAAATGCTGTAAGATTTGTAAGTAGCAAGGATCACGCTAAATTTCTAGCTGACCACCCCAACGCTATGAAGCTGGTCAAACAGGTAAAGACTAAGCGCAGTGTTGTTGGATACTCGGTAGACTGGTATGAACTTACATGGACCATTGGATCCCGTATAAGCGGTAATAAATCAAAAGCACAAGTACTTAAAGCTTTTTAAGCAAAAAAAAATATTTTTTTCTTAAGGCGATGGCATAGCTTATTCAACTGTTTCGGAATTGATATGGTTTGGAGTACCCTCAGATCCTGAACTCCTTGTTACCTATCCAACTTCCGGCCAGGGTAAACTGGTAACCTATGCGCAAATTGTAATCGAACAGAGTACTCTCTATGCTGATGCATATGTCACAAGCGGAGGAATCGGTCAACGTAATATCCAATTCGATATCTTGGGCTACGGTACCTACTTCTGGACATGGAATATTCAAATTTATGGCATATAACTGCATTATCAGTAAGCAGAGAGAATTTTATTGATAATTTTCAGAGATTATAAAAATAAATTTGAAGAAGAGTATAATTGAAGAGATAAGAAAATAATTAATTCTGCCGGTGCTATCTGTTGATGGTCTCTTAAACTATTATTTTTCAGAGATAATAAGTAAATATAATGTTAGTGAACTGATATTGGCTAAAAAAGCTTATTTTATCAGCACTAGCAAAAGTTTAAATATTAACGAAATGCAAATGCAATGCTTAACTGCAACCTTAATTGCCTTTTAATTTATTCAAGATAAAATAAATTAATAGAGAGTAAATAAACTAATTTTATATCACACAGAAAGGCGCGACAATTTGTAAATAAAAGTGCCCGCACAACCATCGATACTAAATACTGACTTGGTTTAAACAGTGTGACCAGGCTCATAGTTAGGAAATACCAATTTCGCCATGAGATATACGAAAATATTGAATCCATCAAAGGCATGGCGAGTTTTTGGAATGAATTTGAGTTGAAGAAACCTCCCTTGGTCTTGGTGAGCTCAGAAACAGCCCCCTCAAATGTTGGTAAGTAAAGCAAAACCATAAATTATTCTACTGATGTCACTTAGTTAGCAAACAGCCAAATCTGTTTTTGTGTCTATTAGCAAATACCTGCAGCAACAGTCGGGGCCAGAGTTTAATGGTTTTGGAGAAACAGCCGCCTTAATCGGGAGACTAATGGCACGACGTAAGAATTCATTTCGAGGACTTATTGGATTCCGGGCAATTTGTAAGCTGCATACAGTGCTTTGTCGACTGCTACGACTGGGCCTCCCAAGAGAATTGGAACTATTTCGCTCCAGCCTCCCAGATCCGAATGATGATGACGGGGGTGATGAGTTACCCACTGCTGCCAGTTTTGAAGTTGTATTGACTCGTCTAATAAGCGCCTATCAACTGCACATTCGCATACGGGAATGCTGCTTGGCAGCTGCTTCGTACTTTGGTCCTATGCTGCAGAATAATTTTTTCTTAGAGTCCCTGACGCTCCTGATTGCAGCTGTAGCAAAAATCTATAAGCTAAGTGCCTTATTAGCTAACAAATGTGCCAAGCTTTACAACAAGCTGCTGCCTCAACGCACGCACTTTCCACAAGTTGAAAAGCACAAATTTCTTCCGAAAGATGTTATTTTTCCAAAAGCGCTTCAACCGATAATAGTAGGTGAGATGAAAGAATGCACCCCTTCTGGAGGATCGACAGATGTGATTAAGGCGCCTCCATTAATCACTAAGATTGAGAGGGCTCAGAAACAGGCAGTTTCTGATATTGGAACAGTTGTAGCCCGAAAGCCTAACCCGCCCACCAAAGCCACACAGAAAACATTTAATTTGGAATCCCTCGTCAGTGTGGAAGACATCAAGAAGTGTATAAAGCGAGAAACCAAAGCAAGATTGGAATCACCAGACCAATGTTTGACAAAATCTATTCTCAAGCATGAATGGCTGGCCGCCCAGACTCTATTTCAACGAAGGCTACAACAACATGAGAATCAAAAGGCCTTAAATGTTTTTAAAAAATTTATTGCAAGTAAAATTTAGCGATTATTCAAAGAAAGTAGAATATAATAAATATACGGGAAAACACAAATATTTCCTTTCAAATTCAAATGCAAATACCATGAGACGTGGCCAGTGTGGCCATATCTTTGAACAACATGAAACTAACCCCAAGTCGCAGTGTGACCATATTTGGTTATCACCAAATACGTATTTACGCATTTCAAAATACCAAAATTAGCACACTGCAAAAGTTAATAAATAAATGAACACAATCACAAACACAGAAACCAACAGTTTGGAGTTAAACTGTCGCTGAGTCCGAGCGGCCCATGGAGCGACAGTGCCATAGACACTAGCATGGCACAATTTACGCTGTGAGTAACACCCACACACGAAACTGAATCAGGAGAAACCCGAACCAGAGCCTCCAAGTCTGCTGACGCTGGTGGCCCAGTGTTGTTTACCTTCTCCAACCAAGATACCTTCATAGCTCACCATAAGTAGCAACTATATAGCTTTCATTAGTGCCAATGGAAGAACAAGTACTACAACAATGGACACAAGTGCTTAAACAATTTGGGTCAATTTACGGTTCTGCTACGGTTCAAGAATCAAATTCCAGTAGTTATTGTCCCACGATGTTTGTAGCTTGTTGCGCCAATGGAGCTTTGTTTATCTATCGGCTGGTAGCAATACATATTATGCAAGTGTGATCGTCGGCGACATAGACACACGATAATTAATTTAAATTGTTTATGCTTGTGTGTGAATCAGTGTGACTGAATTTTGTTTGTGTCTCATTTCTGTCTCGTCACGTCTTCTTCGTCGACGTCGTCTTCGTCATCGACGGTATTTATTTATTTTAGGTACAACAAACATAACGCACCGCCGAATGATAACGCCCGTATCGATTGCGAGCATGTGCCTCTGTGTTCCATTAACGATGTGCAGCTAAGATTTCTTGTGCCGGATGATTTGACAGAGGTTTGCTATGTTTAGCATATTTAAATGATGCCAATTTATTTCCTCATTGCATCTTACAGGTGCGGACACTGTGCCAAGAATGGTTTCCGATTGAATATCCGCTGTCATGGTATGAAGATATTACTTCCAGTTCTAGCACGCGGTTCTTCGCCCTGGCTGCCGTTTATAATCTGACGATTATTGGCCTAATTGTCGCGGAAATCAAAACATACCGAAATGTCAACAAGGAGGTAATAGCCAACATAATGAGTGATGAATTGTACACCAGGCTGAGAGGTTTTCCAATGCAGGATAAAGGCATTTTGCCAGACTCGATGGGCCGCTCTGCAGACGTGGGCTATATACTCTCCCTGGGCGTACACCGCGCGCATCGAAGAAATGGTATTGGGTCGCTGCTCCTGGACGCACTTATGAACCACCTGACGACAGCGGAACGTCACTCTGTAAAGGCAATTTTCCTCCATACGCTGACCACAAATCAACCTGCCATATTATTTTACGAGAAGAGAAGGTGGGTGCGGTGTTAGCCTCGATGGTTTTTGTTTCGTGCGTGTCTTTTGTTTATTAATCCACTTAATGATTTCGCAGATTTAAGTTACATTCCTTTCTGCCGTATTACTACAACATTCGCGGGAAGGGAAAAGACGGTTTCACCTATGTAACGTATATAAATGGCGGACATCCACCTTGGACATTATTATATCCTTTTCAAAAATTTTCACAAAAACTTTTATGTTTTCCCTGCTTATTGTTGTTGTAGCTTCTGTTGGTTTCCTTAACTTCTTTCACACAGATCACATCAAGCATTACGCTTCGAAAATTCGGCATACTGGAGGGATTTGCATTTGGGTGGCTTCGCGGATTCAGCAAATTGTGCGTTGGTTCTATCAGAAATTACTCACTCGGTTCAATTTCATAGAGTGAGCTGGCCCCTAAGTCCCTAGGAAATACAGGCGAGGCGCTACATCAACAACATCCTTCCGAGTCATCAACAAACAATTTTATCATTAGTGATTAGTGTGTTAAACATTATAAAAGTAGCATTAAATCAACACCACCTCCATAAACATACATATATATAATACACACACACACACACACACACACACGTACACGCCTCAACACTCATATTCTCCATTTAAATGTTAGGCGCCCCCAGTTAGATCAGAGTTGGGGATGAGAACAAAAACAGAAACAAACAAGCAAACATAAGATGAAAGCTGTAAAGTAAATTTTAAATGTATTATTATGTTTTAAAATATGTTCATTGTTGTAAATAGTTACAAGAACTTTGATTTTGGTCGCTGTAACTAGAATGCAAGTGATTTGAGTTTTTTTTAAATTTATGTTTTATTTAAATAATTTTTTTACGTATTTTCTACGCACAAGCCAGTCATTTAGTTTACACCACATAATGGAGAGAAGTATTGAAAAAAAACGAACGCTTAACTAATGAAATTCTACACGTTAAATCTATGAACTGAGTGTACGTGCGAAATCGATAGATATTAAAACAAATCACAACTTTTAACTCTAATTTTCTGTTTGAAAAGGAATTCAATAAAAACTGTTTAGCAGCTGATTTTAAAAACTTCAGATGAATAGCTTTAAACATTTTCAAGGCCTTTTGCATTTCTCAATTGTTTAACAAAATAAATTAGCCTAAATAAAACAATTTATAAGAATTTATGGCATTTCTCAACAGAAAAATATCAATTTGAAAAAAAAATAGTTATTATCAATATAATTAGCTTAACTGAATTTAGTACTGAATATAAAAATATTAAGCTAAATTAAGTATTTTCCGAGAGTTAATTCTATGAAAATTAAAATCTAATTCAAAACGAAAACATAATTTTACAGCGCCCTCTTTCAGATATACAAGGCTCTTTAAGTTCTACCAGATAGCGCCCCCTATGAATACAGAAATGTGAGTAGAACTCACCATACAGCGCTGCCACTCGACTTGAAAACTGTCATTCGCAATACACGCTGACACTGAACTGTCTACACGGGCAAAAGTGGTGGGACGTCAAATTTATTTTAGTAGCAGAAATTTGTCGAAAACACACAATTAAAATGTTTTCAAAGGCCGCACTTCTTTCAGGTAATTAATACAAACTTCACTTTTACTTGCAAATCTTGCAATGTCAACTGAGTAACTTCTAAGCGGTCAGCTGGCCGTGAAAATTGTTACGCGACCGCATTGCAGTTTATGTAATCAATGGGTCGCAATAATTCTCCTGCGTGCCCAACAGGCAAAAGTGCGAAATTTTGGCAAATAAGTAATTTTGGATATATATATTTACAGTCCAGCGCCCGTTGAGTCTGGTGGCCTCTCGCACGGCTGCCGCTGCTGCCAGCCCATCCGGCGGCTCTGTGGAGCGCCGTCAGCGTCCCGAACATCCCGGCAAGGTGCGTCTGGGCTTCATTCCAGAGGAATGGTTCCAATTCTTCTACAAAAAAACTGGCGTCACTGGTCCATACACATTCGGCGTTGGTCTCATCACCTATTTGTGCTCTAAGGAAATCTACGTCATGGAGCATGAATACTACAGCGGTCTCTCGCTCGGTATCATGGCCGTTATTGCTGTTAAGAAACTCGGCCCAGTCATTGCCAAATGGGCTGACGGTGAAATCGATGTTAGTATAAATCAACCTAAAAACAATGGACCATTCATAATTTATTCTTATTAAAATAGAAAATCGAAGGCGAATGGAAGCAGGGTCGCGAGGCTGAGCTCAAGGTGCTCACCGATGCCATTGAGGCTGAAAAGAAGGAACAATGGCGTGCCGATGGTGCCCTGCTCCTGATGGAAGCCAAGAAAGAAAACATTGCTCTGCAATTGGAGGCTGCTTTCCGCGAGCGTGCCATGAATGTCTACTCAGAGGTCAAGCGTCGCTTGGACTACCAAGTGGAATGCCGCCATGTCGAGCGTCGCCTTAGCCAAAAACACATGGTCAACTGGATTGTGGCCAACGTACTGTCCAGTATCTCGCCCCAACAGGAGAAGGAGACCCTCAACAAGTGCATTGCCGATCTGAGCGCCTTGGCTTTGCGTGTGAAGTCCGCTTAAATGCAATTCGATTTTTATTAGTTTAATTGTGAATTGAACTGTAATCAGAAAAAAGTTGCAAAATAATACTTCTATAAACCATTAAAAGTTACGCCTGCGAAAACCTACCCACAACACACAACAATTTATTTTAATCTCTTTCCAACTCCACCCAAGTAGACCAGATTCGTTCCTAATCCGAGTGTTATATTTTTGTTGTATGTACGCAACCAAATACCAAGCAATCAGCATTGAACAGACCAACGATAAGCAAATCACGAAGAAAGCGGCCAATCTGCCCGTCTGTTAATTTTTGTGGAAATAAAAAAAAAAATCAGTTCTAAATTCACAAGCTTTTTTTTTTATTATTTAGCCAGCGAATTGCACACATACCATTTTAATTTTATTAAAAGATAAGATTAAATCAAGCGATAATTAAGTTTTTTGTTTTCCTTTCAGTCTTCTTGGGAATTCCCTTCGTCCGAGCCGGAATCTGCCTCCTCAAATTTGTCCACGATTCCATTTAGACGCACCTTCTGCAGACTTTGCACGCAGTACTCGAGCTTGGTAAGTACGCACAGGGGTTTCGCCCCACTAAAGGTGCCGGTACCCTGGCGTAAGTAAGTGATGTGGCGATCGGCCAGCCAACGTTCTAGTTCCTGGAAACAAGGACATTGCCAGGGATTGCCCTCTATGGAAACCCTTTTCAAGTTCGGGAAAGTATTATTTACATCGGCTAGAAAAGTTAGCTTGTTGTTGTCGATTAACAGCTCCTCCACAGTGCTCCAGCATTCGAGAATATCGACACCGATTTCCTCGATTAAATTGTGACCCAAGTGTAATTTCTGGAGACGTCGCATAGGGGAAAACATACGCACATCCAGAGAACGCAACTCATTATTTCCCAGAGATAAATACTCCAAAAAAGGCAGAGACGAAAACGCCAAGGCATGGAGTCTCTTTAGATTATTATGACCCAATAGAAGCTTTCGCATTCGTGGAAGAGTGTTGGTGCCAAATGTGAGCTCATCCAGGTACTCCAGACTGTTTCGTGATAAATCCAATATATTCAGATTGATAAGTGGCGTGAAACTGTGAGCTTTTATCTCAATGATGTCATTGGAATGTAGATATAATTTGCGTAGTGCCATGAGTCCCACAAAATGGTTACTGCTGAGACTGGCAATATTGTTCTGGGATATATCCAAGATCTGCAGACGTCCCAAAGACTTGAATTGGCTATCGAATAGAAGGCGTATATTATTAGAGCTTAGATCCAAGACCAGAAGGGCCATATGTTCCGAGAGGCCACCAAATACATTTGGCCGTATCGACTCAAGAGCATTATGGGAGAGATTCAGTACTCGCAGCTGAACCAAAGATCGAAACGCACCCAGTTCTATAGACTTGAGCAGATTAGAGCTTACGTGCAATTCAAATATGGATGAAATACCGCGAAAAACATCGGAAGATAGCTGAAACAAAACCACACAATTTTATAATATTCACTTGGCTAATTAAGCTAATGTGATTCACCTCTGTAAATTGATTTTCGTTGAGCGACAAGTATTGCAGTTTGGGACAGTCTGTCCAGGTAATATTACACAATTGGTTAGAGCTCAGATCCAAGTGCTGCAGTAATGGTAGAGCTGGCAGCTCGCAGTGCTTTAGGGCATTGTGTGTAAAATTGGCAGAGATCAAGTTGTTCAAATGACCCATAGTCTCTCTTGTTAGCTCTGTCAATTCATTGTGACTGGCATCCAGATGTTGCAGTGGCGAATCAATGGCAAAGTATGATGATTGCAAATATTCCATACTGCATTTGCTAATATTTAATTTTAAAAGCCCATTCAGGCCTCTAAAGCCGCGTTTGAGTACTAGCAATGGGCCGACCTCCGACAGATCCAAATTTATTAAATTCACCAAGTGCGTGAGATTTTCAGCTAAATAAAAAAAGGAAGATATTTAATATGAATTCGAAGATCCTTTGTACAGAGACTTACCTGTTCCTACGGAAAACTCTGTATAATTGTTGACCACTCTCAAAGTTTGCCAGGTTTCTGTTTCCAGGCTATTCACATTCAATTTTATTAGACTTGATAATTCGCGACATTCGAAATTGAAGATTCCCTGTGGTTCACAGAAGACGATTGCATTGATGGGGATGCACCAGGTGAGCCATAAAAGGGCCCAGAGTTGCGACATTATGCATTGGTCTGCTCAGCTGGAATGTTAGGTTCAAACTAAAAAATTCAAGCTGTCAATCAAGCAGAGATAAGAATGCATGCAAATTTTGTGTATACTCTCCCAAGCCGGTTTAGAACGTCATCCCAAACGCACGACCGGTATTGGGGGTGCTTTCCCATTTTACAGCTGGGCTTAAAAGAGAAAAAAATTAAAGCAAATGATTGTGGACTTCAGCTTTCAAAAGCATTTTATTAGTCTTCTAAGTGATTTTTAATTAATTCTATTCACAGCTTAAATTACATATTGAGTAACCCCATTATCTATAATTAAAACGGGTTGCCGGTATGCCCATAAAATAATTCAGTGGTTTTGTAATGGTAGGTTTATTGTAAATATTAATTTATATATTTTTCTGCTTAATATTTTTACAATTCGATTTTAATGTTTAACATTTGATGTAATAAAATTCTTTTTGAGAATATACATTTTTTATTGGCTTTAGAAAATGTTAAATTTATGATAAATTACTGGTTAAATGATCAAAAACAATTAGATTCCTTAGAAGTGAATTAATTTGTAGGGTAAACAAAACATTTACCTGTTGAATTGCATTTCTTGTTGAACCAACTTTTGATTTGTTACAATTCCATACACAAATATATTTTGGTACGCTTGTATCATTTTGCTTCCTATTAATTATTTAAGACAAAACGACTTTATTTAAATAATTATTATTGTTGTTTAAAATTGATTGTAAAATATTATCTTCTTCTTTCTGGTCGGCTGTTAAGTGAGCCTGTTCCGTTTGTGAACTTTGCGAATTTCTGCTAACCGATAGCTCATATCGATAGACCAGGGCTGATCCAATTTGTCTCATCGATGCATTGACTATTCAGTTGCAGCCCTAAACTCTATAAAGGCGTGCGAAAAATTGTATTTTGTTTTTGTGTAGTTTTTGTTCATTCGAAAAAGAAAATGTAATCGTAAATTTCAGCTCAAAATTTATAAAACGGAACCTAAAAAAAAAAACAGAAAATACTAACCAACGCGCAAATATAGTTTGTCGAAAGAATAATTGTTAAATAGTGTGAAAAGATGTGCGCGAATTTCTTTATATATAAAAAATCGTACAGATAAAAAAAAAATATATATGAAAAATTCTTTTCAACACACACGCACATATTAGTCTGTGAAAAGATTATTAAAATATCTCAAATTAAAGCGCTCATGTGTGTGTGTGTGTATGTGCTCTTTCGATTCTGATTTAATAGCACTATTTTGTGCAGTTTCACGAGTGTTTCTGTGTGGGTGTGTGCATTTTAATTTTTAGGGTGCAGCATAAAATTGGCAATAAAATGTGAGTAACAAAAATATTACATATGACAAAATAGTTTTTATTGTATCACGGAAGCCGGCATTAGTGGGAGGGGGCTGAATTTCATCGAGGTCGGCCACGGCGTTGAACTTTTCGCGCTTGGTTTATTATGCTTAAAGCAGACTCGTAAAATTAAAGTTATGCTTTGTTTCTTCGTCACAAACACACACACAAACACGCATAGACGCGTACACATACATGTTCTAGCAAGTACCGTTCTTCTTGTGCATTTTTTGTCGGTTGTCTCTTTGTTGTCTGTCTCTGGCCACCGTTGTTCTTGTTCTCTCTGCCGAGGTGGTGACTTCAATTTGACTTGTTCTTACAATTCCGACGCCGACTTCTTTTTATGCTTTATACATTTCATTCATATGCCTTTGTGTGTGCGTGTGTGTGTGTGTGTGTTGGCCTGCTCTTGAGATCTTCTACTAAATACTTTACTTGTTGTTGTCGTTGTTGTTGTTGTTGTTGTTCATTTGTGTTGCCTTTTCCATGCATGTAGTTTAATTTGCACTTCCGTCTCTTATGAACTTTGCTTTTGTTGTTTTCTTTTCAGCAATTGCACAGACCTTGCCTTGTCATCGCTTCGGATAAATTTCTCTTGTCAGCCTCAGGTTCTTCAAAATTAAAATAAAAACAATGGCAGCACGTTCCAGTGCAGTTGCCACCGCCTCATCGTCGGCTGGTGAAGTGCCTCGCCCACCACCCAGACGCCGTGCCGCCTCTGTTGCCGGTCAACAGCAGCCACGCCTCTCCTCCAATGCCCTGGAGTATGGCAACGGACATACGCCACGTCGATCGTTGGCCGCTGTGGTAAGCCCAAAAAAAAAAAAACTCATACAAAAAAAGGCCCTTATCATCACCTTAACAGTCTCTCTTTTATATTACATTTTATTATTTGATAAACAAAAAATTTTCTCAACATTAGTTGGCCTGGCCGAGCCAGTGCGTGTTGTATTTCAATTTTTATGGTATTTTCGCTTATTAATCTAATCTCGAAACAGCTGTGTGGCTGCGACTTGGTTTGTTTTACGGTTGAGAGGGTTGAAGTGCCACCGGTTGTTTGCACAACTTGTTGCGCCTTAGCGCGAGTCTCCAACTCAGCTTTACCAATTAGCAGTTTTTCTTTTTTACTTGCACTTACAAACCGGGAAATTGCGCCATACTTAAAAGGGCGATAAAGCTAGGCAAATATGAAATTAAAATTTTTATAGTAAATTCAACTCTGATTTTTTTTAAAATTAATTTCCTAATCGCTTCCGAGATAAGCCATGTGAAATGTCTAATCGATTGAAAAAGAATAGAAATTATTTTTCTAGCCAAAGCAAGCAATTTTCATTAATCAATTAAACGGCTCTTTTGTATTTATTTATTTAGTAAGTAAAATAAAGAATGAAAGTGAACTCAATAGACCCCGTGCCACTTGAGCTCTTAATGATGTTGTTAATGTTTTTCTGCTTCTTCTTCTTCTTCTTCTACTTCTTTTGATTGTTGTTTGCCTCTTGCCATACAAATGATAATTGAATTGATTAGCTCTTGACTGTGCGTAATTTGTTCAGTGCCCCAAGGAAAGGGGCCGGCCCACAAAAGCGAAATAATAAATGACGTACAAATGTATTTGCCTAACTTATTTAACCGTTACGCGCCAATAGATCAGAGCAAGCAAAAGCTTATGAGCAACATAAGCTTGTCTGCTTTCCTGTCAGACGCCGTTTACTTTGAGTTTTATTTGTCAAGTTGTCTCCTAGTCTTGAAGTATGTCCAAGGAGGCCTATTTTAGGTCAAACCAGCCTAGCCTGCCACTCTGTCTAATTGAGTTTCCCTGGGCTGTTTCAATCAATCAAATTGTCACTATGATGTCTCTCGAGTTAATGTGGCATTTGCTTTAAGCAAATTAAAATTATATATATTAAATATATAACAGAAAATATTTGAAACATAACAAATGGGAAAAGTCGAATAAAAACTCCACAAAAGAAAAAAAAAAAAATCTATCGATAAGGCCAGCCCTTTTTTTTCTCTTTTTGACAAGTTCGAAAAATCTTGCCTGCCCGCAGCTGTTTTTGTTTTCTTTGCTTTGCTCAGTTGCTTCGTCGCTCAGCTGTTTGACAAAGCGCAGAGCTTTCATTCGAAGAGCTTTTTCTACAGTGCTGCCAGAGTGCCCAATAAACTAAAAACACAAATTCTTTTTTATTTCTACTAAAATAAGGAAATTGTTTAATTTTAATTTTATATAAAATCATATTGATTTATATAGATTTCCCAGACTCTCTCCAAAATGTTTTTAATAATTTATTTTACTTTCTTGTTTTCACCTTATCAACATGAAGATGTTGTTGTTGATGATGCGAATTGATTTTGAAAAAGTTTTCCCCTCAGTTCAGTTTAGCTTAGAATTTGAGAGAGCGCGTTTCGTGCGCTTTCAGTTCGGAAAGTTGCCGTCGCCTTTGCCGTTGCGTTGCCGTCGCAAATTTCGTTTCGTTTGTTGTTGTTGTTGTGTAGTGTTTTTGCCTTAGTATTGGTGCGTCTCTCTTTTTGTTGTTGTTGTTGTATTCATATTTGCGCGTTTATTGAGTGAGAGTGTATGTGTGTGTGTGTGTCTTTTTGTGCTTTTCTGTTAATAAAAGATAAATAAATGAATAATTGAATTACACAAAACCAAATAAATATTCAGGGTATTTTTATATATTGATTGCCGTGTGCTCTACAAAATGCAAAGAAAAAAATGTGCTAATTTTATTTTAAATCAAAAAAACACAAATCATACATTTTTTTCTGGCCTATCGTGAGCTAAGAATCAACCAGGCGCAAAGTGAAAACAAGATTCGTTATTCTCCTCAGGCCAAAACAGAAAAAAAAAAATAAAAAAATTTGCGCACCAAATCTTTTGCCTCTCCCTCTCTCTCTCCGTCTATCCCTTCCTCTCTCTCTCTATATATATTTTCTTTTAAATGTATTCTATTTTGTGTGATTAGTCATGTCTTGAAATTAATCAAAATATAAGAGGCGGCTTTTTATTTTTAACCAACGTATACGTAATTTATATACACACACATGTGTGTGTGTGTGTTGTGTGTTCATATGTTTTGATGAGTAGCTTGGGGGGGAAACATGCCCAAGAATACAAAATAACAATTGTGGAGAAACCAGTTCTGCTCGCCAAAGTGCACTCACACTGGCTCACATGGACACACCAATACACATGCACTTTACTCACGCTTGTTGTCAGAACTTTAAAAGGTCTGACTAAAATATTTTGAATTTTTTCGGTTTTGCTTATATGTACATTTTTTTTATTTTTGTAATCAACAAAATATGTGTGCTTGTGTGTGTGTGTGTTGGCCAATTCTTGCGGTGAACTCGTTCAATGCAGTTAATACCGAAAAACCCGAAAAATTTTTATTAAAATTTATTGAATTGCTCATAAAAATAATAAAAAAAAAAAACACACAGGCAAAAAAGTTTATATATATTAATTAAATAGACTTGTTAATTAAAAAATTAAAAGGCAAATACATAAATAAATAACAGTAAAATAAAACACAAAAATATGGCCGAATCAGCAGCGACATCGCCAACAGCAACCAATGAAGATGGTCAAATTCATGGCTACAATTGTGAAGTAAGTTTAATATTTCCATACAAATTTTAAGGGGCCACCCACACAAACACCACTCAACCGCATGGCACTAGCTATGTATGTGTGTATGTGTATGTGTGTGTGTGTCAAAATGTGCACTCATTTTATGAAGTCGCCGCTAATTACGCTCTACGCACTTCACGCATATGAACAAAAAAAAGGGGAGCAAAAAAAACAAGAAGAAGAAGAGAGCTTCATTTGTGTGACGCTTTCACGTGCCCATAGCTCTGTCTCTTTCCCGCTCTATTTCTCTTTCTAACCATTCCTTCCCTCCTTCTGCTTGCTTGTCTTGGCAACAAGTATGCTTCTTCTTCTTCTTATTTTTATCGCTTCTGATTATTGTTATGAACGGGTTTCTTTCACTCTTGTTGTTGTTTTTTGTTAGTTTGCTCAACTCGTTTTGTCATTGTTGCATTGTTGTTAATTGATATGCCACACATCTGAAATTCTTTGACTTTGAATGTTATCAGAAAATAATAAAATTATTAAAGTATTTTTTTGTATTTTTATTTTTATTTTGATTTTCTTATTTATTTATAAAAATATTAAGTGGCTTAATTGTTAATACATATATTTATTTTTGTAGGTCAAGTAAGCTTAAAGTCAAACGATTTTCAAGTTGGCTACTTATTTTAGGAGTTTTTGATTATTTTTATAATTTTCATTTTATTACAAAAAAAAAAAAAAATAATAATAATAAATAAAAATTAAATAGTCATAGTCAAAGGAAAATTTAATATTTTTTTGGAAAGATTATTAAAATTCTGATATCAAGAAAATAATCACAAATAAAAAATTAAATAATTATTAAAAAATAAATAAATATTAATAGTAAAAAGGTAATAAATAAATAAAAAATAAAATAATAATAATTAAACCAGAATATTCATATTTTTACAATGGCTACAAAATTATTCAAAGAAATTAAAAACTAAAAAAATAAAAAATGTATCGAATTAAGAAATTACTAACCAAAAAATAAATAATTGAAAATAAAAATTTATTAAATAAATCCAAAATTGTTTAAAAGGGAAATTTTTAAATAAAAAAATTCAATCAAATAAATTTTAAATTAAAAAATTATTAACAAAAAAAAAAAAAATAGAAAATAAAAAGAAGTAAATAGATAAATAAAAAATCCCAACGGTGCTGGTCAGTTAATAGGGCCGATTTCGATTTGTATGACAGCTATATGATATAGTAGTCCGATTTTAATAAAATTGAGTACAAACGCGTATATTTATGTAGAAAACGTGTTAGACGAGTTTTGAAAAGATCAGTCAAAAAATGTGCGAGTTATTCCCTAAACCGATTTAGGTTCGTATGGCAGCTATATGATATAGTCGTCCGATCCTTACAAAATTTGGTATATATATTAATTGCTATAAAAAACATACGCATGTTAAATTTGAACAGGATCGGATAATAAATGTGGGAGTTATTGCCTAAACCGATTTAGGTTCGTATGACAGCTATAAGATATAGTCATCTGATCCGGGCAAAATTTGGTACAGTTATCTATCGTTATATAAAACACACGCATGCCAAATTTCAAAAGGATCGGATAATAAATGTGGAAGTTATTGCCTAAACCGATTTAGGTTCGTATGACAGCTATATGATATAGTGGTCCGATCCGACCAATTCAAACTAGTGTACTACCTAGGTAAAATAGAAGGCTAAATACCAAGTTTCAGCAAAATAGCTTTTAAGACGACGGAGTAAATCGCATAGAAACAGACGGACAGACGGACAGACTGACAGACGGACAGACGGACATGGCTATATCGACTCCTCTAGTGATTCTAAGTATTCTAGATGTAACTTTTGTGGGTCTACGAGGTTTGGTTCTGTGCGTTGCAAACATCAGAGCAAAGTGAATAGACTCCTTTTTCTTCGAAAAGAGTCTAAAAACACAAATATCATAGCCAATGTGAAATATATATATTTTTTAAATTATTAAAATAACAAAAAATAAATTTCATAAATTTAAAAAATAATAAAAATCAAATTACATATTTACATACATATTCTTTACCAAAAATTAATAATAATAAAACAAAAAAAAATATATAAATAAATAGAAAATTAAAATATCATAGGCAATCAGGAATATTTTTATTTTTTAATGCCAAACGTGAATTACATAAATTTAAAGAAATATTAAAAAATCAAAAAAAAAAAAAAAAATCATAAAAATAATAAATAAATAGAAAATGAAAATACCATAAGCAATCGGGAATATTTTTATTTATTTATTTAACGACAAACATGAATTATATAATTACATACATTTAAAAAATATAAAAAAATCAAATTAAATATTTTTTAAATTAAAAAATTATTTACCAAAAAACAAAAATTCATAACCAAAAATAAAAATATCAAAATTAATCGGAAATATTTTTTTTTCATATTAAATTTTTTTTAAATTAAAAAATTATTCACCAATAAGTAAAAATTCATAATAAAAAATTTAAATATTGAAGTCAATCGGAAATATATTTTTTTTAATAATCATAATTAAATAATATTAAAAATAAAAAACTTAATAAATAAAATATTTCTCGAAATATTAATTTTTTCTAATCGATCAAATTAATAAGTTAAACGCTTGCGAAGAGTTCAGAACAGTAGATTTCCCTATATTTTTTGAGACAGATCTAAGGCTGAGCCCCCTGATTAGTGAGACGGGCACCTCTGACAAACCCAGCCAGGTTGCAGAGTGAGCTGAGGCTAGTTTCTATCTTTTTCAAAAGTTTATGTTTTTGGTAAATATTTTGAGTGGCCCATTTTTGTTCTATTTGCCTACCATTTATGGCGGCCTTGAGCAGAATATTTGAGTCGCCCACACCGCACTCCCCTTGGCCAGCCTGCCTGCCTGCCTGCCTGCCTACCTGGCAAAGAATTTCAGCCGCAAAATTTCCAATAAATATTTAGACAAGGCAGCCAGGGAAAAGTTGGTTTGTTTTGCTTTTATTTTGGAAACTCTTGAAATTGTTTTGTTCACTCAATTCGAAGAAAAAGTTTATTTACTCGAAAATTCTTCAAATTTTCTCAGCCAATAAAACAATCATTTTAATAATTTGCCTTCTTTTATTTATAAAAAAAATAATAGAAAAATTTTCGAGTCACTGTTTTTTTTTTGAATTTGCTTGGCTTTCTCATTTCTCTAGTTTGATTTGGATTGATTCAGCATACATGAAATGCTAAACTTATTTCCTTTTTTTCTCTGCTTGATTGATTCACAAAAAGACATGTGTGTGTGTGTGTGTGTGTGTGTGTGACTTGTAAATGGCTAGCGGCATCAATTTGTGTAATGAATTTGCAGTAACCTTTGCGCCAAATGAATAACAACAACAACAACAATGAGAACAAACAAATCAATTAATTTAATGAGCAACGTCAAAGAACAATCATTTGAAATAGAAGGTGGATGAAGAGGGGCGGGATGAGCCGAGGGGAAAAATACAAATAAATAGAAAGACTCGAGGAATTTCTAAAAATTTTTGTTCTTTCGCAATTAAACTATTTTTTTTTATGGATCAAAGAAATTGAGAATATTTAAATAAATTAAAATAAATAATTAAAGAAATTCAAAATTCTGGGAAATTCGAAGAACTTAGAAAAATACTTGGAATACTTTTGGAAAAAACCCAGTCTAATTAATTATCTAATATTCAGATATTCCAGCTTTGCATTTTCTTCAATTATTTCAGCTATCAATATTTGTGCCTAGACACTGAGCTTTCCAAATGTCTGGACTTTGGCATTACGAAATAGTTTTGATAATATATTTATTTGTTTTTTTTTATTTGAATGAAATTCTTGAATTTTACATTCAAATTTATTATTAAAAATGACTTTTCAAATGCAAATTAAAATATTTTTTAATAATAAAATTCAAAAGAAATCTAAATCAAGCCAGAGCTCCGATTAATTCTTGGAAATCTCTTTAAAAAAAATGCACGAGGCAATTTTTATTTCAGACGAGATAAATTATGAGAAATTTTTATAAATATACAATTATTTCAGTCATTCAAATTTTGAGTAATTAAATGGAGAAATCAATTTTGATAAATTGATCAATTTGGAACCGTGGAAGGTCGGGCAAAGTCAGTGAGCTTCTGTTTCTTATCAGAACACGTAATACCTAAATGATTATTCATTTGTAAAACGTTCAAATTATTAATCATATTTTATTTAAAGGTTCTTTTTTTTTATTCAAAGCAAATAGTGGGAGATTATATAAAAAATGAAAGACGATTAAATGATTAATCATATATAGAAATGATCTCAGGTATATCTCAAGTAATTATAGATGGTAAATATATATATGAAGACACATTCATATATAGAAATAGTCTTAGATATATCTCCAGTAATTATAAATGGAGAATATAAATTTGAAGACACACTCATGAGTAAGAAGTTTTATCTTTATCAAAGGACTATATCATATAGTTCCCTTGGAAACAGAAATTGGTCTCTAGGTCTGGAGATATCTTTGGTATTTATTTAATAAACTTAAATAATATAGGTAAATTTAGATACATATAACTAACGAATTTCATTCTCATTAGATCAAGATTTTATATAGCTGCTATACCAAACCCAAATCGGTCTTGAGAATATTTTTGAATTCTTTTGATTAAACTTAAAAAAATCTGTTAATATTTATATAGAGTCATAACTGTCCACCAAGTTCCACCCAGATCGAACTACTATATCATATGGAATATAAAGAACTGAAGTGGTGGACAGTTATGTCAAGTTCCACCTAGATCGAAATACTATATGGAATATAAAGAGCTGAAGTGATCCCTGGGAACACTTTCGAAAAGAGTCTGTAGACTTCGTCGGACCAAAGCTAACCTGTCCCTTTCATTATAATAGCTCATTTTTTGTATTTCTTTGACAAATCTGTAATTAAATGTCACACGGTAAAAGTGTATGATTCAGTTATTACAGTGATAATGGAGGTTGCCATTTTTATTATTTCGTTTGATAATCATTTGATAATTTGAGGGATTTACACGTGCAAAATAAAAAAGCCCTCATATTGATTATATAATTTAGATTTAAATTAAACGAATTAAAAAATATGGAAATATATTTATTTTCATAATTATTTGGAAGCCATTAGAGAAGGGAAAAAAAATTTTTTTTTCTTCATGCGTCATTTTGGGAACTTTGGTCTTTAATCAGCGTGGGCATTGCGTCTTTAATTGATTTGATATTATTTTTTTTTGATGATTGATTTTGTGACACTTTCCAAGACACCCTAATGCCCCGCCCTCTTTATATATACATACATATACTTATTTTTATCCACATTTCAAATGCAAAAAGAAAAAGGTAACACGGTCAGTTCCCTAGGAAATGCCGCAAACATTTTTTAGTTTGCTTTAAAAAAAAATAGAGAAAAAAAATCAATAACCCACAAGTTCAGGGAAAATGCGCCATAAATTTTTGTGACATAGTCAGACATTTTCTGGCTTTTCTTGTTGTTGTTGTTGTTGTAGCCTTGTTGGTGGCCTGTTCATAAATTTTCACTGTCGCATGCGAAAAAAAAATATAATAATAATAATAAAACCCACCAAGGCAAGCCAACAACAACAACAACAACAACAAGGAAGGCTCAAGCCAAGCAAAAGAATATTGAAAGGAATTTAATGAGAATTTCCAAACAGGAAGGCCAAAGCGACAAAGCACTGAGATATTCCTGGATTATTTGATTTTGATGGAGGCTTTTAATCCATGCTGTTCTTTTTTTTTGTTTCATTTAATTGGAATTTGACAGATCTAAAGCTGCTTTTGATGCTGCCAACTTTGAGACTTAATGGCTCCCTGGAAGACCATAAAGATTTTCCTTTTAATTTTACATTTTTTACTGTCTTTAAGAATTCATTTCATAAAAAGAAGCTTATTAGCTTTAAGCTTAAATGAATTTGTAGGCTGGAAAATTAGTAGTATTTTTTTTTAACATTTTCGAATTTTTTATTAAATTTTAACTAAGAATTGAATTATTTTTTAATAGACTTTTCAAAATGTTATAACCAGAAACACTTGAAAAAGATATACGAATTTCTTTTTATATCCAAAAGATTCAAAATTAGTAATATAGATTCGATCCTAACCTATATCAATACTGATTATATTCAATTTTAAACATAACCAAGTAAAATAAACATAAACTATTTAAGGAAAGAACCATAGGAAATCCGATTGTATTTAAAAGGATATTCCAAATTTCTTTTTTCGATTCAAGAAAATTTCTAAATTTTTTTATTTATTTTATAGGTCCCTAAAACTTATTTCTATGAATCCATAATTAATTTGTATTTGTTTTTGCCTATTTTATTTCACTTCAAGATTTCATAAAAATTTTATAGAATTTAAAAAAATTTTTTTTTTTGATTTAAGAAATTTTTCAATTTTTAAATTTATTTTAAACATCCCCAAAACTCATTTCTATGAGTCCATCATTAATTTGTTTTTGCCTATTTGATTATTTCAAAATATTCACAAATTTTTTTGCTTGAGTTCAAGTGAAATTCCTAAAAAAATAAACCCATTGAAATTCACCCTGAAAATAGTCTTGATTTGATGATGGGGAAAATGGGGAAAATTTCAAGCAACTTTCGCCCAAGGACTTTTGCCTATTTACTCTGTGACCTAAGTTAGTTTCACCCACAGAAAATAACATAGAGAATACCACCACAGCTCATTAACAATGCAATTTTGTAAATTATGATGGAGTAAATAAGAGAAAACTTATGTTGGCCGAGCGAGCCAGCTGGGTGAATTTGCCACAACCCAATTAGAATTTTCGTTTAGGGTTCAAAGTCTTCATTAGGGGGCACTTTGGAATTGCTGAAAGCGTCTGAAACTTATGAAAAATGCATTAATTGGTTACAGCTGCAATTTTTTCCCCCGAGTGTGTTCTGGGCCCTGGGACACCGGGCCGTATGCGTAATCGTTGGCATTAAGTATACGCCACCGTTGCTTGGGTCTGTGTGTCTTTGCAAGCGACAGACGGCTTATTTACTTACAATTTTGCCAAGCCAACGCCTTTACCAACCCAGTTGGTCTATTTCTCCCTTCACCCAACCCCCCTCCTCCTCCCACCACTAGCCCCCTCTGCTGATGGTCGTCTAGCTTGTAAAAGTGTCTTGTGTTTCACATTTTTTATTGTATTTTTGATGCGACTGTTGTGTTTTTGTGTTGGCATTGAAATTGGCTTTTGAGTGTTTTGTTTATTTTATTTTTACTTTTTTTTCTCTCTTTTCGTTTTCTGTTGTCTGGTTGAAAATAGAAAACGAAAACATTAGCTAGTACGTAATTATCTGGGCTTGTTTTCCCTTTGATGCGTGCACAAGTGGCCCATTCCTCGTGGTCATCAAAACAGCTGACAAAAAAAAAGAAAAAACAACAATTTTAAAATGTTTGAAACAATTTGCTGAGTTTTTAAATTTGTTTTCCTTGCAGAACGATTCGGGCGATTCGTATCATTTGCGCATTGTTGTGATAAGCGGCAAATCCTTGGCCAAAAAGGATATCTTTGGAGCCAGGTAAGTTATTCTTTGTTATATTGCGGAAATTCAGAAATTTATTAAATTATTTATTGTTCATTTCCAGTGATCCATATGTTAGAATCGATTTGAATACAATAAACGGTGATATAAACATTGACTCGGTCTTGACCAAAACAAAAAAGAAGGTAAACACTCATCAAGTCTGTATACACATTTTGTTCCTATCTTATCGGAATAATCGAAAATGCAAATATTTCTTTTTTCATATCTAAATGGGAAATTACAAATTGATAATTAAAAATTATCGAGGGTCGTTCAATCTACTCTTAAAAGGGAGCATATTCATTTTGTTGTAATGTTTGGAAGGCAACTTGGAAAAGCATTTCCATTAAATGAATTGATATAGCCCAGTCTGTCTGTTGCTCTATATTTTTATCGAGACCAAGCACTTCGGAAAACTATAAGATATATTCAAAGCCCGAATTGTTATTAGGAATATCTCATAGCTCAAAATGGTGACATATATGAGTAGTAAATTTCACCTGGAATGGATTGAGTAGAGATCAATATCTGGCTTAGGAATATCTCTGACATTTATTGTACAATCTAAATCAAATTAAATATATGAAATATTTATAAAGAGACTCAAATGTGTACCAAGTTTCACTTGGATTGGATCACTATATCATACAGCAGGTACATGTTCAAATTGAATATTCTGAGTAATATTCAAATTCAATATATGAAAACTTATATACAGACGAGTTTCACATGGGTTAAACCCCTATATCATATATCATGTACATAAATCAGTGTTTTTCTGACAATTATTGACAGATTCCTTTTAAATAAAATATATGGTAATTTCTAATAGGGACTCAAGAGAGACCTAAAATTAACTTCTACATCATGTAGAATACACACTTTAAAATCGGTCTATATACATCTTGGTTATCTTCCCAAACTCAAACAAATTTGATATCTCAGATCCTAATGGGCAATTAAAAAATAATTTTCTTTATATCAAATGATTTATGACAGTAAAGTTAAAAAAAAAAAAAAGAAATCGGAAATCTTCGGGAACCCGAAGATAACCTGCCCTATTCTCACCCATTTCAATTAAAAATCTTAATTGTAATAAAAATTGTTTTTATTACGAAAAAAAAAAAATGTCAAACCATTTACATTTTTCTTTAACTTAAAAAAAAATTGTTATCTTTATTAAAAAATAAATTTGTAAAAATAAAATTTATTGGGTAGCTCAGTCAGTGATTTAAGACTTAAGCGATAAGAATTGAGTGAACTGTTTTCTCAGACATTTTTTACTCTATACAAAATTTTGTAATATTTTCAGACACTAAATCCATCCTGGAATGAAGAGTTTATATTCAGAGTGAGTCGAATCCAAATCAAAACTAACACGAATAAATTCATTAACTTACCCTCTCCCCTCTCGTCGGTTAGGTCAAGCCATCTGAACACAAGCTCGTCTTTCAAGTTTTTGACGAAAATCGCCTGACACGCGATGACTTTCTGGGCATGGTGGAGCTGACCCTGGTCAATCTGCCCACCGAAATGGAGGGCCGGACAATTGGCTCACAAAGCTATACTCTGCGTCCGCGCAGGTCAGTAGGGTATGTTTATATTATTTGCTGTTTGATTTTGTTTATTTAATTTCAGTTGATTTACACAACAAAAAAAATAAAAACAGAAATGAAAAAAAAAAGAAAAGCAAAAATTGTATGAAAGAGATAAAAGAACTGATTAAAATTTGTGCCAAAAATTAAATTAAGTAAAAATTAGTAAGCAAAATGCAAGTAAAAAGAATCCAATCCAATTTGCTGTCACACCAAAGAGAAAGTCCAAAATAGAAAAATCTGAATGGCGCACTTAAAAATCAAGCAAAATGTTTGCTCTGAACACACACACACACAATTAATGGCTTCGTATACTCATTTTGTACATAGACAAATACATCAAATGCCTCAAACACTTGTGGTCAAAATAATAGCAACTTTGAGATACAAAATTATTGGCAGGAAACAAAAAAAAAAAAATTAGTAAAAAAAATTAAACTTAAAAAAAGATTAATGATAAAAAAAAAAATGAAAATTAAAACCAAATTTTTTTTTATATTTTTTTTTTTATAATTTATTAGGCAAAATTAATTAATCACAAGAAAATAAAAAATAATAATAAATAATTACAAGAAAAAATATAAAAATATGAAGTTAAACAAGAAAATAATATTAATAACGCAAATAAAATATAGAAAAGAAAAATTGTAGAAAAATTAATGAAGTTTAAAAAAATAATAATAATAATAACGCAAATAAAATATATAAAAATATATAGTAGAAGCAATGAAAAAAATCCCAACGTTATCTTCGGGGTGCCGAAGATTACAGACTCTTTTCGAAGTTGTTTCTGCCGAAAATCACATGAACGGGGTTGGTCAGTTAATAGGTCCGATTTCGATTTGTATGACAGCTATATGATATAGTAGTCCGATTTTAATAAAATTTAGCACAAACGCGTATATTTGTGTAGAAAACGTGTTAGCCGAGTTTTGAAAAGATCAGTCAATAAATGTGCGAGTTATTCCCTAAACCGATTTAGGTTCGTATGGCAGCTATATGATATAGTAGTCCGATCCTTACAAAATTTTGTATATATATTAATTGCTATAAAAAACATATGCGTGCTTTATTTGAACAGGATCGGATAATAAATGTGGAAGTTATTGCCTAAACCGATTTAGGTTCGTATGACAGCTATATGATATAGTGGTCCGATCCGACCGATTCAAACTAGTGTACTACCTAGGTAAAAAAGAAGGCTAAATACCAAGTTTCAGCAAAATAGCTTTTAAGACGACGGAGTAAATCGCATAGAAACAGACGGACAGACGGACATGGCTATATCGACTCCTCTAGTGATTCTAAGTATTCTAGATGTAACTTTTGTGGGTCTACGATGTTTGGTTCTGTGCGTTACAAACATCAGAGCAAAGTGAATAGACTCCTTTTTCTTCGAAAAGAGTCTAAAAATAATAAATAAATAAAAGGAAATTAAAAAGTATTTTACTTTTTTTTAACCATAATCAAATTCAAAAACTAAAAAAAAAAAAATAAGTTAGTAAAAATAATGAAGTTAAAAAAGATAATAATAATACAACAGGTTTAACAAAAAACTAGATAAATTAAACAGCGAATGCAACTATAAATGAAGCCGAACGTTAAACTCGGGCGCGGCCGAGTTTGGGATACCCTGTACCTAGTAGACGGAATTAAAAAAAAAAAGGTGGCAACCCTAGTCGGGTGGTAACCCTGGTCGCCTGCATTCACATAAAACTTCTGGTCTTAATATTCCTTTGAATCCAAAAACACATTGTTCACAATATTGCAAGCACTATCGGACTGCTCATTCGGCAGTTTACCAGTTAGGCAAGGGGAATTAAAATCTTGACCCTAAAAATTTGTTTTTTGTATATCTCGAGTAAATATGGTCCAATTTTAGTCATGTTTGATATCAATCGAAAGATTTTTAGATTCCTAACAACTTTTCAGAAGCAACTAATACTTAAATCCGAAAGGTTTAGACATTATATGGCTTTGAAAAAATGAGGTGGTGGAAGGGGGGGCGGGGGGAGAAAAAAAAAATGAACTTGACCAGCGTACACACATAAGGAGTCCGAATCCCAAGTTTGGTTATCCTAGCTCTTATAGTCTCTAAGATCTAGGCGTACGCGCGGACAGACGGACAGACGGACGGACATGGCTATATCAATTTCTCTAGTCACCCTGATCATATTGTGGGTAACTTTGGGGGGTCTCCGACGTCTCCTTCTCTATGTTACATACATTTGCACAAACTTAATATACCCTTGTACCTTTTTAGGTACAGGGTATAAAAATATTAAAATTAATTCAACTAATATTATAAAAGAAATTAAAAAATCAAAATAGTCATAAAAAATGTTCAGACATATTTGACTTGATTTAAATTAATATTGACATTTTTTTTTTCAAAATTATTTAATATCCTAAAATAAAATAAGGAAAAAGCATTGGTATAAAAATATAATAAATTCAAAATGTATTGTTTAATTAAAAAGTTAAAAAGAAACCTTAAGTTCAAATTTTAAAAATTAAATAATAATAATAAAATTGATAAATAAATATTTGAAAGAAAAATATAATAAAAATAACAATTATTAAATATTCAAAATAAAATCCAAATTATTTCTTAAACAATTTTAAATGAATTAGTTTGTCGTGTGATTAAAATTAATTCAATTGATATTCGGATTCTTAAAAAATAATTATAATTGATAAAAAAAATTTAATATTTTTAATAACAAAAAAAGAGTCTTAAAAATTATATTCAAACGAATTTATTGAGAAATAAAATTGATATCAAGAAGCTAATAATTTGACCGCAAAAGTATTTGCATATATAAAATATCTAGTGAAATGTATACCTGTGTGATTTATATTTTTTATGAATTAAAATAATTTTGTAAATTTTTATTTAAACTTAAGTTTTGTTGGTTTCGGTTGTCTTTTTGTATTTATTTTCGTAGACGCTTTTTAATCAAAAATATTGCTTCCTTAGAATTGTCATAGATCATTTGTTGGGTGCACACAGTGGAGGTCAAAATTATAGTGCTCTATATCTTAATTTTGATCCCCACACCTGTGGTGTTAACCTCTGTATGTTTGTTTGCGTGTGTCTGTGTATCTGTGTGGGTGTGTTTTATTTAGTACTTTGGTGCCATTTATGTGTGTGACCTTCATTTACTTGACTATGTCAATTCATGTTAATTTTCTCATTGTTATTGTTTTTGCCTTTTGGCAAAAGGGAAAATAAAAAAAAAAATAAAATGTATCTCTTGTTTTTATACAGCGCCAAATCACGCATCAAAGGCACTCTGGAGATTTACCATGCCTTCATCCACGAGACACGCGAACAAAGCGAAACGACCACAAGCCCTAACAGCCCCAACGCCACCGCCAACAACATCGCCGCCAATGCCAGCAACAGTGACAGCGAATGGGAGCACGTTGAGGCCACAAATGTGAGCGAAAACAGCACCGCTCAACCGGTGAGTTCAGCTCGTCATTTTTTCTATTTTCTGTTTCTGGTTAAACTAATTTGTGTGTATTGCTTTCAGTATCCCTTTCCCAGCAGCAGTGGTCATGATGCTTTGCCTGCTGGCTGGGAGGAGCGACAAGATGCCAATGGACGCACTTACTATGTGAATCACACGGCGCGCACAACACAATGGGAGAGACCAACCAAGTGAGTGACTCTATCCAGACCATTTACCTAGTTGATTGGGTGATGAGGAAGCCAAAAGATTTTTAGCCAATTTAAATTGAAATTAAATTGAGAAAGAATGGAAAGAATAGTCGAAAGATAATACAATTCGGCAAATTAATTGGAAATTACTTTTTATAAGGATTTCTTTCAATCCTTCAAATGTATCATTAACCTTCGTTTGATTGTTCAGAGAATCTCTTGCTTTATGCTGTGTTGTATTCTGTTTGAAATAGCCTCAGTAATTCAAGGTCTTTAATATTCCTAGATCTTCCGATTTATGTGAATTCAGTAAGAAAGACCAAGCCTTGACTTATTCTAGGCCTCCTTAATATTTCTAGATCTTCCAATTAATCTGAATTTAGTAAGAAAGACCCATCATATGTTTTAGCCTCGACTTATTCTAGGCCTCTTTAATATTTCTAGATCTTCCGATTAATCTGAATTTAGTAAGAAAGACCAATTATATGTCTTAGCCTCGACTTATTCTAGGCCTCTTTAATATTTCTAGATCTTCCGATTTATATGAATTCAGTAAGAGAACAAATCTATGTCTCAGCCTTGACTAATTCTAGGGCCTTTGCCTCATCCCCTGATAAGGCTTAACCCAATTCAGATTTGATTTTAACTCTTTCTCTCTTTGTCCTTTCCAATCCCTTCCAGCTTGACGACCAATAACAGCCATGCCGAGCAGTTAGCTTCAGATTTTCAAAGACGCTTTCATATTAGTGTGGATGAAACGGAGTCTTCGCGTACCGCGGTAAGTCTAACCTGGTGTAAATCTATCTAAATTTAATTAATTTAATCTATTGTTAAGTTCAAAAGAAATTAGGAAATTTTTGATCAAAATTAAAGAATTTAATTTTTAATTATGCTGCATGTGTGATGAACGATGGTTTCTCAAATTATTTTATTTTTATTTACTCATCTCTTGCACACATTTTATAAACATTTTGCATTTACGCACACCCACACACACACGCACAAATGACAATTGAAATTTGTTGAATTCAAAAAAAAAAAAAAACAAAAAAAATAAATCAATTAAATCAGAACTCATCTGCCCCTTTGAGTGGCAAGCGTGAGGCAAGCCCTGAGACCGATAGTTGCACGCCCAGTTACAGCAGTGAAGAAGAAGCAGAGGAAAATCTATCCGCCGATGCTCTGAACAACCAGAGTAACTGCCTGCACTGCGGTGAACTCCATCAAAACGAGGAGCAGCCATCACAGGAGACGCATCATCCGGTGGTGGCGGGAGGCAGCGACGCGCACATTTGTGATATACTCGATAGGAATTTGTACCTGCAACGCATTTTTGTAATTTACCAAGAAAAATTCTCTTTGAATTCTCGATTTGTTGTAAATATTTTGGGCTAGCCTAAATTAAGCTCGTTTTAATTTAAGATTATTTTTTTTTAATAATTTTTAGATTTTATTTAAAATGTAATTCTGCTCATGATGGCTTCAAATTTAGTAAGAATTTTTGAAAGACTTTTCTGATAATCAGGAATCCAATAATCAATGTCCTAAAGTGCTACGTATATCTTGAAATTAGTTCACCTATTTTTTTTTTTTTGCTCTTTGATAAACTGAAGAACTTTCATCTAGATTAATAGGACTTGGTTTTCAAATCCAAATCTTCAGAATTTATGGACCAAGACCAATCAAATTATATATTATAAATTTAAATATAAAGGCATTTACGAGTATCCAGCTTCAAGTGAATCGAAACCCTATATCATATATAGATCAAAAGATTTTTCCGAGTATTTATTACGACCTATTTTTAATTAAATTTGATCATTTGCTGATTTGGCATGCATCAAAACTTCCATCTAGATAAAAATGGGTAGGGCCTAGGAGAATATCTCCAGTATTCATGGACGTCTCTCAATGAAATTGCATATTATAAATACTCACAGAAAGGCACATATCTGTACTAAGTTTTCCCTCAAACGAAGACCTATATCATATAAAGATTTAAACGATTTTTCGAGTATTTATTTTCCAATCTTTACGATTTGGTTTAAAACCCAAATCTATATTGGATATAATTTTAACTTGTGATAGCAAAGAGCTTCTGAAGGGTCTTTGGTCTATGACAAACCCAAGAGAACCTGATCGATATATGTTCAACTTCCTAAATGTTATAAACTTACGATTTTGAGTCCTGAGGATGTATCGAACTATAGGTTTTAATTCCTACTAAATCTGAAGTGATCCCTTAATTTAAGTTTTTCTTTTTTTTTTATTTCTATTTTTATTTTCGAAATAATTTTGTATGCAAATGTAGGATGGCATCAGTCGAAGTAGTTTAGAGGATAATTTTAATGAAACACCCGCACGCACAACACCTTTGGACACAACAACAACAACAACACCAACAGAACCAACTAACCACAACAATAACAACAACGTGATAGACGATGAAATTGATATAGAACTCGATCCCGAAAACCACCTACCAAATGCCAGGTTAATATTTTTTTTTTTTTGTTTCGTGAGATGGTTCGCTTTCTTTGTGGTCTCTCTAGTTGCTCTCTTTCTTCTCTCTCTCTTATCCTGCTTTAGTTTTGTTTACAATTCCCTGCGCCATCCCGTTTCACAGAGACCACCTGAGATCTCAGCGACCAGTTTACAAAACGACCTGCGACCAGTTCGTCAAGAACCCAACTTGCCCAATATGTCGATACTGAGAACCGGGGGTCGTCAGAACCGTTACGTTTGGGACTTGTCGCAAATGGATAATCCCTCCAAGCGACAGCAGCAGCGCCGACGTCAGCAGCTACACCAGCGCCAGATTAGTAGAACAGCATCGGTTAGCATCACACCCACACACACAAACACCCACACACATACATATATACTTCTTATCTCTTTCACTCGCCAAAGCACCTTTTATCCGTGTGTTTCATGTGCAGATCGAATTTGCTTTTTTATTTGTTTTTTTTTTTCATCGAAATTTTTGTCATTTTTCAAATTATCCTCTGACCTCCCCAAAAAAACCAAAACCAATCAACCATCTTTACATTTGAGTTGTAGTGATTTTTGAATGGGTTTAGCATGTGGTCGCCTTATCGATGGGGTAGGTAGAGACAACAACAACACCACCACCAACAACAACAAACAGCAAACAAACCAGCTTCTGGCTTTCATATTTCTTATGTGTGTTTCATTTATTTGTAAAATTGTTTTTTCGACTTGAAAAGCAAATTGTATTTTAAGCTTATTCGAATTTTTTTTCGAATTTCAAATTGTTTGTGCGTGTAGAATTGCGAGTATTTTGGTGTGTCACGAAATATCAACAAAAAAAAAATGGGTAAAAGAAAAACCATTTTCATTGTACATAAAAAAAGGAAAAATTTGAAATTTTTATTTCATCATTTAAATTTTAGTTTGGCTCGGTTTATCTAATGGCTTTAAAATTATAAACTTTATTTATTTCATTTTTACTTATTTAAATTTTTTTTACTTTTTTTCTGTTTCTTCCACAACAATAAAAAAAAAAATCAATCAACTCATCACGAAAAATTATCACACACAATTTAATCAGAGTGAAGACACCGATCACACAGACAGCCACAATCAATCAGAGATCTCAGCCCCATCCACTCGACGCAATTCAAACGAAGACAACGCGGCTGTGCCGACTGAACAAGTAATAAAAAATTTATTTATTTATTTCTTTCCTATTCATAGCCCAAGCCTCTCCAATTAATTGGAAAATACCTTTAAGTTGCCTGAATTAATTTTGGTTTCTTCTCTTTTGTTTTAGACGGCTCCCGGCGATGAGGAGGCCCTGCCAGAACGCTGGTCCATGCAGGTGGCACCCAATGGACGAACCTTTTTCATTGATCATGCAGCTCGACGCACTACCTGGATTGATCCGCGGAATGGCCGGGCCAGTCCCATGCCCAATCAAACCAGACGCGTGGAAGACGATCTCGGCCCACTGCCCGAGGGCTGGGAGGAGCGTGTCCACACCGATGGACGCGTCTTCTACATTGATCATAGTATGTCTCTACCAAGTTTCAAAGCTCTTCAATTCTTCAATCTTTTTTCTTTTATAGATACACGCACCACTCAATGGGAAGATCCGCGTATGTCCAATCCCAACATAGCCGGCCAGGCTGTGCCCTACTCTCGTGATTACAAACGCAAATACGAGTACTTCAAGTCTCACATAAGAAAGCCCGTGAGTATTCTAAAATTAAAACCAATTGAAAGTATCTTTTAAAAATATCTTTGCTATTATTTTACAGACAAATGTACCAAATAAATTTGAGATACGCATACGACGTACATCGATAATGGAGGATTCGTATAGAATTATTAGTTCAGTGACCAAAACAGATTTACTAAAGACTAAATTATGGGTGGAATTCGAGGGAGAGACTGGTTTAGGTAAACCCCAACGAAAAAAAAACCCTTTAAAAATCATTCATCAATTTAATTGTTAAATTTCTCTCTTTAGATTATGGTGGCCTTGCCAGAGAATGGTTCTATTTATTATCCAAAGAAATGTTTAATCCATATTATGGCCTATTCGAGTACTCGGCCATGGATAATTATACTTTGCAAATTAACAATGGTAGTGGTCTGTGCAACGAAGAGCATTTAAGTTATTTCAAGTGAGTTTGGATTCTTTGGAAATACAATAAAAAGTATAACAGTAAAACTATATATTTCCCGTTAGATTTATTGGCCGCATAGCAGGCATGGCTGTGTATCATGGCAAATTGTTGGATGCCTTCTTTATACGTCCCTTCTATAAGATGATGCTGCAGAAGCCAATTGACCTCAAAGATATGGAGTCTGTGGACACGGAATATTACAATTCCCTGATGTGGATCAAAGAGAATGATCCACGCATTTTGGAATTGACCTTCTGTTTGGATGAAGATGTCTTTGGCCAGAAAAGTCAACATGAACTGAAGCCCGGTGGTGCCAACATTGATGTCACCAATGAGAACAAAGATGAATACATCAAGTGAGTCAAACAAACTCCAAACAAATTTAGTGAAAAATATATATTTTATTTGAAATTACAGATTGGTGATTGAGTGGCGCTTTGTGGCGCGTGTTCAAGAGCAGATGGCTGCCTTTTTGGATGGTTTCGGTTCCATCATACCCCTGAATCTAATTAAAATCTTTGACGAGCACGAATTGGAATTGCTCATGTGCGGCATACAGAACATCGATGTCAAGGACTGGCGAGAGAATACCCTCTACAAGGGCGACTATCATATGAATCACATAATCATTCAATGGTTCTGGCGCGCCGTCCTCTCCTTTTCCAACGAAATGCGTTCGCGTTTGCTGCAGTTCGTGACGGGCACCTCACGCGTGCCCATGAATGGTTTCAAAGAGCTCTACGGCTCCAACGGTCCCCAAATGTTCACCATCGAGAAATGGGGCACGCCCAACAATTACCCCAGGGCGCATACTTGGTGAGTAGAGCATTGACATTGTTGCTTTCCTTTTGCTCAAAGACTTTCTTTTGTTATAGCTTCAATCGCCTGGATCTGCCGCCCTACGAGGGCTACTTGCAGCTCAAGGACAAACTGATCAAGGCCATCGAAGGCAGTCAAGGATTCGCTGGTGTTGATTAATAGCATAGGGAGTGTGTTCCACGGAATTGGTGTGCCTATGCGACGATGCCACAAATCACATCACAGCTGCGCTTGCAGCAGCAACTCAATGCCCGGGCCACCAGCCGAGAGCTCACCAGAATCCTACAAAGCCACAATAATTGCATGGCAATACACTGGAACCACACAGCCACCAAATCGTGTACTTATCTGTTTGTTTGCTTTTGTATTATAATCATTTTTGCTAGTTTAGTTTTATTTCGCATGTACTTTTGATCGGGAGACGTGAGCAGTCGCCAGCGGTGAAACGAGGTCAGAGATTTCAAAGGATAAGAATTCAAGTGCTTTTTTTTATGAATGTGCCGACAATTGCAAAAAGTTGAAAACCTTTTGCAAACTAAAAAGAAAAAAAATTTATATATATAAAAACAAACAAAGAAATGAAGAAACTCTAAGGAACCTAAGTTAAACTAAATCTAAACTAAAAATAACAAGAAGATCTTCTATATGGAAACAAAAAATCGATAGATTGATGAGAATATTGAAAATTTTTTACAATTGTTATTTTTATGCCTACTGTACTTTATTCCTCTTAAAAATTACCCAATCAACTAAAACGGCGTCTCAACGTCAACGCCCCAAAACTGAAGAGGGAGAGAGTAATACATTTTTTGTGTAATCTGAAGCAGAAGTAAACCTAAAAAAAAAAAAAAAATTACAACTTTTTTATTATGTACCTATAAAAACTCTAAAAATAATAAATAATAAATTACGTGTATTTAAAAGTATAACTAATGTTAATAGCTCATAAGAACCTCTACTATTAAACTCTAAACAGACAAAGAAAATTATATCTATAAAATATGAAGTAAATGGAAAGACAAAATGGTCTGAGAAATTGTACATCTGCAAAATCCTTGTCAAAGGGCTTTGTATGTGTCTTTGTGTAAATGTTAATTATACCATATACATTCCAAATGATTTCAATTGAAATGAATTATATATATATATAAATATATTTATCTAAAAAGAAGTCCGATATTGATTAAAATCTATCGAAGTTCATTTTTCCAAATCAAAAAAAAAAAAAACTGAATGTTTTCAAAATTAAAAAAGAAAAAGAAAGCAAAACAAAATTGATAATAAAAACGAAATAAAATATTTTATAACTTGTTGAGTATTTTTTGAAGAGAACCCCCTTCCCTTTCATAACAAATTTGTAACTGCTTTTAAATATTTTTTATTTGAAACACATTTTGGGTTGGATAACAAAAGAATTCTTAGCGAGAGACACCAGTGTGCTCCTTGATCCATTCCAAGTAGCTGGTGACACGGGTGAAGGCAGCGGGATGTCCCAATTCGCAACCAGCAGCAGAGCCGAAGGAGGTCAAACCGATTTGAACCTTATCAGAAGCCAAGACCAAAGGACCGCCAGAATCACCGTTGCAGGTGGAAGCAGCATCCTTGGTGGACACGCAAATGTTGGAGCTGGTGATGGTGGTGCCCCAGGTGGCCTTGCAGGCGGTGTTGGAGATGATATGCAGATAGGTGTACTGCAGTCTGGAGGCAACAGCGGTGGACTTATCGGAGGTACGACCCCAGCCGGAAGCGATAGCCTCATCACCGCTGTAGGTGGCGTAGTGAGATTCGATCTTGGGCAGAGTCACTGGGTGGATGGCGCTGGAGTATTCCACAGCAGGGATTCGGATCAGGGAGATATCGTTCTTCAGGGTCTTGTCATTCCAGTCGGCGTGGATGATGATATCGTGCTTGCTCACGGTGTGCTTAACCTTGGGGCTGCTGCGCACAGTGCTGCCCAAATGAACATCGACGGAGTCAACACTGAAAGAGACCAAACAACAATAAATATTCCAATCGGGAATCCTTCCGAGTAATAAAGAAAACCTACCCATCAGTGCAGTGAGCGGCAGTCAGAACCCATTCGTGGGACAGCAGAGAGCCACCGCACCAGGCAGAGGACTTGCCGATTTTCAGGGATAGTCCGACCTGGTAGGGGAACTGATCCTCACTGGCATCCCTGCCGTTGGTAATACGGCCTTCAATGGGGGAGCCAGCGGCGTAGGCCACAGCCAAAGCAAGAACAATGAACAATTTCATATCGACGACTACGAAAGACTTTGTGAGGTTCTTTGATTTTGCTCAGAGCTTTTATAGCCCAAATTTGGCAAAGTCATGCCTATAGAAATCGATTGTCACCGTTTATCAAAGTCCTCACCAACTCAAGTGCCAAATCTTTCCGTTGTAATTTGATGGACTTATCTACTGATGAATGAAATTGATCGCAATTTTTAACTAATTTTATTTTTTTTTTTTTTTAATGAAAATTGGGAAGTGAAACTAGTTACTTTCCTAATCTGAGGCCCTATGTTTTGTTAAGATAACACCAACTGAAACCTCTCACATTATTTATCATTTAATAAGAAAGTTTTAATCTTCGAGTATTTCCGACGTGATTTCTGATTATGTCACAAAAACAGAACTCTTTACTATCGGGAAAAAAATCTATATTTACGCTAAGTTTGATCAACTATCAACACTCAACTTGTTACTCGGCCACACGCCCATTGAGAACTCTGAGTTCCATTGCACAATTTTGGAATTACTATAAAATATAAATCAGCCAGTGGAAAAAGCCAAACAAGACTTTTTTAATACCCTCAAATTCTCAGACGAAGTTCGCAAAATAAATCGATAGGTTCCAATTAATCAAAACTTTCAAAAGATAATAACTTTGAGCTTATAGTCGCACGCCAAATAATTAATAAAAAAAAAATGAACCTCGAATTATATCAAATAATAAGAAACTTGTCTCTTTATCAGAGATAAATATATTTTTTTTAAATATCTCAGTTTACCTTCTCAGCTAAGTTTTTTGAAGCTATCTCAATTTTAATTGTTTCATGACTTGTCCGATTTTCTTTTAGAATATTACCTATATTCATGAGGTCTGGATTGTTGCCATTTCTTTCATCAAGTGTTGAGATTAGTGCTTACTTGCATTTCCCTGCTTTCAATTAGTCTAGACAAACACTTCATCAGCACACGCCGATACGGCTACTTAAGTTTATTTCCCAAAAGATAAAAGAGCAAAACACCTCAGACTGAAAAGAAGCTATTGAACCCTTCAGAGTTTTATCAGAAATTTAATGAAAGTTCGGGGAATTTTCAATTTTGTTTTATAGAAATACTCCTAGATATTTTTTTATCCACAAAAGCAAATCAAAGTCTTTACCAAATAAATAATTTGCAAGTCTTTTCCAAATAATGCTCAACATTTTTGGTGTATATTTATTGCAGTGCCCAGCACTGAAGCCGACCAGAGCGGCTCTATTGATAAATCACACCGCTCACTTGTTCTATCCAATCTAAGTAGGATGTGACCCTTGTGAAAACAGCTGGGTAGCCCTTAGTGCAGCCTGAGCTTTTGCCAAAGGAGGTAACTCCAATGAGAATATCTACACCCTCTGACTCATCATGATGGACTAGAGGACCACCAGAATCTCCCGTGCATGTTGAACGGCCTCCTGTGGTGTCCATGCATAGGTGGGTGGGCTTGATACGGGATCCATAGGTGAATTGACAGTCCTCATTAGAGTCCACGAAACGAATGACAAATTGCAAGTGTGGGGAAATAGATTCGCTTTCTAGAAAGATGTGTTTTGTTGTAACTGTACTTGTTAAATTGCTAAATTTCACTAACCATCATTCAAACGTCCCCAGCCCGAGGCAGTGGCCAAAACATATTCGTAATTTTCATATCGTCTGCTCAGACTGGGTAATTTTATGGGTCTTATGGCTTCCGTCAAACCAACAGCTTCAGGCAGGTGAAGTAGGGCCAGATCATTATCCAAGGTTTCTGCCTGCCAAGCAGGATGCAAAAATATTTCGGGCTGACTGGATTTGATTAATTTCTCGGGTTTTAGGCGTTCCACGCCACCCAAATAATATACTATAGAAATCACACTGAAGAGAAAATAAATAAAAATGAACTACTTTCCCAAATATCTCATGCACCAACTTACTTATCTACGCAATGAGCAGCCGTTAAGATCCATTCATCTGATATCAAGGAACCCCCACACCAGATATAAAAATCGCGAACAGTCTCTATGCTTAGACCCACTTGATGGGGGAACTGATTGACATGGGCTTCCTGGCCCCCAGCTATCCTATGATTCACTTCATAACAGTTCAGAGGTCTTGACAGAACACTAAAGAGAACCAGTAATAAAATCCTATTAACCGTTTTCATGTTGAATTAGTCTGCTTTGGTATACCACTAAATTTATAAACCTTTCAAATTTCTGATTCAAACAAAAGAATTGTCTAAATCCGTTTACCTTCCATTTGCGATTTACTCAAGAGTGGATTATCAATCGAAACGCCACTTGATTGTTGTGTTAATTAAAAAACATTTGTTATTTTTTTAATCTGATAAAATCTGTTAAATCAGAAGAAGGTGGTTCTAAGAGTTTTTGAATAAAAGTCTTCAAAGATTCCAATAAAATGATTCTCGAATGTTTAAAAAATTGAAAGGAAATATTAAACTATATATTTGTTCTTACCTACCTTCTTACCTATATAAATATTTAGTAAAAGCTTTTAATACATCAGAATCTTAGTGAATAATTTCTGAAATAGTCAATGAAGGATCATATCAGACCACCGAATTGATTGTGTAGTGTTGGATAATGCTCTAGTTTTCTTTTGAGGATGACGTAAATAAAATCAATTTTGGTATCATTCATTCTTAACAGAATTAATTTATTATTTTGCACAGATTAAATGATTATTTTAATTTTAAGATATTTTTTTTTATTCTTCTTTTTCCATTATCTTATCAATATATTTTCTGTTTATTTTTCTTCAACAAAGGATTCTAAAGAACTGATGAAATTCTATGAAAATTGAGAGACAAGCAATTTTAAATCGAAATATCTGCCTGGGACTCTGGGAAGGTCAAGACTCTTATCAAATTCAAATTGTTGGCCCAGCCCACTTCTTCACTTTTGAGTACCAGAGACAATTGTCTCTTTCGGAATTTTGTGATTAGATTATGCAGTCTGAAATAGCCTTAATTATAATGGCTAGATTCCTATAAATACCCGATTTAAGTTTTTAGTTGAATAGTTCCAATTTTGAGACGGAAACATGAAACTCTTCGTAACCCTTGCTGCCTTGCTGGCTACCGCTGTGGCTGTGCCCTTGGACGGTCGCATCACTCATGGCGATGTGGCCCATGCCGGTCAATTCCCCTATCAGGTCGGTCTAAGCCTGGTCTTCGGTGATTCCGGTGCCTGGTGCGGTGGCACTTTGATTTCAGACCGCTGGGTTGTTACCGCTGCCCATTGCACTGATGGCGCCGATCGCGCTGTTGTCTATGTGGGAGCTGTTGACATCAAGACCGAGGAAGACGGTCAAAAGCGCATTGATGTTGACAAGGCTGACATTATCATTCACGAGGACTGGGATCCCACCACTGTCTCCAACGATATTTCCCTAATCAGACTGCCACACAGCGTGGAATTCAACGATCGCGTCCATGCCGCTACTCTGCCCAAGAAGGACGGCCGCTACTCCACCTATGCTGGTGAGGAAGCTATTGCCTCTGGCTGGGGTCGTGACAGCGATGATGCCAGCTCCGTGTCCCCTGTCCTGCGTTACGTCGAGATGCCCATCCTGAAGTCTAGCACTTGCAATATCTACTGGGCAGGTATGATTACCGATAAGGTGATCTGCATGAGCACCAAGGGTGGCAAGTCCACTTGCAATGGCGATTCTGGCGGTCCTCTGGTCCACAAGGAGGGTGACACCAACTACCTCATCGGTGCTACTTCCTTCGGTCTGGCTTTGGGTTGCGAGAAGGGCTACCCTGCTGTCTTCACCCGCATCACTGCCTACCTGGACTGGATTGAGGAGCACAGCGGTGTCGTCAACAAATAAGAAGGGACTCTTACGCAAATTAATGGACAAATAAAAATTAAAAAAAATATATAGAAAGTTTGTTTGTTTTTTTTTTTCAGTGCTATAAGAATTATAACCCTTTTGTGGAGGGAGCTATCAAATCTTTGTTGAGCAAAAAAGTATGCTATGGCATTTCGATAGGAAAATAATAGTAAATATGGAAACTATTTCCCTGATCAAAATTAAGAGAGAAAGGAAGGAATTCTGCTTAAAATTATATCAACAATTTTCAGTTCTCCAATTCATAAAATCTTAGATTGATTCAAGCTTTAATAAGAGAAGAATAATCTGTCTTTATCTTTCTCAATTGAAATATTCAAGGTCCCATAATTTTCTATATAAAGATTATAAAATAATTTCAAGTTTATTTTGAGGCTCGCTAAATGTTCTCCCTCTTCAAGGAACACTCAAATACTTAATACCCTTTTGACTATCATGAAAAACCCAAACTATTTTAAGAACCCTCTGATATAATTAGTCCAGCCACTCAATGGATAAGATAATTCATAGTAAGTCAATCTATAAATAGCTAGCTTAAGCAGACAATTCAAATACTTCGATTCCAAAGCTCAGAGTATGAAGTTCCTTATAGTCTGTCTAGTTGGCTCTTGGTTGGTCGGGGCCTTCAGCCTCTCTGTTCTGGATCGGGAGCCTTATATAACCAATGGGCTCTTAGCTGAGAGAGGACAATTTCCTTATCAGGCCGGACTGAGTGTGGCCTTTGAAAATGGCACCGCCTGGTGTGGTGGCACTTTGGTCTCGAATCGTTGGGTACTCACGGCTGCCCACTGTATGTCGGGTGCTTTGGGTGTAACCGTTTACCTGGGCGGTCTCAACAGGAGCGATTTCAATCAGCACTCCATCTATGTGGACAAGTCAAAAATAATAGTCCACTCGGAGTGGACAGCCAGCACTTTTGCCAATGACCTAGCCCTGGCCAAACTGCCCCTGGCCATTGAGTTGTCTGAGCATGTCCAGCCCGCCACCTTGCCCAGGAGGATCAATGGTTCGTACTCCACCTATGAGAATGAATTGGCCTATGCCTCAGGCTGGGGACTCGAAAGCGACAGCTCGCAATCGGTGGCCCAGTGGCTGCGCTATGTGAAAATGCCGGTGATGAAAAATTCCCTCTGCAAGATGTATTGGGGTGGCTCCCTAACGGAGGCAATGATTTGCCTGAGCACGACGGGTGGCAAGTCCACCTGTCAGGGTGATTCGGGAGGTCCTTTGGTGGTGCAGGAGAATGGTGAGAATATACTCATCGGAGCCACCTCGTTTGGTCTTTCCATGGGCTGTGAGGTTGGCTTTCCGGCGGTTTTCACTCGGATCACAAGTCACTTGGAGTGGATCGAGAACCATTTCAATAGAATCGATTAAGGAATAAAAACAACGAGTTGATTATTTTTTTTATTTGAATTTTTTTTCTTATTTTTTGTGTTTTTTATTGATTTTTGTTTTGGTTTTTTTAAATTTTTTATTCTTGCCGATTGAAAAGTTTGCACCAAATTGACTTAATTTGGCGCCTAAAATTCAATTGACTTTTCTCATTTTTTTTTTTTTTAATTTTTTTTTTGTGTTTTAAGTTAAATTTATTTGTGTGTATGTACAAAAAAAAAAGATAATAATAAAATCATAATTATTTTAAACTTAAATGAAAATAAGAGAAGAGAGAGAGAGAGAGAGAGAAGAGAGAAAAAACTTAGCTGCAAAAATGTTACTCGCCATTTTTCTGTTGTTTTGTTTAACTTAAAAATTAGAATATGTCTAAGTGTAAGTGTATGTGTGTGTGTGTGTATATAGGAGAGTATAATTTTATTTATGTTGCTATATAATTTGTTTGCTTAATTTTTTCTTTATTAATTTTAGCCATAACTAGATTTGTTTTTTTTTTTAATATTGAGAAACGTTCAAGTTCGAAAATTACATAAAATTTTTGTTTCAGAATTTTTGCGCTTAATTTAAAAATTTGTTGTTTTTATTTTTTTTTTACAATTTGCCCAACATTTTGTTTATAATTTTTATTTTTGTTATTTTCTTAAATTTTAACTCTCATTTTTTGTTTTTTATTCAAAATTTTGAAATTGTTGAAATAAATTAGGAAAAATTGTGGAAAGCATAAAATAAAATCTAAACAATTCTTGTAAGGTTAAATTAAAAAAAGAAAGAACTAGTAAAAACTTAAAAAAAAAGTAATGGAAATTTATAAATTTTCTAAACATTATTTTTTTTTTGTTTTTTTATTGTTTTTGCTCAAGCACTTTAATTTATAATCAAAGTGCGGGCCGATAAATTTATATATATATATTTTTAATTATATATATGTATGTGTGTGTGTGTGTATTTAAGTTGCGCTTAAATTTTTTATTTTTTAATTAATTAATTAATTTTTGTTTTCATTTTCACTATACGAATGTTTATGATCTTTTTAGGAATCGTGTGATTATTTACAACAGCCCGAGAGTTATAGCTGTGCCTGTGATATAAAAAGAGGGTGTGTGTGTGTGTTGGGGGGCAGGGAGAGGGGTTGGTATAAGAAATTGTTAGAATCGGGACAATTGATTTTGCTAACTTAAATGCTAGAAGGCCAAAAGAGAGGGGGCGGGGCACAGAAAAGCTCTCGTCTTTTGCCCCCTTTCGTTTTGGCCTCAATGTTGGTTTTTTGCTTATTTCGTTTCGTTTCTTTAGCATTTTGGATTGGATTCGTTTTTTGCGCAGTTAAAAACTATAAGATTATTCATTTAATTTTTCTTTCTTTCTTCTTTTATAAATTAATTAATGCTGTACAAAAGTTTCTGTGTGTGTGTGTCTCGCTTCAGCCTGAAAAAGTTAAACACTTTTCTTTTCCCTTTTTAGAATACATTTAAGATCTTTTCAGATTATTTATATAGAATTATATTTTTCTTGTTGATTTTGTTTTAACCGATAGATAAATCTTTTGTTTGTTTATTTAGGTTTTTTTGTTTGTATCGCTTTATGCTTAAATTAAAGGCTAAGGCTCAACTAAAATGAATCAATAACTTAGTTTGCTAATTTATCTCAATCAACAATAATAACTATCGTAGAGGTTACTATATTATTATTATAATTATTATTAATATTATTATATAATTCTTTTTTTTTTTGTTGCCTTTGTTTTTATACATATATAAAAAAGATAAAGAAAAAACTTTGCTCTTCTTGCTCCTCTCGCTACTCCTGCAGTGTATGTGTGTGTGTGTGTGCCAGGCTCAGGTTTCTCTAACAACAACACAAATATTTCCCAAACCTTTAATTTTCTTATTTCTTGGCGTAGACGGGCAGCACGGGACTCTGGGTGGGAGGTGGTGGCGGCGGCGGCAGGGCATGGGGATTCAACATCATGCTGGCCAGTGTAGTGGGTGTGGTTTGACTCAGATTGCCGATGGAGCCGGGTAGATCGCCGAGGGGGGCAAAGGGATTGTTGACGGTGACTCCATTGTATTTGGCGTAGTCGAGGTTTTTGCTGGTCTTCTTGTCCTTGTCCCGTTCGCGATCCCGATCTTTTTTCTTGTTGTTGGAACTGGCGATGGCGGTGGCGTTGGTGTTGCTGCCCATGTTCATGTTGGGTAGGCCGTAGCCGGTGAAGGCTTGGGGCAGATGATGGCCATAGGCAGTTAAGACGGCTGGTGTTACGGATGTTGCTGATGTGGTGGGCAGGTCCGTGGTGGCTGTGGGCTGGGCCATGGAATAATTGCTGGGCTCCACTTTGTTCTTGGATATCTTCAGTTTGAGTGGAGCGGCCCCGGCATCGCTGGGATGCACCGAGACTATGCCATTGGGATTCTTGATGACGAACTTGAGGGAATCCGTGCTGCCCAGATCTTTGGAGCGTTCCTTTTGCTTATCCTTTTTGTGTTTTTTGCGCTCCTCCTTATCGGACTTGTCTTTCGACTTGTCCTTCTCTTTGTGTTTGTGTTTGTCCTTCTTCTTTTTCTTCTCTGACTTGCCAACACCGGATTCATCTTTGACTTCGCCCAGCTTGGTCATGGCATCCACTTCAATGGAGCCGCCAATACCAGCACCAGCCTGTAACAGGCTTCCCGCCCCTGAGCCGGGTTCCTTTTTGATGTGCAACGTGGGCGTAGGTGTGGGTTCCAGCAGTTCAGCGGGTGGTTTCAGTCCGGGCATGGTCATAGGATCGAGCAGAGAGGGATTCGTTGTGCAGAGACTCTCCTTGAGCAGACTGCGGACCATTTCGGGTGTGGTCTCCAGCCCGTTGGTCAGGGACAAAGGCAAATGCTTGTCGTGATCTGTGGCCGAGCTGGTGGTGCCACCGTAGCTACTGTAGGTGGGTAGACCGCCGCTGTCCAGCTTGCGGAGCTTGTCACGCGGCAAGCTCTCCTCGTCCAGCTTGTTGAGCCCGTATTGGCTGCCCGAGGTATCGTTGGGTCGCTTCAGTCCAGCACTAGCACTGCTGCTGTTGCCGTCACGACTTGAGCCAGCAAGTTCATTGGGACCTCCCAACAGCTCCCCGGGTAGCTTCTTGACGGGCGGCAAGAGGGACTTGAAGCCGTGCTGAGTGTTGTTCAGGGTAGCGGCAATGGCGGCGCTAATGGAAGCTGCGCTGGGTGGACCCGAGACACGATGCTTGTCCTTTTTGGTGGGCGTGCCGCCTGTGGAGAGTCGCTCCTTCTTCGGGCTGTCCTTGTCGCGTCCATGATTGTTTAGCTTATAGCTTAGACTATCTGGCGGTGGTAGCAGTCCATTGTAATGGGAATTCGGCTCCTTCTTGAGGTCACCCCATTCGGGACTGAACACGGAATTGGAGTTTTTGATTTGCTGCTGTTGAGTCTGCGCAGAGAGCGCACCGGAGGCGGAGGATCCCGGTCCCGGTGCCTCCAGCTGCAGCTGCTGGCTCATGTGGTTGCTGTAGCTGGTCAAATGCTGCTGCTGGGAACTGGCACTGGAACCAGAGCTTTGGCCATACGGCAGCGTGGCGTTAGTCAGCTGCTCGAATGGCGGCATATTATGGACGGATGAAGACGATGACGACGACGAGGTCGAGCCTGGGGCAGCGGATTTGCTGCGATGGGCATGGTAGGCACTGCTGCTGCTACTGGTGGTGCCGGGCAGGCCATTGTTGGAACCACTCGTGCTGCTGCTGCCATAGCCACCGCGTGACTGGCTGCCATGCATTAGGCTGTTGGTCTGGGCACTGCTGGTGTAGGGTGGCGGCGGATTCGGATACAACTTGGCATTGCCACTGCTGCCAGCACTGCCACTGGCGGTGCTGCCCGACTTGACGGCATCCTTGGAGGAGAGGCCGCCGGCCGATGAGGAACTACGACCGTCAAGTAGTGGAGGCTGCTTCGGATTCGGTGGCATTTTGTGGGCACTGTGTGGTGGCAGACCTCCGGGTGGCATACCCCGTGAGGATTTGTGGTAGTCCATGGGCAAGGGCGGTCGTGGCTGTTGTCCGCCACCCGAAGAGCTGCGCTGACTGCTGCCACTGGAGACTCCCGAACTACTGCTACTGCTGCTGCTGCCCCTCGACACAGACGAGGATTGATGGCTGGAGGGCACACGATTGTTGTAGCCCAGCTGCTTCGACTTGTGATCTGGAGAGTATACTCAATCTTGCAATTTTTCGAATTAACCAATTTGATTTGGACTCACCTGAGTGGGCATCCGACGGCAGGGAGCCTGTATAATTTGGCAACTTGTGACTCGAGGACATCTGCTGGGATCCACCGCTTACCGAGGAACGCTGATGACTGCCGTGATCACCGCCAGCACTGCGTCGCTGCTGCGGCACCATAGCCGGCGGCGGCAACAGGGCAGCCGCCTGCTGCGGCGTCTGTTCCCGGGTATCGCTGCCATTCATTATCTCCGGCGGGGCGGTGATATTCGAGTGGTAACCCTTCATCATCTCACTCATTTTCCAGTCTTCTTTCGGCTTGTTATCCTTGCTGCCGCTGGACGTCCGATTGCTGGCCCCCTGGGCAATGGCCTTTATATTGTTTAGCTTCGACTTGAGGCGGGCAGGACTCTTCTCGTAGATGGCAATGAATTCGTCGGTGAGCTTCTTCAGCAGATCCAGCGAGACGCTCTTGTCCACGTAGTAGAACCAATGCTTGCCCTCGGTCGACTGCGGTATCTCCCAGCGTGACCACTTGCAGGCCAAGTAAATGCAGAAACAGGCTACCACAGTGGGTCGATATTGCAGGCACATCGAGGTCAGATGCAGGCTGCACCGGCGCAAGGATTAACCAGTCAAGGGTGGAGGAGGAGAAAGAAAGATTCAAATTGAAATGAGCAAAGGTTTTAAGTTTGGTATAAATGCAGGCAGACGTGTGCCTGTGTCTGGGCGAGTGCGAGCGAGACAGAGCGAGTATGTAGTCTCTTAAGTACAGTGGTCAACAATTGATTGAAACTCACCCACTTCAAAAGAATTGGGAAGCCCACAAATTTAGCAAGTCAACAAAAGAAAAACAACACAGTCAAAGTAACAGAAACGATTCTTTCGAATTTTCTTTTCTTTTTTTTTTTGATATTTGTTTGATTGGAAAAACTTTATTTGATTTTTTTCGTTTTAAATAAAAATGACATTTATCGTGTATTTTTGTTGTCAAATTAACAATTTTTTTTTATAATTTTTTTTTTTTTTTTTGGCTGCAAAGATTTTTTTTTAATAAAAAAAAATTATGAAATAATTATTTCTGCTTTGTTTTAATTAAAAAAAAAATATTCCGAAATATTTCTGTCAACGCAAACAAGGTTTTGATTTTCAAATCATTCGGATTCTTATTATTTTTTTTTTCAACAAATCCCAAAATATAAACAAATCCTCTCCCCTATGGAAGCAATTTCCCTTGGGTTTGCTTAAAATAAATAAAAGAAAGCCAAAGTAATTTGAGTTCGAAGATATAAACAAAAACTATCCCAAGTCCGGCGTGATTGCCCAACGGACAGACTGAGATTACTCATTTGTTTATCTTGGAATATCCCAACCCTAAAGTATCCCTTCCAGCCGAAAGTTTCTGTAATTTCGACACTGCCAAAGCAGCCTTGCTTTTGGGTTTGAGACAAATAATTGTTGTACCACTGTACTGTTGGCGTGGTGGCCAAATCGAGAGGGGGAAACGCAACGGTTGTCTTCAATGCTGCATCCAACGTTGGTTGTTGTCCAGTTGCTTGGCTGCCGGCGATGACGATCCGCTCGGTTAGCACCACCGTGCGCCCCTCCTCTCTCAATGTGCCGGCCCACTCACACACACACACAGGCACACATACATCCCCAAAAAGATTTTTGGGGTCACAAACCATGACCAGGGGTCGACAGGATTTAATGATGACATGACAATTGTATCTGTATGTGTTAATTAGCCATACCTGTTTGAGGCCAAGAAGTACGACGTCTGAGCCAGATCCTTGCATGCTAAAATATATCACAGTAAGTTTGGTCAATACAGACAGCTGTGGTTGTGAGGAAGGAAGGGGAGGGGCTCTGATCTATATATGGATATATTTTAGAGCAGTGCCTACCTTTGACCAGCTGACAGGTTCGGACCACATGGGTGTGCGGATGGTCGATGGCCACATCGAAGCCGAGAGTCTGCAGCAGGACATTCTCGTTGAAGACGAGCTCTTGCGCTAGATCCCCATAGTTTTGGTCGCTTGTCTGTGGTAGGCACTTGTTGGCGGCTCGAATGACATGCTCCAACTTGCGCGGCTGCTCCTCGACTTTGGCGGCCAGGAAGAGACTCGCCGAGGCCATGGAATTCCGATGGAAATGTGTGAACGAGTGAAATGTATAGAATCGGTGCATGTACACGATGGCCGTATTGATGCATAGCTGGGACACCTGGAGGCGCTGCCCCATTTCCTGGATCAGGTAGGCCGTCATTTGTCTGTAGTGCAGCTCATCGTCTGGCTTGATGCCGTAGCGGCGGCTCGGTGAACTGGCCAGTTGCTCGCTGGTGAAGTACCAAATCTTGTCCTTTTCGATACTCTGACTGCTACTGCTACTGTTGTTGTTGTTGTTGCTGGCGTTGCCTGAGCCACTGGCACTGCCGCCGGGACCGCCATTGCCGCTTGACGTCGCTGAGGAGCTGGACGTCGAGGTGCTGGCGCTGGAGGATGGCGTCGTTAAGAGACTCATTTTTGGCAATCACAACCTTCTAACTCATGCACATACACACATACAAACGCACGCACACGCACTAAACAGAATTTGTCTCGAATTAAAAATATTTGATTGAATTTTTCGTTTTTTTTTTCTCTCCCAAAATTTTCAATTCCTTGTAACGCGCGCGCGTGTTTTTTTAATTTCGTTGAAATTTCTATTCGCTTTTAAATAATTTCACAGGTAAAAACCTTTTGGCTGCGCGACGCACACAGATTTTTGTGTTACGGTTCTACTTAATTTCTCTTTCTGTTTTGCCTTGCTGTTTCTTGTTGTTGTTGCTGCTGCTGCTGTGTTGTTGTTTTTGCTGAGTCAAACTTTGCCGTTTCGTAGGAACTGTACGAAGAAGAAGAGCGTTTGCGTTTTCTTTTTTCGCTGGCTGCGGCAGTAAGTGCGCTAATATTGGCTGTGTTTGCGTTTTGGGAGTAGGAGGCGAGGAGTGGAAATGCGGCTGCTGCGCTTCTGGCAAAGGGCTGCCACAACGCATTTGCTATTCAAACAAAAAAAATTTATATATATATCTGTGTGAAGGCAAGCCACAATTTTCTTTTGTTGCTGCGATATGGGCTGCTGCCTCGTTTTGGGTCTCCCAGTTATTATTGTTGTTTGGTTGTGATACGTCTTGAGAGTTCTGTGCCAATCCGGGGCTTTCTGATGAAATTTTTAAGGATTTTTGCAATATTTTCACAAATTTTCCCCTTTTTCGCAAGGCGTTGTGTGTGTTATGCGATGGTGTGTAGTTTGGTTTTCTTCTGGAAATTGCGACTCCGACACACAACGACGAAACAACCGCGACGCACACAGGAGCGACGTGGGCACGTCGAATTTAATGTTATGCAACTTTTACATCAATTCATAGTTGTTTTCGTTGTAATTACGCGTAAAACATTACGTTTTATTTACCAGAACTGGAGCTGCATCACAAAAAATGTGATTTGGGTTCAGAAAAAAAAAAATGTATTCAATATGGCCGTCGTGGTTGTTCAGCAGAGTTGCATCTTTCAGTCCTATCGAACATCGCTGAACAAGTTCAATTGAACATGCCGTCCCTCGAAGTTCTTGCCTTAAGTGAAGCTAGCGGCGCTTTTTAAGCCAAACACATTTTGATTTGAATTTTTAGAATATGGTATGTTTGAGAATTTGTCTCATTAGATAGGCTTATTCCTTGAGTAATCACATTTTGAATTTGAATGGATTCCAAAACGGAACACTGGTTTCACAAACCAAACACTGATTCCACAAAGCCAAACTGTTCTAAATTTGTAGATATGGCAACACCGCTTGTGTGTTTTTATTTGGGCCTGCAAATTTTTCAAAATAATCAAACACTTTGACAATTATTTGTAGTTATTTATAAAACAGATAATATATATATTTCATAATTTGTAGATTAAAATATACAAAATTTAGCTAAAAATCTTAAAAGTTTATGTACTCATAACAGTTTATAATTATGCTAGCTTCGTCCATTGACTTGTATTATTATTTTATTTATATAAAAATTATTAATACTAAATCCATTATCCGCTCATAATCCACTCTAACCACAAAAATTCACCTACATTTCTCGTTGCCATCTGCTAAACTACCAAGCCAATGGGATTCTTAATAATTTCAATATAGATTATAATTATAATTATGGCTCGCATTTGCTGATTTTTTTCTTTTACTCAAGGACAAGACAATCTCGTGACTTGAAATATCCTTGAAACAAAAAAATTACAACTGAATAAAATATTAAATACTTAAATATTTTCTTTAGGTATATAAACCAAGTAATGTATATAATATAATAATGTAATATATATATAGATTTTTTTTGTCGAGATTAATTCTTTACGATCCAAAAATCCATGTAAACTAACTAATGAAGATATTTGTGCATAAAGCATTATCCATGAAACCAAATTAAAATCCTCTTCGACTTAGAAAACTATTAATTTCTCTTTCGGAAATATTGAAATATTTCCTGTTCTTTTTGTTTTTTTGTTTTGTTTTACTTGTAACATTTAATTTAGTTGGTCTTATCCAGCATTTTGTTTTCCAATTTCAAAATTTACATGTGAATATTTCATATCGAATTAATTTTAAGTAAATATTCCATTAAATATAGTTAAGTGAAACATGAGGTCCAGAAGTTGATTATATACAAATATAGTTTCTCTTAAGAGATTCTTGAAATTGTTTTCTACGATTTTTTCTTTTTCATTTCATTTCGTTTTTTTTTTTTTTTTTATTTTTCAAGCTTGAATTGATTTTATTTTTTTGGTGTTTCTTTGAACTTTCCTTGGTTTTCCCAAAAAAAAAAAAAATTTTTTTTTTGTTAAAGCTGTATTCATTCTACGGATTGTTCGGGAGATTCTTTCAGATGCCTTTCGTTGTACTCATTTAGGTATATCCTTTTCATTTCTCTGCAAATTGTACGATTGTTCTATATAAAACTGCTTAACATCATATTATATATATGTATATATATATATGTGTATATATCTATGAGAATGTGACTTAAAGTAAAACGCTTATCGAAGAAACCTCAAAAACTGAGACCTTCTAATGAATCCGTGTTTGAGTAAAACTACAAAATACATCGATTAAATTTATCTAAAATATTCAAGATTTTCTTTGTAAATATTTTGAGACTTATTCTAGGTATTTTATTTATTTTTTTATATTTACGGGAGGTATTTCTAGATTTCAAAAATTTGTAGATTTCCAAAATTTCTCTTCTCAGAAAAAAAAAAAATTGAATAAATAAAACGCATGCATTTTGAAATTATAATTTTATTTAAAAAATAAAAAATAATCATAAAAAATTGTTTACAATTAACAGAGTTAAACTCAAAAAAACTCACTTTCCTTTCATTCAGATATTTATATATATATATATATAATTTTTTTTTATATATAATTTTATTTTAATATAAATCCTTGCTACTATAAACATTTTTCACATTACAAATTACAAAACCAAAAAAAAAGGCATTTTCTTTTTTTCTTTTTTTTTTAGATTTAATTAATTTTCAAAATTTGCATTTTCGAAATTTTTCTTTTCAGAAAAAAAGGTACTTAGGGAACACAACTAACAAAGAAAATTATTAAAAAAAAAAAAACAATGAGGATCTTATAATTTTTTTGGTCCTCGAGAGATTGCACGTTTGGGCAGTGTTTGGAAAGAGTGTGTGAGTATGTGGGTGTGTGTGTGTCTGTGTGTGTATTGAGGATTTCTGGTTGTTCTATTTGGAAACTATTTGTAAAAATTATGTTTAAAAAGTGTCTGTGTAAATAGCAGTGGCAGTGTGAGTTTTTTTTTTTTAAATACGAAAATTTTCCTTTAAAAATCTAAAAAAAATAATAATTTTTTTTTTTTTTGCTTCAAGTTTGAAAATAGTATTTCTGCTTACACGTTTCCTTACTGTTCTTTTAGCCTTTAGAAGCTTTTTTTTGTTAAAGTTTTCTTTGTTTCTTTTTTGTGTTTTTTTCTTCTTCTTCTTTTTTTACAAAACTTATAAAATAATAATTACAAAGAAGTTTTAGAAGGTATTCGCAGGTCAATTGGCCTGTTTTTTTTACTGTAGCCCTGAAGCTTGCTTGGCTAGGATATAGGGCAGAGTGATAGGGGGAGGGGGAGTAGGGAGTTGGGAAAATTCACTTAAATAAATAGCTAAACATAATTCTTCTTCTTCTTCTTTTAGCATAATTAAAAACTATCAATTAAAAATTTTCAATTTTTTTTTTTTTTTTGATTTCTTTCAATTTTTTCTTTTTTTTCAATTATAAAATAAGCAACAAAAACAAATAAGCATTTATGCAAAAATAAAAAAATAAGAGCACACTCACACACGCACACACACAGAAGAACACAAAACGGAAATTTTTACAAAGGCAAACGGTTTGAGAGCGAGAGAGACGGCTATATTGTTGTGTGTGCGCCAAAAGAAATCAAAAGGTTTTGAGAATTAGCAAATTTTGCGTTTTGTGTTATTTCGTTTTTTTTTCTTTTTGCATTTGCATTCTGTTTCTTTTTTATACAATCCAACATCACCAATCAATCAATCAATCAATTACATTAATCAATCAATAATAATAATAATAATAATCAATAATAACAATATTCATAATAATAATAATGATAATAATAATAATAATAATTACACATTTTTCATTAATAATTAAAATTTTCTTATACTTTTTTTTTGCCAAAAGGTTTTCTTTTTTTTTCTCTTCCTATATATACATATATATGGGGAGATATATATGTACGATTTGCCTAGAAACTAATGTAATTTATACTCTTCTTCTTCTTCTTCGTCATCTTAATAAATTTCTTTGCCATATTTTTGTTTTTAATAATTCTTATATAAATCTTTCATTTTCTTATTTAAACAAATTCAACATTTACAGAAAATACACCCTCCCCCTTCACAGGCAGGGTTGCATTTGCCGATAGTCACAAACTTATCGACGCTACTTCTTTTTTTTATTTCTTTATATGTTTGGTTCTCTGGCTCCGTTTTGGGCCGAGACTTACAGTTTACTTTGCTATTATTGCCGCTAGCCGCTTGGTTTGTAGCCCCACCCCCCTTTTTTGATGGATGAGAGTGCCGCCAATTACCGTTATCCTGCTATATACACACGGGGCCTCCATAGTCCTCTGAAGATCGAGAGAGTGATTTGAGTTGATTTTAGTTAGCATTGCCTTTGTCCCATTGCCCATTGGTGGATGGATGGGCTCAGACGCCGTTGCAATCGATTTCCACAATATCCTTGGGCACATCGACAAACTGGTAGACCAGACGCTGGCCATCCACCTTGGCCAGGATGCCGCGTTGGTAGTAGTAGCGAAGGGCCCGGCCCATTGTCTCGTAGTTCATGTCGGGCTTGTTCTTGTGCATGCCCCAGAGCCGGGAGACCGCCTTGGAGTCGACCAGCTTGAAGACACCCTTCTCCCGGTTGGTCCACTTGATGAAGCGCGGACAGTATTCCCGATCCTGGAGTAGCTTTAGGAGGAACTCCCACAGGTAGGTGGTGGAGCCCTCGCGACTGCGTCGCTTCACCCCCATCTCGAGCTTGGGCTTGCGCGGCTTCTTCACCTTGCGCTGCTGGAAGCCACCGAGCTCCAGCATATAGGAGAGATCATAGTTGACGCTCGACGTGGCCGGCTGGATGACACTCTGGCCATGGAGACCATTGCCGCCACCGCCGCCGCCGTTGCCCCCACCATTGGTCGAGGCCGAGGAGCTGCTGACCACCGATGCCGCAGCATTGGCAAGTGTGGAATGCGTTAGCTGTGCTGGATGATGGGGATGCGTGGGTGGTGGCGGTGCCGCCAGTTGAGAGTGCGGGTGTGGTGGCTGCTGCTGCTGCTGTTGCTGATGGTGCTGGGCATGGAGCTGCTGCAGCGTGACAGGTGTCTGCTGGTGTGTGCTGTGCTGGTGGTGAGACGGCTGAGGCTGTTGCTGAGGCGCTGGCTGCGGCGGCTGCTGCTGCTGCTGCTGCAGGGAATGATGTGTGACAAAGCCATTGGTGGCCGCCGCTCGCTGCGAGGCCGCTGAGGGGGCATTGAAGTAGGACGTTGTCAGATAGCCGGCTGCTGGATTGCCCGGCGTGCCCGGCTGGCTGGGTCCGCCATTGCCGCTGTAATAATTGTCGGTCACTATGGCAAAACAAGAAACAAAAAAATTATAATTTTTATGAATACAATTTTTTTTTCAATTTGTGTGTGATTTGTCCCACTGTGCCGCAGGTATAGCTATTTAGTAAGTTTTCTTTACATCCGGCGTCTGACGACTTTGTCGTGCCAACGTTTCTTGTTTGCCCATTGCCCAATTCAGTTGGAACTGGCTGGGAGGAGTGCGAGAGGCAAAGAGCTCTCTGCCAGCGCGTTGGCAACAAATAAAAGCAAAAGTCAAAAAATACTCTCTCACCAACACAAACAAAGCCTTGCACTGCCTCTGTCCAAACCAGACAAAGAGCGAAAGAGAGTGAGAGAGAGTAAAAAAAATGTTTTGCTGCATTTGCGTTGGTGTTGGTGTGCTTCGTTTCGTTTGTGGCTGTCGTTGTGACCTTCACAGTTTTCGCAAAGGCAATGTGTCGATGACCACAGACTACACACACACACACACACACATGCACGCATACACTTTGACTTTCGCATACAGCAGAGCAAGGCAAAGCCGAACGAAACCGAGCAGAGCCACTGACAATGTGCAGTCGGCAATTGCAAGCGCTTTATTTATATTATTCGTATTTCTTTTTTTTTTTATGGAATAGAAATAATTTGCCCCACTATGAGTAAGTTATTTTTTTTTTCACTCACCACCAACACTGCGATTCCAAATATTCCGCAATGAATTCGCCGCATTATTCTGATACAAATTCGGATGCAGAAATGTGCCCGTGTGCAGGTGTGCCACGGCGGTGGCTGCTGCTGCTGCTGCCGCCGCCGCCGCTGTGGGCATGCCTAGGCGGGCCTTTAATTCATCCGCGCAGGGTTGACCACCGGAACTGGAGCTATCAACATCAGACACACCGCTATCCGCGGGGCTGGGCGGAAACGAACCTAAAAAAAAAATAAAATAAAAAATAAAATAAATTAATTCTAGTGTTGGAAAATTACCAAAAAGCGTTGGCGGCAAATTCAAATATTCGAAATATTCTGTCATTTTCGAAATTCCATCGAACTCACCTGTTGTGGCTGTCGTGTAGTTTCTGTGATGCGGATTGTGGATTGCCCCACCGCTGAGCAGGTTGTGCAGCAGTGGTCGATGTGGTATTGCCAAGGGTTGTTGTTGTTGCTGCTGTTGCTGGTGTGCGTTGTTGGACGTGCCATTGCCATGCTGTAAGCTATTTGTCAGCTGCTGCTGCTGTTGTTGTTGTTGTTGTTGCAATGAATTTAGAAGCACGCTCTGTTCGGTTTTTATATGCAGTAAACTTGTGGCACCGGCAAAGCTTGTGGCACTATGTTGTTGTTGCTGCTGCTGCTGTAGTTGTTGTTGTTGCAGGTGCTGCTGCTGCTGTTGGTGTTGTTGTTGTTGTTGCTGCGGCGACGGACTTGTTGATTGCTTGATAGGAATTTCGGTATCTGCAAAAAAAATAAATATTTGAAAAAATTAAAAAAAAAAAAAATTCGAACTCATTTTTTTCGAACTCGAATATTTTCGAATTCGAAATTTTTCGAAATAAAATAAAATCTTAGCTTTGCTTGAAAATAATTAAATTTTTGACAGTTGTCCATAATCTGGTCCCACTCACTTTTGCATTTCACTTGAAATTCAAAAAAAAAAAAACAAAAAACAAAAACAAAAATGATTTAAGTCTTTATTAGCCCGGCCCAAAGGGGTTGTCCAAAATGTCAACAATTATGAAATTTGAGCCAATTTTGTAACACATTTTTTGAGCTTTGTTTTTTTTGTGTACTTTTTTATTTGGTTGAATTGTTTTTTTGGCTTGTCAAGCACGAAGAAGAAGAAGAAAAAAAACCAACTATTTCGACGAACAATTGAAATGGCCCAATTTAGCGAGCCATGAACCCAAAACAACAACAACAACAACAACAACAGCAAGAGAAAACCATTGAAAACAACGAAAAGAAATGCAATGAGAAAGAAGAAAGAAAAAGTGAACAAAAATTGCATCTCACTTTCTTTTCAGAGGGATGGGGGCCGGGTTGGGGTGAGGCGCTTCCAGTTTCAATGACTGACTAAATGTTATTGTTACTGTTGTTGTTGTTGTTGTTGCTGGTGGCAGCCACTGATTTTTTGTTGTGTTGCCATTTTAATTGAAGTGCAAAATGCTTGCGTGCTGGCTGCTCTCTCATTGCTTTTGTTGTTGTTGTTTTTGTTTTTGCTCCCGTTGATGATGATATTTTTCTTCTTCTTTTTTTTTGTTGAAAAGTAAAAGTGCATTTTCACTTATTTTATGCGAAATGCCAGCAACAACAACAGCAGAAAAAAATTGCAAAAAACTAAAACAGCGTGAACAAAAGCAAGAAGAAGAAGAGCAAAAAAAAATTGCATTGAATGTCAAGCTGTTCGCACAAACACACACACACACACACACACACAGGCATAGGCACAATCTCCACAGTCGACTTGCTTTGGGTTTGATGCATAGTGTTGTCTCGCTTGCACCTGCAGCCGAGTGCATATTAAAATGCCATGCAGGAAAAAGCCACGCGGCAAAGCCAACAACAACAACAGTTAAAGCTTTACACAAACAAAGTGAGAGACCAACAGAAAGCCTGCTCACTCACACCACTCACGCACACAAACAAGCCAACCAGCCAGCCAGCCAGCCAGCAAGAGAGGAAGAGAAATCAGGTCAAGGCTTGTCGGCTTGTTGCTGTCGACAGAGCAACCAACCGACCGACAGACCGACAGACCCGCGCGACGTCAGCCACAGCGACGAGTTTACAATTTATGCTTTGCTGACTGCATTATTGCATGCGATTATACCAGCGCACGTCTCTCTGTATGTATGCATGTATGTATATGTGTGTGCGTGTGCTTTTTTTTTACAGCTTTTTAAATACAGAGACAAGCAGAGGCAAACAAATAAACAGCCACTGTGCTGCTGTTGTTATTTTGATTGCCGCCTGTTTTTTTTTTTTTTTTTTTTTTTTCGCTGCCTTTGGCAGTGGGTGAATTTTTGAAAAAGCATGTAAATTTTTAACATGTACCAGTGTATGTGTGTGTGTGTGTATTTTTTGATATAAAAATAAATAAAAATGAATTCACCTATAAACCGCACCGACCAGTCAAAAAATAATAAAACAAAAATCGTGCAACAGACGGAAACAGCTGTGTTTACATGTATGTGTGTGTGTGTGTGCCTTCAAAAATCCCTACCAGTTTGCTTTAGCCCCCCTGGGCCCACACTTTTTTTTCGGCTCGTGCACATGCACAAAAATTTCCGTTGTTTTTTTTTTTTTTTTTTTGCAAAACCAAAAAAAAAAAAAAAATTATTTTTGTGTTTAATATTTTTTTTGGTTTTGACGGAAATTATAAATATCGCTGGCTGCCAGAAATAAAGCACACACACAAAAAAAAAGGCACGGAGAGTATTTTGGGTATTTCCTTTCCTATTTACTTAAAATTTAATTGCCTGTCGAACTTTCTGACGGAAATGGGAAAACTCGAGAAAAAAACCGAAAAATACGCTTTTGATTTCTGGCCAGATGGTCATGTGGCCAAATCAGAATTTCACCAAGGCGTATACGCAATATCACTAGAACTACCACATCAAGTATACGCAGTGTATGCCTAACCCTCCTTCACCCCCTCTCACCCCCCCATCAGGCTGAAAAGGGCCAACTCATTTCTGCATTTCAAATGGTGCGCCAAATGTGCGCTGACCTCTAAAAAAAAAACACATAAATAAGTAAAATAAAATAAAAAACCAACAAATGTGTATGTGTGTGTGTGTGTAATAAAAAATGAAATAAATTGCAGACAAGACAGAAAACAAAAACAAAACAAAACTAAAAATTGGCAAACTCTTTTTTTGTTGTTGTTTGCTTTTGTGCGTGAAAGAAATTAACGGTAAATTTTTTGTAGTTTTTTTTTTGTTGCTGTCGCTGTTGTCGTTGTTGTTGTTGTATTTGACTTAATGTATTTTTGAATTATTTCCCCCGAATTTGGACTTGAACTGCTTCGGTTGAAATGTGCGCTGCGTGCACAATTTTTGTTTTCTTCTTCTTCGTCTTTTTTTTTATTTTTATTTTTTTTGGGACAGTTGTTACATCACAAAACAACAACAACTACAACAATTACAACAACCAAATAAGCAAAATAAAAACAAAATATATCAAAGTTTTTTGTTTTGCTTTTGTTGTTGTTGTTGTACAATTTACCGACCGAATTAGTAGGTCAATGTAGGTGTACTCTTATCCCCCCTCCCCACCACTGCTCACCCTCACCCTTGTTCCTTGATTTTTTGTGTTTTTATTTTTGATAAGTAAAAAAATATTTTCAACTATTTTTTTTTTGGCAGTCAAAACAAATAATTTGGTAATATCAAAAGTGATTCACAATTTGTTGTTGTTGTTGTTGTTGTAAATGTTGTTTACAATTTTTGTCGGCTTTTTGGTGCCTTGGATTTTCGTCTGTCCCATTCACTAATCATCATAATAAATCCATAAAAAAAAATAAATGTAATAAACCAAAAAAGGTCATCGATATTTTCAATTTTGAGGAAATCAAAACAAAAAAAAAAAAATTGATAAAAAAAAAAACATAAAACCTAATGGAATATTTAAAAATAATTTATGAAAAAAATAAGGTTAAATAATTTTAAAGATTTTCTGTTTTGGTAAGACTGAAAGATTGGGGGAATCAAGGGTTTCCGAATTAGTCCCTTTGTTCCCTCAAGATTCTCGGGATTATTTCGGACCAAGAAAGATCGGGGGAGTTAAGGGGTTCCCCTTGTTTTCTAAAGATTCTCGGGACTATTTCAGGCCAAGAAATATCGGGCGAGTTAACGGGTTTCGAAATAGTCCATTTGTTCCCTCAAGATTCTCAGGATTATTTCGGACCAAGAAATTTTCCATTTTAGTCCAACGGTATAAAAATCTATCTAAATAATCTCTTTGCTCCCTCAAGATTCTCTGGATTATTTCCCTACCAATCTAACGGTATAAATATCTGGCTATATTTTTTTTTTGAAATAATCTCTTTGTTCCCTCAAGATTCTCAGGATTATTTCGAACTAAGAATTTTTACCCTGCCAATCTAACGGTATAAAAATCTGGCTATATATTTTTTTCATCAAAATTTCTCAATAAGATTTTTTTTCTTCTTCCTCTTTTCTTTTTTATTTTGGGAAAAATACAAAAAGAAATATTTTATATATTTTTTTCGCCTATTTTTTTTTTTTTTTTTTTTTGATTCATTAAAAAATATTTAAATGCAATTAAAATATAATTTTATTCGCTAAACCAACAAGGAATGAAATTGTTATTTTTATTGCATATTTATGTTTTTTTTTTAATTTTTCCATTTTTTATTTATCAATTGGAATAATCAAAATAAAATTAAAAAAAAAAAAATCAATAATTTCTTTTTTGTAAAAACAAAACCGGAATTAATTTTATTTGTATTGTTGTCATCATCTTTTTTCTTCTTCTTCTTCTTACTTTTTTTTTATTATTAATAATAATAAATTTTATTGCATTGCCAAAAAGGCAGCAACAACAACAATAGCAACAACAATCGCATTGCGGGCATATCAAATTTATGGGCTTGCATATTTGGCCAGGCCAGACAAAAAGGGAATGGTCAGCGAGATGGGGTGGGGTGGGGTGAGGGGGATCCAAATCAGACAGCTTGATTACTGGCGACAGCAACAACAACACCAACAACAAGAATAACTTCAGTAATGCGAGAGCGTTGGCCGACGACCGATTAACCGAAAAAAAAAAACCGAAAACAAAAAAAAAAATTAATAAACGAAAAAAGCCACAACAACAATAGCAAACAAAGCCCGCTAGCAAGAACAACAACAACAACAACAACAACAAAATCTATATTTAAATTATTATAATTTATGTGTTTGTTTGGTTTATTTTTTTTTTTTTTTTTTGCTTTTTACTTTCTTAGTTGTTGCTGCTTCCCCATTTTGCGCCTGAAAACACTCACACATCCCGTACCCATTCCCCATTTTATTGTTGCTGCTCTTCCCTTTTCCCTTGCCATTCCCGTTTTGACTGACTCTGACTCTGCTCTCTCTCTCTCGCTTTTTGTTTCTGGCCTAGCCGCTCTCCCGAAAGCAAAAGCACAGGCAGAGGCCAAGCAGCATTGAAATTCCTGTTCTGAGGCGCCTGTTGGAGTTGTGTGTGAGAGTCTTTCGCTTGGCCAAGCATGTGTGTGTGTGAGTGAGTGAATGAGTGCATAAAGAATAAAAATAAAAAAAGGCAGCGACGGCCACTGTCACTGTTCTGTTTCTGCTGTGAGAGTTGCTCACTTTTTCTTGTTTTTTTTTTGCCAAAGTTGTCGTCGACGTCGACGCTGCTCTGGTCGGGCCGTCGTCGCAGTCATCGCTGCTACGGCTGCGGCGGTGGCGACGGCGGCGGCAGTCGTTCTTGTTGTCTGGGCTGTTTGTATGTTTGCGTTTTTGGAAATTCAGTCTCAAGTTCAAGGTCTCGCGGATAACGCGTACACAGCCAAACCAATACCAGCGCAACAGACACACACATGAATGCGTCTGTATGTAAATTTCTTTTCTTTTTTTTATATGATTCTTATTGTTTATTGAAGCTTCTCTATATAAAGCCTTAATTCTATACGACTAGCCATGTGTGCGTGTGGATCTGTATATGTGCGTGTCAGTGTGTGTGTGAAGTGTTTACTTTTTTTTTCTTGCTGTTGCGTTATTTTTAATGAGCCAAAAAAAAAAAAACACGAGGCTCCAGTAAATAAATAAAAAATTAAAGCAACAACAACAAAAATTCTTCATCAATATTTCCGCATTAAGAAATGATATGAAATTGTTGTATTTTTATTTATTTTTTTTTTTGTTAATTTCTCGTTTAACTTTTTAAAGGAAATATAATGTAATTTTTATTTATTTAATTTTTTTTATTTTTTGTTGAAAAATTTAATTTGTCAATCGTATTTTGCATATGCCTGTTCGCTTTGTGTCTGTTTGTGTGTGTGTGTGTGGAATACATATAAAAGACATTTAATACTATATTGCATATTTCTTCTTCTTCTTTATTATTTTTTGGATATAAAATGACGCATTTAGCTAAAACGCAATTTGTTAACGCTTTTTTCTGTTATTTTCAGAAATTCTTAAATTTTGTAACATTTCTTTTTTTTTATTTATTTTTAAAATGTTTCAAATGTTTCTTTGTTTGTGGCTTTTCTCGATTTCATTTTTTTATCAGGTGGTTTTTTCAAAAATTAGCTTAAAAAAATTTGGCAGGTGTTAAATGGAATTTTTTTTTATTTATTTTAATTTTATTTTTTTTTTGAGTGGGTGTTCATGTCTTCTTCTTCTTTTTGATTAAATAAGAGCAATTAAATATAATTTGCAATTTTTGGATTTTTACAACTTTTTACCTCATTTTTATTTTTTGAGAGAAATTCTTATGCAATCAAAAAAAAAACATTAATTCTTTGATTTATTTTTATATAAAATTATCACTTTCCAGATTGGCTTGGTTTGTCTGGGCAAAGCCAAAGTCTCTGATTACCTTCTTGCATTTCGCTTCAAATCCTTTTAATTATTTTCGCCCCCCCTTTCCCCCTTCCCCCCTTTGGCTCAGTCAGTCTAACGGTAATTAGTTATCGATTAATAAGAATCCCTAAGCCTTAATTCCCAGCAAAATTCATTTCTATATATAACGGTACTTTTTTTTTTTTGCAAATCACATTTCAAAATTTGCTGCAATTCGAAACTTTTTGTGTGACATAATAAAAATTGCAGGCAGACACTCTCCTGCATTCCCCAAAGCTCTCCCTCTCTCTCTCTCTCTCTGTCTCTCTCTCGCTCGCACTTAGGTGGCTGGGCACCCGTCTATTATCAATTTATCGCGAGTGCCAATCAGTTGACAGATAAGTGTTTGCCAGACGCACAAACAGTTAGAGCGAGACGGGAATAGATCGAACGAAACGATGTAAGCTGGCTGTGAGAATTGGAGCTGCTTAGGCAAACAAGGTGTAGTCGTGTAGTGCCAAAGGGGGGCCGGAGTGGGGTGGCCAGACCATTAATTGCCTTGCCAACGTAGCGGCGACTTACATAATTCTTAGACGGCTACGTATTTGGGTTAAAGCAAAAAAAAAAAACAGAAATAATAAATAAATCAGAGAGAAAAAAAAGAAACACACGCACACACACGCAAAGCTGCGTAAGAAGAAAAATACAAAAACAAAAAGAAAAAAAAATGATTTGCTAATTTCTGAGCAGCTGAAAATGAAACGAGAAATTTTAGTTTTTCCCCCTTGCAAATAAAAAAAATAAAAGAAAAATAAGTCACTCTGGTTGTTTGAGTGTATGTGTGTGTGTTTGTGTGTGTGTTGGCAATCTAATTCCCAACCTACCTCAAAATGTTTTACGTTAGGCCTGAGTGAAAAAAAACAAATGAAAAGCAGAAAAAACAAAAAAAAAATATTCAGTCTAAGCAACCAGAAGAGAGTGCTTTCTGGAAGAGGTAAAGTGAGACGGGTTGCGGTGGTTGGTGAGTTGGACTTACGTTGTGTGCTTGGTCTTACGCTCTCTGCTTTACACTATTTCCCGCAAGCACACAAACTCGGCTAGACTCTGAGCTCACTTACTCTCCCGTCGCTCGCTCGCTCTCGCTCTTTACGAAACCAAGCAACGTGTGCTTGCTAGAGCGTATGTGTGTGTGTGTGTGTTTGTGTGGTTTTTGTAACAGGCTGTAAAGTCGTTTTGGGCTCTCGGCTTTCGCAATTGAAAGTTGCGAAGCGTGGGTGAATGGGGGAGTCTTTATTTTTTATTTATTTATTTATTATTTTTTTTTTTTTGCAGGGCCGCCAGCATTGCTTGTGGTTGGCCAAAAGGTTGAAGGTAAAATCAAAACAAAAGCCGAAAAAAAATGAAGTCGTGTGGAAAATATGCGGCGGAAAATATACATCTTGTGTACCATTGGACATGTCAACATCGTCAGAGTCTCTATTGCCCATAAACCTCATCATTATCATTGGCCACCCTACCAGTCTAAATGTGTGTGCATTTGTGTGTGTGTGCAAATATAAACACAGATAAATAACATCAGACAAAAATACGAAAATGTTTGTCAAGCGCTTCGGTAAAAGGGCTCATTTTCCTTGGGAATATTACAAAAGAAGTTTCGAGCCCCGATAAAAAAAATAAATAAATAAATAAAAAAAGAAACAAACAAAAATTGGGTAATCTCTGAGATCCCACCATAAATCCAAGTATTTCACTTGGCTATTTGATTTATTGAGCTCTTAAAACTTGGCTAATCTTGGGGTTTTGTTAATTTGACCATGAAAATCTTATATCACCAACTCTAAATTTTTACCACAAGATTCTCAAAAGATCTATGGATAGTTTGGAGTTGAAATATTTCTTCAAGTTTATCGAAATTTCTGGAACCAATTGGGAATACTTCAGATTTATTAAGAGCTTGGCAATTCCTGGTCCGGATTCGATCAATCGAATCAAGAATTATTAAGCTATGTATATCATTTCAGAGGTTTCCCAAGATCTCTAAACTTTAGGATTATTGAGAGCCTGAGATTTCTTGGTCTGGATCCAATCAATTTGAAATTCCTACAAGATTTCTGGAACCAACTGGGAATAGTTCAGGATTATTGAGAGCCTGAGATTTCTTGGTCTGGAACCAATCAATCTGAAATTCCTTCAAGTTCGAACCCAGAACTTTGAAGCTATATCATTTCTTCGGTTTACCAAGATCTCAAATACTCAGGATTGGGACTTTTTGGTCCGATCAATCCGATCTCAAATACTCACCATATTTAGGACCCTGAGACTACTTCTTGGTCCGGATCCGATTAATCCGAATTCCCTCAAGATCGAACCGAGAACTCTGAAGCTTTATCATTTCTAAGGTTCCCCCAAGATCTCAAAACTTCAGGATTATGAAGACCTCCAGACTTCTTGGCCAGATCAATCTGAAATTTTTCCAGAGCGAACCCAGAACTCTGAAGTTATATGATTTCTCAGGTTTCTCAAGATCTCAAAACTTCTAAATTGATTAAGATTTGTCGAATTATTTCTGGTAAATTCTTAAATTTTTTAAACAAATATTTGCATAATTTATTTTCCTCTTTATTTCCCCTTTTTTTTGACTGTAAAAGAAAATTTAGTCCCATTTACCATTTGCTGACCTTTTGACAATATTTTCTATTTGCCATGACTTGGGGCCTTTCAACAGCTGCTCTGATTCTCGACCAAAACTCGATGATGCGAAAGTTCTTCCTGCCAAAGCAAAGAATTCTTTCCGCCCACAAAAAAAAAACAAAAACAACAAAGTGGCCCCAGGCCACAAACATTTCCGCTTATACAAATTCGAGTTACTCACAGACTAGGTAAACCAAAGACAGAAAGAGATAGAGATAAACATAGAGAGGGGGTGGGATTAGAGGGGGACGGTTGTAAAAAAATGTAACCAAAGCAGTTGGCAAAAGTCAAAAGTGAAGCAAGAAGTTTAAACACACACACACGTACAAGAAGAAGAAGAAGAAGAAGAAGAAGCAGCAAAACTAAAGTCAAATAGAGGAAACAAGACTAGGGTTATATCTTTCATATAGCAAGTGTATATAGTTAAGTGTGCGTGTGTGTGTGTGTGTAAGCTTGTGAGATTTTTCAGAAGCCAGGGCAGCTTGTGGGACGCCTTTTGCTAAAGTGACTGGCAAACTATTTCACACTCACACATGGACAGGATTTTACAATTTACACACACACACACACACAAACTACAAAAAAACGCAGAAAAAACTAGTCAAGTCAAAGTTGCAAGCTTGCCAAAGCAAAACAAAAAAAAAAAAAAAGCACTCAGTGCAAGCGAACTGCTGAGAGAGGAAGAGAGAGCAGCACCACTCAAAATGATAGTTGAGTTGACTGCGCTGTTGGCGTCAGCTTTGCTTTTGTGCTCTCATTCTACTTTGGCTCTCGCCTAGACAGTGTGTGCGCTCTCTCTTTCGCTTGCTCTCTCTCTCTCACTTGTTTTAGTCTAGCTCTAATAAAACATCTTCCACCCCTTTCCCCCTCCGCGGAATACCCATGAGCATTCGTTGTTGCTCATATTTTCTAGTTGTCTCGTTTGTTCAGTTTATTGTGGGTCGGTCTCTGCCAATGCGTGTGAGTGTGTGTGTGTGTAGTCGTTGCCGTTTGCCGCCTAAAGTAATCAATAAAATTGTTGAGGTGGGTTAGGAAACTGTTACGAAGCCAGTTCAGTTCACAAGAAACCAAACGCAAAAACAAAAACAGACAAAATCCAAAGCACACAAATACAAACAAAAACAGAAACACACACACAAACTCATACACACAGAGAGACAGATGGGCAAAATCAAAATCAGCTCAACTCGTTGTCGGCATTTTGCGGGCAGCGACGTCGGCTTTGTCGTTGACTGCGGAAATTGCGCTATTTTAAATAATGTTTATTTTTTACTGCTCCTTCTTCTTCTTCTTCTTCGTCTTCTTTTTCTTATAGTTTTTTTTTTTGTTATAAATTTTTGATTGTTTTTGTTTTTTGTTTCCCAAAATATTACCAAATTAACAATTTCACAATTGAACAAAAACGAGTATATTTTTGGCAAAATGTTTGTTTTCTGTTTTTTGTTTTTTTTAATTTACTCACAGTAACGTTTCATTAGACTCTTCTTGTAGGCAGCGGAGCCCTTTTCGGGCTTGAGTCCCATACGCGCCCGTTCCCTTTCACCGTGTGCCGAATCATCCGACTCGGTGCCGGAGTAAGTGCGTCCACGCCGGCGATTCGCTTGATTATTCGGATTGCTCTTAGCACTCAGCGACAGGTCCAAGGGTGAATCATAGCCATCCAGTAATTCCTGTTCCTCCTCTTCGTCGGCCTCGATCTCGGCCTCGCCTTCATCGCCGAGAGTCTCCTCATCTTCGAGATCGCTGCTCTGTGGTCGTGGCTCCTCCTCGGACGGTGTTGGGGGTGTGAGTGTCTTCTCCTTGACCAGATCCAGGAGGGGCGAGTGTATGCGAGCACTGCTGGTGATCACGGAACTGCGCTGGAGCTGCTGGTTGCGCTCCCAGAGTATTTTCGAGACATCGTTGAGGGTGCTCCGGGTCTTGTCCAGGGCTGGCTGTTGCTGCTGTTGCCGCAAGTGATTGTAGAGGACCTTGAATTCCCGGCAGTCATCGTTGACCACATCCGGCTCGTCTTTTTCCGCTTCAGCATCCGTTTCCATTTTGATGGGGCCGGTGGTCTCTTCAGCTGGACCTGGACTGGCGGGCTGGCTCGCAGGGGAGGCAGGAGCTGGCGCGGGGCCCGTGGCTGGGGCAGTATCTGCTCCACCCTTGACTATGGCACCTTCAAGTGGCTGTGGTGACTCTGCCCTGGCATTGGCTTCGACTGGGCCTGCGGCTGGTGGTGGACTGGAGCAGCTCTCGGCCGGCTCTGCTGTGGGTGAGGCGGAGGGTGTGGGGGTGGTGGCTGTGACTGTGACTGTGATCGGGGTGGTGGCCGTGACCGTGGCTATGGTGGCCACTGGCGGCGAGCCGGCGCTGCTGCGCGCTGGTGATGTGGGGGTTAGGGGCGAGGCAACTGGTGTGGGTGTGGGCGTGGGCGTGGCACAGGCTGCTGTGGTCGGCGAGGCCGCTGCCGAGCTGGGCGGTGAGCAGGAGGAGAGCGAGGCTGTTGAAATCGACGAGGCGGAGGAGGAGGATGACGAGGATGATGATGACGAGGAGGAGGAGGAGGAGGAGGAGCCAGTGGAGAGGGCCGCCTGGCTGGCAAAGTTGTGTGCCGCTGGGGCCACCAAATGTTGCACCATAATCATCTTGCTGATATTTGCTTCGAATGTGCCACCCGGCGTATGCGTAATATTCTCAAGATCCTTGCAAGGCGATTGCGTATACGCCTAGTTGGTGAGCATTTTTTTTTTTTAATTATTTCATCAATTTTTACTAAATCTTTTTTTTTCGATATAAAATTGCACAATCCGTTTTTTGTTTTGTTTATGATTTTTTTCGAAAAAATTTGCACTTGAAAATTTTTTAATTTTTTTTTGTTTTTTTTTTTAATTTTTTAATTTTCTTTAGATAATTAATTTAGATTTTATTTTGAATAAATTTTAATTTAGAATTTTGCACTTTCTTTTGTTTTGTTTTTTGAGGTATTTCGAATTTTGAAATTTTCCTAATTTTTTTTTCCACTTATGAATTTTTCTTCATTTTGTTTTTTGTACCTTTTTTTCGGACGTTTTGAATTATTGTTGTTGTTGTAAGCGGTGAGGAGATTTTTAAGGAATTTTCTTGTAGTTGTTTTTTTATTTCTTGACCATTTTGATTCTTTGGCTAGGCATTTCAGCTGTGTGGCAGCTGTTGTGGCATGCCGCACACACACACACACACACACTCGAGTATTTTAAATATTTTGTTGGTGTTGTTGTTTCTGTGCTTTTCACATATTTTTTGAGTTTGTTCTTGTTGTTGTTGTGAACAAATGAAAAGAAACAAACTTGCTAATCAAAGTGCAACACACACGGACACACACACACACTAGCACACACACACATGCAACTTAAGTTGTTGCTACTTAGGTTCTTGGTCTTTGCTATTGTTGTTGGTGTGGCAAGTCTGATTGAACTAAAATTGAACTAAAGTTTTTGATTCAAGTTTTGTTTGAATTGAAAATAATTTTGCTTGATTTGACTTGGCCCGTGGTTTATTTCATTTATTTATTTATTTATTATTATTTCTTCTATTTTGTAATTTCAAGACGCCGCCGTACACGTCATTTATCTCTTACGGTATCAGCAAAACTAAATTCAAAGAAAAACTCAAAAAACGTCGACGACAAAGCAACGCAACGCAACGACGACAACAGCGAAGACGACGACGACGACGGTGACGACGATGACGGTGTGTGTGACTGCAAATGAATTGTTTGCTGCCTGCTTGGCTCGCGCCGACTGAATTCAACTGCTCTGCCGACGCAACGCAACGGCTATTGCGAAAATATGCGCTGCCCGAACAGCAGCAACAGCAACAGCAGCAGCAGAGGCAAAGCAAAAATGGCAAACAAAACGTAACAGTTGTGTACGAAGAGCCTAGGCAGCGCGAGAGAGCAAAAGAGAGCGAGCGTCGAACAAACCAAAAGCAAACGAGAGAGCGAGTCTAGCAAAAAAATAAATATATTTATTTTTTTTTTGTTTTTTGTTTCTTCTTTTTGTGTGTTTTGAGGGTTTGTGTGTCACATGCGCATTTGCATGCAATTTTCAATGCGTTGGGGGCAATCGGAAAGGGCAGAATTATTTTATTAGAAATGAAATATATTTTAATTTTCTAAAGTTAAAAATCTTAGAAGACTGAGGAGAATTATCCAAATGGGTCAGACCAGAAAAAGGGTCCCCGGGGGGGTCAGTCAGACTCTGTCATTTTCTGTTACAGCAGCATTGAAGATCATAAGAGAGAGAGCACAGTGAGAGAGAGAGAGAGAGCGAGCCTGACCAAGAGCACAAAAATTGCACTTGCCTGTGTGTGCGTGTGTGTGTTTGTGTCAGAGCAAAATTGTGAATTGTTGTTGTTGTTGGTGTGGCTATTACTTTTTAGCTCTGCCTGGTCGCTGCCGCTGTTGCTGCTTCTGCTGCAATCATCGTGCAATCGACACGATTATGACTCAATGCAAGTGTGAGTGAGCGACGGCTCTGTCAGAGGTGCCTTGCCTGCCTGTCGCTCTCTGTCTCTCTCTTGCTTTGAATGGCAATTGCTTAGCCAGAGCAGCGCCAGCAGCGCTGCCAACGAATGACAGAGACGAGAGACAGCAAACGGCAATGGTAAGGCAAGACGAGCAGGCAAGGCGGTAAGGCGGCAACCACGACGATGCCAGTAGAGCAAATTTTCACTTTCCGTTTGTTTTTAGTTGGAGTATATTTGGTTTGTTGGTTTGCCTCATAGAGGGGGAGGGGTGGGGGAGCGGTGTCGGTGAGCGTGGCGAGTTCTTTTCATTTACTTGACTCTGGGGGGACCATGTCTGCCTAAGTGCTTGCTGGCTTGCATGTATGTGTGTGTGTGTACATAAAGTGTATGTAACAAACTGTGTTGCAAATAAAGGAAGCAGCAGAGGCAGCAGTCTAAAAAGCTGAAGAAGAAGACGAGAGGCAGAATGTGCGCTGAAATTGAGAAGGAAGAGTTTTGTTGTTGTTGTTGCTTTTGTTTTTAGTAGAAGTTGCCCCTGTCTGGGCCCCTGACAAGTGCCAAGGCGGTGGGTTGGGCATGGGGGGATTTTTGGTTGTTTGGTGTGCCGGAGGAGCGGCTTCGCTTGGCTTAAATGAGGCGACGACGACACAGACACACTTTTTTCTTTTTTTTGCAGTCGGCTGGCTTTGTATGTGTGTGTGTGCAAAATGAGTCCAATGGTCCGACAACAGAGCCGGGGGGGTTGGGTGAGGTAGGGTGAGGTACTTTAGGGTCTGATTGTCTGTCTCTGGCTATGACGACGACGACTTTGGCTCGAGCTCCTTTTTAGACACACACCAACACACACACACACACACACATACACTTGCACAATCCTCAAAGAATTCGTATTTCGTATTTTGAAGAGGAAGCGCATTTTAGGTGGCTTTGACTGTCTCTGTTTCTTCTTCTTCTTCTTCTTTTTTACCTCTCCAACTTGTCTGCCTCTTCGCTTTCGTTGGATATTTTGTGCAATCCCTTTCCTATCGGTTTAGGATGGTTTAGACGGCATTGACTCCTTATGGCCGAAACCCGTGTCGGATTTAGCCAAGTTTGCTAGGGCTCGGATCGGGTTCTGGTTGGGTTTGTCAGACTTTGGCTTTTAGGTTAGGGGCTTTGGGTTAGGCTTGTGTAGTCGATTCATGTTTCAACAAAAGTCATTGAACAGACCAAGACGACGCTGACGTCGACGCCTATGCCGACTGCGCCGCCGACGACAATGAGAAATCCAGGTCCAATTTGGCCCTCCCAGACTTTTGGAGACTGAGAATGAAACAGTTCGATGGCAGCTCGATTGCTCGTCTCTGCCAGACGCGTTGGTCGAATGGTTAGGAAGATGGTCGGAAATGTACTAAAAAAATAACCAAAAACAAAACTTTTCCAATCGTCGTCTCCCAAATAGGTGGCCAGCAATGATGGTATTGCCCTCTGGGCACCACCAAAGATTTGACAAGGCAAAAAAAAAAAAAAAAAACCGAAAAACTCAAGTTGAAACGCAGCAGCGTCATCATCATCATTATTGCCGTCATCATCGTGTCAGAGTCGCGACAATAACATTTTTTTTTTTTGTTGTTTTCTTGTTTCTTTTTTGGAAGTCAAACAGCAGTGAATGACCTGATATCATCTAATACACACGCGCCCTGCACTCACACTAACGCTGGCAGAGCAGCAGCAGCAGAGGCTGTGGGCAAAGCAGTACGGCAAGCTGGGAGCGAGGGTATCGCGGTTGTTGTGGTTGTAGTTGTTGCATTTTTTTGTTTTCTTGGCTCATCTAACAAGTGACAAGAATAAAAAATGACTGCCCGACTGACTCACTTTTTATTTGAGTCTTCTCATGTCTTTCGACTACCTGAAAAAAACTAGACTCTTCCAGGGTCTAATTGGGGGCGGTACGGTGTTTCCTAATTATATCCTAAATTGGTGTCTATGTTTTAGGAGAGACTGGACTCTTCCAGAGTCATACTAGGTGGGTGGTTTCCTCAATACATCCTAAATTGGGGCCTTTGATTTAGGGACTCCAAGAGTCACGTCCGTACTAGGTCGTGCCAGGTGGGACTTTCTGTATAGATTCTAAACTGAGATCATGATTCCAAAATATTTCTAAGGCTTACTATAACTTTTCAGATTTCTTTCCTTTAGGCAGTTTAATTTGGGTTACCAAAAAACTTCCAGATAATCTCCAGAAAATTTTCAGATAAAAACTGTTCCTAAAATTTTCATTCTTGAGACTTTTTCCAGATTATTTTCTAATGAATTTCAAGGCCAACAATTTTCTAGTTTATTCCTTAAGGTTTCTTTCAGATAATTTTTCAGATTATTTTCCAGACTTTTCTTATATAATTTTTCAATAATTTTCTTGCCAATATGAAGCCATTTTTTATAACATTTTTGTGATTACCTTTTGAGGTATTTTTTTAAAATATTTTTCAGTATCTTTTAGAGGCGATTTTCAAATTATTTTCTATGATTTTTACGGTGTGATTTCGTAAGAGAATATAATATATATTTTCCAGATTTTATACCAGATTTATTCCAGATCAATTTTTAATTAAATAGTAGCCTCTCATCTGGAAATTTTCCAGAAATAGGAAAATAGAAATTCAGTTTGATTTTAAGAAAATTATAAAATTAACAATTTCTCCGATCTCAGCTTTTCTTATTCCCAAAAACCTGGAGTTTTGCATTTCCAAAGGAATTTCTAGCACTTTTCCAGTGTTATAATTCCAGTTCGTAGTTTAAATTCCCAAAGAGCTCAAGATGACTTTATCTATAGATTTAAAATAAGTTTATAGAAAGATTTTCCAATAAATTCTTAAACAAATTTCAAAATGTTTTTACCAGTAATATTTAATATTTTACCAGAGATGACATATTATTCTCCCCTCCAATTCCTTATTATGAACTGTATAACCCTGGGAAAGTGTTGATCAATTTTTAGATATAACTTTCAAAATCAAAATATCGAATAAGCTTCCAGACTTCATTTTTTTTTTAGCTTCAAGTAAGCTTCTAGTCTTTCCGAATAAGGCTCAACTAACCTTTGAGTTTTGACACTTTGAATTATCTGAGAGCGGAGATTTAAAGTGTCTCAGTCTGGGTCTGACAGACCGAACAGTCCAGGTTCCCGTTTGACTTGTTGACTTGTTACTTCCCGACTTGACAGGCCAGATTAACTGCTTCCCAGACTGAGACGACAAGAGAAAATTCCAGATTCCCCCGCAAAGGCAAAACGATTCAAATATTCAACACATTCAAAGCATTCCCGACATCTCGAAGCTGCCTTCCCGTCCCGAAAATCGGGCGATTACGATGGCAACGTTTGTCAAACTTGAATGCTAACCGCTTCCCCTGACTGCCGGCACTACCCTCTCTGGCTGGAACTGTAATTGTTACGGTGCTTTTGATTTTGTTGGCATCTTTATTTTCTTCTTCTTCTTCTACTTTTCGGTTCTTTGTTCGGTGATAGACAATTTTGTTGCTTTTCCTTTCCTTTTTTTTTGGTAAAGAAAACGAAAGTGGAATTGGTTGGGGAAAGGGGGAAAAAAGTTATAGTTCTTTGTTTGCTTTGGCTTGATGAGGACATTTTTTGCTTGCTTGTAATCTTTTCTCTGCTTCTTCTTCTTCTTATTTTTTTCTCCTTCTTCTTCTTCTTCTTTGTGTTGAATCAGACAGAAAATGAACGACCACTTTTAATTCAAATTCAGGCAAAGCCGAAAGTGCTCAGACAGTTTGATATATATTTTTTTTTTTTGCGGATTCAATTAATTTTCCTAGATCATAATTGAATCGAGAATAGAGAAATTTATATCAGCTGAACTTAGGGAAATGAGTTAATTTTTCACAATTAATTTGGGGATAAAGGAAAACACTTGAAAGTCTCAGAAGCTCGGAGTCTCATTAAGCCCAAAGGCTCCTCAATTTATTCGGGACAAAGCTTAATAAGCCCAGAAATTTATTTCAATATTTTTGAAAAAGAATTAAGGAACTAAAGAAATCTGAAGAAGTTTCAAGGAACTAAAGGAATCTGAAGAAATTTCAGGGATTCTTGGATCTGTCTAGGAATTTCTCAAAGTAAAAGAGTGGAATAAGATTTGAGCTCAACTGAGTTCCCTAGAAATTGCTGGAACTTTTAGAGTCTGAAAAATAAAGTCCTAAAATCTCAAAAATATTTCAGGAAATTTTAAAGAGCCTGGGAACTTTTAAGGATACCTGGATAGAATCAAAGAGGGGCTTGGGAGGCAAAGTTGAAGTTAGACTTCAGCTCTGTCGGGTTTGAATGCCTAGAAATTTCTGATACATTCACAATCTGACAAGAAAACTTCTAGAAAGGAACTATGATATCAGGGAATCTGAAGAAATTATTAGGATATATAGAAAATGTCTGGGAACTTTTCAGGATTCTTTCGAAAATCAAAAAGAGATTTGAGAAAGTTAAAGTAAGACTTGAGCTGAACTGGTTTGAGTGCCTAGAAAATTCCGGAGCTTCCAGAGTATAAAAAGAAAGCTCTTAGAACAGAACTATAATATCAAAGAATCTGAAGAAATTATTAGGGTATTATAGGAAATGTCTGGGAACTTTTCAGGATTCTGTCAAAATCAAAAAGAGACTGAGGAAAGTTAAAGTAAAACTTGAGCTAAACCGGCTTCGATTGCCTAAAAATTTCTGGAGCTTTCACAATCTGAAAAGGAACTATAATATCAAAGAATCTGAAGAAATTATTAGGGTATATAGAAAATGTCTGGGAACTTTTCAGGATTCTTTCGAAAATCCAAAAGAGACTGAAGAAAGTTGGAGTTGATCTTCAGCTCAACCGGCTTCGATTACCAAGAAATTTCTGGAGCTTTCAGGGACAAAAAATTTATCTTTCTTCCCAATCTTTTTAAAAACAAATTTCTCAAATTATATATACACATATCGAATTGTTTCTACCAAAACAGAAAGAACTTGGCAAAATTTGCTTTTATTCTTTTTTCAGTCTTAAAAAAATTTCTTGCTTATTTAATGATTTTTAACTTTTTGCCTAGGGAAAGACCAATTCAGGGTGAAGTTTAGCTGAAAACTACTGATTAGTCATTTTATTGGTTAACCTTGTCTTGGGCTTCAGGAAGTCGTTGCAAAGTAGCCAGCACAACAATTTCTTTAAGCCAAAAACAATTGAATTCAGCAAGTTTTTGTTGACAAGGTGAGTATTTCCCCCCAGATGGAAAATAAATTAAAAAAAATGGGCCATAAACTTGACCTTCAACCGGGCAAGTTTGGTTTTGACGGGGCCCACGGTGCGTATGATTAATAGTGCAATACAGAGGCAGAGCTTCTTCTTCTTCATCTTCTTTATCATATTTATTATCTCTTGTGGCTTGGTTATGCAGGTTTTTGTTCAGAATGTTCAGCCCAGACCAAGGCTTGGGTCCCTCAGAATTCTATCTTCCATTCTCTTCGGTTTCGGACGAGTCTTGCGTGTGGCGTAAGCCGCTTGTTTATATAACTTCAGCTTATTCTTCTTCTTCTTCCTCTTCTTCTTTGTTTTCTTTTGACTTGCCATTGAAAAGAAAATGTTAAGAAAATAAAAGAAAGAAGCAAAGAAGAAGAGATTCAACTCTGAAGCAGCCTCAAGGGGAGCTCTGCTCCTCTGTCCATACAGGTGATTGGTTCTGCCTGTGTGTGTATGTGTGTGTGTGTGTGTGTGTTTTGCATGATTAAGAATTATTTGAAATGTGCGATTACTTCTTCTTCTTTTATGGAGACTTGCGAATTTTTTCCCTTTTTTTATTTAAACAGTTTTTTTTTTGCTTCTTAGCCAATTTGTTATTGTTGTTGTTGTTTTTGGTTGCTTGGGCTGTCATTGCCTCTCAGTTGTTGTTGTTATTGTTGTTTGGATTTGTTTTTGCTGTCTTAACAACTTTATGACCAATGTCAATGATAAGCCGACTGCGCTGGCGGAACATTGAATTCTTACAACAACAACAACAACAAAGACTATGAAAACCTGGCCAACTGGTCAACTGACTTGAGGAACAAGAAACAAAAAAAAGAAAAATAAAAACAAAATAAAAAGAAGAAGAAGAAGAATTGGATAGACCGACTCACTGTCTGACTTGAATTCGCTGACTCGGTTGGTCTCTCCGTCAGTGTCAATGACAATGCAACAATTACAAGACCAACAACAACAACAACAGCAAAAAAGCTCAAAAAAAAGAGCAAAAGAAAAAGAAGAAGAAGTGGAAGTGGAAGAGGAGTTGACGAAGTGAAAAGCGAGGCAGCGGATGAGGTCATATGGAAATGTCACCCTTTACGAACCAAAAAAAAAAATACTCAAATGCACTTGACCATTTTGGCAATAACACGTGTAAATGGAGACAGCAGAAAGAGATGGCAAGATAGTGAGAAAGAGAGAGAGAGAGAAAGCATTGGCAGAAGCAGACAGATAAAGATTGGTAGAGATTAACGCAGACAAAGAATGAAAGAGCAAAGCTTGGGAAGAAACCGATAGGTTGGGAAGAGTTAGAAATTTGGAAGGAGAGAGAAAGGATAAAAATTAAATAAACAGAGGAAAGAACAAAGGAAGGAAATTGTAAAGAAAATCAGAAGATAAAAACAAAAGAACGTGGAGAATGGAAACGGAAAAATGGGGAAAGCAACAGGAAGAATTCAAAGAAGGATTCGTATCAGCACAAAGAGAAGAAAGGATAAGAAGAAACTTAGATGAGAGAGGAAGGGGAGAGCAGAAGAATTAGAAGAAGAAGAAGAAGAAGAAGAAGAAAAAGAAAAAGAAGAAGAGAGGAATTCTTCATCTAAGAAAGAAGAAAAGAGACGGAGAAATCAAGTGAATAATGAAAGGGGAAGAGAAAAGAGTCTGAGGCATTCTAAGGGGTCTTCCTCTTCGGGGATGGAAGGACAAAAACGAAGGAATCAGAAGATCTAAAATAATGTAATGTGGAATAGGAAGAATATGAAAAGAAATGGAAGAATTCAACGAAAAGAGATCCTCAACCGACAAAGAGAAATTGGATTAATTAGAAAGCCCAAAAAAGAGGTATATAAACAGAGCAAAAATTAAATAGACAATCCGAACAAAATAGAGAAAACTGGAAGGAACGAATGAAAATAAAAGAGTGAAAAGGAAAGGCTGGAGGTTTCTAGGCAAGAAGGGTAAAAAGAATGAAAAGGAAATTGCAAAAAAAAAAAAGAAAAAGACAAAAGAAATGGGAGATAAAAGTTTCAAAGAATCTATAAAAAATACAAGAAATATTTTAGAGTGGAAGAAAATGAGATAAAGTAGAAGAAGGAGAAGAAGAAGAAGGAGGAGAAGATGAAGAAGAAGAAGGAGACGAAGGAGAAGAAGGAGAAGAAAAAAAGGGATTGGAGGGAATGGAGAAAAGTAGAATAAAGAAAAGAGAAAGAAGAAATCAAAATGGAAGAAAAGGAAAGAATCTTCTTGTAAGAGAATTAAAAATGATTATATTCTTTTAGAAAAAGATTCCAAATTCTATTAGAAGAAGATTCTTTCCTCTTCTTTCATTGAAGAGGGGAAACAATGAAGAAGAGGATTAGATGATCTGAAGGACCTGACTTATCCAAAGAGTTAAAGATGTATGAAGATAAAAAATGAAAGAACAAAAAAAGAATAGGAAAAAACGAAGAAAGTGTGTAGAAAATTGAAGAATTAGTTAAAGGAATGTGGCGAAAAATTCAGGTGAAAAGGAAAACACAAAGGAGAAGAGAAATAACTTACAAAAGCTTAAAGAATATAAAAAATAAGAATAAAGTAATCTGATCAAAAAATAAAGAAATTAAGGGAACTCAAGAATATTTTCCACTCAGCGCAATTATGCCAGAGTTTGATTCATGGTTTCCACAGACTTTTCTGATTAATCAAGTTAAGGATCTATATAATTAACTATATTCCGGATAGACTAAGAAAGAGAAGAGAACTCCAGAGAACTCAATTCTCGATAAGAAATCTCTGGGAATCTCAAATATTTTCTTCTTCTTCCCTTGGGAAAGTAGCAAAAAAATTCTAGGGAAAAAAATGTGCAGGACTGGCAAAGTAAACAAATAAACATTGAGACCCAAATAAAGATCTAAATCCGAGACAGACCAAAAAAAAAGGCAAAAAGTATTTGATAGGGGGGGGGAGGGGGGGGGGTGGTGTGTGTGTGTAAAGGAAAGAAGTCCAAAACCAGACAACAATCGAAGCAGTCAGACAGACATTTGATATAAACAATGAAATCATGTTGGCTCTTCTTCTTCTTCTTCTTATTATTTATTTCTTTCTTTCTTTCTTGTTATTGTTGTTGTAGTTGTTGTTACTGTTATTATTGTTGTTGTTGTTGTTGTCTTTGCTATTTTTGTTGATTTTTATGCGTTTTAATTAAATGAAATCGAAAGCTGAGCTGTGGCAAAAAAAAGAAGACTCTTGCTCAACTCGACAGAAAGAGCGAAAGAGAGAGAGAGAGGGTGTGAGTGAGTGAGAGGGTATGAAAAATGTTGGAAAATGTCTGTTATGCGAAGGAAATTGCTGGATTATAGTCAACTTTTTGTTGCTGTTTGCTATTTGACCATAACATTTACTGTTACCCATTTTGGCCAACAACAACATTTTATCAAATCTCTGCTGCACTTGACAACGAAAATGCCACAACAACAACAACAGCAACAACCACTTCACCAGACAGACAGGGCACTCATCTACAACAACAGCAACAACAATATAAAAACAATGGCATCCTCTGTGCTTTTTTTTTGGCCAACAAAAAAAAAAAAAAAGAAAGAGAAAAAAAAACGAGTTGTGCTGGCAGTCAAGTTTCATGGCTCATACGCCCCGTTGCCGCCGCTGCTGTGGCTGGCATTGCTTTTCCTTTCTTTTGGCCTGATGTCTTGCACTTGCACTTTCTTTTTGCATTATGGTCTGGAAAAACTTTCGATTTTCTCGTTTGAAAAAAAAAGAAAAAAAAAGCAAAAGCAAAAAAATTTTTTTTCTCTTGCATTTTTTTCTTTGCTTGCAAAGAAAATGAAAGCGAAAAGCAGTTAGAAGAGTGAGTGAGATGGCAAGCATTTGTTGGCGAGGAAAATTGCACAAAACAACAACAACAATAACAACAATGAGATGGAAATTTTCCACCAAACAAAAAAAAGAACCAAAAATTGGGAAGAGGAAAAAAGTTGCCAAAAATTTGAGCCAAGAATGCCTGGTTTTGTTGTTTGGCCAAAATTTGTTTTTGCCCAATTTATGTAGAAGGCTTTTCTTTTGGCCTCTTCGATTTCGGCCCAGTTGATCAGCCAATGAAAATTTTAACCAAATTGAAAATTTACCATGAAAAGCAACAACAGCCAACTACCACATGATTATGCTCAAAAGCCAGGTTGGTTGACTTCCACAACAACAACAACAACAACAACAGCAGCAACAACAACAACAATCAGTGCATTTGTATGCATCGTCGGTCATTCATAATGAAAGTGAATTTCGCATAGTTTTTCCTTTGGCCAAGTCGATGTCTCTTGGCCAGTCCAATCAGCTCCCCCCCCCCCCTTCCCCCTCTCCACCTCTTTAACCCCTTCTGGCTTGCTCTTTCTCTTTCGCTTGGACAGGTTGTGTAGGCATCTTTCCTTGTCTTTCCAAAGCTTTCCAAACTGTGCAGAAATTTTCTGGTTGGCAACTTTTTTCTTTTTCTTTTTGTTGTTGTTGCAAATTTCTAATGTTGTTGTTGTTGTTGTTGGCAAAAACCAGTCGTCTCAACTTGTTGCCGAGTAAAAGTATCTTAGTAGGCCTCATCTTGGCCAACAAGTAACACTGACTGACTAACTGACTTACACACACACACACACACACACACACACACACACACACACACACACAAAAGAAAAAAGAAAAAGCCAAGCCAAATCAAATGAAAAGAAAATGAAAACTCTTAGCAAACATGCAACCAATTTTTGTGTTGTTTTTCTTTCTGTTTTTATTTTTTTGGCTGGTTTCACATTTTGCTCAATTTGTTGATTTTATTTTGGCCAAGTTAGCAAGGTGTGTGTGTGGGGGGGGGGGGGGAGGGGGAGGAGGTGCTGAAGTCTCTGCCAAGCCGGAAAGTATTTATTTTAATCAAAGACTGGTGGAACTGGAGTGCTCTCAGCTTTTGACTGTTATTTCTGCTCTAACCCCTCGCCCATCCCCTCCCCCCCTCTCTATCTACCCCCACCCCTTCACTTGTATCTGCCATTTCCGAAAGGTGTTAATTTATTTAATTGCTGAAAATTTTTCAAAACTGCAAAAGCCAAAGAAATATGAGCCGACTTTAGCCTTGACCAAGACGAGTTTTCCCCAAGAGGAAAATGTGAAAAGTGAAAAACTTGGTCCTTAAAAAAAAAAAACAATTCCCTAATTTCATTTATAATTACCAGAAAATTCCTGCGAAAAATTGGTGAAAAATTTTCCTTCGAATTTTCCAGTGAAAAATTTTCTTCTTTTTTTGTTTAAACTTTTCCGAGACTTATATAAGAATATTCCAAGTTCTTTAAAGATTTTCAATTTTTTTTTGTTATTTCTTTCAATTAATTAAACAAACACACACAGAGAGAGCGAGAGGCAGGGAGAGAGCGAGAGAGATAGAGAGAGAGATACTCGGACTGATTTGCCCTCTAAAAATTTCTCGAAGTATTCACAAAAGTTGATTCAACTGTATCATCAAAACGCAACAACAACAGCAACAACAAAAGACTAGAGCACTGCATAGCCAACCAAAATGAATGACAAACAACAACAACAACAACAATTTTCAAGTTCAACACAATGTAAATTTTTAGCTCGGAAAAATCCCAAAAAAAAAATGCATACAAAAAAAAAAATATATGAAGAAGCCAAAGTGTTGCAGTCACAAATGAATGGAAATAACAATTACAACAACAACAACAACAACTTCAAATAAATCACCACGAAATTCTCACACATTTTTTTTTTTGTTTTAATGAAAAATAAATAAAATAAGAAAAAAGATCACATCATCTTCATAAAAAATAATAAAAACCTATTAACTAAATCAAAGCCAACAACAACAACAACAACAAAATGCTACAACAACAACAATAATAAAATGCAAGCCAGAAAGCAGCAAACATTTCGAATGCTAGCAACGAGTGCCTAGTTGATTGTTGTTGTTGTTGTTGTTGCTTTTCTCATTCTTCTGCTTCTTCTTCTTCTTCTTCTTCTTCTGCTTGTCTATTTGATTTGTAAGTTTTTTCATTTTTTTTTTTCTGAGTTCGTTTTCATTTTCATTTGAGTTTTGCCTTTTGCTTTATTTTTATTTTATTTTTTTTTTCATTCGTTAGTTTGCCGTTGTTGTTGTTGTTTGTTTACGTGTTTTATTGAAAAAGATTTTCAATGCCATTTTTATATCTCTGTGTGTGTGTATGTGTGTGTGTGTGTGTGTGTGTGTATGCGTTCATGTAAGTGCAATCCAAAGCAAACGTCCGTCTAACTGTACGACCGTCAACCGTAGTCGATTGCCCCTAGACAAGCCAAGCGGGGTGGGGCGAGAGTGAGAGACTCACTGACTGACTGAGTGAGTGTGAGAGAGAGAGAGAGAGAGGGAGGGAGGGTTGAGGTTGACCACCAGAAGCCGGGGGGAAATCAATGTTGGCGTTTTCAAATGATGGAAAAACACAAGGAGGAAGGGGGAAGGGGGGCGCCGACTGAAAGCGGCCAACTCATCCGCACAACCAGTCGGCCAGTTAGCCAATTGGCCATTTGGTCAGCTAGTTGGTCAGAGTCTAGTCGGTAGTCAGGCTATTTGGCCAGTTAGTTGGCCATTTAATCGTGGCTGGCTTCCATCAGTCTCGACTCAGGCTCTGAGAAAGTTTCACTCACTCTAGAGGGAGAGGGGGGGGGGGGGTGGTATATATATACCATATGATTGTGGCATAATTACTGCATACTTGCAACTTGCCACTTGGGCCAGGCATTGCCTTAATAATGATGTTGCTGCTGCGGTGGCAGCAAAAATGTTGCCAACATTTTCTTGACGACAGCAAAAGGAGTTGTTGTTGTTGTTGTTGTTGTTTTGGGAAAGCAACGAGAGGGAAAGTGTTTGTCAATTGAGTTTGTCAGTTTTCATTTTCATTGGAAACTGCCTACATCTACCCTGGTCTGTCTTTTATCTGCGTGTTGCTGTTGTTGTTGTTGTTGTTGTTGTTGTTGCAGCTTAATGATAATCAAATTGTTAATAATTATTAAAAAAAAAATAATAATAATAATATTAATAGACACACTGACACTGAACCATACCAAGCCAAGCCAAGCCAGACCAAGTCAAACCAAGCCAAACCAAGCCGAGCTGAGACGAGTCAAGTTGAGCTGAGCTGAGCCAAGCAGATGTTGCTGCGGCTGGGTTGCGAGTAGGGGTAGGGGTATGGGGCAAGGGGTGAATGGGGATGGCTATTTATTTTTCGGGTTGAGAGGGAGGGGGGGGGGGGGAATGGCTTGGGCTTGACGTACACGGTAGCCAATTTCAAACGGCCCAAGTGAGATCGATTGGCTCTGTTGCTGTCGTCGTGGCAGCAGCAACGATCGCTGCCAATGAATGTGCAACTAACAACAGCAACAACAACTAAAAAAGCCTCAAAATTGCCAGGCCACAACAACTACAAAAAACAACAACAACAACAACTATGGCAAACGACATTCAACTGATAGAAGTCAAAGTTCTGAGAGAAGGCGACAGATAACACGTCACTTGACTCGAATGGGGACATGGACAACATGCGTGCTGCCGTCAGCCCGCCTGCGTTGCTCCCCAAAAAAAAAAAAATAAATAGAAAAAATAGCAAAATGTGCATCGGTCGGTTGTTTGGTTAGTTCGTCGTTTGGTCGGTCGGTTGTAACAGTCGTTTTGTCTTTTAGTCATTCGTTTTGCTATTTGCTTGGCTGGCCACTCTTACCCCACGGGCAGACCTCCCCCATTCGTACCTTGCCCCCCCACCTCAACACCCTCTCTCTCTATCTATCCATACCACCTCTGCCTTTCTCAGACCCCTCATTGTGCTGACTGTTTTATTTTCTGGTCTGGCAAACAGTTTGCCATGTCGGGTTGGCTCGTTTTGGGTCTCGTTAGAATGTTGGCGGGCAGTTGAGGGACGGTCGAATGCTTATGGCTGTTTTGTCGGTAGCAATATATATATATATAGTATATATATGTATATATGTTTTGTTTAATTTAAGTGATATTCACCGATGTTGTGTTTGCATTGCATTGCGCCTATTGCAGTTCATTTTTTCTTGGCTGTTGCAGTTGAAAGCCAATGTCTAATGGGTTCAGTGTTGTTCTTGATTAGTTGTTGTTGTTGTTGTTGTTTTAGTTTGTTGCTTTTGTATTCTATACGCATAATGGGTGATTGGAATGATTTATTGGCATCGATCGATTTGGCTTGCCATTCATTTTTTTGAGAATTGAAAATTGATATTAACCAAAGCAAAAGTTGGCAATTAAATTTGATGCAAAAGGAGTTGCCACTTTTAGCAAACACCAAACTATGTTATCGAATATATATCTATTTAAATTGTTATCGATTTTAGTGGGGGGGGAAATTGTACTATAATAGAGTGATTGACCTTGATTGATTAGTTGATCTTTGATTTGCCTTAGAATAGATTTGATTTTTATTTGATCTGGCCCAAAAGTTTGTTATCGATTAGAGTCATTTATATCGATAACTGATCTCATATTGATCTATCAATTCGAAGTTGACTATTTTATATATTTTAGGCACTCGAATATATTCAATTTTTTACCGAAGAGGCTAGAGTTCTGTATTGATTGAACTGAGTCTATCGAATATATTCAACATGTCTTCAAGCAAATGTTATCGAATAGAGAGATTCCTGTCAATTATTGAGCCGTTTAGTCTTGGAATATACTAATTCATTAAGGTATCGAATATATTCGACTTAGCTTCAATTGGTCTGTAATCAGAATTAAGCTCAAAATTTGTAATCGAATAGATAATTTTGTATTATTATTATCTAATTGAAGTTGTCGATTTTTCCACTATTTAGCTAACGAATATATTCGATTTATCACCAAGTAAGTTGAGTTATTATAAGGAATTTATCGATCCTTTAAAAATATCGATCTTTTGAAAAGTAAGTCAGGCTTTACCTAATTTAATAGCTGGATTAGCCCAGGTTTTGATTTATCTATGGTAAAATTGGACAACTGAGGAAACTATCAGATCAATTGATTTCCTTTGGAATAAGACACACCTGATCTGGTTAAGATTGTGTCTACTTGTTATAGATAGATTGACTTATCTCTGCTATAAAATTGAACAATTATTAATATTAAATTATAAACAATAAATTATTCTTCTTTCTTATCAGAAGAAAAGCAACCTTTCAAGTAAAATTTATTAATTTTTTATCTCTGAACCAAAGTTTTAAAATTGTTATCAATTCCAGGAAACTTTCTTTGAAATAGACATATTATTTTCTTATACAATTTAATCTATTTTTTTTAAGGTTCAGCAGACCCTTTGACAAGTAAAAGTTAGATTAGTTTGCATTTATTATCTTGACCTATCCCAACCAAAGAGAAGCTTTTTGCCCTCTTAAAAGGTTGAGATCATTTCATTTTTTCCAAATTCGAATTGAGTTGAGAAAATTCCGATTTTCCCCAAAAAAAAACCCTGAACACCCTGTAAGTCGGTAAGACGCACAATTCGCACTCTCAAAACGAATGACTGAAAATAGAAAAGACAAACGCAGACATTTTCACGCTGATTTTGCAGAGGCAAATTCAATGCGAATTTGTGAATGCATTCAGCCTATACAAACACACACACACACACACATGCACATGTATAGATGTATTTGTCTAATTTGCAAGGAAGGAGAACAAAGTGGAGAGCGACACACACACACACACACACATGAGCCAATCGGGCGTATACGCGATCTAAACTCTCTCAGCTACGCACCAGCTCCGTTGACGGCGGCGACAACTCGACAAATCCACTATCACAGTCACACAGAGAGAGAGAGAGAGAGAGAGAGATATATAGAAACGGGCAACAATAATAATAGCAACAAAATTTCCTTTTCTAGGTCTAGGCCAGATGCACAATTACATTCTAAAATATGCATGTATCTACGAAATGCAGTTGCTTTTTTTCTTCTTCTTCTTCTTGTTGTTGTTGTTTTTATTTATAAAACGTTTCATTCTTGGCTGTGTGGTTGTTGTTGCTATTTCAGATTTGTATTTTTTCATATTAACGAGCGAGCGAGTGAGTGGGCAACGACGAATCGAGAACCTCAAAATGAATTCAACAAAAATATTTCTAAATCCGTTTCGGATTTTTCTTCTTCTTCTTCTTCTTCTTCAAATTCTTCTCCACCCTCACAAAGTCATTGCGAAGCGGAAGCTTTTCTTTTATTTTTATTTTTTAATCAGGAATTGAAAATGTTTTAAGTAAATTAAAAAATAATTTGAAAAATTTATAAAAATAATTGGAAATAAATTTGAAAGACTCTAGAAATTTGGTAATTCTTTTAGGAAGCTAAGACAAACATATATTTTAAAGAGCTCAAAAAAAAAGGTTTGTTTTAATTAAATTAAAAAATTAAAAAAAAACAATCAAATAAAATTTATATTATTTGAGGTTTGACTTGTCATTGATTGATTGACATTAATTAAAATAAGTTTTAATATAAAATTAAATAATTTAATTATATAGAAAACTAAAGACTTAAATTTACTTCGTTTTATTAAAAATAAATTCCAAAACCAAACTCTTCTTTATCAAACTTGGCTGGGAAGTAAGCCAAATCAAAAGAGTGAAATATTTATTTGTTTAGTTAATTAATTTTCGTTAGAAAAATTCAAAATTTTATATATTTTTAATTTTTTTCTTTTTTTATAATTATTTTTTTTATATTTTTTTATTAATTTATTTTTATATTTTATTATTATTTTTTCTAATTTTATATATTTATATTTTTTCCTTTTTTTATAATTATTTTTTTTGTTTATATATTTTTTTATTTTGTTTTTATTAATTTATTTTTATATTTTATTATTATTTTTTCTAATACTTTAATTTCATTTTTTTTTTTTTTATTAATTTATATTTTTATGATTATATTTTTCCCCCATTTTTTATTTATTAATTTTTTTTTATTTTTATATTTTATTATTTTTTTTTTAATTGCCAAAGTTATTTGATTTAATTTTCTAATTCAATTTTTCAAAAAGTTATTTTTTTTTTTATTTATAAACTAAAAATATTGATACAGTTTTTTAATATTTAGACTCTTTTCGAAGAAAAAGGAGTCTATTCACTTTGCTCTGATGTTTGTAACGCACAGAACCAAACATCGTAGACCCACAAAAGTTACATCTAGAATACTTAGAATCACTAGAGGAGTCGATATAGCCATGTCCGTCTGTCCGTCTGTCCGTCTGTCCGTCTGTTTCTATGCGATTTACTCCGTCGTCTTAAAAGCTATTTTGCTGAAACTTGGTATTTAGCCTTCTTTTTTACCTAGGTAGTACACTAGTTTGAATCGGTCGGATCGGACCACTATATCATATAGCTGTCATACGAACCTAAATCGGTTTAGGCAATAACTTCCACATTTATTATTCGATCCTTTTGAAAATTGGCATGCGTGTGTTTTATATAACGATGGATAACTGTACCAAATTTTGCTCGGATCGGATGACTATATCTTATAGCTGTCATACGAACCTAAATCGGTTTAGGCAATAGCTCCCACATTTATTATCCGATCCTGTTCAAATTAAGCACGCATATGTTTTTTATAGCAATTAATATATATACCAAATTTTGTAAGGATCGGACTACTATATCATATAGCTGCCATACGAACCTAAATCGGTTTAGGGAATAACTCGCACATTTATTGACTGATCTTTTCAAAACTCGGCCAACACGTTTTCTACATAAATATACGCGTTTGTACTCAATTTTATTAAAATCGGACTACTATATCATATAGCTGTCATACAAATCGAAATCGGCCCTATTAACTGACCAACCCCGTTCATGTGATTTACGGCAGAAACAACTTCGAAAAGAGTCTGTAATCTTCGGCACCCCGAAGATAACGTTGGGATTTTTTTAAGTTAAAATTTTCTCTTTAAAATTTTTTCCAATTTTTATTTAAATTAGAAGAACTCTTAAAAAGGCCGAATAAAACGTTAGCCCAAATGTAAAAATTTATTAAAAATTTGAGTAAATTAATTGGATGAAATAAATCAAGTATTCCAAAGGATTTTTCAAATATTCCAATATTTATTTTATTATTTAAACGTAATAATTTTATTTATTTTACAGACCAAAATTAATTTCAAGGCTTCCCAAAAATTTCCTATGAATTTGAATAATTTTTGGTTTCGCTAAAAAAATATTTAGAAAATTTTAATTGAAAACGACATGAATATTTGCCCTCTCACTCTCACACGCACTCCCTCTCTCTCACACTTGTTTTTTCTCTTTCCCTTTTCATATTTGCCTTGACTTAATTAAAATTTAATAAAAGTACTCAATGACTCATTTCCCCCCCCCCCCCCCCCTCTGTGAGCGCTCTCGCCCGCCCCTCCTCTCTGCTGATTCGCTGCTGCCTGATTTTCTGTTTGCCTGGTTTTCTGGTTTTCCTGTTTGGCTCCCAGAAGCGCTAAATTATTCAGAGTCAGACTTATTTTGGATGCACACGCGGTAGCCAGCCCAAAGAGTCGCACCGACATCCGCCTAATATTTTCTGCACATTTTTTTCTGCTTCTTCTTCTTGTTTTTGCATTCTCTTTGGCTCTCGGTTGGCATTGCAGTTTTTCTTGTTTCTGTTTTTGCGGTTTGTTCTTGTGCTTCTTACGCATTTTAATTTCGCTTTCGTTTTGTGCCAAGTCTTTGGGTGTGCTTGTGCGTGCTTGTATGAGTGTGTGAGTGTGTGTGTATGAGTGTGTGAGTGTCTGTTTATAAATTTTGTGAAGGACAGTGTGTCTGTCGATCTGAATACCGTCGCCTGGTGTTGCACTTATGAGCACTGCTGGCCTCTTCTAGTTTCTATTATGGATTTTTTTCTTCTTCTTCTTTCTCTTCTATGAAGAAAATGCTGAGGGTTTTTTTGGGAGCTCAAATTCTTGGTAAAAACAATTTCTAGGGTAACTCAAAGTTTTCCACTTTTGAATTAGTTCCCAAAATTATATTTTTTATTAAGCCCAGAAGAGTCTTAAATTCAGATCGGCTACTTAGATATTTCAAGATCTTTTATCATAAATTTTTCTGAGAATCAGAAGAATTATAGGAACCCCAGGAAGGATCCCGAATGTTTTCGGATTGAAGAAATGTGAGAGTCTTGAAGAGGGTTCCAAATATTTTCGGATAACTTTCTCAGATACTCAGGGATCTAACATAATTCTGGAACCAATTGGAATATCAGGAAACACCTAGTCTGACTCATTATTCTTCTATACTTTATACCAAAAAAATTATTTATATATAGCATTAGGCCGAAGTTCCCTTTGGTTCTTTGAGTTTTTAATAATTCCCGAATATATTTAGTCACTTTTCTGAGTTTTTATGCGATCCTCTTTGTAATTACTTTTTTATTTTATTCCAGAATTATTTTTTGATTGATGATGATGCCAACTTATTTGAATATTTCAACAAATGTTTAATTTTATTTATGGCCGAAATAAATAATCTCTTTTAGAATTTTTATTAAAGCCCATAAAATGTTGTAGATTCGAGATTTTTTTTTGTACTTTTTTGAAGAATTCAAAAATTGTGTATTGCCCAAGTCGATCGGATGAGGCATTATTTTTACAGCCACTAATGACATACTTTTCCGTTTCTTTGGCTTTGTTCCTCATTGAATTTTCGCATTTCACATTTTAGAAACCCCGAGCTACAACAACAACAACAACAACAAGAGCAATATTCATTTTACTCATCAAAGCACATCATGCATATCCGTTTCTATATACTCTATGGAGTGAAATATGGAATATGCTCGAACCCGCGTTGAGATGCTCGGAAAGGTGTACGTGCCCGATGTCGGCACGATCACAAGAGACTCGGAAAGGAGAAAAAGATGGTGGAGAGGAAGTAGGGAAGTTTTAAGGGGGAAAATCTAGAAGAAAAGAATTTACAATTTTGACTGATTGATGGACAGGAGATACTAATTAGGGTCAGGCGGTATCATGGGTCAGTCACATGAGAAGAAAATATTGCAATTTTTGTATAAGTTGAGGGACGTTCAAAACGGCTTCTTCTTCTTTTTCTTCTATTTAGCTAAAGCGACAGAAAGGACTGGAAAGACGGAAAAGACTTTTGGTTATTCCGAAAAAAATAAAAATAAAAATAAAAATAAAAACAGACAAATAAATAAAATTTAAAAAAATAAGTAAAGTCATTTTTTGTTTTTTTTTTTTTTTTATTATGAAGAAAACCGCTCGCGCCAATGAAACCAAATCGACAGCAGCAAAATAATCAAATTGCTTGGAAGCGGGGGGAGGCGGAGAGCGCAGCGCAACGACAACGTTTGACGATGCGCTTCTAAGTTTGGCCTGCTGACTGTGGGGAGAGAGCCACAGCAAAAAACAAAAAGAGAGAGTGAGAGTGTGAACAGGCCGAGGGGCTGAAGCGGGGCCGAAGGAGAGCTTTCGCCCATCACCCAATGCCCCGTTTGTTTTTGCTCACCATTAAACAGATGTATGTCTACATGTGTGTGTGTGAATTTGTCTCCCATCTGTATGTATTTAGATTTGTACATATATATATATATATATATGTATGCTATTTGATATATACACACACTTGCTATATATATAAATATATATATGTATATCGTCACGCGAGTGCAGCGAACTAATTCAAGGCTGCATACCACACGCTACGGCTACGGCCACCAACAACAAGCAAGTTGCTCAGTCAGCGTCGCTGTTAGCTGAGCGGCGTCAAAGCAAAAATAAAGCTATCATCCAAATTGTTGTGTGTGTGTATGCAAGTGACGTTGTGTGTGCTGCGCTGCGTTGAGCTGCGCTACGCTGCTTTGCTACTGCGGCAATCGTTTGTCCCTCTGCTCTGCTCGACTCTGCTTGGCTTTGCTTTGGTTTGCTTTGCTTTGCTCTGCTCTCAATGCCGATTGCATTTGTGTTGGTGCTGTTGGCTGTTTGAGTGTATTAAGTGAGTCTGTGCCAACCAACAGCGGGTGGATACGGTCGTGTGTTTGTGTGTGTGTGTGCCAAAGCCAAGACAAGTTCAGCGCTAAACATTCAAAGCCAAGCAAAGCTGACTGAGAATTTTATAAAGGTTGTATCATCGGCTGGCTCTCTCTCTCTTTCACTCTTTCTCTCGCACTGCCGTTTTGTTTTCGTTTTTATTGTTGTGTCTTTGGCTGTGTTTTTCTTTTTTTTTTTTTTGCTTTATAACGAGATGCGACCGCAACGTCAACGGCACACGCTCTAATGCAATCAAGCCAAGCCAAAGTCGACAACGACGTCTACTTCGGCGCTGCCTGACTGACTAACTGACTAACTCATTCTGCTTCTGCCTCTGCCGCTGCCCTTGCGTCTGCATTTGCTTCTGGCACTGGCAGGCAGCTCCCTATTTTTGGTTTTCGGTTTCAGTTCATTTATTCAGTTGTTGCCAGACTCTTAACAACTCAGAAGTCATCGATAAGGGCAGCGACTTCAATGGTTATGGCTGGGTGGGTGGCAAATGGAGTAGGGTCAGGTGGGCTGGGGACTACTTAAAGGAAATGGGAACAGCGATTTTTTTTTCACTAAAAATAAAAAAGAAATTTTAATAATTCTCATACAGAGTGGTGGGTGGGTGGACAAGGGGGAGGGGAGGGTGGCTAGGTAGGTGTCATGCTGTGCAGTTATTTTTTATTTTTGTGTTTAGCTTGGAAAATCCGCACACATGTCTTGCGGTTTTTACTGCAATCGCAGAAACCATAAGGAGCGAAAGAGATAGAAATAGCCTAAGCCAAAACAAGAGTGAAATTTATTCAATTGCATATCCTCTTCTTCTTCCTTCTCCATCTTTATGTGTGTGTGTGTGTGTGTGTGTGCCTGTGACCCGCCTCACCACACACAACTCACCTCATCGCATTTCACCACACAGCCCCGCGTGCACAGCCTCACTGAAGAAAAAGAAGAAGAAGAAACAAAAAAAAATTTGCATTGTGTTTGCCTTTGCCTGTTTGTCTGGTTTATTTTATTTATTTTGTGTGCTAGCTTTTGCTGTTGTTGTTGTTTTTTGTTTTTGCCCCTGTTTTGCTTTTATTATTTCTATTGTTACAAGTTGTTGTTGTTGTTGTTTCGGGTTGAAGGTGAAAATTTGCTCACCGCCCCTCCTATTTCCCACTGATTCCACAATTGATTTGTCTATGTGAATGTATCGGGTTTATTGCTATTGTTGTTGTTGTTGTTGTTGGCTTTGTTGCAGTTTACAATTTGCAATGGCAGCGTGTTAATGGGTTACAATGCAATTAGGACAACAGAAAGTGCAACTGACAACCAAACAAGTCGAAACCAAAAAGTGAGAGGCACATCGACTGAGTGAGTGAAAGAGAGGGATAGCAACTGCTTGGTTAGCCTAAGAAAGCGCCAGCTAATTAAACATTTAAAAGAATATTCCAGTCTCATTCGGCCAGAATTGGATACAGTAATCCTTATATAAAGCCAGCATCGCTAGCATAATGAAATTAAACACCTGGCTTAACCTTTTATCTAATCAAGGTAATAGGATAAGTTCAAAGCGTACAAGGACAGGGGCGAAATTACAAAAAACAAATTATACGTCCAATCAAGTTTGAAATCCAAAGGAATACAAATATTTAAAAGGTCTCAGGTCTGAAAATACATATTCAAATCGAATCTTATGCAAATATTGTTCAGGAATATATATAATATATTTTTATAGGAATCGGAAAAAACATATTTGTGTCTGGCATGAAAAATATTTGAGCAGATGAATGAAAGTCAAATAAATAAAAAACAAGTAAATAAAAATAAATAAATTCAATTAATAAGTAAAAAAAAAAATATTAATTATATAAATTTAGAAAAAAATGAATAAATAAAAAAATAATAATTTAGAGAATCAAATAATTTAGAGAATTAGAGGAATCGAACAAAAAACAATAAAATTATTTGAGGTTAATAATTATTTTTATAAAATAAAGATTTAAGTTAAATAAAAATATTAAAAAATAAAAAAAAATTAAAATAAAGGAACACAAAAAAATTAAAAAATAAAGAAATATATAAATAAAAAAAATAAATGAATTTTAAAGTTTCAAAAAATAATTTAAAAAAAAAATTAGTTATAAATAAAAACTCTGAAAATTAGCTCCAAAATCTTTTCGAGAATATCTCAAGCCCTTTGGAATAATCTTTAATATCTTAAATAATTTTGATAAGGTTCACTCTCAACCTGATAAAACTAAGTTAACTTCTATTCGATACTTAGTATTCACAGGACTCATTAAACTTTCATCAATGGCAAATTCAACAATTAATTTTCTGTATTTAATTCTCTCTCTTTTTTACTTGGTTCCATCTCTGTCTTACAAATTCCTAAGCTGATTGATCGAGTGAGTTTTTTAATATTTACTTAACTTGCAATCACTTCGATAAAGTATTATAAAATTATTGTTATCTCCAAAAGATAAAGGAATTATATAATTTTGAATGCAATAATTTTCTTGGCATATAAAAAAAAAAATAAGAACAAAAACTCAAGTGAGTTTTTATTAATGTGAAAAATTGATGAAGTAATAATTAAATTCTGTTATCTCAAATCAATTTAATTAAAAAGGGAAAGGAAAAGTTTCTGGGGGAAGAAGCTGGCACACTCTTTTTGGATAGATGGCGCCAAAAGGTTGGAATGTTTCAAAGAATCTAAAAGAAAAGCCAAATTTATTTTTGTCAAAATTCTATAAAGAAAATCAATAATTCTTATGGTTTGATAAATGATGAATTTCATTATTTTATCCTTGAGTTTTTACATTAACCCCAGTGAAACCCCTTCGAAAACCCAACCCAAGTCCGGCCAAGATTTTCTTGAAAGAAAAACCAATTAAACAGTTCATCAAAAAAAGCAACTGACATGAGGCCTACGAGTCATAAATCAAAAATGACAAAATGGCAAAAGATAATCACTTTGTTTGTTTGTCAGCCCGGCCCGGCCAGGCCACAAAAGAAGGCGCTCCTGTTGAGATTTATAAAATTTTACAAAAAAAAAAAAAAAATAAAACAGAAAGAAAAAATCAAAACCATAAATAAAACTAAAAACAGACTACAAGAAAAACTAATAACGATATCCGTTAAAACTTGAACCCCAAAATGGCCAGCTCAATGTCCGTCTCCGACTTGCCTGGTTTCCCTCTCACTCGCACCTTGTCTCGCTCACTCTTCAGTTTGCCAGCAAACACAATTTAGTTTCAAGCTTAAACTAAATAGAGAGGGAGAGCGCGTGAGAGGGAGAGAGAGCGAGAGACCCACAACAAGTTAGTTAGAAACAAGCAAAATGCCAAACCAATCAACAAAAATTGCAAAGTGCATTTGAAACACAAAAAAAAAAAAGGAGGAAAGACCCAACAAGTTCGTCGACTTTTCTATGCACTATAAAATTATTCATTTTTGGTTTTAAATATTTCTAATCCCAAACTAATTCCGAATTCAAAAAATTAATTTATTTTGTTTTTAACTGGCAAAGGAAATCACAATTCACACAACACGAAGACGCTGGAACAAGGAGCGAACAAGAACAAGATCGGAACTAGTCTAGCAGGTGTTCGTTCAGGGCTGCCAGACTGTTAATTTGCTTGGCAAATTTTAATTTGATCAGTTTTTTTAGCACAAATTTTAATTTAAATAAATCAGTTAAATAAAAGATTTCAAAATAAAAATAAAATGTAAAAGTGTGAGTCAAATTATCTAATTCCCAAAAATGATGTAACTTATTTGAAAAATGCATTATGGGCTTGCCAAAAGGAACTAGTGTGTCATTGGCTTTTGAAATTCTTTAAATAAAGAAAAGTATCAGTGGGCAAGGCAACTAATTTTAATATCTTTTGGTAATTCCCACTGTTCTACGAATAATTTGATTTTTTTTTCTTTTTATTATTTGAATATTCCCCTTATCCCCTGGCACTTTTGATTTAAGAGTATTCAGAGAAAAACAAAATAAAAACGTTCACTGCATTTTGCTGTGTCGCTTGTCGCCTTTTTCTGATGGCGGTGACAGTGACGTGCGACCGTTCGCTCACACACACACACACACAAACACACACAGAGAGAATCAGTCATAGAGACTTGCATAGAGACACACACGCATTTACAGTGGCTGTCTGGCGGCCTGTCCGTCCATCCGTCCGTCCGTTTGTCTGTGGCAATGGACAAATGAACGCCCCTGACATCGTTGTTTGTTTGTTAGTTTGACTGTTTTTCTTGTTATAGTTGTAATTGTTGTATTTTGTTGCTGTTGTTGTTGTCGTCGGCGCTCTGCTCTTGCTTTAGTTGTAATTGCCATTAGCCAATTTGTTTGTTGTTGTTGTTGTTGATGTATTTTTTTTTATAGCGCACGCAGAATTCAAAAATCCTGATTTGGTTAAAACAAAACGCATAACAACAACAACAACAGAAACAGTTTTATTAACCAGCTTGGTTTTTTTTCAACGAAAAATTTAAGTCTAAAATCGCTTGGCAATCAAACGGGCGGAAGGTGTCGTGCCGGGGTGTTTGTGGAGTGCGGGGGGAGCGGCGGCTTTGACGACTGCATTGCAATTTGAAATTCAAATCAAAGCGTAAATCAAAAAGTGTGCGTGTGTGTGTGTGCACGCATTTCTTGACTCACACACACACACACAGACAGACCACATGAGGCTTTTAGCCATGAGCTCGGTTCATAGAATTAATAAAATGGAAGCCAAAAGCGCAGCAGAAAATAGTCAAATAAATAATCGCTAAATGAGTGAGCGGAGACAAAGAAGAAGAAGAAGCAGAAAAAAAAATATATATCAAAAAAGTGCAGAAATTATCTGTGACAAGCTGAATAAATAAATACAATTTTTGGAATATTTTCAAAAAAAAGCTGAACAAAAAAAAAAAAAATAAACTGAAGAAGCCAAAGAAGAAGAAGCAGAACATGGTCAGGGTTTTTCCTAGAGAAAAGAGAAAAATAATATTTTGAGGTTATGTTTGACCAGGTGATCAATATATTTTTAATCAATTTGATTTTTTTTTAAATAGTATCAAACGATTTGTAAAAAGAGAGACAGCTAGAATAGGAGAGAGGGAGACAGAAGGAGTTCGAAGAATTCGACAAGCGTTTTGGTTAGTCGGAGCGGCGGACTGGTTGACTTTATTGAAACGCACTCGCACTTTTGCGGTCATGTTGAACCCCTTGACATTAATAGAAAGCCCGCCGGCCCACCAGCCCACCGGCTCACCGGCCCACCGGCTACCTCACCAGATCGCTCGGCCCGCCAACCAAGCCAAGTCAAGCCAAGTCAGGCCGCCGCCCGCAAATCATAGAAAAGCGTTAAGAACTTTGGCGAGGCCCACCTGGGTTAGGGAGGCACAGAAAGAGACAGACAGCCGGGTCGTTGGGCAGGGGGGAGGCTGCCGCAAAAGAACCTTGGACTGAACACTGAACTCGAGTAAAAGTGAACAATCTTGGTGAATGCCTAAAACAACAACAACAACAACAACAACGACGACGACGAAATCACCGAGAAATAAAAATGCTATCGTTGTTTGCTCTGCCGCCTCCTTCCACCTAGCTCAGTCCCCCTCCCACCTACCCCAACATGTCGGTTGCTTTGACAACGCAATGTCAACGCCTTTTTGCCACACACGTAGATCCTCCAGCCTCCACCGAACAGGCTCATCCACACAATCCAACCAAAAATATAACCCAAAAAATATCCTTGAAAATTCAAGTTCAACGTTTGGACTAGCTGTGAACCCGGGACCAAAAAAAAAAAAAAGAAAAAGCCAAAGCCTGGAAGACTACACGAGCCAAATGCGTCTAACGCCTGTCAGAGCAGCTCTCTCCCCGAGACCGAGACCGAGCCCGAGACCAACCAATCCAAGCCAGCCAGACACTTTTTGCCCACTTGGCTCAGCCTACCCGAAATGGCTCAGAGTTTATCGTTCTTTTATATTTTTTTCTGGCTGGCTGAATTGGCAGCTCTGGTTTGGTTTGTTTGACGCACCCCCCACCCCCCTTCACCCACGCCATGTCCTTACGAAAAAAAAGAAAAAGAAATGCCTGAACTTCAGCCGAAAATTTCAAGTTCAAGGTTACTGGCTGGCGTACATTGCCGGAAAGGACCAGGCCACCCCCGAATGAAAACCACCCGAAAACAACCGAAAATAACAAACATAAAAACCCGTCGCCCTTAATAGGCTGACGCGTCTGGAGAGGCTTTCACCCTGGAGCGGGTATGGCGAGAATGGCACGCATATACAAAATGGCCGACGACGTCAGCGCCGCTGTCGTGGTAGCTCTGCTAGCTGCCGCCTTTCCTTTTTCACACAAGACACTGGAGTGAGCCGCCATTTTGTCTGTGTGAAAAGTACACACACACACACAGACACAGCCAGAGAGGGACATTTCCTACACACTAAAATGTATATAAAAAAAAAAGAAGAAAGCCAGCCGAGGTTGCCGACGCCACCGACAACAGCAACACCGACGCCGTCGTCGCCCACAGCCGGGCCAATGCAGAAGGCAATATCCTTTTGACCTTGAGCCAGCACAATTTCCACACGCAAAATTTATTGACCTGACAGACAGGCTGACACGAATTCGAAGGGGGCGCGGGGGGGCTTGCTTCAGAGTTTTATGTCTGACTTTTTTTGTTCTCTGTCTGTCTCTTTCTGGCTCGTGCCTTTCAGTTGCTCGCAGTTGTGTTGAAGGAAGCATGAAAAACCCCAAAAAAAAAGATGAAGAAGAACACGAAAAAAGAACATGGCCAAGTTGCCTCGACACCCGCCAACCGCCCCGTTGGCCTGTCTGGCAAAAATGTTTTTCTCTTTGCTTAGCTTTATTTTCATTCTGTTTTTATTTTCTTTTCTGCTTCTTCTTCTGCTTTTGAAAAGGAAGTAGGTGCCGACACAAGGAAAATGGGTATGTATGTGTGTGTATATAGAGGAGAAGAGTGATGAGGGAGGAATGAGGACATTGTCGCCGCCATCGTCTGCTGTTCGTGTCAATAGACGTTTATTTGTCTGCCGCTTTTGAAACAGTCCCGACAATCAAACTGGCCACCTTTTTCAACTCACTCCACCAGCCTCATTGACTGAGTGACTAAACCAAAAAAAAAAGAGAGAACGATAAAGAGGGGAAAGGGGGAGACATAACTAATGCAGTGCAATGAATCAAACATTATATTGGATATATAGATTTTCCGCTTGAATTCAATTTCAAAAATGAATGAAATTTTTGGGAAAAAATATATACGAATTGGTTAAAAAAATCAAATTGGTAGGATACCAAAAAAAAAACAAATAATTTTTAAATAATTCATAAATAATTGTTTCTGCTTGAAGTTTTTATTATAAAAACAAAACATTCAATAAGAAAAATATTGACTTTTGTCAAAAAGAAATATTTTAAAATAAATAAATTCAATCAATCATACCCAAACTGTAAATAGCTGAGACACAAACCATATTACAAAGAAAGCTCTGTTCTGTTCAGTAGTCTTAAACTGCCAAAAGATGGCGCTTTTTAAGGTTAGCTAGAAAAGCTCAACATACTAAGTGTTACACAAAGCCCAATAGATGGCGCCTCGGAAAGTCTTAAGGAAAGCTTTACATTCAGAGTTTCTCAAGACTAACCAAAGATGGCGCTTTTTACAAAATTTAAAATAGGCAGGCAACTGTTATACAACTGTGTGATACCCAAACTGTATAGCAAAGATATTTGAACACAGAAAAATAAAGAAGATAAAAAGACGTTTGTGCCACTTACCCCCTAATTTATCCAGACGCTTCTCAAGGTTCAAACTCTTGGACATGAGCTTCTCCACCAACAAAGGATTCGCTGCCGCACTCGTCACAAAACGTGGCTCCTCCAGGTGCGGCGACAATTGCTGCTGTTGCTGTCCATTATTCCCCAGCATACCTGTCCCATACTCCAGTTTCGGTGAGCACACACCTGTCCCATTATTATTGCTGTTGTTATTGTTGATTAAATCACCACAAAGAGCCGCTGCCGCTGCCGCAGCTGCAATGGCCGCCGAGGCCGATGCCGCCGACGCCGTATTTGAGCCAAAGGCCAGCAAGGCAGCAGTGCCGCTGGCATCGCCCGCATCGCCCAGGCTGGCGGCATTCAGACCAAGCTGACCATTGGCATTCTCTTTGGCTAGCAAATCATCATTGGCCACCGCCACTGCCGCGGCCACACTGGCCGCAAAGTCAGTGTCGTTCACCGAGAGGACACCGGCGGCAACGGCCTCGGCAGCACTGATGACATTGTTGTTGTTCTCCTCCTAGGAAGAATGAAGTAGTAGTAGAAGTAGTAGAAAAAGGTAGTAGAAATAGTAGTAGAAAAGTTTTTGTTGGTTAATTTTTGCAATTTTTTTTTTTTTTTTTTTTTTTTTTTAGGTGGGAGAAAAGAGCAAACAAGAGAAAAGAAAAATATAGTAAAAACTTGAAATTGCCAAAGAAAAATAAAAAATGCAAAAAAAATTTTGAAAAAAATCAAAAAAATAGAAATTGTTATCAGTTATCAACTTCTCTGTCTTTTGTTTTGGTTGGATATACATTTTCGACTTTAACTTCAACGGTGGCCAGATCGGAGAGGAGACTTTCGATTTCGAAATTGTTTTCGGTGAGGGTGCGAAATAGTTCATCAGATGAGTCGCTGCCGCAAAGCGGTTCCACCACCACGTTCACATTCCTGGCCGCCGAACCGTTCAGTTCCGTGCAGGCGGCAGCAGCGGCGGCAGCAGCAGCCACATTCACATTCAGCTGGGTTGCCTGAGTTGAGTTGTTCGGATTCACAGCTCCGCCCGAGCCAGCTGAGAGACCAGGTAATTGCGCATTTATATTATTCTCAGCATTATCCGTGGACTCATCCTGTCAAACCAAAAAGAACAAGAACAAGTTCAGAGTTGAATAAATTGAACAAAGAGAAGGAGACAGAGTGAACTCACCGGCATGCAGGTTCCTAAATCTAGACCACCAACGAGACGACCATCATTATCCGGACACCAGAGCAGTGCGTCATCGATAAAGGGCATCGCTGATAGGGCAAAGCCTGCACTGCAAATACTGTTAACTGCCAGCGTGTTGCCGTTATCTCTCAGTCGATGGGTGTGTGAAAATTTCAATTCAAGAATCTTTTCAAAACTAAACAAAATTCTTCTTCTTCTTTTCTCTTTTTATTTTTGTTTTGGCCACTCTTTTGCTAGGCTTTTTTTTATTTCAAAAATTTTTATAAAATTTTTTAATAATTTTTTTTTTTCTTAATTTTTTTATCACACTTTGATTTCAACCAATTTTGTTTTTAATTTTTTTAGGCACTTTGTTTAAGACGGTTTGGATTTTGGCTTAGTTATTTATTTAGTTTTTTTTTTCTATAAAAAATTTGATTTGTTTTTCTAACTAGGCGTATACTTGATATTTTCTGTTTATATATTTTTTTTGTATATAAAAAAAATTTGTGATTGCTTTTTTTTAAGTTGGTTTTGGCTTGATTTGAATTTGTTTAAAAATTTAATTAGAATTCGCGAAGTATTTTTGGTCAGCTGTTTCAGCCTTGAAAAATCTGAAAAGAAACAAAACAGAAAAAAGAAAACAAATTAAAATTTTGATAAAAAAAATTAAATTCTTTAATGTTTTTCAAGTAAAAAAGATTTCAGCTTTTAAGTCAAAGTTTTTCTTAAAAGAAAATAAGGAAAATATTATCTCCTATTTTTTTATAAAATTATTTATTATTATCATTTTTTTTTTTTTATTTGAAAAATTTTCAATTTCATAACAGATATGTAAAAAGGAAGCTAAAATTTCTAAAAAAATATATATATAAATTCTCGAAAAAAAATTGAAAAATTTTAAAAATAAGAAATTTAAAAAAAAAAAATTTTAATTTAAAATTATTTCTGATAAAAAAAAAGGAAAAACAAATTTCAATTTCTCAAAAATGATAATCAAAATATTTTTAATTTGAAATATTTCTAAATTATTTCGAAATAAAAAAAGTAAATTTAAGTTAAAAATAAAATTACAATAAAAAACAGTTTAGTTTGAAAAATTTTTAAAATTTCAAATTCTTCTGAATAAATAAAAAATATGGAAATTAAAAAAAAAGCACACTAAATTAATCCAAAAATTTAATTTGGGAACTTACAATTATTTCTGATTAAAAAACAGCATAAAAAAATAAAATATATAAAAAATTTTAATAAATCAAAACAAAACAAAAAAAAATTGTTTATTTTGCAAAAAAAATGAAAAAAAAAAAAATTGGGGAAAAATGCAGAAGTTCAATTTTCGTAGCCACGGCAAAGAGTGTCGAATGTGAAGGGGGAGGGGGGTCAAACTTATAGAGAGGAGCTCGGTAATGAGGCATTGTTTTTCTTGTTGTTGTTGTTGATATTTTTAATTTTGTATACATTTGGTGTGTGTGTGTTTGCTTCCGGTTTATAAACTAATTTTTCAGCAATATGGAAAAAAAACTTGATGCATTTTCTTTGTTTTTCTTTTGGTTTTCATTATTTCATTTTCTTTTTTTTTTTTATTTTAAAGTTCAATAACATTACAAATTCGAATTACAACATAAACAGCAGCAACAACAACAACAAGAAGACGGCTGCCCTGCAAAACAGTTGAAGAAAATGGGGAAAATGCGAAGCAAAGAAGGAGAAGAAGAAGAAGAAAAAATATCCACAAAGACGTGCAACATTTTCAAAGAAAACCCAGAGCCAAATAGCAACAACAACAACAACTATGACGACTGCTAACTCAGACATGGACAAGGCAAAAACAAAATAACAAAAACAACTACGAAAAAAAAAATGATGATGAAGAGACGCTGGCCAGGCTGTGGCAGGGGGGAAAGGGAGGGGGAGTGTTGTGGCATCGTGAAGATAACTTTGGAAAAATGCTTTTTACATAACATGTTATTGAACTGCTGCCTACAACAACAACAACAACTGCATCAACTGCAACAACAACAACAAGTTTTTCCAAAGCAGCCACGGCCGATGTTGTTGTTGTTGTTGTTTTTGTTGCCTGCAAAATTTGCTCGCCAGCAGTCGCCAAATTCATTATAAGTGAAAGTCTAACAACAACAACAACAATGCTAGCAACATACAGTGCAACTAAATAAACAACAAAAGCAACAACAACAACAACTCTGAGCCAGCCGTGATGACAACAACTCGTTCACAGCGCAAAAAGTTCGTTAACATTGAACTACGAAACGGAGAAGACAAACCCAACGAAAGAGTGAGATAGAGATACATAGATAGAAAGAGAAAGAGAGAGAGTGGTGAGAGGGAGGAGAGCGGCCGCAAAATAGATATGGATTGGCTGGCCCAGCCGAGTGCGGAATAAAAAAAAAAAAACAAAAAACAAAAAAAAAGTTGCAGCAAACTTGAACGCGAAAATATCAACAACAACAACAACAACTGCAACAACATGGCCACAAAATATGCACAATGTGCATAAAAAAACAACAACAAACAGACACACAGGCAGGCAGGCCTGGCCCGGCCTGGCCACTTTGGCATTAGTTGAAAAAAGCAAAGAAAAAAAATGGAAAGAAAAAATTGTTAGAGAGAGTCGATTGAACAACCACAACAATAACAACAACAACAACAACTACAACGATGACGACGACGACGGAGGAGCCAGGCCAGCAGCCACCGCATTACAACATTTTCACTGCCTTCCACCCCCGCCAGCATTGAAAAAATAAGAAAACACCGAATGGCTCAAAGCCTGCTTTTCCTTTGGACCCCCTCCCCCCCCCCCCTCCACTCCACTCCCGCTGCCTACCCTATCCTAGCCGCGCCAGTCCCTGCCTTTCAGTGTTTTGCCTGAGTGGATGAGTTGGTTTGGTTTGGTTTTTCCAACCAAGTCGCATGCGCAAATGCCTGCCAGTTGTTGTTGCTGTTGTTGTTGTGAAAACTCGTTTTCCATTATTCAATAGCAGAGTCGACATGTGTGCCTCTGTGTGTGTGTGTGTGTGTGTGTGAGTGTGCAGAAAAGTGAAAAAGCCAGCCAGCTGCCTGAGTGGCTTCAGCTCTGTATGTCTAGCCCTGTCTCACTCTCACTCTCTCTGTCTCTTTCTCTTTCACTCACTTGCTATTGAGTTGGTGGCAAGTTCAGATGGCAAGAAAGAAAGCAAAAAAGAAAGAAAAATTCAAATGATAAAAAAGAAAAAAAATAGAAAAGAAATGAAAATCTTTGAAGACTGGTTCAGATCCCCCTCCCTCCCCTTCCTCTATCACCCTCTCCCCACTCTTAGCTTTTGGTCAAGGCATTAGAAGCTGGCTCGATCTTGTGGCATAATTGTAATTAGAAGTTGACTTGCCACATCGATTGCCTATCTCTGCCTATGTTGTTGTTGTTGTTGTTGTTGTTTTCTGGATTTTGTAATCATAGCTTTGGTGGCACACGGCGTATACGCAATCATTGATTTTGCTAATCGTTGACTTCGTCTTTGCTTCTAATTTTTATTATTCTTTCTCTCTTTGTTCACTTCCTGTTTTCTCTTCGTCTTCTTCTTCTTCTTTGATTTGAAATTTTTAATTATTTCGAAACTGTTTTATTTTTCTGGATTATCTTCTTTTTCCGATTCTGAAAATATCTGGGACCAATCAATTTCAGTATTTTTCTTTTTTGCAAAGCGCAAAGAATTTGAAAAATTTTCTTGGAATTTTAAATTTTGAAACGCAGAAATTGTTTTTTTGACGCCATAAAAATAAAATCGGCAAAGCCTCTGAGATGGAAACAAATTAATCCATTGACCCAGCACTTCTGATTTTGGCGCCCTCTGGCAGAGTCCTTAAGCAACTGTGTGCTGTGTGGGTGGCCTCAGACACATAGGACCAGATTGACTCTTCTATTTATCCTGATCGTAATTGAGGTGACCCTGAAAGAGCTCTTTCGAATCTCCCCTTCCCCCTTGGGAATTTCCGGATTTCTAATAAGAATAAAGGAGCTCAAAGATGAATACTCCCATAGGCATTCTCTCAAACACAATTAAGCCAAATCAGTGGTCAAACTCTACTTTTCCTAAGATTCCCTTAATTGTTGAGATCAAATATATTATTTCACCACATCTATAAACCGAATTCTAAGAAACTAATGGAACCCAGTAAATTGATGCTTATTACTAGATATTTCAAGATTTATTCTAACCAGAGAGCTCTAAATTTTGTCATAACAAACTGGGTTCCATGGCTATCTTTTGAGGATCTTTGAGAATTGATAAGTTTTGGTATCCTTCGAACTTGTTTCTCATACGTTCATTTATGTCCTTTCTAAGAGCAAAGGATGCAGTCCAGGTAGCAACAGAGAGAAGACAGCTGGGATCTCAGCATCCATCCATCTTTCGATAAACTCAGGGCCTGGGCTATAGTCAAATCGGCTAGCTTGTTCTTTCCCAGGCTAACTAGTCCTTGCGTTTCTTTGTTATATTTGGGGCATTCTTTGGAAGCAGTTCCATTTTTCGTAGTGTCTTGTACCATATAGATTAAGGAACCCAAATCCTTCTAGGCTAACTCCAGTATTTATAGACCGGTCTCTGACAATTTGAGCAATTAAGAAGCGTAGATATAGACACATATATGTCCAGAGTTTCAACTTGATCCACCTCTAGATTTGACTTAGATCGGGCTTAGGTGTATACCTTATTTAGAAATTATTTTCGAGCACAAAACCGATTAGATTCAGAAAGTATAAAATTAAGAAAAATTAAATCTTAAAATATTTTAAGCTTTTATAAATCAATTAAAAATATTAAAAATAAAAATTCCAATATTTTTTTTAAAGAAAGTGAAGTTTTTTGATTTGAATCAACTCACCTTTTTACATGAGCAATTTCCGTGTTTGGATTTTTGTTTATTGTCCAAGAATGTTTTGATTTATATATTATTTTTATATTTATTAATTATTATTATTTATTTTCTTTGCGGCAGTTTAGATCGATGAAAATTATCAAAGTAAAAAAAAAGTGTTCCCTTTTTCCAAAGTTTTGGGTTTCCGTGTTTGTTGTTGTTTTTGTTGAGGCGCTCAGCAGTCTCAATAATTTTTTTTTTATAAAATTTTTTAATATATTTATTTTTTTTAATAAATTTATGTATATATATATATATTTTTTTTTTAGATACTTTCAAAGTGTAAATTCAGTTTTGGAGAGTTGGGGAAAAAAATCGAATATGATTTTGATTTGTTGTTGTTGTTGTTGTTTTTATCACCTGTCAGATTTTTAGATTATGTTTTTCTGTCTGTTTTGGATATTGTTTTATTTTACAACGCTTGCGTTTGATATAAAATGTTTCATAGCCGTTGGCAACATCGTTGGCATTGACCAGGTTAGCATGGGTTCCCAGTTTTCTGCCTTGGGAACGCATTTATGAGGTTTGAACGGGCGCCGAGGCATTTGTCAGGTTGATTGGACGAGCGCCGGGGACGTGGGGGGTAGGAATGATTTCAATGGATTCGTCTTATTGTTTTTGTTAGTTTTGTTGTTGTTGTTGGCGTTGTTGTTGTACTCATTTTGCCTGCAAAGAGACAGAGGAGAAGTGAAAGAGTGAATTTTTCAGTTGATCAAAAAAACACAGAAAATTATTTGATTCTTTTTTTTTTGGCAAAAACAAAGCGGAAAAAAATGAAATTAAAAATCTTTTGTGACTTTTTTTTTAAGAGTCTTTTGAATAGCTGAGCTACACACAAGTTTGAATTATTCAGAGAATGAGTTCAGAACCGGTTCGGATTAAGAAAGACCAATCAAAAATATTAGAACGTCATCGAAACTTTAATCAATAAATTTTTGCGGTTTTTGCCACTTTTAACCCATTATAAAAAAAATCTTGGATAAAGACACTCCGATATTAGCTTTGGTGGGTCAAGGATAACATGCAACTTATGGAGTTACAATGAATCATCTGAATGAGATCGGTGAGAGATACCCAGGTCCGATTTAGGTTGGTATAGTAACTATCCGATCCTAAAGGTATTTGGTATACATATTTATCCCTTGACAGATATTTTAAATATCAGATCAGTCCATGTCGAAGCAGTGTCGGAGTAATCTATATCTTTATATTGGGTAAATGCAATCCTGATAAAATTCGGTAAGCCTCTTAACCACCATATAGGACTACCAGAGTTCCAGTTTGAACCAAATAAGTCTATAATTGTCGAAGATATTCTTTTAACCGATTTGGGTTTGGTTATAACAGCCTTATGATATAGCAGTCAGATCGGGAATTTGAGACACATTTTTGTCTTACTTGTCCTTATTTTAGTTGTAAAATTCAAATGATATCGGCTTGTAAATGTCGAAGTTAGTCCTTGGGTCGATTTAGTTTGGAATGACGGCTATATGATGAAAATAGTAATTGTCTAAATTCATGGCCATAGCTTCAGAAATGAAAGACTAGTTTCCAGAAAAACAGAGGAAGAGACGGACATGACTCAACCGATTTACCATAGAATCAAACCCACAGACTGATATATAGAGGGACATGACTCATTCTAATGATACTGGGAGATCTCAACAAAATCGATATGTTCCTTCTTTACCAGAAAAAGGTCAAAAGAAAAAAAAAAACACACTAAGTTCATGAACCAGTTCCATTTGGTTAAACTCAGACATCTAGCCACTCTGCAAGCTTTTAAAGTTCTGCTTTAATCATTTTATACCAAAAAGAACAACTATAATTAAATAAGAATATATTATAAAATATATGACTAAGTCAAGATCCAAAAATCTGAAGTAAATAAATAATTTTAAAAATTCCAATGAAAACATATATAATCCGATTAGAATAGGCAACATCTGCAACCTCTTTGGAATATATTAAAAAATAAAAGGCCTAAATTGGGCAACAATTTAATTGGAATTTATTATATTACCAACTGGTTCCGAATGTCTTCTGTCAAAATCCTTTTAAGAGAACTCTTGCATAATTTCAAAATAAACCATGAATAACTCGAGTGGAAAAATTTGAATATTTCAACGATTTCGGCCAAAAGCAACAGTCAAGGACGTGTTGGAAATTATAGCAGGTTTACTTTATGATAAAATCAAGAATTGAAATATTAAGGAAATCGAAACTGAGAGAGTTTCAAGTTGACAGGTGATCAAGCCAAAGCTCAAACGAAGCAGAGAGAAAGCTTTTTTTTTTTTTTTTGAATTTGTCAAGTGTAGCGCAGAAAAGGTCGACTCAAGTCGAACCCAAAAAAAAAAAAAAAAAAAAAAATCAAAGCACTTTAGAAAACTATCAAATGAGACAGGCTATACATGTGCCTGCCTGTTTGCCTGTGTGTGTGTGTGTGTGTGTGTGTGTGCGCTGAAAGAGGCGGTACGGGGCCTTCAGAGACAGAGAGCTTTTTGCAAAATAAATAAATTCAAAGCTATCTAGGCAAATAATTAACAAGAAGAAGCAGAAGAAGAGGAAGAAGAAGAAGGAAAAGAGTGAAACATGCGTTTCGAGCAGTCAACAGGGGAAAGGGGTGACATTTTGCAAATCACCTCTCTCTCTCTCTCGCTCTCTCTTGCTCACTCAATTTGCATTTGAGTCTTTCTGGTCTCTCGATGACGTCTTTTTCTTTCTGTTTTTGTTTTTCTTTTTTGTTTTTCTTTTAATTTGTTTTTCTTTTCGTTTCGACTGCTCATTTACTGCGTAAATATGAAAACTGTTGTTTTTGTTGAGCTTTTTCTATAGTTTTTGTTGTTGTTATTGTATTTCTCATTGTTATTGCATGCTTCTCTGTGTTTGTGTCTGTGTGTGTGTGTGTGCGTGCATCATGACCTTCTCACACTGTCATGGCTACGTATAAAAATTGTTGGAAAAAAAATACACAAACTAAAAAGCTTTTCTGTATGCAAGTCAAGTGAGCAGTCTGCCTGCTTGTGTGTGTGTGTGTGTGTGCGAGTGTATGCGTGAAGAACATAAGCGGCTCGTGCTTAAACAACAAAAACAACAACAACAACGAAAAATTGTGTGTTTCATTGAACAAAATATTATTTACATTCTATTCCAAGATCGTTTGTTGCTGCTGTTGTTGTTGTTTTTTCTTTTTCTTGTTTTTATTTTGTTTTTTTCTATTTTTTTTTTTTTGCACTCTGTTTTTATTTGCAAAAAAAAAAAACAACTGTCTTGACAAGTTTTCAACACTTCCGATTTTGAGCTTTTTTTTTTCTTTTTCTCTTCAATTTTTATTGACATAAATTATGATTCTCTGCAGACATTGAAACTTTTTGGAATTTATTAAAATAAAAATATTTTTTTTATTTATTTATTTTTTTTTTTTTTTAATTTTTAAAAGTTCCAATAAATTTTGAAATTCCAAAATCCATTTGAGTTGATTAGAAAAAAATATAAATAATTAACACTTGGGCCAGACAGACAAGAAAAATAATTAATTAATTAAATAACCCGGCCTAAAAAAGGTAAAACCAATTTAACCTTCCCGAAAATCTTTCAATTTTTTATGGAAAAAAAAATTTAATAACGAAATTCAAACCTTTTTCCACTGACCCCAAAAGCATTTGTGTGACCTTCTTTTTTGTTTGTATTCGTTTCAAGTTTAAGGTTAACTGTGATTTGATTATTGCCCTCTCTCTCACACACACTTTATCTCTGTCTCTCTCGCTCTCTTTGTATTTCTCTTTTGGCTTAGATTTGTCTCAATTGCACAGATCGCCCAAGCCTCTAATTCTGTCAGTAGGGTATCACCTACCAGACACCCCCCCCCTCCCCCCACCTCACCCCACCACACCCCCCTCTAGCACCTAACCAAAAAGAACCCCCCAAGGGCAGAACGAATGTTCCACATAAAAAGTAAGAAAAAAAAGTGTAAAATTTTTTGTTATGTCGTCTGGCCGAGTGTTTCATATATTTTTTTTATCTCCCTCTCTCTCACACACATACACACACACACACAAGCACACAGCTACTAGTAAAATGATTTAATGCCGCGGTGCAGTTATGCGAAATTGCCAACGTAAATTTTTGCATTTGTTTTTTTGTTCGTCTCGGCTAGATGGTTGGGCCTGCGGGGGTGGGGTGTGCGAGGGGTGACATTTGAGGATGGGGTGTGTGTGTGTGGAGGGGGCCAGAGGGCGGGGGCCTGGAAGGTGATATACCAGTGTGGGCGCGTCTGGTGTCTGGCTATATTGGCCAGGCCAAGTCTCGATATTGGTTGGGTTTTCTAACTTGTTGTTGTTGTTGTTATTTGTTGTTGTTGGCAACATTTAACGGTACACCTTATTTACATACGTTACTAACTATATTAGCCAACATTTCATAGCATTGATTGCTAAATCAAATCAAATTAAATCAATGCTACTCTTTTCTCTCTCTACCCCCCCCTCTACTTTTGATAATGAAGCTGTTAGGGAAAATTGGAACAAAAGAAATATAAAATTTATATTCCTAATTAGACCAAAGAAAATTGAAACAAAAAGAGTATCTCGATTTCAATCAGGTTCCATCATCAAGGGAAATATATTGGAAATGAGGCTAAGTATTTTGTGGAAGTTGGAGTGTCTAGTTAAAATTTAACTCAAACCCCGTTCAAAGCCATGAGAACAATTTTTTAAGTCAAGTCCTAACTAGATCTTGGAGGTTATAAGAGCTAGACCTACCAAACTTGACAATTGGACTCCTTATATGTTGCAAGCTCTACAAATTCATTTAAAGTCTTCCTCTGTTCAATCCTTCTGTCCCTCACAATTTCAAAGCCCCATATTTTCCACAGTATTGAAATGAACGCCCTATTTACTTCTAATAAAATGTGGGAAATTTAATTAGCTTTCGATTGATACTAAGCATGAATTAAATCGGACCATAAATACAGGAGATATAGGCTTGAGAAGTTTTAAGAGAGCAGATTCGAATTCCGCTCAGCAGGCAAAGGCAGGCAAGCTTTTAGTTGCATAAATAGTGCGGTAGAGGGCGCGTTTGATTTACTCCGTTTTCTGTTAGAGCAAAGCCAATGTCGGATGTGGTGGGTGGATTTTCTTTGTTTTTAATTAATTATTGTGCTATTATTTATTTGTTATTTTTTATATTATTTATTATTCATATCCTTGTTATTTATATTTATTTATAATTATTATTATTATTTTTTATTTTCTTTTTTTTTTATATAATTTTTATATACTATTTTATAGCGTTTACATTCTTATTTTATAGACCTTTAAAATCCCAAGGCCTCGCCCCTTTAGTATTAAATATTTGTGCACATATTAATCATATCTACGCTTTATCTCATTTTTTGTTTTTTTATTATTAACTCGGTAATCTATTGAGTTGTAATTTTTATACTCTTTCTTTATTTGAAATGCGTAGGCCATGAAAATTGGTCTCGAAAATTTTACAAAAAATAAAGAAAAAAAAAATAAATAAAAACAAATAAATAAATAAAAATAAAAGAAATAAATTAAAATAGAAACTAAATTAAAAAAAAAAAAATTAAAAAATAAAAATAAGAAAAATAAATAAAAAAAAAAATTAAAAAAATATATAAAAGAAATCATTTAAAAATAAATAAATAAAGATAAATAAATTAATAATTCATTAATAAATAAATAAAATAAAATAAAAAATTAAATTAAAAATATTCTAAATATCATAAAAATATTAATAAGAACAAATAGGACGATTTTCAAAACTTCATAGATCAAATCAAGCAAAGCTAAAAATATATACCAAATTTATTCTTATCAAAAAATGATTAAAATTTAATCTAAAGAGTATACCAAAGTCGTCAGAGCCCCACATGGCTGGTATAAGGAAAATTTATAGTAGCTAATCAAATAAAACAGCTCAAGGTTCTTTACAAATATACTAAAAAAAAAAACAACAACAACAAAATTCTTCAATTCAATTAAATGTAAATTTAAAAAAAATTTAAAAAAAAATACCTAAAATATTAAATAGAACACATAAAATCCAACTAAATAAATAAATCGAGGGAACAAAAAGTACTTCGGATGACCTTTCCCAAAGGCTTTGTAAATAAGCCAAAAGAATTTCAAAGCAAACGGAAAGTGTGAAAAAAATCGAAAAAAAAAAAATTAAAAGCATTTTCAAAAATTTTATAAAAATAATAAAATATCAAATGGGAAATTTATTCAGTGCCATAAAAAGTGCGATTAGAATTGCATATTAAATAAGACAAAAAAAAAAATAAATAAATAAATAAAAACACACACACACAATCGAAACTAAAAAAGAAGCAGCATAGAAAAAAAAAGAAAGAGAAAAAAAAACTTGAGTATGGCACGACTTTTGGTGTGCCTATTTTGCTGTTGTCATTGTTCTTTTTGTTGTTTTAGCTGTTTCTGCTACTCGTTGTTGTTCTTGTAGTTGTTGTTGTTGTTGTTAAACTTAAACTGTAAATTTTAAAATAAAATATATAGAAAAACAGCAGCCACTTAGACAAATGCGCGCGCTTCTAAACTCAAAGCAAACTAACACACACACACACACACGCACACACATTCACCTAGCCGCAATGATTTCTATTAGCAGGCGGGCCCAACACATAGAGCAGAGACACACATATAAACTGCAAGCTATAGAGAGAAGCGGGCACACATACACACACACACATATACATACATACATACGTGCATAAAATATACGCAACCTTCAAAAAATCTAACAAAGCAAAACTTGTTCAATAGTCATATGCGTATCAGGAAGTCAACATTTCAAGGATTGACTCATTGAAAAAAGTCAAATGCGACAAGGCGAGTAGGGGGTCGGAGGAGGAGGAGAACGGCGAACGGTTGACGGACGGCAGCGACAATAACAAAAACAAGTTAAGTCGGCGCGGCGGAGCATTTAAAAAGCAAAAACACAAAAAAACACTGCAACTTGGCGGGGGTTGGTAAGGGGGGAAAAGAGAGAGAAAAAACTTTTTGAAAAGCGCACCGGCTAAAATGCATTTGCAAAAGCATAATAAAATAAAAGAGTGAGAGAGAGAGAGAGTGAGTGAATGAGAGTTTGTCTGAGCAAAAGATCACTTTAAAAATGCATTGAAGCATTTCGCCGACACAGAAAGAAGAAGAAGAGAGCATGAAGAGCTTTTTGCCATGTGCTTCTCTCTCTCTCTTTGCTTAGGCTGTGTATGTGTGTGTGAGTGAGTGTTTGCCTGAGTTGGGCTCAATACTCTTTGCTGCTCTTAAATCGCTCTGATTTCATTCAGCTGCGCTAGCAACAACAACAACAACAGCAACAAAAGTGCAAATACCGCAAAATGTTGTCGATTTTTGCAGCGTTTGTTTTTTTCACCCCCAAACTCCCCTTTTTGGTCTTGCTGCTGCGCTGCCGCTGTTGCTGCTGCTTCGACCGCTTCTCTACTCAACGCAAACAGCAATTTTCGTTTTCATTGCAAAATGGTTTAAAAATAAAAGTTATTGTTTGTGAGGTAATTTCTTGGGTGCATTGGCTTTTTTTTTTTGAGGAATACGTTTTTTTTTTTTAATTTTTTTTTTTTTGGGAAATTTATTAATTTTTATTATTCATTCTGGGAATTGTAGTATTTTTTTTTTTATTTTGGATGATTCAAAAGCTCTAATTTTATAATTAATTAAAAAAAAGTATTTTATTTTTTTTTCATACTAAAAAAAAGTATTGAAAGTAATTTTTAATTGAGTTTAAAATTTAATTATTTATTTAGTATTTGACTGAATCACAAATCTTGGATTTATTGGATCAATATAAATCTTTCCTACTCGACCTTAAAACTGTAACTAATTGGGGCCTTGAACTCTTCAAAAAAAAAAAAAAAACAAATTCCAAATTTAAATAAAATTGAAAGGTAAATTATTTCAGTTTCTCTTATCGAACCAAACATGTGGGCGGAGTGGGCAATCAATTGGGCCTAAAGCTAACTGTGAAGGTTGCTAACTTTGGCAAATTAATCAACATCAAAATCAAAAACCACCCAATAAGCCGGGTTAAGTGCAGTCACAGGTTCAATGCTCATTTTCAAGGCACTTAAAAAAAAAAAATAATCGAAACTGTTTTTTTTTTCTTTGAGCTCTACTTATGTCATTCTGCCTTTTCGATTTCAATTACGATAACTTCTTCCAAAAAATAAAAATAAAAAACAAAAAAAAAACCATAAAAAGCCCAAAAAACAAAACAAAAAAAAAACTTCAATTGTGATTCATATGAGATGGCACGATCGTATGGAAGGTCGTTGTTTTTAAAGAGTTTAATGACCAAGGAAACTCTGGTGGTGTGCGTGTGTGTGTGCGTGTGTGTGAGTGCTTTTGTTGTTGTTTTTATTATTTTTGCCAAAAAGTAAATAAAATTACAACAATAACAAAAGAGACCAACTAGCTGCCGCAGCGCCCACAACTTACGCCTGCGGCCCAAGTCACACACACACACGCAGACTGGGACATCCACACACACATACACACGCACACATACTCCTTTCATGGCAACAACACTTGGGAAAGGTCAACGAACAACATTGCCTCGTCGGTCAAAAGCAGAGTTCACATGTACACGAAGACTACAACAACAACAACAACAACAGCAGCAGCAGCAGCAACGGCACTGGCAAATTTTTGTTTTGCTTTTGGTTTCGCATTGAGTGAAGTGAAAAACTGCATTTGTGTGAGTGGAGTGGAAAGGCAAAAAGTCATAATTTTTTGGGCAATTTTTGTTTTCATGTGGGAGGGGGGAGTGGAAATTTACTCAAAAGGGAATTTTTAGTCAAGGAATTTTTGAAACTGAACCGTTGCTTTGCTCTCTTCATCTACGTCATCAAAGCTGTCTGCCAGAGAGCAGTGGACATATGAACAAGAAGAAGAAGAGCGATCCAAATAAAACAAGAAGCAGAAGCAGAAGAAGAAGAAGAAGAAGAGCAAGGCGGCCGCGAGATCAACGCACTTTGTGTTGATCCCACGAAAACGAAACAATTTGCTGTTTAATGCACCCAAAATCGCGAAGCCCGAATGCCGCCGCATTGTCGGTTGCCGAGTGCAGCAGCCGCTGTCGCCGCCTCTGCCAACGCCCCTGCCAACGTCAAGCCAGCAACCAACACCGTTACAAATTCACTGACTCAATTGAGTGAGTGACGTTTTTGAGTGCAATATTTATTTATTTATTTTTTAATTTAACAAAAATTTTCACTTTTTCATATTTCGTATTTTTATTTTTTATTTTTTTTTTTTTTGGCAAAGAGAAAAAAAAATTCCAATTTATTAAATATAAAATAAATTTTAACCTGGCTTGCAGTTTTTTTGGCACGTACTCTGGTCTATAAAGGGGAATATTCAAAAATATTCAGCAAGTTTTGTCATTGAAATAAAACAACAACAACAGCAGCAGCAACGAGCAAGGCAGAAAGAGCAAGACAACAAAAATTTATGGACAGCAACGAAAGTTGTTCGAGAAGACATTGAAAAAAAAGAAGAAAAAAAAATTCGTTGCCAAAAAAAAAAAAATGCCTTACAAGGAAAAATTGCATGAATTGGCAAAAAGAGAAAACAAAAACAAAAAAAAAAATGTGTTCACAAAATTCCTGACCAAGCTGGAATTGAATTTGGGAATGCTTGGGGAAGTGGGTGGCCAGCTGAAGATCAATTTCGGACCAGCCCCGAGGTAACCAGGGCCGGGTTTGCCCAGGGCCAAACTTGTTTGAAAGTTGGACAGTCAATTGGGATGATTTTTGAGTTGCCAAAAACATAAAAGAGTGTACTGTCCAGGTGAGGTGAAAGGTAAGGTGTGCCCATAAATTTTGAATAGATCCTAAAAGGCAAGAGGCTTAGTCAAGCCAAGCCAAACCAAATTTCAATTGCAATTGAAGAAGATGCTATGGATGCCCTTTCCCTTTCCCTGCCAACCTACTGGAACTACTCGAACCCACCACTCTGGCTCTGGACTGGGACTGGCCTAGGGCCCACAACATTAGAAAACTGCAATAGTGCCTGCCGTAGCAGCGCTGGTGACGCTGACGACGACGCCAAAGCGAACGAACCGAATGAACGAACATCGCAACGCGTCGAGTGTATGCATCAAAAACAACAACAACAACAACAGCAGCAGCAGCAGCAACAAAAAATAAAAGAGGAAAAAAAAACAGACAGTAAATCTGATTGTTTGGGGTAATTGAACTTTCTTAAGAAATTGCGACATGTACACTTTGAAAAGCTCTGGATTTGCGGGCAGAGCTAAAGCAGAAGCAGAAGCCGAACCGAAGCTGAAGCTGAAGCAGAAGCAGAGAAGCGACAGCGCAGCGCGTTGACGCAGCACACAAATGTACGCCAATGACCGAGTTCGGGTGAAAGACCTTCGTGCTGTGTGTGTGCTCTGTGTGCAGTGTTGTTGTTGTTGCTTTTGTTGTAGTAGTCAATGCACTAGCCAAAGCCAAAGCCAAGCCAGAAAGCAGGCAGGCAGGCAGCAGCAGCAACATCAACCGCCATGCCATGCCAACCAGACCAGCCAGCAAACCAGCCAGCCAGGCAACAATAACAACAAAACCAAAACAAAAAGAGAAAGAATCACACAAAGAGAGAAAGAGAGGGCGAGAGAAAAAGAAAACTATTTTTTTTTGTTTATAAGCAGCAGCTTGGATGCTCTTTTTTTGGGCAAAAATTTTTTAATTTTGTTTAAATGAGTAAGCAGAATAAATGGAATTTTTTTTTATTTTCTTGAATTTTTTTTTTATTTTTGCATCCGATTATTCATTCACATAAATTGTCATAAACAACGAAATGAAAATATTTATTTAAAAAGGAAAAAAGTATAACAAAGCTAACCACACACACACACGCACACAAAACCGGAGAGAG